>CM069860.1:140716696-141932946 GCA_036172795.1 Pelodytes ibericus | reverse complement strand
GGTCCTTCAAACACACTCTAGGCTCATATATATATATGTATATATACACACACACTAGATTCTTTGTAAGCAAACACATACTACACCCCTAAACACACACTACATCTATATATACACACACACACACACTATAGCCTGTATTCACACACTTGCTATATCCCCTATACACACATTCTCTACAGCCCCTAGCCACATATGCATCACATTACACCACAAACACAACACAACTAAAACCGACCTTATTACACAATACCACACCACAATCAGCTCACTCTACACACACGCAATCCCACAAGCAGGCTCCAAACACATGCTCAATACTCTTTCCTGGCATTTTTGTCTCTTGGTATCCATTTATAGAGACACCAGAGACAAGTTGCAAGGAAACACAGTGCAAGCATGTTATTAAATTTGCTTGCACTGTGCAGAACAAATACAGGGCTTTTTTCTCATGCTAGAGGTCTTCAGCAGAGCTCTGCGCATGGTCTGCCCTGGAAGAGCATTGAACCAACATGCTCACTTTGAGAGGGAGCGTGTTTGTCATTGGTGATGACAAAACACACCTCCTCTGCCCCGCCCCCTTCTTAGTGGGCCGCTGTGATCAAAAAATGCCCGGGCCGAATTTTTCTCCCAGTCCGGCCCTGACTCCAAGGTTGCAGCACAAGGTACAATGCCACTTTGCACACAACCAGCACATTCATCTTTCCATTAAGAATAACAATTACAAATTATAATAGTGTGGTAATGCATAAGTACTGTATCTGTACTGAGCTGTTTGGTTGCCAGGAGAGAAAGTGACATCACTTCTCCTGGTAGGAGGAAATGCTTGAATCCGTTTATCAGTTTTTGGGCAAATCCCTGCAACACTCTGAGAAGGATTGTGTTCAGAATTAGCATACCACACTTTCCTATTAGTGGCCACATTTATGCAAATGTATGACATTTGTGTCTGAAAATAGCTTAATTACTGAATTTTTATCAGTATTAGAAACACAGATACAATTAATTCCATATTTTCTTCACTGCCTGCAGTCCCTTTAAACAAATCTTCCAGAACACCCCCTGGTAATATATCTGAAATATTGCAGGGTTCAAACCCAATATCTGATATTTTTTCTTCCCAACATGCGAAGTTCGGTGCGGGCTCTCCATGAGCTAATGTTTTTTATATTGTACCCAATTTTGTTTCAACTGATTAGTGTATTTGGTTTGATCATATACTATTGAAGACTGTATTTTATATGTTTAATATTTTGAATAGTTTCTTAAGATGGAATTGTGTGTTACTGTATATGTTTTCCGCTGTCCACATGGCAGTTTTGGGTATTAATATATATTGTGTTAGGACAAGTTTCTATATTAATGTAGCCATGGTTTGTCTGTACACAATCGTGTTTTTGATTATGTCATTTAATGTCTGTCCATTGTTGTGTACCTGTCAATACAAATGATCTTGTATGCAATGAATACTTTTGAAAATTAATTTAAAGAAAGGTTTAATGGCTTTATGGCAAAGAAATGCATACAGGGCTAAGGATATCAAAACGGGCTAACTATGTTTCCCTCTCAATAGTATTTATGAAATAAAAAACATCTGAACATTACATGTTATTCACCATTAATTACTTAATTGATTCAAAGTGTTTATCATAGGTGAGGCATGAATACTTTGATGGATGCTACAGATATTAACCTAAGTAGATGCAACTATTCTTCAAGATAAACTACCGTGAAGTTCTCATGTAAACTGCCATTTTGGGGTTCATGTAAATCAAGATGACTCATAGTGGTAACAGAAAATACAAAGCTTTCTAAGCCTGCAGGTCTCTCCTTTATTTGTTGACTGTGTGAACTTTTTGAGTCATGCCCTTACTCACTTATTAATCCACTAGAAGCTTTTTCGATTCATGATGATTTTGCATTTTTACTAGAACAACTCTCTGCTTTTAGTGTCAGTCAATACCTCACAGCTGTCTAAGTGTATTGCCAAGTTACCAATGCTATCTAGTTCAGGCTTGTTGTTCAATTGCCTTACTACTATGAGCCAATTGATTTTTAATTCATAACCAAATCATATATTACCTGCAAAAGCAGTATGGTAGATGTTCACTGCATACTTTGATGTGTATGAAAACATTACAATGATAAAGCAAATTAAAGATTGATAACCAAGACATTAATATTTGGAAAGCTACTAGGGATTTGCTCAAGTGAACTTGTTATGTGAAAACAAATCTTTATACTAAAGAGACTCTGTCACCTAAACAGAGTTTGCAGTGGCGTACCAAGAAACCACAGCCCCCCCCCCCCCCCAACTTTACCAACATGTCCCACAGTGCCATCTTTGTCACCAAACAGCTTGTCAATGCCATTGTTGCCCTTAAAAATCTTGTTAGTGCCATCTATGGTAAATTTTTATTTTTTTATTTTTTTATTTTTTTTAAACACTCAGACTCTGCCACACATTTCAATTATAAATTGTATGCTCGATTTATTTGTGTTGCGGATCATCCTTGTGTCCTTATCCAAAATCTGTAATCATTTGTTATATATTATATAAATCAAAACATAAGAAACAACATTAGTTCCAGATCCAGAGCGGAGAGTATAAATATCGCGTATGTATTCAGATTTAAAGAGAAGTGCAGCAATTACACATATTTAGCGCATTCATATATACCAAACAGAAAAAAAAAAGAAAAGAAAAGAGAAAAAGAAGAAAACAAAGGAGAGAAAAAAAAAAAAAAAAAGGGAGAGAGAAGAAAACAGACATGTCGCCCAGGGAGGGTGCCGGCCCGGAGCCAGGACCGGGGTGAGCCAGTGGTCTAAAATCCACAGCGAGCGTAGAGGATAGTTACATTCACAGTTATTAACTCTCAGTGTTAGCTTTAAGATACTGAATCCAGGGGGCCCATATATCAAGAAACTTGGGAGAGGTTCTCCCAACAGGGTTAATCAAGGCCTCTGCATCCATTTGTAGATTGATTTGCGATTTTATAACTTCCCAAGAGGGAACTTCTGGCGATCTCCAACATCTCGCGAGTGAGAGTTTGCAGGCTAAGAAAATGTGGATCACCAAAGATCTGTTTGATTGTTTCGGGAAGTTTAAGTCCAGGTGGAGGAGAAAGGCCTGAGGGGTCAAAATATACTGGGATTGCATTATAGCGCTTAGAGTGTGGGAAATCCTATCCCTAAGGGGTTTGAGTGAACTGCATCCCCACCACACATGGGAGTGTGTCCCTTCTGCGGCCCCGCATCGCCAACACAGATTAGAATTGGCTGGATGAATTTTGGAAAGCCTCTGGGGGACCCAATACCAGCGCAGAGCTACTTTAAAAAATAGCTCGATTAGATTCAGACCACCAACTGCCCTCTTCGTAGCCGAAACAACATGGGACCACTGATCAGTAGGGAATCGGATATTTAACTCTGCCTCCCACGCGTTGAGAGCATTAGGTCTAATGCAGTCTGATACTGTGTCTACCAAGGCAAGAAGTTTAGCAATATTCTTACATTTATTTAGTGATTCAATAAAAACTTCTAGATCCGTTGGGTCAGACAGGTCCCTGTTGGCCATATATGACTTTATCCTATAATAATTCAGGAATTCATGGTCAGGTAGTGTATATTTCTTTTTCAGGTCCTCAAAGGAGAGTATGTAGGGTCCTTGGAAAATATCGCCCAACTTAAAAGAATGCCCCTACTTAACCATCCAGTCAGGTTAAGATTCTCCACAACCTGAGAGAGAAATGTAAACGGCGCCCGAAGGGTCATGCCATGAGGTTTTGAGAATTTATGTTTGAATTTAATCATTGCTTTAATTATCTCTTTTATGATTGGATTAGGAAAGGATCTTTTTTTCAAGGAAACCTCGTCCAACCAATAAAAGTACATAGGATTTTGTCCATTCAGGTCGCTGGTCTCGATTTGAAACCAAATTGTGGAGGATGTATTGGCATGCCGCCAGGCCAAAAAATGGGAGAACATACAAGCATCGGCTAATTTAAATAGGTCTGGAAAACCCAGGCCACCTCTTTTACTATTCTGTTGTAATATTGCCTTTGCGATTCTTGGGGTCCTTGATTCCCAAACAAATGATGAGAACAACAGGCCTAGTTGTTTCAGATATAGATTAGGAGCACGCATTGGAATAGTTCGCATTACGTATAGTATTTTCGGAAGGACATATGTTTTTAAAATTTGCAGGTGGCCCAGCCAGGACATCTCCAGGCCTCTCCAGCGAAAAAGTAAATCTCTAATTTGTTGAGTGAGGCCTTCATAGTTAAATAGTAGCGTTTGCCTTAAATCTTGTTTAATTTTTATCCCTAGATAATTTAGGACAGTGTTATGCCAATCAATGTGAACAGTTTTGTATAACTGTGCTATTTGAAAAGGAGAGAGAAAAAATGCCAAAGTTTGAGTTTTGGAAATGTTAATTTTATAATTAGAGTAGGTACTAAACTGATTAATTACAGTAATAAGACCGGAAACTGATGTCTCAGGGGAGGTCAGAGAGAGGACAACGTCGTCGGCATATAAAGATATCTTATAATCCGCCTTATTCATTTCTATCCCCTTAATCACAGGAGACTGTCTAATTAGTGCCGCCAGGGGTTCCATACTCAGCGCATATAAAAGGGGGGCCAATGGACAGCCCTGTCTGGTCCCATTACTGATCCGGAAATAATCTGAATTCAGGAAGGGACCGGTGATCTTGGCCCTAGGGGTGGAATAGAGGGCCATAGTATAGGTTTTGAACAGGCCCGTAATACCAAAGGCCTCCAGGGAATGCGCCAGGAAGGGCCAACTGACGCGGTTCGAAAGCCTTTTCGGCGTCAAGAGCCACAAAGACTGATGGAATTTTGCATGTTTTGACCCTATGGATTAAATTAAGAATGCGTCTTATATTGTCCGCGCCTGACCTTCCCGTGATGAATCCGGTCTGATCCAGGTGGATGAGATCCGAAATAACACGGTTCAGTCTCTCAGCAAGAATCTTTGAGAGGATTTTGATATCCAAATTTATCAGAGAAATGGGTCTATAGTTGGAAATAGCCGTAGGGGCTTTTGCCCTCTTTAAGGATTGGAGAGATTGAGGCCTCTAACATTTCAGAGATAAATCCACTACGTGTTGCAGCTTCGGCATAAACTCGCGTTAAAAGAGGAGAAACAATTGGTAGTAAGATGTGGTAGAAGCTTACCGGGAAACCATCAGGGCCCGGGGCTTTCCCTTTTTTAATGGTATCTAATATTGTTTTTACTTCGGCTTCCGTTATAGGTTGTATTATAGTTTGTAATTTTTCGGGAGAAAGTTTCGGGAGAGAAAGACTATCTAAAAAAGTCCGTATTTCTAGTTCCGATCTTATGGGAGTTGGTAAGTTGTACAATTTGCTGTAATACGCTGCAAAGGCCTTGCTAATGTGGGATGGAGATAAACAAGTTTTGCCTTCATAGATGATTTTATTAATCCTAGCCTGCTGATTTTTAAATTTTAATTTCCTTGTCAGAGTCTTACTAGGCCTGGCATTGGAATAGTACCAAGTTTGCTTTAGTCTAGCCATCTCTTTTTTGGTCTTCTGTTCCAATGCCTTTGTGATAGAGAGTTGTATCTCACTAATTTCATCGGCAATATTTTGGGTGGGAGACAATTTATTAATATTTAGTTTTTTGGCTAAGAGAATGTATTGGTCTGCGAGAGGTTTGCCAAAGGCTTTCTTCATATTTGTGCCCATTTTAATCAGAATTCCTCTGAGAAAACACTTAAAGGCACACCAGAGCGTCTGGTCTGAGACCAGTCTGTTGTCGTTTAACTCAAGAAATTTTATTGCTTCCGTGCCTAAATCTGCCCTGTTCTTCTCTAGGTTTAGGATGTTTTCGTTCAGTCTCCAATTTGACCTGGCGGCATATCCTGGATTATCTTTAAGTGTCAAGAACAGGGGACCGTGATCTGACCACACTATACTATCAATATCACTTCTAATTATATTGTGAAGGGGAGGTGCCCTAGTAAAAAAATAATCGATTCGTGAATACGAATTATGAGGGTTAGAAAAAAAGGTATAATCTTTCCCTTGGGGATTGTGGAGCCGCCACATATCAAAGAGCTGATTCTTTAGAATAAAGCTGGTAAACGCCTGGGAGGCAGATCTAATCCCTGGGTCAATACTACGGCCGTGGGGCAAACTCTTATCCCATTTTGGATCAAGGACACAGTTCATATCCCCCCCAAGGACCAGGACTCCTTTTTCTATACGATCCAATCTCACCATCACGTTATCTAAGAATCTAATGGTCCCAGTTGAGGGAGCGTAAATATTGACTAGGGTATAGGTTATATCATTGAGCTGGCAAACAAGAATACAATAACGAGCACTCGGATCGGATTCGAAATGGATTAGATGGAATTTAATAGCTGAGGAAATTATAATTACAACTCCCCTTTTTTTTATCAGGTAAAGACGATTCAAATACAATAGAGTATTTACGAAAATTCCATAGTTTTGAGGGCGATTGCTTCCAATGTGATTCCTGAACAAAACATACGTCTATCTTTTTGTGAATTAACAAGTTGTAAAGGTTAGCGCGTTTTTGTGGGGAGTTAAGGCCCTGAGAGTTTATTGACACGAAATTAACCGGCATCAGTCAATTTCGTGACGAGATCGCATGTGGAGACCAGTACTCCCCCGACCCTGGATACGGGGCGGCACCCCAGCGAGCGAGACAAAGTAAAAAGAACAAAGAGAAAGAAGAAAGGAAAGAAAGTAAAGACATCTATGGTATCTTAAACAGCATATTATTATCAACTTTGCCCCAAAACAGCTTGCCAATGCCAACTTTGTCTCCAAATAGCTTGATTGTGCTATTTCTGTCCCCAAGCAGCTCGCCTAGACCATCTATGTCACCAAACATCTTGGCTGTGCCATATTGGTCCTCAAACAGCTTGTCTGTGATATAGTTATTACAAAGTCTTCCCATAGGAGTCAATAGAAAGACTTTGACTTTAGGCGAAATAGCCAAAGTCGTCCCCGAAATGACCTGAAGTGAAAAAAAATTGAAATCAATAAAAACAAAATAACACAATACATTAATTGAATACATAAAAATAAAGTAAATGAACGTAAAATAATTATAATTAAATTTAATTTTAAAAATGCTTATATTAATAAACATACAGTTATAATATATAACTTTATGATAATTGTATATAAATATTTCTGTGTTTAAAATATGTCTACTTTAATTCTTCTACACTCTTCTATTAAGTACTCCAGTTAAAATCATGAGAATTGAAATGGGCTAATTTCATGTATGTTACCCAAATCTGGAGTGTGTTTGTGCTGAAAATACCGTAATGCTCTGAAAAATCCCCCTCGTCTTACGTTCGAGGTCGTTTTATAATCTGACCTCAAATTGAGGTCAGATTATAAGACAGGGATCCAGGTCCCCAGCAGAGCTGCAGGGGACCTGGATCCCCCTCTCTAGCAGCAGGGGATGTCTGCGCAATGAGCGCAGACTCCCCTGCTTCCGCCCGGCACGACCGCCCCCCCACTAGCCACCAGGGAAAGCGGGGAGATAGAGAGAGACTAGGGGAGGGAGGGGGGAGATAGAGAGAGAGAGAGAGAGAGAGAGACTAGGGGAGGAAGGGGGGAGATAGAGAGAGAGAGACTAGGGGAGGGAGGGGGGAGATAGAGAGAGAGAGAGACTAGGGGAGAGAGCGGGAGATAGAGAGAGAGAGACTAGGGGAGGGAGGGGGAGATAGAGAGAGAGAGACTAGGGGAGGGAGGGAGGGGGGAGATAGAGAGAGAGAGACTAGGGGAGGGAGGGGGGAGATAGAGAGAGAGAGAGATTAGTGGAGGGAGGGGGGAGATAGAGAGAGAGAGACTAGGGGAGGGAGGGGGGAGATAGAGAGAGAGAGAGACTAGGGCAGGGAGGGGGGAGATAGAGAGAGAGACTAGGGGAGGGAGGGGGGAGATAGAGAGAGAGAGAGACTAGGGGAGGGAGGGGGGAGATAGAGAGAGAGACTACGCTGGGGGGGGGGGAGAGATAATAATATGTAAATAATATATTATTCTAAGATTATATTTGGTTACAGTATTCAAACCTAATGCATGGTGAATAATGTTACGGGCCGAAACATCAAGATTATGTAACTACACATTGATTTGTGTACTAAATATTCAACTAATAATTTCATCTAATCAAGCCCCGTGAGTGTGTTTTTATATATATATATATATATATATATATATATATATATATATATATATATATATATATATATATTAGCTACCATATGTTTACAAATTTAGTTTCAGACATTATAAGATTGTGCTAACTAGGTAGTTTTAGGTTTTATTTTCATACCTGGTATGTACATTTCTCACATAGAGCTCTCTCAGGATGGCCAGGTATCTATTTATTCTTCCCATCCTCAAGTGTGTGTCCACCTGGACTTTCATTGTGCGAAGATATCTGAGATAAGTTTTTCTCCCAGTTTAGGACAACACATACAGAAACCAGTGAGAAAAAAAATGGTTTGACCTTTGTAGAGAGGGGCTATCTATCTATCTATCTATCTATATATATATATATATATATATATATATATATATATTAGTTACCAACTGTCCCGGCAAAATGTCATATTTCCCGCGTATATCGCAATCGCGATAGTCCCAGGAAAATGGACTGTCTCGCAATCGCGGTGGGTCACGTGATGTCATCGCGCAACGTCATGTGACCATGTGCATGGCTGTGTGAGCTACCACTCACATCAGCCTGCACAAACAACGGTGAATCTTTTTTTTTTTTACTTTACTTGATTTTTCTTTGGCCGGATATGCCAGCAAGTCATATGCAGGAGGGAAGACTGCAGCACAGAGGAGATGGCCAGGTGGGTACTGAGGAAGGGGGAGGAGGGTGGTGGTATATTACTGGGCAATCTGGCTGTGGCAAATTACTGGGCAATCAGGCTGTGACATATTACTGGGCAGTCTAATAGTGATATATTAATGGCCAGGCTAATAGTGGCATATTAATGGGAAAATTGGCTTTGGCCAAAGTGATACTTACCCTCCCAAAATTCCTGGAGAATATCTAAGGGGCCCCTCTCCCGCCTGCCATATAGAAGTTTGAATGGGGAAAACCCTGTGGGCTCTTGGGGAACCTCCTGGTAGGCGAACATAGAAACATAGAAACATAGAAGGTGTCGGCAGATAAGAACCATTCGGTCCATCTAGTCTGCCCAATTTTTTTTAGTACTTTTATTAGTCCCCCGTTCCCGGTTTTATAGCTAGGATAGCCTTGTGTCTATCCCACGCATGCTTAAAATCCTTGACTGTGTTTACCTCTACCACTTCTGCTGGCAGGCTATTCCATACATCCACTACCCTCTCAGTAAAGTAATACTTCCTGATATTACTTTTAAATCGTTGCCCCTCTTATTTAAGACTATGTCCTCTACTTGTGGTAGTTTTTCTTCTTTTAAATATACTCTCTTCCTTTACTGTGTTGATTCCCTTTATGTATTTAAATGTTTCTATCATATCCCCCCTGTTACGTCTTTCCTCCAAGCTATATATGTTAAGATGCTTTAACCTTTCCTGGTAAGTTTTATCCTTCAACCCATGAACCAGTTTAGTAGCCCTTCTCTGAACTCTCTCCAAAGTATCAATATCCTTCTGGAGATACGGTCTCCAGTACTGCGTACAATACTCCAAGTGAGGTCTCACCAGTGCTCTGTACAATGGCATGAGCACTTCCCTCTTCCTACTGCTAATATCTCTCCCTATGCAACCAAGCATTCTGCTAGCATTTCCTGCTGCTCTATTGCATTGCCTACCTACCTTCAAGTCCTCTGAAATTATTACTCCTAAATCCCTTTCCTCAGATGTTGAGGTTAGGACTGAACCAAATAGTCTATATTCTGCTTTTGGGTTTTTACGCCCAAGGTGCATAATCTTGCACTTGTCCACATTAAATGTCAGTTGCCACTGCTCTGACCATTTTTCTAGTTTAGCTAAATCATTTGCCATTTGGCTTATCCCTCCATGAATATCAACCCTGCTGCAAATCTTTGTATCATCAGCAAAAATACATACTTTTCCAACAAGACCTTCTGCAATATCACTAATAAAAATATTAAAGAGAATGGGTCCAAGTACAGATCCCTGAGGTACCCCACTAGTAACAAGACTTTCCATCGAATATACCCCATTGACTACAACCCTCTGTTGCCTGTCACTCAGCCATTGTCTAATCCATTCAACAATATTGAAATCCAAACTCAAAGATTTCAGTTTATTGATAAGCCTTCTATGTGCAACAGTGTCAAAAGCCTTACTGAAATCTAGGTAAGCAATGTCAACTGCACCACCCTGATCTATTATTTTAATTACCCAATCAAAAAAATCAATAAGATTAGTTTGGCATGATCTCCCTGAAGTAAACCCATGCTGTCTCTGATCTTGAAATCCAAGCGACTTTAGATGTTCAACAATCCTATTCTTTAACAAGGTTTCCATTATTTTCCCCACTACTGAAGTAAGACTTACTGGTCTATAGTTGCCCGCCTCCTCCCTACTACCTTTCTTGTGAATGGGCACAACATTAGCTAATTTCCAATCTTCTGGAACTACTCCCGTTAACAATGATTGGTCAAACACATGTTTAGATGGTACAGTCCCTTTATGTCAGATTTGAAACATTTTATCATGGCGTCAGTACACTAAACATTTCCAACTATCACTGCATTGGACAACACAGAATCTTTATAATATAGTCTCTCTTTAAAATGCTCTTTAAAGTAACTTGTGAGTAAGGAGTGAGGAGAATGGGACAAACGTTGTTTAAATAGGGGCACGTTTAGTGGGTGCAAATGACCTGCCACAAACTATAGGTGATTTTTTTTTTCACGCCCTAAGGATTGCTTGATATTTCTTTACATTTTTTTAAAAAATTCTATTTTTTGTTTATGTAATGTTCATTTTAGGGAGGCAATTGGGTAGGCAGTATGAGTGTTTCTTTCTATTGTTTGCTTGCTCCTTTGTGTTCTTGTGTATTGTTGCCATTCTATTATTTAGCTATAATGATTCTTTCATATCTTTTTAACAAAAAGTGAACTCTGGAGTACTGACAAGTGGATTAAAAAAAAAAAAATCAGGCATTCAGAGCTGTGATGGAAAACATTCCCAACTTTTCTACTAATGCCTGAATTTTCCAGTTTACCTATCAGTACTCCACAGTTTCTTTTTTAGTGAATGGACCCACGCCAATCAGTTTTAACTGCAGACAGTGGAAATGAACAGTATAATACCAGGTTGATGTGCACTTTCTTATTCTAAATGGACAAGCTATGGGAATACACCAAGAGCTAGAAAATAGTATTTCTTTAAAATAAAGTTTTACCAAATATAATTGTGTTTTTATAATTACTTATAGGTTTTTGGGGTCAGATGGGTATGAGAAGCATCAATATAAAATTGCGATATAACATTATATGTTGCACGTAACATAGGTAAAAAGGAAATAATACATGCAATAGTGGAACAAGACAAATGCCGCCCTAGTGAGACAATATATTGACACTCCAGGCACTGTGGACTAAACTTACCAGAAATGTTGATGCCCCTTTACAGAGAATAGGCCAACCCCCCCCCCCCCCGAGCTGTAATCAGAACCCACTGTATAGATCAATAACGTCACTGCAGAGCGCCTTCAGTCTTCAGTGCGCATATAGGAAGAATCTGGAGCAGACTTGGTGCGGTGTTGGTAAGTTTATTGAACATAAATAGCTATATATATGTTTATTAAATAAATATGTGTGTCTTAATGAGCATTCCAGTGTTTAGTGTACAATATTTGAACCAGTCATAAGTCACTGGTCACATATTATGTTTTGGGGAATTGCACAGGGTATTATTATAATAATGTTTTACTATCACTTGTTTTACTTTTTTGTCCCTTGCAGTTCCCATTCATTGAACCTGGTAGTTAGCGATGCTGCCTCTGCATGTTCTGAAGCTGCAGAGTTCTTTAATGTTATCCAAAGTATGTATGTGTTCTTCTCTGCATCTACCCACCGTTGGCAAATCTTAAAACAACATCTTGGACATTCACATCTTACAGTGAAACCACTAAGCACCACACGATGGGAGAGGCGCGTGGAAACAGTGAAGGCAATACGAAACCAGATTGGGAAAATTTATGATGCCCTAACTGCAGTAATGGAGGATGCTGGTTTGACAGGAGCAGCTCGTGGGAAAACGCTGGCAGAAGGGAGAGGAATTACAAGGAATATATGCAACTTTAAATTTCTGTGTGGTCTGGTTTTGTGGCATGATGTACTCTACCATGTAAATATTGTAAGCAATAGATAGCAAGGGATTAAAGTTGATATTTCTGCAGCAGTCCAACAACTTGGCATCACAAAGTCATTCCTACAGACTTATCGGTCAGAAGAGGAATTTGAAAAAGTTTTGAAAAGTGCACAGAAGATGGCAGAAGAACTTGACATTGATCCGACTTTTCCCCTTGCAGAAGTTCGTGCTCGCCACAGAAGAACCCATTTTAACTATGAGGCAGAGGATGAAAGCATCAGTGACCCAAAACAACACATGAAAGTACATTTTTTTTTTACCAAGTTCTAGACTGTGCTATCCAGTCACTGGAGGAACGTGTCTTGCAGCTCCACGAGCACAGCAAAGTCTTTGGTGTGCTCTACAACATACCTAAACTCAAGGATGTGATACCCGAAGACCTACTCCAGCAGTGCAAAGAATTGGAAAGTGTTTTGTCCCATGATATCATGCGAGATATTGACTCAACTGATCTTCATGATGAACTGAGAGCGCTTTCAAAATATGTCCCTACCGACTTGTCTCCAAAGAGTGTGCTGGAGTATATCTGCACCAACCATTTGACTGCACTATTTCCAAATGTCTTCATTGCTCTACGCATACTCCTAACACTACCAGTAACCGCTGCCAGTGGAGAGCGAAGCTTCTCAAAGCTGAAGCTAATAAAAACCTGCGCTCCACAATGACACAAGAAAGGTAGGTGGGCCTGGCAACAATATCAATTGAACATGAACTAGCCAAATCTATACACCTGAAAGAAGCAGTGTCTATATTTGCTGCCAAGAAGGCACGAAAAGTACCAATTTGAGTCGATTCATATAATTATAGTTGATTGGAATATTATTGTTGTCTGTCCGTTACAGACTGTTTCGCTATTTAATAAAACTATTTAAAATATTTTATTTAAAGCTATGTGAGAAAAACAATACTGGAGGATGTCCATAGTTGATGTTGTTGTTGTTATTATTGTTGTCTGTCTGTTACTAACTGTTTTGCTATTTAACCCTTTAAGGACCAGGGATTTTCCTGGGCCAAGGACCAGAGCGTTTTTCAATTTTTAATACGCGGTTTTTTAAACATAATTCTCCTCTCTATCATTTAACGCACCCATACAAGTTATATGTTGTTTTTTAAAGGACAGTTAGAGCTTTCTTTTGATACCCTATACATAAAAATGATTTACATTTTAGTATTAAAAAATACATTTAAAAGAGGAAATTTTTGAGGAAAAAAAACTTTTTTTCCCCATTATTTTCCCAATAATAAGCTACATAACTAGTGCAACACTAACCCACTTATCCCCCCTAATTAACTAACTAATAAAAAAGAAAAATATTGGTTCCCAAACCCTCCTAAACAAAAAAGACAGAAAAAAAACTCTGAAGAGTGCGATGTCAGATCCATAAAAATCATGCAACAGGCATGCAGGGGCTAAATTTTATTAAATAAATATATTAAAATTACCTTAATTTATTTTAAAAAAAATTATAAATTGCAAAAATAAAAAAATAGTAAAAAAAAAACTAAATGAGGACCATAAAGTGGAAGGAAACTGATCACAGTTACAAACTGTGATCAGCAATGAAAGGGTTAATTTTTTTTTCTCTCAGCAACGTTTTTTATTAATTTATTTTTACTTACAGGTCACTCTTTGTGCTTCACTACAAGAACGTGAGAGTGAATTAGAGGCAAAGTCAGTGTGTGAACACACTGACTTTGCCATCTAATTTGCATGTCATCGCGGTGATCACGTTATCACCGTGATCACATGCCCGGAAATCCACCAATCAGGTCCAGGAGCTTTGCCTCCGGTGCGAGGCTTAGTCCTGGACCAGTTGCAGACTGGCTGGCGGTGCCCACGGAGCGCACCGCCGGCTAGACTACATGACGAGTTAACTCGTCATAAGGTCGTTAATGCTGCGGCTCTTATGACGAGTTAACTCGTCATATGGTCGCGAAGGGGTTAATAAAACTATTTAAAATATTTTTTATAATTGTCAGGTCCCAGGACCTTCACCTACCTTGCCCAGGGGACCCTCACAGCCAAAGTCATCCTCTGTCCCTGTTTGCCGCCATCGCGCTTTAGCGCGACTGCGAGGTAGGCCGCATCCCCGGCCTCGAGTTGCTATTCACCCGCTAACAGTGAATGCAACTACTTCCAAGAGGTTTAGGGGGTGGAGCTTACTCGCGAGGAACGTTGCGCGATTGGTTGTTGGCAAAGGGGCAGGGAGAATAGGAAGAGGAGGCTGTACCTCTTCTCCCTATTCACAACATGGTGCAGGGGCGGTCCCCAGGTGTAAAGGGGAGAGGTCCTTAATCAACAGCTCTATAAAAACCCCACACTCACCTCAATCATTGCTTGCTTGTTGAGCTGTGGTGTCTGTTCTCAGTACCATTTATTCCCCATTTACCTGCTACTTTGATTGAAGAAATACCTGTGTACCGACCTTGGCTTTTTCCCTGGACTATCCTTATTGCTGTATCCCTACCTGTACTTCTATACCTGTTTTGTGTATCCTGACTACCGGCATTGACCTTTTGGATTGGACTGACTATTCTACCGCCTTACCCTTTTTTGTGTCACTTTTGGAGTCACCTCATCTCTCCACCCGCCACCCAGCGCTACGCTCCTTACCCCTGAATCTCACATAACAAGCAAGCCAAGCTATGGAGCTTGCAGGGATGGCTGAAGCTATACAAGCACTGACACAACAAATTGCGATCTTGACACACACTGTACAAGGAGTCCAGGAACAACAGATACATTTGCATAATCAAGTACAAGCACTCCAAGCGGCACCACCTCCTCCCGCCCTTGCAGTACCTCCTCCATTTCTTGTCGCCGCACCACCAGAAGATGGGGGCGCCGCCTTCCCAAAACCTCAAGTCAAACTCCCAGAAAGGTTCGAAGGAGACCGTACCAAATACCGAACCTTCATCACGGCCTGTGAATTACTATTTGTATTAAAACCCCGGACCTATGCCACAGACTTCGTAAGGGTTCGAACCGCTATTTCCCTTCTATCTGGAGGTCCCATGACCTGGGCCCAACATCTACTGGAGAGTCAATACCCCTCTCTAGCATCATGGGGGGCATTTCGCCAAGAAATGGATACCCTCTATGATGATCCCCACCGTAAGTCAACAGCTGAATCTAACCTCAGATCTCTACGACAAGGTAAACGTCCTGTCGAGGATTACATTGCTGACTTCCGCCGAACAGCGGGGGAGACTGAATGGAATGAACCCGCCTTGATACATCATTTTCGTTTGGGTTTATCTGAATTCCTGAAGGATGAAGTAGCCCGAGTAGAAACTCCAGGATCATTGGATGCCTGGATCAATGTGGTCACCCAAATGGATAGACGTATGAGAGAGAGAAAAGAAGAGCGAATGGCTCAACAGAATACCTTCTCCCGGCCCAAGCTTCTGTTTCGGTCTACCAGCTCAACCACTACAACCCCTCCTCTTTGCACTGGAAGTGAAGAACCTATGCAACTTGGAGTGGCTCGTGGACCCTTATCTGAAGCAGAGAAAGACCGTAGACGAAGGGCTAATCTCTGTCTATACTGTGGAACCCCTGGTCATACTACCACCACTTGTCCTCGACTGACTTCTCGAGGTAAGAAGACTATATTTCCCACTCCTCTCATGACCGGAGGTGTTACCCCTCTCTTATCTGTTCCTGTTTCCTTACAGTGGGAAGATAGGATCATCATTCAGGAAGCTATTATCGACTCTGGAGCCAGCGAATGCTTTGTAGACCTGACCCTAGCGGAACATCTGAAACTTCCTACACAATCTAAAAATCCACCTTTAGTTGTGCAATTGGTAGATGGAAGCCCTATATTATCTGGTCCTGTGAAACTACAAACCAAACCCTTGTGACTACGCATAGGAAAGAAACAAGAAGAAATCATCTCCTTCAATTTAGTACATTCTCCTTTATTTCCACTCATCCGGGGATTACCCTGGCTCAAGCTTCATGATCCCCTCATCCATTGGTCGTCCGGAACAGTCACTTTTTCTTCATCATTTTGTCTCCAACATTGTCTTCCTCCAGCTCATCCCTATACAAGAACCCATCTCTCAACGTGAAGAAATACCAGAGGCCCATGAACAGTTCCGTTCCGTCTTTAATCAGAAAGAGGCCGAGCGTCTCCCTCCTCATAGACCATACGACTGCCCTATCGATCTCCTCCCGGGGGCTGCCATCCCCTTTGGGCGAATATTTCCTTTATCTGAACCTGAGTTGACAGTATTAAAAGAATATCTGGATGACAGTCTCCGAAAAGGATTCATTCGTCCTTCCACTTCTCCTGCAGGAGCAGGCATCTTTTTTGTTGGCAAGAAGGACGGGGGGTTACGACCCTGTGTAGACTATCGGGTACTAAACAATATAACAATAAAAAACAAATACCCATTGCCGTTGATTCACGAACTTATGGATCGCCTGCAAAATGCCCAGATATACTCCAAAATTGATCTTCTAGGGGCATACAATCTTGTACGTATACGGAAAGGAGATGAGTGGAAGACGGCCTTTAGAACTCGTTACGGACATTACGAGTATCGAGTGATGCCTTTTGGATTATGCAATTCCCCAGCCACTTTTCAACATTTCCTCAATGACATCTTTAGAGACATGTTGGATAAATTTGTGGTAGTCTATTTGGACGATATTTTAATATACTCTCCTTCATTAGGAACTCATCGCCAACATATGTTCCAGGTTCTTGAGAGATTGCAACAACACAATCTGTATGCTAAAATATCTAAGTGTATCTTCGAAACGACCAAAGTTGAATTTTTGGGATATGTGATCTCTCCGGGACGTTTGGAGATGGATCCCAAGAAAGTGTCATCTATTCTTCAATGGCCTACTCCTAATTCCGTGAAAGCTGTCCAGAGGTTCGTAGGATTCGCGAACTTCTATCGTAGATTTATCAACAGTTTTTCCCGCATCATACATCCCATAACACAACTTACCAAGAAAAATACTTCATTCCATTGGACTCCACAAGCCCAAAAAGCATTTGATACCCTAAAAAATAAATTTACTCAAGCTCCCATTCTGGTCCTTCCTGATCCTAAAAAACCTTATTTTTTGGAAGTAGACGCCTCCGAAACAGCGGTAGGAGCAGTTCTGTCTCAACGCCATGAAGAGAAAGACTTCCTTCACCTAGTCTCCTTCTTTTCTCGTCGACTGACCCCCTCAGAGACTAATTACAGTGTTAGCGACCGTGAATTATTAGCCATTAAATTGGCATTGGAGGAATGGAGACACTTGTTAGAAGGAGCTCTTCACCCTGTCACCGTATTTACCGACCACCGAAATCTAGAATACCTCAGGAAAGCCCAAAGATTATGCCCGCGACAAGCCCGTTGGGCTCTTTTCTTTACGAGATTCAGGTTACATATAACCTATCTCCCGGGATCAAAAAATCTCAAAGCTGACGCTCTATCCCGACTCCACGAACCTTCAACCCCTAAATCTATGACAAACAATACCATTCTACAACCAGGTCACTTTCTAGCCCTTCACACCTCTCTTTTATCAGAGATAAAGAAACACGGATCTCACCCCATCTCACTAACAGAGACCTCTTCTTTAAATCAAGACCAGGGTCTTTGGTACAGAAACAAACTCATTTATGTACCCCCACCAGTAAGGACTGCTGTTTTACAATCCCTCCATGATGCTCCTCTCGCAGGACATGGAGGATTCCAACAAACAGTCGATCTAGCTTGTA
This sequence comes from Pelodytes ibericus, assembly GCA_036172795.1. Classification (NCBI taxonomy): domain Eukaryota; kingdom Metazoa; phylum Chordata; class Amphibia; order Anura; family Pelodytidae; genus Pelodytes; species Pelodytes ibericus. The sequence continues at coordinate 141,914,837 of CM069860.1, read as the reverse complement.
GATATTTCTGGTGGCCAGGATGGAGACAAGACATAAGAAATTATATCCTTTCTTGTGACATCTGCGCTCATTCCAAAGGTAGAAATACCAAACCAGCAGGACTCCTTCAACCGCTTCCAACTCCAGATCACCCTTGGGAGGATCTAACAATAGATTTTATAGTGGATCTCCCACCATCACTACAACATAATACCATCATGTTTGTGGTCGACCGGTTCACAAAAATGGCACACTTTATTCCTACCACCCAGTTACCTACCGCGGCTGAGACTGCCGAATTATTTTTGAAAAATATTGTACGTCTCCATGGTCTTCCTCGATCCGTATTATCCGACAGAGGTGTTCAATTCACTTCACGATTTTGGTCAGCGTTCTGTAAAGGACTTCAGATAGACCGTCTCCTCTCTTCAGCCTACCACCCTCAAACCAACGGACAGACAGAAAGAGTCAATCAAATACTCGAACAATATCTTCGATGCTACATCACCCATCTCCAAGACAATTGGTTATCCTTGCTACCTTTGGCGGAATTTGCCTACAATAATCATCTACAGAGGACTATAGGAATGTCCCCCTTCAAAGCCAACTACGGGTTCAATCCCACATTCCATCTTGATTTACCAAAGACCAGTAATGTACCTCCCATCACAGACCGTCTGCAACTTCTCCAACAAAATTTTTCTGTTATCAAGACCACCCTAAACAAGGCCCAACAAGACTATAAAAGATACGCGGATAGACGTCGGATTCCAGCACCTTCCTTTCAAGTAGGAGAAAAAGTTTGGCTCTCATCGGCTCATATCAAGACAACTGGGCCATCTCGCAAACTAAGTCCAAAACTCCTAGGACCATTTCCTATCACAACACTCTGTGGCCCCGCAGCAGTTCGATTATCACTCCCTAAGACCTGGAGGATACACCCAGTCTTCCACATCTCTTTAATCAAGAAATGGAAACCAGACGCCTATCCTCGAAGACATACCCTTCCTCCTCCACCAATAACCATCGATGGATCGGAGGAGTATGAAGTGGACAAGATTCTAGATTCCAGAATTCGCCATGGAAGACTCGAATATTTGGTCCATTGGAAAGGCTACGATCCCGAAGAAAGAACCTGGGAACCCATTGCTAATTTTCATGCTCCTGCTAAGATCCGATCTTTTCACAGGCTCCATCCCGGGCACCCGGCTCCTCAACGCACAAGGAGGTTGTGTGTACGGGGGGGAGTCTGTCAGGTCCCAGGACCTTCACCTACCTTGCCCAGGGGACCCTCACAGCCAAAGTCATCCTCTGTCCCTGTTTGCCGCCATCGCGCTTTAGCGCGACCGCGAGGTAGGCCGCGTCCCCGGCCTCGAGTTGCTATTCACCCGCTAACAGTGAATGCAACTACTTCCAAGAGGTTTAGGGGGCGGAGCTTACTCGCGAGAAACGTTGCGCGATTGGTTGTTGGCAAAGGGGCAGGGAGAATAGGAAGAGGAGGCTGTACCTCTTCTCCCTATTCACAACATGGTGCAGGGGCGGTCCCCAGGTGTAAAGGGGAGAGGTCCTTAATCAACAGCTCTATAAAAAACCCCACACTCACCTCAATCATTGCTTGCTTGTTGAGCTGTGGTGTCTGTTCCCAGTACCATTTATTCCCCATTTACCTGCTACTTTGATTGAAGAGATACCTGTGTACCGACCTTGGCTTTTTCCCTGGACTATCCTTATTGCTGTATCCCTACCTGCACTGCTATACCTGTTTTGTGTATCCTGACTACCGGCATTGACCTTTTGGATTGGACTGACTATTCTACCGCCTTACCCTTTTTTGTGTCACTTTTGGAGTCACCTCATCTCTCCACCCGCCACCCAGCGCTACGCTCCTTACCCCTGAATCTCACAATAATGCTATGTGAAAAAACGAATACTGGAGGATGTCTATAGTTGATGTTGTTGTTATTATTGTTGTCTGTCCGTTACAGACTGTTTTGCTATTTAACCCCTTAGTGACAAGACATTTTCACCTTCACTTTCCCTTGGTGACAATGGCTGTTTTGACATTTCTAGGGTGTTTGTGTTTAGCTGTAATTTTTTTCTTTCTCACATACAGTACCCACACAAATTATATGTTGTTTTTATCGTCATAAGAAGGGCTTTCATTAGATACCATTATGTTCATCATATCTTATAATTTACTACAAATAAAATCATAAAATATGATGAAAATTTAAAAAAAAAACACTTTTTCTAAATTTGACCTAAAATATAATTTACACAAATAAAATCATTAAAAAAGACCCCATCTAAATAGTTTCTAAATGTTGTCCCGAGTTCAAAAATGCATGTTTCCATATTTTTCGGTATTTTTTTTGCGAGTTATGGGGCAAAAAACAAAAATAGTGTTTTTTGTTTTTTTCCTATATTGATCTTTTGACCCCAACCCGAACCCAAAATGTAACCCTAACACTAAATTTAACCCCAACTCTAATACTTATTATATCCCTTAATATTTTTTAATTTTAATTTAATTTTAACCCTATCCCTTATGCTAAAAATTATTTAATTTTAACCCTATAGGCTAATCTATCTATATAATTTTTAATTTATTAAATATGTATTTTAAATATTTTCCATTGCAATGCTACTTAACTACCACTAGGGGCAGTCAAGTAGCATATTCAGAGCGACGGAAGTGAAGTTACTTTCACTTCCAAAGCTCAGACCGGCAGAGGGCTTAGCCATATTGACGGAGCAGCATGCAATATGGCTCCCCACGATCGCTCCGTGGGGCGATCGTGGGTGCTCCAAAACAGAAATTTCGGTGCTGGCTATTGCCTCGACATCAAGGCAATAGACCAGCACCGTTAAAGTGGTTTTCGTTGATCGCGAAAACCGCTTGATTCACCGCAGGACGTGCCAGGCACGTCCTTTGTCGTTAAGGGAGTTTCTCCCAGGATGTGCCTGGCACGTCCTTTGTCGCGAAGGTGTTAATAAAACTATTTAAAATATTTTATATAAAGCTATGTGAAAAAACAAATACTGGAGGATGTCCATAGTTGATGTTGTTGTTATTATTGTTGTCTGTCCGTTACAGACTGTTTTGCTATTGAATAAAACTATTTACAATATATATATTTTTTTTGGGGGGGATTGGCAGGCCCCCTCTTGCGCCTGGCCTGGTTGCAGTGGCGACCGCTGTGACCATGGTAGTTACACCACTGCCCCCATAAGTATACTCCCAACACTTACCCCCTGATGGTTGAAGGTACTGCTAATTTGTAGGACCCTCACAAATATATGAAGACCTCTCCTTCAGTTGGTGCGCAGTACTTAACGTGACAGTGGAATGATATGAGCACATCCCCTTGCCCTTTCTCTAGCCACAGCATGCCAAATGTGCACTGTGCTGGACATTAGCCTTCACCACTGCAGCTGCCCCAATGCCCCACCAACAAAGAGACCATTCTGTGCCCAGCCCCTAATATAGCTACTGCACACTGTTAGTGACACTGTAAGCTGGACGTGATGTTGCACAAGTCTCTCCACTATACATGACCTCTTTATGATCATGTATTTATCCTAATATAAGTTTGATAACAAGGTGTCTACATTCACAGGGCCTTGTCTTACACACTTTAGATCCCTCTCATGGAGTGGCAGGTATATGCTCCACTAAATTTTGTTGCTTACTACCTTTGATGGGTATGGACTTCCCCCTGCTGGTAAAAACTATACAGACTTCGAGAATAATGAAATTTAACTTTAGCTACACTATTTAAAGTGATCACTATACTGACACTTTTTTTGCAAGAATGTTAACAAAGAAGCGTACTTGTCTTCAACTATCTGTTTGGGATATTTCCTATTAAGAACCTACTTCCATCTGTTAAAATGAACTTGGCAAGTAGTGTCTCTCTCTCGCTCTGTTCTGCTACATTAGGATAATTGGTAGCATTAAATGTGTGGGTATTTTTGCTGGGTTTTGTAGTGAAACTGCATGTTAAATTATGTTATTTGTACATTATGTGTTTTGAATGTACAATGGATAAAAAAAATTGACTTGCAATCATGCATCACTGATCATGCATTTTCTATGCAAAACGTAGTTATCATTATCATAACAAACTAATGCACCTATAGTTCGAGTGTTTAAAAAGGTAACTATATTGGGGGGGGGGGGGGGGGGCGGAGCTGGCGACGGCCGCAAGCGGACATGTTTTACAAGAGCTCCCGTCTCTAATGACCAAAAGTGCCGAATCTGGAAGCCTATGTCAACTAAACCTGCGGGAAAACATACCCCAAGGTCAACTGATAATATTGGCCGCCGACAGAAAAAGGGTGAACCACCTCCTCAAGCGACTACCCGAGATATCGTGACTTTACTGTCTAGGCCCCAAAAGCCACCGACTAAAGTGACAAGTGCGCAGCACTCACCGACGCAGACCGATTCAGATGAATCCTCTGTAGATCCAACTGAGAACAGCCAACCTGTATGCACCAAGAGACTGCTTGATGGTGGTTCTGATAAGACTCCAGTGACCAGGGGAGATCTGCGGAGGTTATTCAAAGACCTGCAATCTATGATCAGGGAAGAACTGGCGACAACCCGCACGGAACTCACCTCCCTTAAATCCACAACGGCTTCACTAGAGACTGTCACTGAAACTCTGCAAACAACCTGTACTGACATGTCAAAGCAAATAAGTACGCTCACACAACAGCTCTACAGGACCAATCAACGGACTCTGATGCTAGATGCCAAGACTAGGCAGCGAGCTTCCGTGTGAGAAAGGCCAGGAAGGCCCCACAGACCTCACCCCGAGAAGTGTTGGTTCGCTTACACTCAGCCCGAGAAAAGCTGGCGTTCTTAGCAGTTTCGAGAAATACACCATCTATCATTTATGGAGAGGACACATTACAGATTTTCGAAGATTTGCCACCTGAAATATTGATCTGGCGTAAAACTATGTCACCGCTGACAGAACGTCTTCGCTCAAACGGAGTTAAATATTGATGGGGACTTCCAACCCAACTTACAGTACATCGTGAAGATAAGCAGTTATCGATCGAAGATCCGTCTGGAATTCCTATATTTTTACAGGACTTACAAATTGACCTGACCGGTCCAGAGATGGACCCAGAAATTTGAAGTGTTTAAGGGTGTTTTTTATCCGTTGTTTTTATTAATGACTCTGGGTTTTGATAACCATATGTTTATGTCTCGTTTTCGGCACGACCTATGCCTCACCCCCCGGGGCATCCCCACCATTTTTTTTTTTATGAGTGGGGGACTCTCACCATTCTCTTTTTGTTTTTGTTTTTTTGGTGCGAATTATCCTTTTTTTTTTTTTTAGCAGGGTAGTATTTTCTGATGTCTGCCAGACACCCCTAGTTGTATCTTTTTTTTTTTCTGTCTCTCTTTCTTTATTATTTTATCTTTGACGCATTAATCTTACAATTTTATACTTGGTCTTCTACTCTCCTTATTGTCATTTTTTATTCTTTTTCTTATCCCTTTGTTTATTTTTATTTATTTACCTTTTTATTTATATATTTCCTTTCCTCAAAAGTGCCAATTTGTATTAATGTTTGAATGATGACCATTTAATATTGTTTTTCAATACCGTAATGCGGTCATGGTTGAGTTTTGTTTTCGTTAACTGTAACAAGAAGAGTGTTCTCACGGGTCTACGTTTCTGATATTTTTTATTCTTAATACATGCTGTCCAATCAAATCCCGATTTAACTAATGACCACTAATCGTTTAGTTTTCTGTTTCTCCTTAGCACTTCCTTTATCTTTTCTTTTTTAATTTTATTTTTATATTTACCAAAAGATCTTCTATAGCAATAGGATTCTCCTGATTATTTACAAATTCAAATGAGTCGAAATTCTTCTATACAAGTATGTGTTTTTGTGAAACAGTGTGTGTCATGACCTGTTTTCTTTTTTTTGTATCACTGCTGATTGTGACTTGCGACTCAAATAAAAAAAAACTTTGATTTAAAAAAAAAAAAAAAGGTAACTATATTTGCCATTCAAGAGGCATGATCAGTAATGCAGTTCAATAGCAAACAAATTAATGTTGATGTTAAAACAATGCATATTTACAAACATAATAGCAGTGTTGCAGTGTCAAGTCACATTTTAATATTTATTTATATATGTTCGGACCTGGTTGTTCTGCCTAGAAAAACTCTTGTTAGCACAACCTGTATTCTAAAGAGAACAAGTTATAGTGATATTTGTGGTGCTGCACCTTGCTCTCAACTTTGAAAAGCCTATGTTCTCTTATCAAATACCTTTCTGTAGGCCAACAATGCCAGAGAGAAGAAAATATATATATTTCAGAACATTGGGTCAGCATGTCTTAGTACATGATCTTGTATAGTATCTTGTGTTACAGGTCACCTAGAGATACTGTTGTATTACCGTATTTGCTCGAATATAAGACAAGGTTTTTTTCATAGCAAATGCTCTTATATTCGAGGTCGTCTTATAATCTGACCTCAAATCGAGGTGAGATTATAAGACTGGGATCCAGGTCCCCCGCAGAGCTACAGGGGATCTGGATCCCCCTCGCTAACAGCCGGTGGATGTCTGCATAATGCAGGCTTCCGTCGGGACTTCATCATAAAAGTCCCAGCGTAAGTGCCGGGCAGCAGCGGAGGATGTCTGCACGTATTGTGCAGACATCCTCCGGCTGCCTCCACTAGCAACCAGGAGATTTAGGCAACGGTGCAGACATCCTCCATGCTGCCCGACACTTGCATCTATTATGACGGACCGGCTGTCCGTCATAATGGTCGGAAGTGTCGGGCAGCATGGAGGATGTCTGCATGTATCGTGCAGACATCCCCCGGCTGCCCCCACTAGCCAACAGGGAGGCTACGTTGGGGGGAGGGAGGGGGGAGACAGTCAACCTTGGGGAGTGGGTGGGGGAGAGAGACAGACAACATTGGGGGGTGGGTGGGGGAGAGAGACAGACAACGCTGGGGGGAGGGATGGGTGGAGAGACAGACAACATTGGGGGAGGGTGGGGGAGAGAGACAGACAATGCTGGGGGGAGGGAGGGGTGGAGAGACAGACAACATTGGGGGGAGGGTGGGGGAGAGAGACAGACAATGTTGGGTTGAGTATTGGGTATGTCTGGGGGTAAGGGCAGCATTGGCACATAAAAGGTAAATAAAAACGAAATGCATTTTTTTTATCATAAGTTTTTATTAAATAAGAAAAAGCAATTTACATGTGAATATATACAAGTTAAACTTTTTTCCTATAGGGTAGTCTTATATTCAGTTTTTTTCCTACAGGAATATCCATAGTTTGGGGGGTCGTCTTATAATCAGGGTCGTCTTATATTCGAGCAAATACGGTAACTGACTGCTGAAAAATTTATGAAAGCAGGTTATGGATATGCAAATGCGGAAGTGTGGGAGAGGAGGGGCGTGTCACATGCAATGTGACAGGCCCCTCCTCTCCGCACACTTACGCATTTCTGCCCGAATCTGCAGCTTTATTGGAATAGACGGACTATCAGCACGGATATCGTCTTTCATCTCAGTTTGTGGACATTGCTGTTTGCTACAGTTCCTCCTTCGTTGTCTGGGAGATTGTGTAGTCATCTCGCTTGCCGTTTGGACACATCTAGATTTCCGAATTCCTGGTCCAGGTGATATACATCAAACAGATCCGTGTCTCTCTGTGTTGTCTGTGAGTTGAAGAGATTCAAACTCACTACTATTTTAAGTAAGCCTCTTTGTTCCCCTGTTTCCATTAAATATCAATTTTTTACTGTGCTTCACTACAAAATTATTTCTTCCTTTTCTATGTACAAATCAACTTAATGAGCAATCGCTTAAGTAAATACTCTGATTCCACGCACATACTGTGAACAGCTGAAGCCTTTTCCCAAATCTTCCTTTCATGTTCAAATATAGAGCAGTATTGTCTGCTCTTTAATGTGTGAGTACAACACCCACTATCCCTAATATTCAACTGTTATCTACATACAGAGAGCACTATTTTTCTTTCTGTTCTTCTTTGTATGCATTGAATAACTGCTACTGCGTGAGATCTCCAATCATCCTTTCAGATTATGTTCCAGATATAAGTATTTTTATTAATTTTTCATCACTGGAAGATATATATATTCTCTATATCACTTAAACCTTCACTATTTTCACTTACATTTTTGTTTTGCGCTCCTCTCATTTCTGCTCTTGTTTTCTTGTGTTATTAGTAGAAATTAGAGGTAATTTTCTACTGAGTAGTGAGCTGCATTTATTTATTTATTAAATTTAAATTACAGTAGCGCCTTACACTTATTTTTTTTATTAGATTCTCTGATTACTTGCTTAACCCCTTAGTGACATGACCTTTTGACCTTGTCTTTCCCTTGGTGACAAGCGCTGTTTTGACATTTCTGGGGTGTTTGTGTTTAGCTGTAATTTTCTTCTTTCTCAAATACTGTACCCACACTCACATACTGTATGTTGTTTTTATTGCCATAAGAAGGGCTTTCATAGGATACCATTATGTTAATCATATAATAAATTATACATATAAATTTACTACAAAAAATTCATAAAATATAATGAAAAAAAACAAAACACTTTTTCTAATTTTAACCTAAAAACTAATTTACACAAATACAATCATTAAAAGAGACCCCAACTAAATAGTTTTAAAATATAGGGCAAAAATAGTGGTTTTTTTTCCCTATAGTGACCTTTTGACCACAACCTGAACCCTAAATTTAACACTAACTCTAACCATTATGCTAACCCTTAATTTATGCTAATTTTAATTTAATTGTAACCCTATCCCTTATTGTGCCCAGGATCGCCCCACAAAGTGATCGTGGGAGCCCCAGATTAAAAACTTCTGTGCTGCCTAATGCCTCGACATCGAAGCAGTAGAGCAGCACCATCAGAGTTGATGGCGAAAACGGCTCATTCCAATGCCTGGCACATCCTTTATTGGCAACGGACGCACCTGACACATCCATTGTTGCGATAAACAGTGTTTTAATCAGTATACTGCAGGTATCTTTGGTGAAATATTGAGTGAATGAGTCTGCCATTCCCCCCTTTAGGGCCGGTGCAAGGATTTTCGTCTATACAGGCGAAGGTGCATTTTGGTGCCTCCCTCCTCTGACCTGCCACGCCTCCCACACCACCAACCCTAAATACATTTTACATACCGTATTTTCTGGCGTATTAGACGACTGGGCGTATAAGACGACGCCCCAACTAAGTCATCTTATAAGCCGGAAAAATCGCATCTATATTTTAACCTTTTAGGTTAAAATATAGAGTTTTCCACCCTCCTCCCCCTTTCCCCAATCCCCAATCCCCAGTACTTACCTATTTTCTGCTCTGTCTCCCGCTGTTAATCCGGTCCGTGGCTGTGAGGGAAGTGTTGTGAGCTCCCCTCCAGCCGCGCGGTCAATAAAGTTTTGTTTAAAAAAAAAGTTTAAACAGACTTTATTGAAGCCGCGCGGCCTGAACCGGCTTAACAGCGCGAGCGGAGACGGAGCAGAAAATAGGTGAGTAAATCCCAGTACCCGGCGTATAAGACGACCCCCCAACTTTTGAGAAGATTTTTTAGGGGTTACAAAGTCGTCTTATAAGCCGGAAAATACGGTATATAAAAGTATAATGTATAGTGTGGAAAAGAAATACATCTCAATATTCAACTCGCATGCTCTAAATTTGTCACACATTGACACCCTAACACACATTGAAACCCTTAAACACAAAGACACCCTTGCAGTCACACACAGAGACACACTTGCACACACACCCTTTCACAGACACAGTGACACACTTACACACACACACACCCTTACACAGACACAGTGACACACTTACACACACACACACCCTTACGCAGAAAGGGACACACTTACACACACCCTTACCACTTACACACACAGTGACACCAATCAGACATAACCTGAGACACACTATTTTGCCCCTCAATATGCCATTATTTTGCCATTTAATATGCCTGGATTTTGCCACGCAATATGCCATTTAATATGCCTTGATTTTGCCCCTCAATATACCATTTAATATGCCAGGATTTTGCCCCTCAATATGCCATTTAATATGCCGGGATTTTGCCCCTCAATATGCCATTTAATATGCCAGGATTTTGCCCCTCCAATATGCCATTTAATATGCCAGGATTTTGCCATTTAATATGCCAGGATATTGCCATTTAATATGCCAGGATATTGCCATTTAATATGCCAGGATTTTGCCCCTCAGTATGGCTGGATTTTGCCCCTCAGTATGCCAGGATTTTGTACCCCAATATGCCAGGATTTTGCCCCTCAATATGCCAGGATTCTGCCCCTCAGTATGCCAGGATTTTGCCCCTCAGTATGCCAGTATTTTGCCCCTCAATAAGCCAGGATTTTGCCATTCAATAAGCCAGGATTTTGCCCCTCAATATGCCAGGATTTTGCCCCTCAGTATGCCAATTAATATACCAGAATTTTGCCCCTCAGTTTGCTCGTTAATTTCCACCCCCCTTCCCCAGTACTTACCTCCTTGCTGCTCTGCAGGTCCGCGGGTGAGGGAAGTGTTGTGTGCTCCCCTCCAGCCACGCGGCTTCAATAAAGTTTGTTAAAAAAAAAATGCGACCGGAGTAACGGTCACATTTAAAAAAAAAATCAAACTTTATTGAAGCCGCGCGGCTGGAGGGGAGCGCGCAACGCTTCCCTCACAGCCGCGTTATGGCAGGCCTGGGGGGCACGGGTAATTTGGATTTTCCTGCCCCCCTCCTTGTGGCGCCCTAAGGCGGGCCGCCTGTGCTGCCTTAGGGTAGCTCCGGCCCTGCCCCCCCTCTCTGACTCATTGACCTCTGTTTAAAACCTTTGCAGAATGAAAGCCACAGAATAGTGTTTTTCTTTACTTTCACATCTTTACTGACAAAAAAACAAAGATCACCCTCATGGAGCCAGGGGTTGGCCAGATACTCTTGGCTCCATAAATTTAATAGATGGCAAATCGAACATAAAGTAAAAAAAATCAAATGAATGTCCCTATAAATTATATTTGGTTTCTTGGTTCCAGCAGGTGTCTGCTGGCCCCACCAATAATATTATTAGCCTGCTGGCCCCATAAATACGAACTAATGGCCTCATGGAGTCAGGGGCCAACAAAATGCCCCTGGCCCCCAAATCATAATAAAAAAAGACTGTCCACAACAACAAAAAATTGTCACACCTATCTAAAGCATTTGGCCTCAACGGAAGAAGGATGCAGAATGAAATCTAATTCTCTGGGTGAGTATTTCATTTTGAAAAAAGGAGGTAATCAGAAGCATCAGTCCGACAGACGCTTTAGAAAGGTGCAGAGGATTTTGTTTTTTTTTATTTGGAATAGGATGATTATTTTTTAGAAGTCAATGGGGAGGATAGAGTCTACCATTTCAGTCAGCGAGTGCCGAGTTTTGGAAGGAAAATTGTCCACAATTTTTATAGCAATTTGGGACCACTTCGGTGATCCCTGAGTAGCCTGATTTAAGAGGTATTCAGATCACCAAAGTGATACAGTTTGTCCAAGTTCACTGAGCCAGCAGCTGGTGTTTGGCCCCCTGCTGGCCTGCAGCAAATGGTCTATGTGCGGTGTAAAATAGACAAACTGGGGAGAGCTGAAAAGAAACGCATGGTCAAGTTCTCCGCATGGGAATGATGCAGGGAACTGGCACAAAAGTAGGGTTGGAGCAAATATATATTTTTTAGACATGTGCAAAACTAAAATTTTCGTTTCGTTTTCGTCCATTCGGACGAAAATGTTATTTATTTCGTCTAAAACGAATTTCGTTCATTAGTGCATTCGTTTCAGACGAAATTCGTTCATTATTTTCGTTTCGTTAATTTTTTTCGTTCGTTTTATAGAATACAATGTAATACTATTGGCTTTCTATAAACCGAACGAGAGCCCCATTCATAAGAAATTCTTATGAATGGGGCTCTCGTTCGGTTCATAGAAAGGCAATAGTATTACTTGTATTCTATAAGCCGAAAGTCTATAAACCGAACGACTTTCGGTTTATAGACTTTCGGCTTATGGAATACATGTAATCCTATTGCTATTCTATAAACCGAACGACTTTCGGTTTATAGAATAGCCATAGGTTTACATGTATTACATAAGCCGAAAGTCTATAAACCGAAAGTCGTTCGGTTTATAGGCTGTCGGCATTTAACTATACAGAGACAGAGTCTCCATTCATAAAATTATGAATGGAGACTTTGTCTCCGTGTAGTAAAATGCCGACAGCCTATAAACCGAACGTTCGGTTTATAGGCTGTGGGCATTTTACTACACGGAGACAAAGTCTCCATTCATAATTTTATGAATGGAGACTCTGTCTCCGTGTAGTAAAATGCCGACAGCCTATAAACCGAACGTTCGGTTTATAGGCTGTCGGCTTATGGAATACATGTATTCCTATTGCTATTCTATAAACCGAAAGTCGTTCGGTTTATAGAATAGCAATAGGAATACATGTATTCCATAAGCCGACAGCCTATAAACCGAACGTTCGGTTTATAGGCTGTCGGCATTTTACTACACGGAGACAGAGTCTCCATTCATAAAATTATGAATGGAGACTTTGTCTCCGTGTAGTAAAATGCCGACAGCCTATAAACCGAACGTTCGGTTTATAGGCTGTCGGCTTATGGAATACATGTATTCCTACTGCTATTCTATAAACCGAACGACTTTCGGTTTATAGAATAGCCATAGGATTACATGTATTATATAAGCCGAAAGTCTATAAACCGAAAGTCGTTCGGTTTATAGGCTGTCGGCATTTAACTATACAGAGACAGAGTCTCCATTCATAAAATTATGAATGGAGACTTTGTCTCCGTGTAGTAAAATGCCGAAAGCCTATAAACCGAACGATCCGTTTATAGACTTTCGGCTTATATCATACATGTAATCCTATGGCTATTCTATAAACCGAACGTTCGGTTTATAGAATAGCAATAGGAATACATGTATTCCATAAGCCGACAGCCTATAAACCGAACGTTCGGTTTATAGGCTGTGGGCATTTTACTACACGGAGACAAAGTCTCCATTCATAATTTTATGAATGGAGACTCTGTCTCCGTATAGTTAAATGCCGGCTTTTAACTATACGGAGACAAAGTCTCCATTTATAATTTTATGAATGGAGACTCTGTCTCCGTATAGTTAAATGCCGGTGTTCTGACAAATTTCTGGAGCAAATTCTCCTGCGCAATCGCAGGAGAATTTGCTCACTGCGCATGCGCATAAAGTTACAGCTGATAACTCAGCTGTAACTTTGTGACCACCGCGCATGCGCCAGCTGCGCAACCCACCTCCCGCCCCCTCACACCCCCTGCACACCCCTTCTTACCAGATCATCGACCACAGCGATACACAGCGCATGCGCACGCCTATCCAGCCGTTTGGGAATGTGCGCGTCCGTTGTTGTGTTCTTAAGGTGGTAAGTAACATGGGGCGTCGGGACATAAGGGGGCAAGCATCCTGGTGAGGGCTGCCTCATCTTGATGGGATTTGTGATCCTCCTGCTGCATCAATAATACAGCAGGAGGATCACAAATCCCATCAAGATGAGGCAGCCCTCACCAGGATGCTTGCCCCCTTATGTCCCGACGCCCCGTGTTACTTACCACCTTAAGAACACAACAACGGACGCGCGCATTCCCAAACGGCTGGATAGGCGTGCGCATGCGCTGTGTATCGCTGTGGTCGATGATCTGGTAAGAAGGGGTGTGCGGCGGGTGTGAGGGGGCGGGAGGTGGGTTGCGCAGCTGTCTCATGCACGGTGGTCACAAAGTTACAGCTGAGTTATCAGCTGTAACTTTATGCGCATGCGCAGTGAGCAAATTCTCCTGCGATTGCGCAGGAGAATTTGCTCCAGAAATTTGTCAGAACACCGGCTTTTAACTATACGGAGACAAAGTCTCCATTTATAATTTTATGAATGGAGACTCTGTCTCCGTATAGTTAAATGCCCACAGCCTATAAACCGAACGTTCGGTTTATAGGCTGTCGGCTTTTAACTATACGTTTGTCTCCATTCATAAATTTATGAATGGAGACTCTGTCTCCGTATAGTTAAATGCTATTGTATTCTATAAACCGACTCTATTTCGGCTTATAGAATGCAATAGTACTACGAATGGACGAATGAACGAATGATTTTCCTTTATTAACTATTCGTTCATTCGATTTAGTTAGCTTAGCATTTTCGTTCTTCGTTTTTCGGGCGAATGGACGAAAATGCAATTTTCGGACGAAAATGCATTCGTCCGAAAACGAATGCACATGTCTAGTATATATTCACATGTAAATTGCTTTTTTAATAAAAAATTATGATATAAATAAAATCTTGTTTTTATTTCCTTTTATGTGACAAAGCTGCCTCTCTCTTTCCCTTGCCCCCAGATTTGTCGCTCTCCCCCCCTTAGTGTTGTCTCTCTCTCACCCTCCCTTTGGCTCCCCCCTCGCTCCCCTTGTGTCTGTCTCTTCCCCCCTTCCCTCCCCTTGTTTCTCTCTGCCCCCCCCCCTTGTTATTCTGTCCCCCCCTCACCTGTTTCTTGCTCCCTGGTGGCTAGTGGGGGCAGCCGGGGGATGTATGCACTATACATAATAGACGGAAGTGTCGGGCAGCATGGAGGTTGTCTGCACGATTCGTGCAGACATCCCCCAGCTGCCCGATTCTCCCTGGTGGCTAGCGAGGCAGCGGTGGATGTCTGCGCGATGAGCGAGACCTCCCCTGCTGCCGCCCGGAACGACAGCCAGGACTTTTATGAGGAAGCCGGAAGTACCCAGCTTCATCATAGAAGTCCCGGCGGTCATGCCGGGCGGCAGCAGGAGAGGTCTCGCTCATCGCGCAGACATCCTCCGCTCCCTCGCTAGCCACCAGGGAGAATCGGGCAGCTGGGGGATGTCTGCACGAATCGTGCAGACAACCTCCATGCTGCCCGACACTTCCGTCTATTATGTATAGTGCATACATCCCCCGGCTGCCCCCACTAGCCACCAGGGAGCAAGAAACAGGTGAGGGGGGGACAGAATAACAAGGGGGGGGGGGCAGAGAGAAACAAGGGGAGGGAAGGGGGGAAGAGACAGACACAAGGGGAGCAAGGGGGGAGCCAAAGGGAGGGTGAGAGAGAGACAACACTAAGGGGGGGAGAGCGACAAATCTGGGGGCAAGGGAAAGAGAGAGGCAGCATTGTCACATAAAAGGAAATAAAAACAAGATTTTTTTATATCATAATTTTTTATTTAAAAAGCAATTTACATGTGAATATATACTAGACATGTGCATTCGTTTTCGGACGAATGCATTTTCGTCCGAAAATTGCATTTTCGTCCATTCGCCCGAAAAACGAAGAACGAAAATGCTAAGCTAACTAAAGCCGGATGAACGAATGGTTAATAAAGGAAAATCATTCGTTCATTCGTCCATTCGTAGTACTATTGCATTCTATAAGCCGAAATAGAGTCGGTTTATAGAATACAATAGCATTTAACTATACGGAGACAGAGTCTCCATTCATAAAATTATGAATGGAGACTTTGTCTCCGTATAGTTAAATGCCCACAGCCTATAAACCGAACGTTCGGTTTATAGGCTGTGGGCATTTAACTATACGGAGACAGAGTCTCCATTCATAAAATTATAAATGGAGACTTTGTCTCCGTATAGTTAAAAGCCGGCATTTAACTATACAGAGACAGAGTCTCCATTCATAAAATTATGAATGGAGACTTTGTCTCCGTATAGTTAAATGCCCACAGCCTATAAACCGAACGTTCGGTTTATAGGCTGTGGGCATTTAACTATACGGAGACAGAGTCTCCATTCATAAAATTATAAATGGAGACTTTGTCTCCGTATAGTTAAAAGCCGGCATTTAACTATACAGAGACAGAGTCTCCATTCATAAAATTATGAATGGAGACTTTGTCTCCGTGTAGTAAAATGCCCACAGCCTATAAACCGAACGTTCGGTTTATAGGCTGTCGGCTTATGGAATACATGTATTCCTATTGCTATTCTATAAACCGAACTTTCGGTTTATAGAATAGCCATAGGATTACATGTATTACATAAGCCGAAAGTCTATAAACCGATCGTTCGGTTTATAGACTTTCGGCATTTTACTACACGGAGACAAAGTCTCCATTCATAATTTTATGAATGGAGACTCTGTCTCTGTATAGTTAAATGCCGACAGCCTATAAACCGAACGACTTTCGGTTTATAGACTTTCGGCTTATGTACTACATGTAATCCTATGGCTATTCTATAAACCGAAAGTCGTTCGGTTTATAGTTTAGCAATAGCATTACATGTATTCTATAAACCGAACGTCGTTCGTTTTAAAGACTTTCGGCTTATAGAATACTATTGGCTTTCTATAAACCGAACTAGAGTCGAGTCCCCATTCATAAGAAATTCTTATGAATGAGGAGGGACTCTAGTTAGGTTTATAGAATGCCAATAGTATTCTATAAGCCGAAAGTCTTTAAAACGAACGACGTTCGGTTTATAGAATGCATGTAATGCTATTGCTGTTCTATAAGCCGAATGTCTTTCGGCTTATAGAACAGCAATAGCATTACATGTATTCTATAAACCGAACGTCGTTTGTTTTAAAGACTTTCGGCTTATAGAATACATGCTGCTATTGGCTTTCTATAAACCGAAAGAGTCCCCATTCATACGAATAGGTCAATTGACCTATTCGTATGAATGGGAACTCAATTTCGGTTTATAGGAAGCTAATAGCATTACATGCATTCCATAAACCGAAAGTCATTCATGTCGGTTTATGGAATGTAGTACAATGCTATTGGTATTGTAAACCGACTCTATTTCGGTTTAGAATGCCAATAGCACGAATGGACGAATGGACGAATGAACGAATGATTTTCGTTTATTAACCATTCGTTCATTCGGATTTTGTTAGTTAAAATTTTCGTTATTCGTTTTTCGGACGAATGGACGAAAATGCTATTTTCGTCCGAAAATGCATTCGTCCGAAAACGAATGCACATGTCTAATATTTTTAATGGAATCCATGCATCAATTTGATACAACAAAAACCTCTATGTTTTTAGAGGTAATGTCCATTCAGTTGCACCAAAGTTACTTTAGTTCCTGGGCTGTCTCTTTATTGGAAAGAATGGGAGAAGTTTTCCAACTCTGCTACTATGGTGCTCTGCTACTTAAGTTTAGAAATCCCTGCAATTCTCTCTTTCATAAATAAAACCATCTGTCTCATTGAATGAGTAGGTCCTATACACAGCACTATAACCTTAGCAGTGGCGTACTTACTGTTTTGCAGGGGTCGCAGCCTGTCACTCCAGGGGGCCCGACTGCCCTGCCACTCCTGCAAAAAAAAAGTAAAAACAAAAAAGAAGAAATGTTTGGACACCGGGGCCGCTGCCCAAGGCCCATTCATTCTAGGGGCCTAAAGCAGCTTCCCCGTGGGCCCCCATTGCTGCCCATGTGACTGTTTCACACAGAGACAGCCACTTTTGGGCAGCAGCCGGGAGATCCGCATCCAAGGGATCTTTTCTTCACAGACGCCGGAGATGACACTGGCAAATGGGCAAAATAACACTGGCAAATGGGCAACATAACACTGGCAAATGGGCAAAATATGACAGCATACAGGTAAGTACTGGGGAACAGGGCGGGCAAATGACGGGCAAAATAACTGGCAAATAGGCAAAATAATACTGTCAAATTACATTGGCAAATGGGCAAAATAATACTGGCAAATGGGCAAAAAAACACGGGCAAATGGGCAAAATAACACTGGCAAATGATGGGCAAAATAATACTGGCAAATGAATGGTAAAATATTACTGGCATATTAATGGCAAAATAAAACACAGAGTAGACTGCCAGGTGAGTACTGGGAAAGGGGGGAGGAGGGTGGTGGTGTATTAATGTACAAATTGCCTATTTATGGGCAGGCTAATAGTGGCATATTAATGGGAAATTGGCTGTGGCATATTGGCAATCTGGCTGTGGCATATTTATAGGCAGGTAAATATAAGGGCATATTGATGGGAAAATTGGCTGTGGCATATTAATGGGCTGGCTAATAGTGGCATATTAATGGGGGAAATGGCTGTGGCATATTAATGGGCAAATTGGCTTTGGCCAAAGGGATACTGTGGCATGTTCTGTGGGGCAAAATAACATGTACTATGGGGGAAAGTGACACCGTGGCATGTTCTGCAGGGGCAGTTCAGTGGGACAAAGTGACACTGTGGTATGTTCTGGCAGGCAAATTTACACTGTGGCATGCCAAATCGTGTGGGTGCAATGTGAGTACAAGCCAAGTGCTGTGGGTACTCTATAGTGCTGTGTTAAAACCTTTAGGTACAATGTGGGTGCAGAGGAACGTAATAAAAATAAGAAATTAAAGATTTTTCAATAACATTCTTATTACAAATGAAAATAGTTGAATATAATATTAAAAAGTTCATATAAGTATACATGCAGCTAGTTATATACATATATTTGGGGTCCACCTCAAGCTTTTGAAAAGGCTGGAAATATTTTAATGTTTTTTTTGTCGTCAGAAAAAGTAATATTACTTTACTGAGAGGGTAGTGGATGAATGGAATAGTTTTCCTTAAGAAATGGTAGAGGTTAATACATTAAGGAGTTTAAGCATGAATGGGATAGGTATAAGACTATCCTTGATATAAGATAAGGCCAGGGACTAATGAAAATATTACTTTACTGAAAGGGTAGTGGATACATGGAATATTCTTCCAGTAGAAGTGGTAGAGGTTAATAGAGTAAATGAGTTTAAGCATACATGGGATAGGCATAAAGCTACCCTAGATATAAGGCAAGACCAGGCACAAAGCAGAACACTTGAGAGGCATGTAAGAGGCATTTCTGGGGTGGAATTGCATGGTGGGGTCGGGGGGCCCCAGGGCAATTTTTGCATTGGGGCCTGGTGGTTTCTAGTTACACCTCTGAACCTTAGGCAAGTTATTAACTGTTAGTGCATCTTTTTCAGTGTCCCACATTTAGAATCTCAATGAGCATCACTATCCATTGATTAAAAGTTCTGGTTACAATACTAAGAAAACAACAAATCAGCCTTAATAAAACCTTTATAAGCACCTTTTGGGAAAGTATATATAAAAATTTTTTTTAAAAAGCAAATACCGTATTTGCTCCATACCCTGATTATAAGTACGACCCCCCCAAACTTTGGATATTCCTTTAGGAAAAAATCTAAAAGCCTGAATATAAGACTACCCTATAGGAAAAAAGTTCAACTTGGATATATTCACATGTAAAGTGCTTTTTAATAAAAATTATGATATCAAAAAATGCATTTCTTGTGTTTATTTCCTTGTGTGCCAATGCTGCCTCTCTCTCCCCCCCCCCTTAGTGTTGTCTGTCTCTCCCCCCAGCGTTATCTCTCTCCCCCACCCTCCCTTTCTCTCTCCCCCTCCATTTGTGTCTCTCTTTGTCTCCCTCCCCTTGTCTCTGTCCCGCCTCCTTCCCCTTGTCTCTCCCCCCCCCTCGGTTTCTCTCTGCCCCCCCCCCCCCCACCACCTCGTCGCTCTCTCGTGGCTAGTGGGGGCAGCAGGTCCGTCATAATAGACGGCAGTGATCAGGCAGCATGGAGGATGCCCCTGCTGCCCGAATGTCCCTGGTGGCTAGCGGGGAAGGACCCGGCTTCATCATAGAAGTCCCGGCGGTCTTGCCGGGCGGCAGGAGAGGATGTCTGCGTGCATCGTGCTTGAGAGGGGGATCCAGGTCCTGGATCCCAGTCTTATAATCTCACCTCGATTTGAGGTCAGATTATAAAATGACCTCGAATGTAAGGGGTCTTTTTCAGAGCATTTGCTCTGCAAAAAAACTCGTCTTATATTCGAGCAAATACGGTATATTTTATGTGCAAAACTATTTTTGCTCTTTGCTCCTTTTGCAATGTACTAAACATTTAACATTCAAATAGTAAATATGAGCAAACTGTGAATAAAAACCAGGCATATTTTGCAAAGAAAACAGGCATGTTTGCAAATATTTTTTCTGCCTTTGTTATTAGCCCTTGTGAAAAGCTGGTGTAAATTGTCACACACATAATAGGAATTATTTTACACAAAATAGTTGCAAAAGCCTTTAGCATGCGCAAACAGAAAAATGCACACTAAATAAACGGAGAAAGAAAAGGTGCAATATGTTATATGTATTCGCAAATTGCTCCTTTCTCATGTTTTACCCGTTTTTTTCCCCACTGCACTTATTTAATACATGACCCCCCCCCCCCTTCTGTTTATTGGTCTATCGCTAATCTGATGTAAACAGAGCAATGAACTCTGCATTATATATTGTTCCCAATATGTGTAAAATGATTCATAAGTCTGATTGCTTGGATCTTAAATCTGACTTGCAAATATTGTTGCAGGCTATAAAATAAAGATTGGATTACCATGAGGTGAGGCAATGAAAAGTAGACTTGGATCAAGATCCACTGCATAATAAAAATTATGTTCCTGGGTAAAAATTAGGTTTCTTACATTGTATCAGAATATCATGTCATATCAATATCCTTGATTAAGGTGTGCCTTCAACTAACCTTATAATGGCTTTGATTAAGGATATCAAGGTGCTATTCTTGGACTACAAGTACTAGTGCAAACCTTTGTTCACATTAGCAGACCGTATTTAAGGTAGATTTGTGAATATGCGGCTGTAAAAGGTTTAAGGTACAAAACAACAACTGGCACTCAGTAGAGTTAAACTCCTGCTGCTAGAGAACTAGTGGTTTTTCATGCTGTCAAATCCTATAAATCCAGTACCAGATGCAGTACATCATCCTGTACACAAAC
The DNA here is from genome assembly GCA_036172795.1 of Pelodytes ibericus. Taxonomy (NCBI): domain Eukaryota; kingdom Metazoa; phylum Chordata; class Amphibia; order Anura; family Pelodytidae; genus Pelodytes; species Pelodytes ibericus. The sequence goes on along the minus strand of CM069860.1, from coordinate 141,893,946 downwards.
TCACAAACAAATAACAAAAACTGTATACATCACTCAAACAATATAACATACAGTCTGGGCCAACTAACTTACAAATAAATGCTAAATGCGTATTCCTGTTTACAGTAAAAAAAAACAAAGAAAACTGAACCACCTAGATTTCCCTTTTCTTTTTCTTTCTTAAAGGTTTATTATATACTGTATATTTTTTAAAGTTCGGTCATCCTTCACCGCTGGTATATACACTTGAGCAGGGCCGATCCTGGGTGGGTGCACGGGTGCCTCTATAGACACCATAGAGAACGTCCTCCTCCCTGCAGCCAATCACAGAATGTGACGGGGTGGAGCTTTGGATTAACAAGGAGGAGGAGGTGATAACAGTTGGGGGGGGGGGGGGGTTTAAAATAAAAAAATAAAGAAAGTGTGGAAGTGTCTGTGGAAGTGTGTGAATGTGTATAAGTGTGTATGTGTGTGTCAATGTGTAAAACTGTGTGTGTTACTGTCTGTGTATGTGTGTACATGAGTGTCTGTGTAAGTGTATCCTGTGTCTAAGTGTGTAAAGGTGGCTGTGTGTGTATTTATGTATGTGTGACAGTGTGTATAAGGGTGTCTGTGTAAATGTATGTCTGTGAGGGTGACTAAGTGTGTAACTGTGTTTGTGTGACTGTGTGTATTTGTGTGACTGTGTGTAGGTATGACTGTGTGTATTTATGTATGACTGTATGTATTTATGTATGTGTGACAGTGTGTATAAGGGTGTCTGTGTAAATGTACGTCTGTGAGGGTGACTAAGTCAGTTTAGGAGCCAGACAATCACGCAAACATAAACACAATTCATAAACACTCACACCTACTTCACATATATACAAACACACCTACTTTACATATACACATATATCCAAACACCTCACACACACCTGCTTTACATATACCCATATATACAAACACCTCACACACACCTACTTTACATATACCCATATATCGAAACCCCTCACACACACCTACTTTACATATACCCATATATACAAACACCTCACACACACCTACTTTACATATACACATATATCCAAACACCTCACACACACCTACTTTACATATACCCATATATACAAACACCTCACACACACCTACTTTACATATACCCATATATACAAACACCTCACACACACCTACTTTACATATACCCATATATACAAACACCTCACACACACCTACTTTACATATACACGATGAGTGTCTGTGTAAGTGTATTCTGTGTCTAAGTGTGTAAAGGTGACAGTGTGTATAAGGGTGTCTGTGTAAATGTATGTCTGTGAGGGTGACTAAGTGTGTAACTGTGTTTGTGTGACTGTGTGTATTTGTGTGACTGTGTGTAGGTATGACTGTGTGTATTTATGTATGACTGTATGTATTTATGTATGTGTGACAGTGTGTATAAGGGTGTCTGTGTAAATGTACATCTGTGAGGGTGACTAAGTCAGGGCTTGACAAATTTAACTTGATTTTAGGAGCCAGAAATTTTTTTTAGGAGCCAGACAATCACGCAAACATAAACACAATTCATAAACACACACACCTACTTCACATATATACAAACACACCTACTTTACATATACACATATATCCAAACACCTCACACACACCTACTTTACATATACACATATATAAAAACACCTCACACACACCTGCTTTACATATACACATATATACAAACACCACACACACACCTACTTTACATATACCCATATATACAAACACCTCACACACATCTACTTTACATAAACCCATATATACAAACACCTCACACACACCTACTTTACATATACCCATATATACAAACACCTCACACACACCTACTTTACATATACACAAATATACAAACACCTCACACACACCTACTTTACATATACACATATATCCAAACACCTCACACACACCTGCTTTACATATACACATATATCCAAACACTTCACACACACCTGCTTTACATATACACATATATACAAACACCTCACACACACCTACTTTACATATACCCATATATACAAACACCTCACACACACCTACTTTACATATACACATATATACAAACACCTCACACACACCTACTTTACATATACCCATATATACAAACACCTCACACCACCTACTTTACATATGCACATATATACAAACACCTCACACACACCTACTTTACATATACACATATATACAAACACCTCACACACACCTACTTTACATATACCCATATATACAAACACCTCACACACACCTACTTTACATATACCCATATATACAAACACCTCACACCACCTACTTTACATATGCACAAATATCTAAACACCTCACACACACATACTTTACATATACACATATACAAACACCTCACACACACCTACTTTACATATACCCATATATACAAACACCTCACACACACCTACTTTACATATGCACAAATATCTAAACACCTCACACACACCTACTTTACATATACACATATATCCAAACACCTCACACACACCTGCTTTACATATACACATATATCCAAACACCACACACACACACACACCTGCTTTACATATACACATATATACAAACACCTCACACACACCTACTTTACATATACCCATATATACAAACACCTCACACACACCTACTTTACATATACACATATATACAAACACCTCACACACACCTACTTTACATATACCCATATATACAAACACCTCACACCACCTACTTTACATATGCACATATATACAAACACCTCACACACACCTACTTTACATATACACATATATACAAACACCTCACACACACCTACTTTAAATATACCCATATATACAAACACCTCACACACACCTACTTTACATATACCCATATATACAAACACCTCACACCACCTACTTTACATATGCACAAATATCTAAACACCTCACACACACATACTTTACATATACACATATACAAACACCTCACACACACCTACTTTACATATACCCATATATACAAACACCTCGACACACACCTACTTTACATATGCACAAATATCTAAACACCTCACACACACCTACTTTACATATACACATATATACAAACACCTCACACACACCTACTTTACAATACATACAAACACCCACCCACCTCACACAGTCTTTTCTTGGGGGTTTCTTCTTGATGTGTTCCCCTTCCAACTGCTTTATCACACTGCAGGGGAGGGGGACATTCATGCTGCTGCTGATCTCCGTTGGTCGGCGTGCTGAGTGCCAGGATGTCACGTGACGACACCCGGCACTCAGACACGCGTTGCGCGAGGGGGCGGAGCTTGCAGTCTGTGACATCGGCCATCAGCACAGACTTTACCCGCTCGCGCTGCGGAAAAATCGGATGGCAGCGGCAAGGGGACCATGAGGCTGACAGCACCCAGGCGCCATGTCTAATTTCCTGGTCGCCACGGCGACCTGGCGCCCGGGGTTTGTCGAGCCCTGGACTAAGTGTGTAACTGTGTTTGTGTGACTGTGTGTATTTATGTGTGACAAACTGGCATTTTTATTGGGCAAACTGTAATGTTTTTAATAGGCAAACTAGCTGTTGCTTATGTTAATGGAAAAGTGCACCCTTAGTACTCCTCTGCAAATGGGCTGCCCATGTGCTGCTTTGCTGCCTCTCAGAGCCAGCTCTGCAGATCGGTGCCATGTTTCCACTTAGACCTCAGTCAGTGCTTTCTGCTCTTTCCGCTCACAGTGATGACTTAGAGCGTCGGAACATAGTGGTCAGAGTCATCACTATGTGCGGGGAGATCAAGGCAGCGCTAATTGAGTTCTGAGATAAGGTCAGTAGGGGGCATGGAAAAGGGACATGGGAAGAGACAAGTACATGGTAGGTAGGAGGTATAGGAGAAAGATATGGGGGAGTGACAGACATATTAAAGGAACAGAGGAGACTGACAGACATGGGGATCATGGAACAAAGAGTCAAATAGAGGGTATGGGGTGAGTGGGGGGAGAAAGATACACATGGGGTTATGAGAAGGGAGAGAGAGACATGAGGAGACAGATACATGGGGGTAATGAGGAGTGAGAGAGACATGCGGGAGATTTACATGGGGATATAGGAGGTGAAACAGAGACATGCAGAACAAGAGACCAGCATGGGGAACAGAAAGATAGACATGGAAAAAGATATAAAGGATGAGTGGAGAGACAGACATGAGGTATGAGTGGAGAGAGACAGACATGGGGTATGAGTGGAGAGAGACAGACATGGGGTATGAGTGGAGAGAGAGAGACAGACATGGGGTATGAGTGGAGAGGGAGAGACAGACATGGGGTATGAGTGGAGAGAGAGACAGACATGGGGTGTGAGTGGAGAGAGAGAGACAGACATGGGGTATGAGTGGAGAGAAGGAGACAGACATGGGGTATGAGTGGAGAGAAGGAGACAGACATGGGGTATGAGTGGAGAAGGAGAGACAGACATGGGGTATGAGTGAAGAGAGAGACAGACATGGGGTATGAGTGGAGAGAGAGACAGACATGGGGTATGAGTGGAGACAGACAGACATGGGGTATGAGTGGAGAGAAACAGACAGTCATGGGGTATGAGTGGAGAGAGACAGACAAACATGGGGCATAAGTGGAGAGAGAGAGAGACAGACATGGAATATGACTGGCGAGAGACAGACATGGGATATGAGTGGAGAGAGAGAGACAGACATGGGATATGAGTGGAGAGAGAGAGAGAGAGGGACAGACATGGGATATGAGTGGAGAGAGACAGACAGACATGAGGTATGAGTGGAGAGAGAGACACACAGACATGGGGAATGAGTGGAGAGAGAGACAGACATGGGCAATGAGTGGAGAGTGAGACATGGGGAATGAGTGGAGAGAGAGACAGGCATGGGGAATGAGTGGAGAGTGAGAGACAGACATGGGCAATGAGTGGAGAGTGAGAGACAGACATGGGCAATGAGTGGAGAGTGAGAGACAGACATGGGGAATGAGTGCAGAGTGAGAGACAGACATGGGGAATGAGTGCAGAGTGAGAGACAGACATGGGGAATGAGTGGAGAGAGAGATACAGACAGACATGGAGTATGAGTGGAGAGAGAGACAGACATGGAGCATGAGTGGAGAGAGAGAGAGAGAGAGAGAGAGAGAGAGAGAGAGAGAGAGATGGACATGAGGGTATGGGGAGAGAGAGATGGACATGAGGGAATGGGGAGAGATCGACATGAGGGTATGGGGGAGAGAGAGAGAGAGACAATCATGAGGGTATGGGGGGAGAGAGAGACAGACATGAGGGTACAGGGAGAGACAGACATGAGGGTATGGGGGGAGAGAGACACAGACATGAAGGTATGGGGAGAGAGAGACAGACAGACATGAGGGTATGGGGAGAGAGAGACACATGAGTGACTAACTTGGTGGAATATTATTTATCACTCCTTATGTACTTCTTTTCCAATGATGCTCAGCCAGACTAATGAGAGACTTTGGCTGGTTGGGAATCATGGGAACGGTAGTTAAAACTCATTCTGCTAGCCAGCAAAAATTCTCCCATGTTGCTGGCTGAGCATCATAGAAATAAATAAAATCACTACACAGTATTATGGCAAAATATATATCTTTATTTAAAATAAACGTTGGTCCTTTACATTAAAATAAAGTTTTCTCCCTCCCCCTCTCCCCAATATTGAAATGGGCATGTCTGGAACAGAAATGTCTAAAAGGGAGGAGTTAATAATATAGCCACGACCAACCTTTGGGCGCCAAAGGAAAACCTGCACCCAGGTGTCCGTGACCCTAGGATCGGCCCTGCACTGGAGGTTGTGCATATTTTAAAGCTGCTATTATATCACCATGGACTAAAGCGCACAACTGAGAGGTATAAATAAGGAGAAAAATGGGTTTTTAAAAATAAAACCAAAAAAATAGGTGTGTGTTGTGTCCTGCTCATGACATGACCTTGCGGCTTTACATACAATTTACACATTTCCTTGAGAGAAGGTAATTTGCATATCAATGTTTATGTGACAAAGTGACAGATATCCTGTAATAGCAAATGTATTGTGCAGGAGCATTATTAGTATATCCAGTCACTGACAGTGCCGGGGAAAAGGGAGGGTAATCCAGTCACTCACACACAGTGCTGGGTGGGTCATACAGCATCGTGTCACTCACATACTGACTGTGCTGGGGGAGTTGGGGGCTGTGTGTTACAGTATCCAGACACCACATACTGACTCGTTTTTTGGGAAGAAGTTTTTGAATTAAGTCACACACTGGCTGTGCTGGGGTAAATGTCACTGTGAGCAATCACTCACACGCCAACTGTGCTGCTGGAGTTCAACCTCCCTTACCTGGGCAGTAAGGGAGTGGCCAGGCTGTGCGTTGTTCTGCTAAGAAAGCCGGAAGGAACAATAAGATAGATGTTAGAAAGCGGAGCAGGAGATTTGTCAATGTGAAGCTGGCGTCTGTACCACTCTGCAAAGCCCCTCTAAGGCCCCAACTTAATCCACAGCGAGACTGTCATCCAGACAGCACGGGGCATGGGAGATTGCTCCCGGCGGAAGGAAAGCAAAGTGAATTCTAGATGGGGACATGCAGCAGACTGGTGCTTGTGGGGCTGCTTCTGAGCTTCTCTCTCGGGGTGACAGCTGAAGGTAATATTAAAAGTGACCAACTAGTAACCGGCTATCGATAGAGAAACGAGAGTCAGTCCAACGCTCCCCTGTCAGTGCTGGTCTCACTGCTCCCCATAGCTCTAAATATAGCTGTGGGAACAGACATATCCGGAAGTGTGCAGGCTGAGTGATGGGGTCAGGCACAGCACTGCGTATCCTTAGGCTGGAGCTGTCACACCTGCCCTTTATTCACAACTTTTCTACTCTCTAGTTAGTCGGAAACGGGCTACAGAGACCCGCTGCACGCAATGCACCGACAGTGATGCAATCCTTGTTAACTGTAATCTGTTTGGATAGTGCAAATAGAAACCAAAATATAGTTATACATTTTATTTATCCGTCACATGGCTGCCCCTATTCAGTCCATGTGGCATCACCTGTTTATGATACTCATTCAATTTAGCTATTATAGGTTGAGCATGTAAAAAAGTAGGATACATTATTCAGTCATTCTTCCAGGTTCCACAAAGAACTTGCTGTGACACTGGTGATAGTTGATAGGTAGATTTTAGATTTGTCTTGTCTCATGAACAGCTTTAGCAAACAAATACGAATGTTTATTTGAAAGATTACATCAAGTGTAGATAGTTGGCACAGAAATGCTTTAATGAAAGAATATAAATAATGTACCTTATTGAGCCCTCTTTACTCAGTTTAGCTCTAACAAGGGGCAGACATGTTGTGTAGAATCATGGGTCAGATCTTCCTTCATCTGAACCAAGGTGAATGAAGAACTGTCCTAAGATTCTAAACAACATGTCTGCTCCCTAGTAGAGCTTTACAAAGAAAAGAGGGCTCAATAAGTAACATTACTTATATTCTTTCAGGAAAACATTCCTATTTAAAATTTCTTCACTCAGTGCACTCTTTCAATTAAACATTACTTATGTTTTTGCTCCAGTAGTCCTTCATGACTAAGACTAACAGTGTAAGTGATAAATTGCTTATGCGCTTGATTATTCCTTCATATTTACTCTTCTTAATAATACAATTAATAATAATAGTGTTATGAAATCTAGAGTGTTGTCCAGTGATACTCTACTTTGTTTCCATACAGGAAATCTCTAATGCTTAAGGTTGGCGGTGGTCATATCATTTGTACCCTCAATCATTATCTTTGATGTTCTCCGTTCTCCCTAAATTTAAAAAATTAATATAGCGTTACACATTTTGGTTGTGCTGGACGATTTTCTTCTTTCTCATTTTACTGTACCCACATAAATTATATACATATATATTTTCAGTATAAGAATGGCTTTCTTTAGATAACATTATTTTGATAATTTCATATAATTTACTATAAACAAATGTAATGACAAAAGAAAAAAACACTTTTTCCAAATTTGGAAAAATCTTCTACACATCTATAAAAGAAAGTGAAAAAAAATGCTAAATAGATTCTTATGTTTGTCCTGAGTTTGGGAATACACCATGTTTTTAAGTTTTTAAAAATGTTTTACTTTTTTTGTACACTATAAGGAAATACCGTATTTGCTCGATTATAAGACAAGGTTTTTTTCAGAAAAAATTGAGGTCAGATTATAAGACAGCGATCCAGGTCCCCAGCAGAGCTGAAGGGGACCTGGATCCCCCTCTCTAACAGCAGGGGATGTCTGCGCGAGGGGGGCGGACAGATCGACAAGGGGAGGGGGGGGGACAGAGCTACAAGGGGAGGAAGAGACAGAGGGAGGGTGCAGAGAGAAACAAGGGGGGGGGGGGGGGGGGAGAGACAGAGGGGAGTCAAAGGGAGGGGGAGAGAGACCAAGCTGGGAGCAAGGGAAATAGAGAGGCAGCATTGGCACATAAAAGGAAATAAAAACAAGAAATGCATTTTTTGATATAATTTTTTTTATTAAAAAAGCAATTTACATGTGAATATATACAAGTTTAACTTTTTTTCCTATAGGGTAGTCTTATATTCAGGCTTTTAGTTTTTTTCCTAAAGGAATATCCAAAGTTTGGGGGGTCGTCTTATAATCAGGGTCGTCTTATAATCTAGCAAATACGGTAAGTGCAAGAAGTGTATTGCTTTTTCCTAACCATTTTTCCAGAATTACCCATAGTGACATTGTAACACACCAAATTAAAATAAATAAATAAAATAAAACTATCTGTGGCCGGGGTGGGAGATCCCTGCATTGTTGTTAGTCTCTCCCAACCACACAATTGCTGTGGGACTGTGACACTAAAGCTGTGAAATCCAGGCACTCACTTTGACATCCAAACACACATGGCCACTGTGATTAACAACCAAATGTGACATAGGGGGCCTCCAGCAGACATGGCTGGAGTATCTCTGCCCCAACCCAGTCATCCATGTCATTTGCAGCCCGATAGTGTTATGCCACAGGCATACTGCTGGACCTGCCAGTATGTCCAATGTCGACTGTACAGTTTGCCATGACATTAGTGAGATTGTGGAACGGATGGCGCTCTAATAACATAAAAAGTGCATCTACCACTTGGGTGGTGTCCCCCCCTTGTACACCCCCAAAATGAAGTAACTGGTGAAAATCAAAACGTGATGATGCACAATTAAAAATATAAAGGAACTTATCTTTAACAGCTTGTATAAAATGACATGCCTGCCACGGCCAATGCCGTGAAGAGGTTAAGAAGCAGTCTGTCTCTCTGAGAATGTCCTGGTTATTTCTGTATGATGTCTGGGTTCAGCATTGTCGACGTTTGTGAGTACCTGCCAATGCCAGTGGCCGAATTTTGAGCAACCCAATATCCCTGTTATGACCTCGAATAGTGTCTCAATTAGGCCATTATGGCTAATAGGAAAATAAAATATATGAAAAAAAGAAAGAATCCCCCCCCCGCTCAATAAAATATGGGTCTGGGAGCTGCCCAAATGTCTCCCAGCCAACAGACAACATACATGGGTCGGAGGACAGACAACATACATGTGGGGAGACAACAGACATGGGTGCAGAGAGGAGACACATACAATGGGGGGGATAGGAAGATAGGAAAGAGACATACAATGGGAGGATAGGAGGAAATTACAGGCATGGGAAGGGAGAGGAGAGAGACCGACCTGGGAAGGGAGAAGCAAGGGACAGACATGAGTAGGGAGAGGAGACAGACAAGAGGACACATTAAGAAATGTACCTTTCCTTTAAAAAGAAACAAAAAAACCTCTGGCTTGTGTGACTGTGTATGTGTGAGATTCTATGTGTGTGACTGCCTCACAGTGTGATTGTGTGTGTGTTTGCGTGATTGAAGTGCTGTTGTCTGGCTGGTATAAGTAGGTGGTGCAAGGGGTGGAAAAATGGGGGTTCGTCTAGGGTGGCAAAAATCCTTGCACCAGGCCTGTAAAGAATTCTGATTTCTACTGATTGGGGGTGGGGGGGAGGCAGATATACAATGATTATTGTGACCTGTAAAAATCAGGCATTAATAGCAGAGTTGGAAAAATAGACAAGTGGGAGAATTTATTTGTAGTTCACTTTTGGTGAATAGACCTCACTGTTCCCACTCTGTTTCTGTGTTGCATGTCAATTATGTGTGCATGATTGGTAACTGGCACCTGTTTCATGATTCAGAGGTATATTCAGGGTCAGACAGTCCATAGACACAAACTAAACAATCCTATAGATTGAAACAGCAGACGGCACTTCTAAAAGCCTAGACATGTTAAAATAATGGGTTAGGAGCTAATTAAAAACATAGTAAGCTCTACCTTTTTGCCTCTCTATCTGTCAATTCAGCATTTCACACAGAAACATAGCACACTGAAAACATTCTTCATCCACCACAGAGTTTAGAACCAAATGTCATGAAACAGGAGGAGACCATGACACGTTACATATACATACATCATTGCATGCACATACAGGAATACGCATGAACAGGCTTCCAGTGCACTATGTGTATGATGGCATGGTTCAGTACACAATGCTATTGCCAACTTGCACACAGATTGCTGCAAAGGGATAGGGGATAGGCCTCTTTGAACAGTGTTTGTAATCAACATAAAATGAACATAGGTAAAGATGTACCTTAGACATTATTCAGAAATAAAGGAGGTAGCATACTTCCCAACATTACCCCCTGGGTTAATTGGGACCACTTATGTGCAGTAACACTGTCACCTATTTTATTTCCTGGCATCTGAAGCCAGGATCGCCACTGCGCATGTGTACAATGCTGTGCATCCCCACTGCGAATGCGCACAATGCTGTTCATGCCCAGTAAGCATTCCGGAGAATGCAAACAGGACCACGGGATTGTGGCCCTGAGTCCTGCTATCCCACTGTGCCTTACCTCTGTCCTGAAAAGTGGGCAGAGGTAGAGCGTGGTGGGACATAGCTCCCAAATCAGGAGTGTCCTGCGCAAAGCGGGACAGTTGGGAGGTATGAGGTAGTGAAAAACCATCATGCGCTAGGGAAACAAGATCCGGGACCCAGTCTTAGTGCTGCAGAATCATTGCCTGGGGAAACAAAACAGGCAAGCTCAGGCAGAAATATCTGATGCCCATGAGGAAAATACCACCGTCAACAAAACTGTTGCTACATATTTATAATGGGGTGTAATGAGGTTTGCAGTCTTTATTTTACCTATTGCAGCCCCGAATTATTCATAAGTGTCCCAAAGTAAACCAACAACCTGGTCACCTGAATATGCAAACATTTTCCTAAGGTTTGCCAATGGGTTTTGTGCTTTGTAGAAAGTCTAAGCATATGTTTACATTTTAGCATTTCTGCTATAGGACATTTGTTTTTCTTTTCCTTTGCATTGGACTGTGCTTGTCTATAAACTGCAGCAATTCCTATAAATGTGAGGTAATATCACCATTTGCACATTGGGAGTGTGTGTGCTATTACTTTTAATTAGTCGCTCCAAAAGGCATCCTAAGGAAATACAAAATATATAAATTATCCTAAGATGTTTAATATACATGTTTGAAACCCTTTCAATTCCATATAGTTAAAACAATGTGTGATACAGATAAAGACTTTATAAATACGCATCTATTTTCAAAAACGTTATTCTGTTTGTCCAATCAGTTTGAATTGCAGAAAATATTGAGTCTTTTTTGTTGTGACGTGCGGTCGGCTTTGAGGAGCAAAGCAGTTGCAGCACCTCCATGCATTAATATAAGGGACAAAGGAGTGACATTGGGCTCTATTCATTAAAGTGAATTAACCCTACAAATAAACTATAAATGAGCAAAAATGAGGAGTTAATATTACTACAAAGTCTTTCATTCACATATTCAGTGAAACATATTCATATATTTGCTCACTCATAATGTGCAAAAATGTTCATATCCCTTTGTGGCTGCTGCAGCCATGGTGCAAATCCACCTACAATAATAATAGTGTAAGTATTTAACCAGGAAAGGAACATTAAATCACATTTTTAGATTTTTACTCAAGCCCTTCCCCAGTGATTACTCGGCATGTATACTACAGGCGCAGCAGCGCTGATTTTGTAGACACTGAGGATATAAAGTTGTGTTCCATTTAGTCACTTTCTGTGGTGTGCAATGGAAGACTTGGTCCATGCTTCACAACAGAAGTTACACCAACGTAGTGTAATATGACAATATTTATGATGCTGATGCACAGGTTTTACAGATCCTTGGAGCCATGGCTCCTAAAACTATACTTATGGGTCCTAACTAGTGTTTGACATCAATAAACCATTTCCCTTGCGTCTTAGCTGGTTCATAAAGGTAGCAAATATTAAACCAGCCATGTTGATACATGCCTAAACATAAATGTTATGATTTATTTAAATATATATGTATACTTTTATACAAAAATATAAAATTCCATGTGCATGGGATTCAGGGAGTGGGGATTTAAAAAAATGACTGTGGGTACTACTGCAGTGGCAATGCCTTCAGTACACAAGTGAAATGCAGGTTTGTGTACTGGACAGAACATACAGGGAGTGCAGAATTATTAGGCAAATTAGTATTTTGACCACATCATCCTCTTTATGCATGTTGTCTTACTCCAAGCTGTATAGGCTCGAAAGCCTACTACCAATTAAGCATATTAGGTGATGTGCATCTCTGTAATGAGAAGGGGTGGGGTCTAATGACATCAACACCCTATATCAGGTGTGCATAATTATTAGGCAACTTCCTTTCCTTTGGCAAAATGGGTCAAAAGAAGGACTTGACAGGCTCAGAAAAGTCAAAAATAGTGAGATATCTTGCAGAGGGATGCAGCACTCTTAAAATTGCAAAGCTTCTGAAGCGTGATCATCGAACAATCAAGCGTTTCATTCCAAATAGTCAACAGGGTCGCAAGAATCGTGTGGAAAAACCAAGGCGCAAAATAACTGCCCATGAACTGAGAAAAGTCAAGCGTGCAGCTGCCACGATGCCACTTGCCACCAGTTTGGCCATATTTCAGAGCTGCAACATCACTGGAGTGCCCAAAAGCACAAGGTGTGCAATACTCAGACATGGCCAAGGTAAGAAAGGCTGAAAGACGACCACCACTGAACAAGACACACAAGCTGAAACGTCAAGACTGGGCCAAGAAATATCTCAAGACTGATTTTTCTAAGGTTTTATGGACTGATGAAATGAGAGTGAGTCTTGATGGGCCAGATGGATGGGCCCGTGGCTGGATTGGTAAAGGGCAGAGAGCTCCAGTCCGACTCAGACGCCAGCAAGGTGGAGGTGGAGTACTGGTTTGTAGGGATCGACCGATTATCGGATTAACCGATATTATCGGCCGATATTCACAGTTTCCTAAATTATCGGTATCGGCATCTAACTTTACCGATAATGTCGATAATATTTGAATGAAGCCGTTTTCGCGATCAACGATCGCGAAAACCGCTTTAACAGTGCTGGTCTATTGCCTCGACATCGAGGCAATAGCCAGCACCGATATTTCTATTTTGGGACCCCCACGATCGCCCCACGGAGCGATCGTGGGGAGCCATATTGACGGAGCATGCTGCTCCGTCAATATGGCTAAGTCCTCTGCCGGTCTGAGCTTCGGAAGTGAAAGTAACTTCACTTCCGTCGCTCTGAATATGCTACTTGACTACCCCTAGTGGTAGTTTAGTAGCATTGCAATGGAAAATAATTAAAATACATATTTAATTAAATAAAAATAGGTTATTTAGCTATATTAGCCTATAGGGTTAAAATTAAATATTTTTTAGCATAAGGGATAGGGTTAAAATTAAATTAAAGTTAAAAAATATTAAGGGATATAATAAGGATTAGAGTTGGGGTTAAATTTAGTGTTAGGGTTAAATTTTGGGTTCGGGTCAAAAGATCAATATAGGAAAAAACCAAAAAACACTATTTTTGGTTTTTGCCCCATAACTCGCAATAAAATACCGAAAAATATGGAAACATGCATATTTTTGAACTCGGGACAACATTTAGAAACTATTTAGCCGGGGTCTTTTTTAATGATTTTATTTGTGTAAATTATATTTTAGGTCAAAGTTAGAAAAAGTGGGTTTTTTTAAATTTTTCATCATATTTTATGATTTTTTTTTGTAGTAAATTATAAGATATGATGAACATAATGGTATCTAATGAAAGCCCTTCTTATGACGATAAAAACAACATATAATTTGTGTGGGTACTGTATGTGAGAAAGCAAAAAATTACAGCTAAACACAAACACCCTAGAAATGTCAAAACAGCCATTGTCACCAAGGGAAAGTCAAGGTGAAAATGTCTTGTCACTAAGGGGTTAATTAAGCTGTTTTGATGCCTTGCTTATATTTACTGTAGTGTCCCTTTGATATAATTGCCTATGTCATTGCTGCTCATTTTACTAAGATTTAATCTAAGTATGGACTATGTGCAATTGAACATTGTTGTTCTTGTTACCTTTTGACTGATATTTATTTAAAAAAAAAAAAAAAGTGGTCCAATTTGTTGTATTTGACCATATCACCATTGTTTTGCTACATTATTTATTTTTATTTAGCAATGAAAAAGATTTACAAAAAAAAGCTAAACGTTAACAATAAACATGTTCATTTAACAGCAGATTTGTGTAGAAATTGTTTTTTTTCCCAAAAAATTAAAATGCACAAAATATCGGTATAAGTTATCGGCTATCGGCCTGAAAGTTCACAGGTTATCGGTATCGGTATCGGCTCTAAAAAATCAATATCGGTCGATCCCTACTGGTTTGGGCAGGTATCATCAAAGATGAGCTTGTGGGGCCTTTTCAGGTTGAGGATGGAGTCAAGCTCAACTCCCAGTCCTACTGCCAGTTCCTGGAAGACACCTTCTTCAAGCAGTGGTACAGGAAGAAGTCTGCATCCTTCAAGAAAAACATGATTTTCATGCAGGACAATGCTCCATCACACGCGTCCAAGTACTCCACAGCGTGGCTGGCAAGAAAGGGTATAAAAGAAGAAAATCTAATGACATGGCCTCCTTGTTCACCTGATCTGAACCCCATTGAGAACCTGTGGTCCATCATCAAATGTGAGATTTACAAGGAGGGAAAACAGTACACCTCTCTGAACAGTGTCTGGGAGGCTGTGGTTGCTGCTGCACGCAATGTTGATGGTGAACAGATCAAAACACTGACAGAATCCATGGATGGCAGGCTTTTGAGTGTCCTTGCAAAGAAAGGTGGCTATATTGGTCACTGATTTGTTTTTGTTTTGTTTTTGAATGTCAGAAATGTATATTTGTGAATGTTGAGATGTGATATTGGTTTCACTGGTAAAAATAAATAATTGAAATGGGTATATATTTGTTTTTTGTTAAGTTGCCTAATAATTATGCACGGTAATAGTCACCTGCACACACACAGATATCCCCCTAAAATAGCTAAAACTAAAAACAAACTAAAAACTACTTCCAAAAATATTCAGCTTTGATATTAATGAGTTTTTTGGGTTCATTGAGAACATGGTTGTTGTTCAATAATAAAATTAATCCTCAAAAATACAACTTGCCTAATAATTCTGCACTGCCTGTATTTGATATCCCTGTTCCATTTTACCATGAATATCCTCATTTGCATGAATTTTCTTCTTCCATTTGAATTTCTTCACTAAAGAATTGTTCTACTTTAAATGACAACTGCTGGCAAATAAAAGCCAGAGAGATGTTGTCTTCAAGTTTCAAATCACACCAATCATCAATGTGACAACCTTCCTAACTTGGAAATCCTAAATCCTCTTACAATAACTATATTTAACACAATAAAGGCACTATGCAATCATGTTCCTGATCCTTTACCCCAAATTAAAAGAGGAACCATGAGTTAAGGTATAACACTAAAGAATAGTGCAAAAAATGTCAAAAAGAGGAATTGATTACTTGTGGGTAAAAATAAGTGCATTGTATTTTCATCCAAAATAGAGGTTTTATTGTTCCATTAAAGAGGATTGTCGATCATCTGAAGCAGTGGTGTTATCTTGGTTTTGTGCTTCCCTAGGCAGACGAAATTTGGCCACCCCCTCTACGTTGCACCCCCTGGACATGACCCATAACCCACGTTGCTCACCCAGAACATGCCCCATCACCTCATTACATGCCCCATCACCCACATGCACACACATTTAATGCCCCATCACCCACATGCACACACATTTAATGCCCCATTACATGCCACCATCACCCCATTAGATACACATTACATGTCCCCATCACATGCTCCATCACCCTCATTACATGCACCCATCACCCCCATTACATGACTCCATCACTCTAGGCCCTTGCCTTGTTTGCTTCCCGCTTATACAGCGGTGATCTGAAGGATGCTTTTATCTGTGATCCCTCCTAAGGTGTGAAAGTAAATATTGGAAATAATCGAAAGGAATAGTTAGTGAGAACTCCTTAGGAAGCAGTTGTGTACCAGCTACACTACAAATTGGAGGGAGCAGTTACTTATAATATGTAGCATTGCTAAAGAATTCATGGTGCAACAATTAAGGGAACACTACCACGTACATACACGTAGGATTCATTTAGTTTTTGCATTTGAACTGCAAACTATTCTTTTTATTCTGCTTTTAAACACAAATTCATTGTTTTGCAGTGTCGGTCTACTACAAAGAATTCAGGAAGTCACATCACATGAGCATAGATGATGCTTTTGTCAGATACACATGTGGCCATGTGAGGAAAAACTAAAACACCTCACACTTTTAAAGTTCTTCTGGATATACTTTGAGGAGTTGTGTTATAACAGGCTTCTGTCATGTATATTTCCGTATATTAATATTACATTCCATAGCAATGTAAAATGGGCAGACATCTCGGGGTTTATGCATTAAATGTATTCTATAGAATGTCTTTCGGTTTATAGACTTTCGGTTTATAGAATACATGTAATTCTATGCTATTCTATAAACCGAAAGTGTATAAACCGAACGTTGTTGTAATATGTAATGCTATTGCCAATGTAATGCTATTGCACGGACACCATAATGTCCGGTACGAACCCGAACAGTGTGGTTCGGGTTCGCTCAACACTAATTCTGATTCCTGCTGGTTTCAGGTTTCTGCTGTTGCGCCTGGATAGGATGAATAAAACTGTAAGAATGGGTTTTATACATAAGAACTAAATGGGCAAAACTGTATCTTTTTATTCTTATTTTTTAGTCTCAATATGTGACCTTTTAGTGCGGATAGTGCCATATTTGTAGTGGCAGATAATTTTAGTCTAATAAAGTGATCTAAAATAGATTTTGCTACTTTCATATATAATAATGAGATCACTTTTTTTTTTTTTGGCACAGCTAGCGTGCAGTGGCTCTCTACTGGCCGTGCAAAATATTAGACAAAAAACACAGACAGACTGGCAACCTAACCACCAAGGAGCAGAAGGCTATATGGTCACTAAAGAACAACCAGGATATTAGAATAAAGCTAGTGGATAGTGGGGTTTCTGTGGTGATTTTGGATACTAAGGATAACATAGTGTGCTTTTATGTCAGGTTTCAGGTGGATCACACATACACAACAAATTCCATTAAATGACTGCCACTTAGCATCAGACACCACCCCTCCAGTGACTTTGTAGCACTAGTAAATCACTTTGGGGCTGTGGACACAGAATGCAGTCTATAAGTCAGAATTATGACCATAGACTTGCAATGAATAGTAGGGTAATGTAACTATTATATCACAAGGGGGGGTGGAGTTATGATCCTGTTTGCTCGGGTCAATCTCCTCTCTTTGTGTTGGAAAGCAGGTAAACAAAAGTTGGACACAGCCACCTAGTCCTGCCCACTATGATACACAGGAGCCAGTAAGAGAGCAGGGATGTATCATATGACATCATCATGCAGCTTCTGGCCACAGTTGTAAAGTGAGGCTTGCTGGAAGATCTTGGAGAATGTTGCATCATGGGTAAAATTCTCAAAATGGATTCTGGAGATAAGCACCTAATATTATTTTTACTTTTATATGCAATTAATTCAAACGTAGAAAACAAAAACAGTGGCATATGTCTTTATAAATGTTTTTTTTTTTAAATGCACAGATAATCTAGTTATATGTTATGCAAGTGGTAGTGTCCCTTTAAGTTTGCAATTTCCTTGTCAGTTCCATCTTTTGAGTAAAGCCCAATAGTTTTCCTGAATGGTAGAATGGAAATGTAGTGACTCATTACATATATTGGAGGAAGAGGTTCAGTGTGCATTGGTCTTATAGAACACTTGAGTATCTCCAGAAATTGAATCATACGTGTAGAGCAAGAGTAGACACCAATGTGGGAATAGTTGACATAGCACGTGTGGAGAATTGTAAGAGAAACCAGTGTGACATGCATGGATTTGGGGAACAAATACCAACACTCAGCTCTCTTCTCCTTGTGACTGAATGATTCACTACAGATGTTCCCTTTTTATCCAATGATTACTAACAATAGAAGTGTTCAACCAACATTCAAACATATCTCAAAGTTCTAAGGACCTAGCGGCTCATCACAAGATGATCCACATCTAATATAATAAGTGAGACAGGTTAATAAGGGATGTTGCAACATCATGGGGATGATATTTCAACAAAAAGGTTTATGTGAACCAGTGAGCACAGCAAATTAAAGGGATGGCCTCATCTAAACTTTGTTTATATTGTGAATGTAGAGGATCCAAAATTACCTATGCATCGTGTTAGCAGAATTGCAAGCACATGGATAAATTAAGACAAAAATGTGTTTGTTTTTAAATGTGTCTGCAGTATCTCCCGTTACGAACATCACCTGGGGGCTTTCTATGCCAATTAGCAACATTTAATGATCTATGTGTCATTTAAATAGCCAATTACACTGTACGTGCAGCATGCTCACACTAGTATAGTAAGCATCTTATTATATAAGTGTAGTATTAAACTTGTTTGTATTGTTTTACACACTTACTGTAATACATTATGACCTACTTTTTTTTTTTTTTTTACACATATTTTATGAAAAATGAATACAGTTTGAATCTTGCATACAATCTGTTAAACACATGACTTCTTCCTCATTTACACACACTGCACTACACACTTACTTGTTTGTTCAGTTACTGGAACAAACACATTATTCAAATCTCATTTTCACACTTGGAATCACACATTCCTTCTATTTCGAAATATTACATATCATTTCAAAATATCGAGGTATATCCTGTGAAGTACTATGTGCATTCAACGGGCTGCATATATACTGCAATACTAACTTTAGGGTGATTTTCTTTATTAATATTTTAATAAACTCCCTGCACGAATTACTGTAGTGTGTGAGGTTTGTTGCTGATTTATTTTTGCTGCCCAGTTTTAAACTGAATGCTAAACGTATAGGGAACATGCTCTACACATGTTAATGCTAAGGCACCACTTTGCAAGCATCCAACATCTAAGACTGCAGTTTTTGTAGGGCCAAACTAAGATTCTATTCCTGTTTTTATATTTCTCCATAACTTTCATTTCCAGGCATTTTCTAAAGAGACATAAAAAACCCTCTAAAGAAACCATTTAAGGAGTAATAATGATTATCTAATAACATTTTACCAACCTGTTGCTCTAAATGTTTTTATTGCTGGGATAGGATGCTACCTTGGATGTGGGACGATGACGAGTTCTGAGCAATATACAACTTATAGTCACTACATACATTAAAGGGACACCATCACCTAAACATTGTTTATACTGTGTAGACATACCAAAATATCAAAAATGATCCACATATTGCATTAGTAGAAATATATACATAAATTAAGAGAAAAAAATGGTTTTAAATGTGTCTATTGTGTTTTTAAATGTGTCTACGAGATCATCCTAGGCCAAAATAACACATTTTTCATTGCAAAGTAGGTGATTTGCTGGATGACTTCAGCTGATGAAACTCTATAAAAATTAGAGCTGGATGGTATGCAGGTTATTTTGGCTTTCTTTAACGGGGTTTTTCGTACCGTAGGTATTGTCTTTGTTAATTATGTAAAAGTTCTTTTTTTGTTTTTTCTCAATATATTTTATTTTTTAGGATTATTCAAAGCTCTTAATAAAAGAATTAAAATACAAGAAAAGTAGTTATTTTGTATATTAAGCATCAGGTGATGTTATAAATAGGACACACCATAGACGTGTTTTAAAATCAGTTTTGTTTTTGCTATTTCAATGTATAAATTGTTTTTTATTTTCTGCATTCACAGTGTAAATAAAACTAGATGACTGAGTTTCTTTTAATCAATACAAACAATGACCAGCACACTAGTGTTGCGTTTCTTTTAATGTCCTGAATGAAAAATGAACTGTAAGAAGCTGGTAGATATCATTATATTGTTTGTCCAATTACCAGCATTTCCAGCATCGAATTTCTTGTTTATGTCTTACAGCTTCTCTTGTGGCCTTAACTGGAGAGGTAAATGAAAGTATAGTGATTCCTTGTCACAGTCTGAAAGATAATACAACGGGAACAGCGTGGTTTAAAAACAGCATCACTCAACCACTATTGGACTGTGATAGTAACAGCTCTTTAGATGCCCGCCTTCAGAGAGTGAATGGGAGCTCTCTAAAAATATCAAGTCTACAGATCCAAGATGAAGGAAACTACACGTGCCATGGATGTTTGGAGAGTACAGATGAGGAATATCTCACACAGCTACTTATCTCAAGTAAGTATCTATTGAGAGCGACCGTGAACTGTGTCTTGACGGGTCTATGTGAGGGATAAAAGCATTATTCCTTTTTATTACTGACTGGTGGTAACAACATCAACAACAGTTTTTGAAGGAATCTGTCTGGACCAAGATTGAGCATTCTGTAGTATCCAATCTCCATTAGAAATCTACTGACTTGGGCTAATGATGGTTTTAGTCCAACAGCAGGTCAAGAAGTACAAGATACTTGATCCTAGTGTTTAAGATGAATATGTAAATGCAACCATTGATGGTATACAACCGTGCTAAATACACATTTTTGGAGTTCCAGATTGTGTTTACAATTTAAATCTCTGAACCCATCACCTTGGATGCTGCCATCTTTAATGCAAAATGTGTAAACTATTATCAGAAATTGTTAAACATCCCCAGAGGGAATTTGGTTCCACTCACCAGGACATTGTTAAACCAACCGATGCTTGGCAAATACTACATTTTCTATTACAGTACAGAAGTCATGTTTCAATATCGTAGACTATGTTTTGACAGCCGATACTCCCATAATATAAATTCTGCAGCTTCTTATATCCCGCCACTTTAACCATGACATTATGTTAAATACATACACATAACATATAGAGTATAATGTATAGAACCTGTATATAACTACATTAAAATAAGAATGGATATTGAATGGGATAATATAGTGATGGAAATGAACATTAGTGTACAAAAAGGTGACAAAAAGCTTTGCTTATTCAGGAGTTTACAAATGTTTGTGGAATTTACATTCTAGACATTTAATGAACCTAATCACATTTATCTTCAGGCAACCGGTACAACAATAGGGGTCTCTGTAAAATACCCACAGATGTTTTGCACCAGTACTGATATCCTTTATAGGATAGGAGCCATTGTTATTTGACTTTTGAGATTTATCTGGCACTGTGGGAATAATATCAGCATTAACATAGAAATGGCCCGGCAAAGTGTTTTAGCTGTGCCATCCATCTAAACATAGGAACACAAACAATATTATCAGAATTGCTCTTTGCTGTGTATATTAAACCCGGCACTGAGCACAGTATAGTAATTGACACCTCATTAGTGATTTATACAATGACATTAGGATTTCTCTTTTTTAGAAACCGATAACCGCTTCCCAAGCAACCAAAAATGTATACCAATTACCATTAATTTGCTAACCTGGCTGCCACTTCTAATCCCCCTAATCAATGACTTCATTGCCTCTTTAACCCATGGTTAGTATTAGCAAAACTCAATTAAGTTTACAATCATGTGTCTTTACATATCACAGAAATCCTAAATGATTAGGTGAAATAGGGCTCAACCCTCTGGTGGTGAGTGCACTGAGAAAATTCCCAGTTTTTACTACTTTATGAAATAGTCATGATTTATAAAGACACAGAGGCGATTATTATGCATATCTCTTTCTTTATTTTCCTCAGCAGCAAAGAACAGAATGAAAAACATTTGAACCAATCAGAACATGTATAAACTCCCCTCCCTTCCCCATATATATTAGTGTACCAATAAAGCCTTCCTCTGTCTTTGGTGAGAAAAACAGTAACATCCAAAATTAACATAATCCAGGATCAGTGCATCACAGTCAATAAAAACAATAATGCAACCAAACAACATCCAAGAACATCAAAGGATAGAAAAACAAATGGAATCATGGTATTGGATACAAATCTTCACACTAGAAAGGATAAAAGAAAAATGCATAGGATCTGAGAATAATAGCATTATTAACATGAGAAGGCAATCAAATATTCATAATACAAACTATAAACAGTATAAGAAGCATATAAAAAAACTGATCACAAAATATCCACTATATAAAATCATACAGTGGGATTTGGGGGTGGGGGAGAGAGGGAATGAAAATGCACAAGATTCGATAATAATAAAAAACGGGTGGGAATAATATTCACCATAAATAGTAAAACCTGTGACACAGAGGTTCCTATAATGCAACTTTTGGGGTTGAAAACCCTCTTGTTTGATTTGGCCATATCAAGTTCTGTAAATGTAGAGACTCGTGTGTAGACCCAGCAGTATAGTCGAGCATCTAAACTAGCATTGCGCCGTCAGAGAAGGCGAGAAATAGCGTGGACCACAATAAAATGCCCATTGTGGCATAGCGGCCTGTGCCGCAAAGCTCCAGGAAATTAGACGCCGCAGTGGGGAACGGCCCAAAAGGGTGTGAAAGCTGCTGAAAAGGCATTGGTGAAAAGTGTCTGAAAACGGGAAAGAGCCAAGACGGGGTGGCAAATAACAGTGGAAATTATCTGTCTAGAGGAAAAACGGCCAAAATGGATAAAAAAGATGCAAAAAGGTGCTAAAAGGATTAGATAAAGCAGGAAATGCACAAAAGAAAAAAATGAATAATAGAGAATTGGAAAGGGAGGGAATGAGGATAATCAGAGGAACAAATGGAAGTAATAGGTGTAAGTATTAAACACAGAATGGTAGTATTAGAACAGGTTGCAAAATCACTATTCAATTAAGTAGTACACATAATATACCGTAAACTAAATGTAGAAACTTAACGTGAGGGAAGCATGTAGAGGAAGGTATTATAGGTACAATGCATTCAACATTTTTAAAGGTCTGTAGGCCTGCTTGTATCGGGCAATATATGGTCTTGACAAACAAGCCTTTGAAATTTTAGATAATAACCTACCAGAAGCTCTTGTATAATGTAAATACAGAGTTTTTACTAGGCAAATGTAATGCTACTTTTTGCAGCAAGATGGCTTACAACATGCACAAAGATACAACAGGCACATGCAGTGAATTCTGGCTATTGGTACTGCACATAATATGACAATGAACGGCCTTTGTGTAGAAGACCCACGCATAAACGTAGCTGCCAGTAGCTGCTATATAGTACAACAAGAGGTTGAGGAGTGCAGTGCACAAGGAAGTGTAGTAGTGGATTAGTGGAAGTGTCCGCAGTCATGGAAAACCTTTCTCTATGGTTTTACATATCAGAACATATATGATAACAATCATCTGTTCCTTAGCAGGTCTTAAAGACTGTGCTGCCTGGGTCAAAAAAACAAAATCCTGTCTCCCCCCACCACTACCACCACAAAAAAGCCCACAGTCATGATAATTCAAATTAAACTTATTAGAAAGTGATCATTTAAAGCAAGAGCACCTTTCTATATACAACATTATACGAAATACAGTATTGGCAGGCCATGATTAAAATGTGTACCCTACATGTTTGAGCAAGTCATGTTATAGGTCAGTGGCCACATATTATCTTTTGGGAAATTGCACAGCCTATTTTCATAATAATGTTTGTTTTACCATTTCTTTCTTTTCACCTCGTGGGTGAGGTCTTAAAAATATTTTATTTTAATATGCCCCCAAGTGAACAATGCTGCACAAAACTAGAGGAAGATGCCATGGCTTTTGACACATTCCTCAAAACAAATGATAGAAATACAAGGGAAGCATTCAAAATTGCAAATGATGCAACTAAGGCAAAACTTGAAAAGAATGCAGAAATACGGGCAAGATGATGGCATTGAAGAGTGACATCATCCAATATTAAGAAATAATAAAGAAGACAGAACACTGCCAACTGTAGCAAAAAAGACAGAACGCAGATTAATGAGGGTACTTTCCAGAGCGGAAGCTATGAGGGAGTTGAGGCCATCTTCCCAAAGTAAATCCTCCATTTCCCATGTCAGAATATCTGTGACCAGCAGTTCCAGTGACGTGTCTGTGGATGACGGACAGAGAGGAGATTCAGACAGTGACGAAGAGCCTGATCTATATTTCACTGATGAAAAACAACTACTCGACATCTTTGCAGAACTAGAGAATCAGAATTATATTTTGTTCCAGAATGCTCCAGAAAGGAGCATGATGAAACTTTGCAAGAAATAAGAGAAAAAAGTTCTCAAGGAGCGCACAGGCAAGCTTACTGAAGTTTGCATCAGGGAAGAGGAAAAGGTCAATGGACTAAAGCTGAAAGTCAAGATGTTTTCATTTGGAGAGTTAAAACCGGAGGATAAGGACAAGATGCTGTGTACATTGAAGGCAAACATTTTGGAAGTGTACAAATCATGCATTGGGGAGTTACAAGCTCCTATTAGTAAATTGCAAATGTTAGCAAGTATTGAGTACTGTGTGGAGGAGCTACTTGATATATTCGAGTCTATACCAAAGGATATTCTACAAGGCGCCAAGAAGGGAAAGCAAAAACAATGGACAATGAGACTGAGTGAAGAGAAACTTGCACAGCAAACACAGCACCAGGAAGAGCGCTGTCTCTGAGCCATGGAAAGAGCTACAGCAGAACCGGTAAAAAAGGGAGGAAGGAAACTGATGAAGCTATCCGAACCACCATCAATAAAACACAAGTAAGGTGTTATTGACAAATTGAGCATAAAGATGCATGAAGACCAGCAGTATTCCAAATTGTATTTGACATAATTAGCAAAGTTTAAACAAAATTTTTTAGTGAAACCAACAAAAGTCGACATTAAATCTTTGTGTTCATTGGTGCCATAGCGAAACACTCAACTTATTACAATTCCGTCTCAATTGTTAACATAAGACATGTTAAACAAAAGCTAACCCGTTTACGCAAAAGAAGTTTCAGAAAGAAAAAAAAAGAAGCCTTCATAATAAATGAAGGTATATTTTATTTTTTCTGCCGAAAATGTACAAAACCAAAACTATAACAACTTGAATTTATTCTCTCATCTCACCATATTCTTCCCCTTCCTCTACTCCACGAATATAGAGTACATTGTTACACCTAGAACAAAAAATAAATAAATGTCAAAATATATAGCTATATCTGGAGTAAGCTTAATTGTATGCCAACTATACTCCATTAAGAGGACACCCCAAATTTTCCTCATTGAGCACTTCTAATATCATATTCGTATGCAAGCATGTACATAGGCACAGGTTGCATGTATTGCATACACCAACCTTTGCTCCGCCCACCATCCTGCAGGTCGCCGCCCCCCTCTGGCTTTAGCCAGATAGTGAAGGCAGGAGTAGGACCTGCCCCATCTCCACACCTCCCGTGCATCTTCCAATGGGAGCACACTACCGGGCCGCAGCCCACGCCCCCTGCCATCAGATTGACACCTGCACTCGCGTTACACGAGGCAGGTTGTACTACAAGCCAGGGATGCGGCCTAAACCGCGATCACGTGCACCCCCCCCCCCGGCGGGGTGCACGGTACCTGGAGTCTGCTGGACCAGGTAGGGGGTCCCTACAGGAGGCATGGGATCTAACTGGGGTCTGACAGTATCTCATATTTACTCCATTAGGTGAATATGCAGATATTTAATTTATTGTGCTTTCATGGAGTGAACTCTTAGTAGGGTTAGGAGAGGTTAATGCATGGATATTTATGCACCAAGGAGAGAGATGCTTTCCACCTGGTATTTGGGCAGAGCGTTCATTCAAAACAGCTGTTATCTCCTGCCAACTGCTCTGTTTACAGGGTCAAAGGTTTATTTTATCGACAGATGGAGTTGCAATTTAAAATAAAGCAATACCAGACACACAGAATAAACACAACCAGTATGAACACACGTTAATCAGTCTGTTGTGTTACAAGTTAACTTTTACTGTTGTTGTTGTTTATGCAATATATGCTTTCAATACATTAGTATGACCCATTCGGTGTTTGCTATGATTTAAACATAAATCCATTTAATGTATATAACAGGGCTTGACAAATAGCTTGAGTCAGGTTACCTTATTGCCCAGGAAATGAGATATGGCATCCAGATTTTGCTGCCCTGTCTGCTGGTGGTAGTCACGAGGGCGCCTGTAAGTCTGCCTACGTCGGCACACTCTGTGTTTGGATGGAGAACACTTGGTTATGACTTCATACACACAGTTCCACATCATCGACATGAACATGAGGGAGCTATGCATAGGATTTGTGCCTGGGCAAGCAAGGCAAAAGTGCAGAAAAGGGACACGTGTACTTAAAGGAAACTCCCACCTTTTTTTTCTACCATTTAGGGTAATGGATCAGTGCAGTTTGTCATTGTGGTTGTCCAATTTTACACTGCAATTGTGTCGGCTACTAATTTGTTTAAAATTTGCAAAGACCTGGTTTATAGCTGAATGATGTGGAAAACTTGGTAGCTATGTTAGTGGGAGAAACCAGGGTGTGTTGCCTACACTCCCTTGTCCAGAGGTTAATACATTCTGTCTATGTTTTTAGAGATGATGCAAATTAATTTAGTTTCTTAATAATTCAAGGTTGCTTTATTAATATTCACTGGCGTAATAGATCAGGATACAAACATAATGCAGGGCTTGACAAATTTCATTTCATTTTAGGACCCAGACAAATTTTTTAGGAGCCAGACAATCACGCAAACATAAACGCAATTCATAAACCCACACGCCTACTTCACATATATACAAACCCACCTACTTTACATATACACATATATCCAAACACCTCACACACGCCTACTTTACATATACACATATATCCAAACACCTCACACACACCTACTTTCCATATACCCATATATTCAAACACCTCACACACACCTACTTTACATATACCCATATATACAAACACCTCACACACACCTACTTTACATATACACATATATCCAAACACTTCACGCAAACACATACTTTACATATACACATATATACAAACACCTCACACACACCTACTTTACAATATATACAAACACCCACCCACCTCACACAGTCTTTTCTTGGTTTCTTAACATGTCCCCCCTCCCTGTTGCTTTACCTTATTGCAGGGGAGGGGGACATTCGTGCTGCAGCATGTCTTCTTTCATCAGCCTGCTGAGTGCCAGGATGTCACGTGACGATACCAGGCACTCAGACACGCGTTGCGCGAGGGGGCGGAGCTTGCAGTCTGTGCCATTTGCACAGACTTTACACCCTCGCTCTCCGCAATTTTTTTTTTAAAATCTGATGTCAGCGGCCAAAGGACCATGAGGCTGACTGCACCCAGGCGCCAGGTCTAATTTTCTGGTCGCCATGGCGACCTGGCGCCTGGGTTTGTCGAGCCCTGACATAATGTACCTATTTAGCGCATGTGCATTTTTGGATTAATTAGCCCTCCACTTCCAGTTACCCTTGCCTATTTAGCGCATGTGCATTTTTGGATTAATTAGCCCTCCACTTCCAGTTACCCTCGATGATCGAATCAGTTAAGGGTTGAGTATTCTGATCATATGGAGCTCACCAGGTTGCATGGAAGGTGGCCTGTAGATGGGCTTGGAATGACACAGTGCAATATAATGGGTGGTGCTAGGTTCCATACTTCTTGCCTGTTGAATTAGGTATTGTGCTGTCAAACCTGAAGCTTCCACACCAATAAAATGTTCTCACTTATGGATGTAACCATTTTTTCTTTTCGGATTTATTTTATTTTGTTTTTGTTTCTTGTCAACGACCTAACAAAATGTAAAAATAAACAAATGGCATACACAGAAACCAGATAAGAAGTTACAAATCCATGGGCTGGATGCACGCTAAAATTGGTGGTGCTAGGTATATTTTCATAAAGCTCCCTAGTTAGAGTTCTGTATGCATTTCAGGAAATAAAGCCTTGCTTATCAGAAGAGTCTATACAATTTAAAGGCCTTTGGTGTGTGAAAAAGACTCTAGCTTATTTTTACATAAAATAAAATCTTACCAACAGTTGGTAAAAACTGTTCAGACCCTTCCCATGTGAAACAATAACATTATCATGGGAGAACCTATTAGCTCATTAGGTGAGTCTCCTGCTCCTAAAACCACATAAATGTTTGTTCTGCTTGGTGTATATGAATTTTTCTCTCTTGCTTACACTTGTAGCATATTTATGATGTTTTTACCATTCTGTATATATATACTTAATTTTGCACTTCTAATTCTTAAATGGACATGCACATGAGGCTAGTCATCTTACTCTCTTTCTTTACAGGTGGTCCACAAAATCTCTCCGCCAGCATTTATCCCACTATAACCCTACAGAACGGCACACTGTATACCTTTCGAGGTTCTAATTTGATTTTCAACTGCTCCTGTTGGTCTTATCCTGAACCAAAGATGGAGTGGACTCTCAGCACATTTCATCACAAACCAGAATTGTTCCATCAAGCATATGGATACTCAGTCAACTTTTCTTTGTACCACCTTGCCTCTAATTTGCAGGGAAATTACTCCTGCTCAGCCGAGAACCCAGTAAGTGGATTAAAAGCAAACTCCACCCTTCAGCTCCTAGTTTACTGTAAGTAAAATATTTCCATTCTAAGAATTATTTTTCTGCATGGGTAAATCATTATGGGCTTTTCTACTTTTTCATACTTTACGTACTATACCATATTTTTCCCTACAATTAAGGACAAGAGTAATTTTAGCTCTTTTGCTACATCCTTGTTTAGCCATAATTTCTACTCTGCTTATACAACGCACCATACAGTTTCTCTTTTTTTAACATATTAGTATTACTTAGCCGATATAGTATGACATACATTTTGAATACTGCAGTACTAATTAAATAAAATGCATGCAACTTTTTTCTGTTATAAAACAAATGTGACAGTGAAATTCAGTTCCTATTGTTAGTCATTCTGTAATTTGTAAAACTGGGTGGAGTCGAAGGCCCTCGTTTTTTGATATATTGCACTGTCTGGGGAATTTTGTTTCTGGGGATAAAAGGTTCTGTAATCCTTATAATTAATCAGAGGGGAAGTCTTCATTATAGGTTACCAGAGACAGGAAGGAGAATGTGCTAGGTTATCTATGTATATCATCCTACGCTGGAAAGATAATCAAATTGGATAATTTTTCCTAATTTGCTTTTAACCTTTTGAAGTAAATTTCTTTCTGTTCCCCACAGTTCACATTTTAGTGAGTAGACCCTTATATTCTAGTTAAGCAAATTGCAGATTGGCAGCTATAAGTGTGATGGTATTGTAATGTGTCGCAAATAGCCGATAAAGATGATCAAGGCTGTGTGTTGGCACATGCTCGCTAGTGAGAGACAAGATTATCTGCCTGCTGACCGTTGTCAAGTAGAGCACATAAATGGTACAATAAAAGTTTTTATTGTCAATTGTGTGTGCATGTGTGGGTAGAAGGTGTGCCCTAGCAAAAACATCAGTACCATGGACAGCGGCTACAGTTTGCTTTGTGGCATTATTAATATCTTCAGGCAAAATGCTTGGACACCACAGTCTACGAGTGTCTGTGCAGAATTCTAGTTTTGGACAATTGGTACTTGCCAAGGCTTTCACTGGGAACATCCATAATATAGTTAGCTAATTGGTAAGCATCTTGGACTTGCTTTAATGTCATAAA
The DNA here is from genome assembly GCA_036172795.1 of Pelodytes ibericus. Lineage (NCBI taxonomy): Eukaryota > Metazoa > Chordata > Amphibia > Anura > Pelodytidae > Pelodytes > Pelodytes ibericus. The sequence goes on along the minus strand of CM069860.1, from coordinate 141,863,866 downwards.
ACATCCCATGCAAATATCTTAAAAATATAAGGAGTTTCCACATATAGTATTCCTTGAGAACTACAAAAAGAACTTTCTCCCCAAGGGAGTCAAGCAAATGAACTGAAAGTTTGAAAACCCTCTTTCCTAAAATTAATAGTATTACATGTATTTATGATCCTTGATTTTATCATTGGTCACATATTTGCACAGCAAGCCCCAGCATCACAGGAAGGGACCTATGCAATAGATACTGAGTCCAGCCGGTTTCCTTTCATTAAATGTGTTTGTATTGTTCTGGAATCACTGGCATTACTTTGTTTTATGTGTTTCTGGGTGAATCAGTTGTCTAATTATTTATAATTGTGATTACCTATTGAAAAATGTATGTATTCCATCCCCCCCGCCCACCCCATTCAACCTGTGCAGCAGTGCTGGCAGCATTCATCCGTCTGTTTCCCAAAGACAACCTCTGCATATGACGCTGAGCACGAGCACTCAACTTCTTTGATCGACCATGGCGAGGCCTGTTCTGAGTGGAACCAGTCCTGTGAAACCGCAGTATGGTCTTGCCCACCGTGCTCAGTTTCAGGGCCTTGGCAATTTTCCTATAGCCTAGGACATCTTTATGTAGAGCAACAATTCTTTTTTTCAGATCCTCAGAGAGTTATGTTCCATGAGGTGCCATATTGAACTTCAAGTGACCGGTATGAGAGAGTGTGAGAGTGATAACACCAAATGTAACACACCTGCTCCTCATTCATACCTGAGACCTTGTAAAACTAATGAGTCATATGACACCAGGGAGGGAAAATAGCTAATTAGGCCAAATTTGGACATTTCCACTTAGGGGGTGTACTCACTTTTGTTGCCAACTGTTTAGACATTAATTCCTGTGTGTTGAGTTATTTTGAGGGGACAGCAAATTTACATGGTTATACAGGCTGTACACTTACTACTTTACTTTACTGCAATATTGGTGCTTAATCCATTCATCTATATTACTTACCAGGCACCAAAGGCCTTTTTTACTTACACTAAGTGTACAGCTAACGTATCCAGACAATTTTTATTATTATCAGGAATCTGATTCAGCACACCTTTTGACCAACGTTTCAACCAAACAGGTTTTTTTCACACATCATGCTTGCTTTAAAAAAAAAAAACCAAACAACCTGTTTGGATGAAACGTTGCTGGTGGAGTGCCGCGTCTACTTCCTGATTTGTTTGTACTAGCAGGGTGTGAAACTGGCGACTCTGTGAACTGTATCCCTTTGTCATAATTGTTATTTTTTCATGTCATGGTTAATTGTTTGCATGTTGTAGGGGTGCAATTGAACTATAAAGGTTTGAGACACCCATATATGCACAAGAAAAAAGCAGTGCCACAATGTAAAATAAAATGTAAAAAAAATAAATTATATATATATATATATTTTATGTTAATACATATTTTTTTTTATATTTGTTGTAGTTTCATATTACATAATAAAGGCTGACTTAGAAAATACATCATCAGATAATGTTCAAATTTAATAGACCAGTGGAAAAAACGTTGTAGCAATCTGTATTTTTCAATAACATGATATAGATGTACTATATTACCGCTGATGCCCTTTAGTTATACTTCTCAAATGCCAATAAAAATTAAATAATATTAGTCTGGCGAATAGTCAAAGTAAAAGTAAATCGCCATGCATTATATTTATTAAAAAGTAATTTTGATTTCTTGACTTATTGCTCAGTTTTATAATTTTATCTGATTTTACTGAAGACTTTCTAGGATATATAGAAGAGATTTAAAACAAGAAAAGGTTACTGAAGAGAACACTGTAACCAGGAACAGAATATGTGCTGTCACAGGCCCCTGCAATCAAGAAACGATACAATGAATTACAGAAGTAGTTAACTTAATAAATAAATATCTTTTTTTTTTATTGACTCTTCATCAGGACAATGTTAGTTACACATATGTTAAAAAATAATAATAAAAGTGGTCTGTTTACACAAAGGTCTAATAGGCTGAAACATTGCTGCAGTTTTTTTTTATCAATAAACACATCACACGTCAGTGCACACAGTAACGGCTAATGTTAAATATGTTCTCTTTCAAGAAACCAACTGAAGATCCACAGATTAAACAAATCATGCATTTTAGTTCACATAAACTATTGAATAGATATGCAAAAGCGTTAATACATACCATGTTACAAACAACCATTGTCAACCTAATTATTTTGTAAAATAACACCCCTTCTTGCTCAGAGATTTTTTTTAATACATCTGTTCCATTTGTCTTTTATTGCTACACTTTTTGACTAAACATTTGAATTCAAGCCTTGCTTGTTTGTTATTTTTTAACCGATTTAATGTGTATTTTCATATTTCTGCAAATGCTTCCAGATTCATAAACAATATTTACAAACCATGTTATATCATGAAAAAGCTTTACATTAGATCACGAGCTTAATGTTTATTATATTGCTCTGTCTTTCAGACCCTCCCCTCTCTCCCATATATTGCTATGCAAATAACTCAGAAGGTCTGTTTCAATTGGTTCTCGTCTGCACCTGGAGGGACGGCTATCCATCTCCAGAACTGCAGTGGAAGCAAAATGGGGAAACACTATTAAACCAGACTTCTGTCAGGAATGATGCAGACACACTAGTGATATCATTAAATCGCTCCCAGCTGAGTGTTGGCCAACAGTTTTCATGTCATGGAAACCACCTGATAATTGACGACCGCAAAAAGAACAAATGTGAGCTTCAGATCGGTACGTTTTTAGTATGTGTGTATTTCTTATTGGTATTTAAGCATTGAACAGAAGATGTTAATACAACAGGTGGGAAGGAGGTAAAGTATGTGGTTAGATGTCACCACTCATCACAAAGGACAAATAGAGGTTGAGATAAACTTAAGCTGCATGGTAGGGTATTAGAAGATGTCACCAATGAGACTGCATAGCTCCAAAGTGTCCCTAATTACTTAGTAACATTCTGCTGCTGGGATCTGGGATGTGGTGGGGAGGTGGTCTAGCAGAGGTAAAATTATATGATGCATGATGTTGTGTGGTGCTTGGTGAGCCCACGATTTATGCTTCCCTAGTGCAGGAGCGAGCCTGTACTGGACTGACGGGGACTTAAAATGCCAGTTTTAGCTATTGATGACTTAGGGATATCAATAGCTTATACATTTTTCCCCTCAGAAAGCTGAGTGTGCACAATGCATTTCATAACCCCATGTGTGATAGACAGGACCACCCAATGTGTGACTGTGTGTGTATTTGTGTATGTGTGGCTGTTTGTGCATATTTAATGGGAGTTTTTAAACTTTTTGTTTTATACTACATTACTGTGAGTATTTTTTACTGTGGCATTTTTGATACATTCAGAAACTACACATTACTGTGAATATGATATATATATATATATATATATATATATATATAATATTATATATATAATATTGAAGTCAAGAAGGAATTTTTTCCCTAATGAAAGCAGAATTAAAAATTGCTTGAAAAAGTTTTTTTGCCTTCTTTTGGATTAACAGCGGTAAACAAGGATTAGAAAATGGTTAAACATGATTGACACAAGAATTTTTTCAACCTACTACTATGTAGTAGTATGAAAAATGAACAGAGATTTCTGGTGAAATCAGCCTCTCCAGAAAAAAACGGGGACACTGCTGGTTTATTGACTGACCACGTGTATTGGTAGTGAATCATTGAGTAAATGCACTTGCAAAGTAAACGCAATAGTCTCACAATTAGATTGAACACTAGCAAGGTGAAAAGCAGGGAAAGGCAAGAGTCTATGCATGTACACCAGGGTTTGTGCCAAATTCCTGTAAATATCCACTACAAACAATGTTGTTAGGAAAGGAAGTACTTTATCAAGAAATGATTTGCTTTAATTCGGGTAAAAAAATATCCTTCTGGGTAACTGGCTGTGATCGTATCTTGTATTCATTCATTCAGTACAGTGCAGTAACTAGGGTGAGGTGACTGAGGCACTCTCCTTACCGGTGAGGTGCACACAGTAATGATGTCTATATAACTAGGAGATGCCCTCCTATGAGACAGAACTCTAGGTCTCTGCCCCATCTTGCCTACTCTCCATCACATTGCTTGGAGGATTAATCAGACCAGAGCATAGGAAGTCATAAAGCCGTAGCCCTGCAAAGCCCTACAGCTTCCTCAACACTACTCTTTCACGTTGAAACTGTATAAAATGGGCGCCAGTTTCAGTTCTGAGTTACTGATTTGGAGAAAGTAAGTAGTAAACAATAAGAACACATGAATATACCATAATAAAAAGTACTATGTGTTTTAATAATCTTACATAAAAGTGTGTGCAGCTGAACAGACAATGCATGTTTTATATTTTGCATTGTTTCATCTAGCTGTAAGTATTTTATATTTTAAATTGTGAAATACAGCAGTTTGCAATAAGCCAGGACTGCCCACACTAGCTAATTAAAGGTAATTTCCTTTTTTTGCCACAAGAACCAATGAGAAATATTTTATTCAAATTAATGGAATATCCTGTATGTCTAGTTATGTCATCAGACAATGTGTCTGTTAAGAGATCCTACTGTGTACAAGAACAAGGTCACTCAGAGTCCACATAATGGTTTCAATTGGAAGAGCACAGGAAGTGACTAAATGAAACACCACTTTTATATTCTCAGTGTCTATATAATCGGTGCTGCTACACCTGCAGTAAACATGCAGAGTAATCACTGGGGAGGGCTTGTGTCACATATTAAAAATGTGATTTATGCATCGAATCACACTGGGGGAAAAAAATGCCTGTACACCATACAAGCAGTAATCTTCATCTTGCACCAAAGTGAGTTTGGGGACCAGACTGTCTCTTTAATTAGATGAGTTGACTAAAATGCTAAACAACACTAAAATATGGTATTGTCCAACAAAAAATGTAAATGTCTACTAGATTTTTTCATAAACTGCATGCCTAAATACTGAACTGACCGGTTTAAGCTGGATGTACAAACCCTATTAGTCACAAAGATCACACAAATGTTTACACTTCTATATTGCTGTATTCATTGTGTTGCTATAATCTAATAACATGCATGTCATTGTAAAAATAAAACCAAATAATCATACATTCTTGTCAGTTTGCCTTATACAGATTGATATAACTTTCTTCCCTTAGAGCCAGCGCATCAGAATCAGTTATTCCCCTCTAGAACAGTTGTGTACAATCACTGCAACTTGTTCTCAATTAACTATTCTACAAACAACATGTTATCTCTTGAACAATATTCCCTGTGTGGTATTTGCACTGCATGAAGCAAGTGGGTTGATAACAGCAATAGCCAAGGCCTGCTGTGCCAACTTCAGTGGGTGGCAGTGTTTCATTGTGAATTCCTTATTACTGAGAAAGCTACAGCATTCTTTAAATACCTGTGTATCAAAGGAAGAAACATAGTGGGTGAGGCTGGAGGGAGATTACGTTGGATCTATCCATCAAGGAATGTGCTATATTAACCTAGACAGTATAGAAAACACCAAAATGTAATTATGTGCAGTTGTACAAATTCCTAGTAAAAAAGATAAAAGGAAAACATGTATATATTAGCTCCACCCCTTTTGCAGCTTATATACATGTGGAGGGATCTCCCTTATATTGTTATTCAAATAAATAAAAAAAACACTGAAAGAACTGCTTGGCTGGAGGGTCCTGTGGGAGGCTTGACGATCCTTCACTCCTTTTCCAGAAGCCATTCCTGCATCCCGGATCATCAACAGCTGGCCTGATCCCCAGAAATTCCCCCTTAAAGGACAACTGTAGCAAAAACATAAGTAATGTTTTATTGAAAGATTGCATCAAGTGTAGAAATTTTAAATAGAAATGTTTTAAAGAAAGAATATAAATAATGTACCGTATTGAGCCCTCTTTGCCCTGTATAACACTAACAGAGAGCAGACATGTTGTTTAGAATATTAGGACAGTTCTGCATTCACCTTGGTTCAGATGAAGGAAGATCAGACCGATCTGACCCAAGATTCTAAACATGTCTGCCCCCTGTTAGCGCTAAACAGAGCAAAGAGGTCTCAATAAGGTACATTATTTATATTCTTTCATTAAAGCATTTCTGTGCAAACTATCTACATTTTATGTAATCTTCCAAATAAACAATAGGTAATTTTGAACTACATTTGTCCTTTAACAGCCTTAAATACTTGAGGGTGGGTTTTGTACTCTCATGGGGAGGGACTACAGTAGAGATTTTGCCAGTTTGTGCTGTTTCATGCAGTTTGGAATATTATCATTTATCCTCTGTATATTATTTAGGATGCTCATTACTTTTGCATAGTGAGTTGGGAAAGGATTTTTACATTCTGCTAAAGATACAATTCAAACAGTGGTTTCAGCCCACTTTCCATTGCATGATAGTTTTGTACATTTCTCAGATGTTATGTACATTATTCAGATGTTATGTACTTGTGAAGATTTAGACTTAAAGAGACAGTAGCATTGTCCTATAAAATAATCTAATTTCAGTTGAATACTAAATTCCAACCAGATGAACTGGCCCTTTCATATTTTTTAAAATATCATCCCTTTCATTCCAAGAAACTAACACCTGTCTTTTCTCTCCTGGGATCTGCCTGTGCATGTGATTTGTGTTTTTGAGAATCAGGTTTTTAACTAGGCAGGTGCGATAATTGCCAAATTCCAAACATTATTTTTCTTTGGATTTTTGTTCAGCACAACTGCATCAGACTAACAGTGTATTAGGCATCTAATAGCTACTAGCACCTATTTGCAAATGCTGAATAATAATGTTGTCAGAAGGATGGTGGCCACGGGCCAAAGTAGACCAAGAAGCAGAAGACCAAGAAGCAGAAGAAAGACAACAGAGAAGGCAATGAACAATAGAGAATATGAATGATCTGGATCCTTGGAATCATAATAAAGGAAAAGAAGGAACTGTCATTGGGAGGATACACTACTGGATGCTGTAGACAGAAGCGCAGGACACCAGACCACTGGATACAGAAGCATAGGATACCGGACCACTGGATACAGAAGCATAGGATACCGGACCACTGGATACAGAAGCATAGGATACCGGACCACTGGATACAGAAGCATAGGATACCGGACCACTGGATACAGAAGCATAGGATACCGGACCACTGGATACAGAAGCATAGGATACCGGACCACTGGATACAGAAGCATAGGACACCGGACCACTGGATACAGAAGCATAGGATACCGGACCACTGGATACAGAAGCATAGGATACCGGACCACTGGATACAGAAGCATAGGATACCGGACCACTGGATACAGAAGCATAGGATACCGGACCACTGGATACAGAAACGCAGGATACCGGACCACTGGATACAGAAATGCCGGACCACTGGATACAAAAGCGTAGGATACCGGACCACTGGATACAAAAGCGTAGGATACCGGACCACTGGATACAAAAGCGCAGGATACCGGACCACTGGATACAGAAATGCCGGACCACTGGATATAAAAGCGTAGGACACCGGACCACTGGATACAGAAATGCCGGACCACTGGATACAAAAGCGTAGGATACCGGACTACTGGATATAGAAGCACAGTATACCGGGTCACTGGATATAGAAGCACAGGATATCGGGCCACTGGATACAAAAGCGTAGGATACTAGGCCTCTGGATACAGAAGCACAGGATACCAGGCCACTGGATACAGAAGCACAGGATACCAGGCCACTGGATACAGAAGCGCAGGATACTGTGCCACTGGATACAGAAGCACAGGATACCCGCCCACTGGATACAGAAGCGCAGGATACCGGCCCACAGGATACAGAAGCACAGGATACTAGGCCACTGGATACAGAAGCGCAGGATACTGTGCCACTGCATACAGAAGCACAGGATACCAGCCCACTGCATACAGAAGCACAGGATACCAGCCCACTGGATACAGAAGCACAGGATACTAGGCCACTGGATACAGAAGCACTGGAAACAGAATTGCACGACACAGAACCAGTCAAAATACAGCAGTATCCCAAAGAGCACACATTTAGAGCTGTGGAGACCTCAGAGGCTACAGAACAACTTTTTTAGGGATGGATGTTGGTCTGCAGTATTTGATAATCCAAACCACCGACAACCATGTTACATGTGTTGGGCACTCTGTGTCAAAGATATATCAATGTGCTTGGAATGTGCCCTATAAATTAATAAGGCATAAAATGTTTTGTCATCATCATTATCCTACAAAAATATAGATAGTGTAAAACAAAAATCTACTGTGTTGTTTAAAGATGACCGGGCATGATTCAGGTTCCTCTTTATTATACAATCTGATATTTGATATGACTGCTGTTGTCCCTGCCAATATGTATGGTGTTCTTTAAATAGAGTCGGGTTTGAAAAATAGTTTGGGGTCTTTTTTGGGTCCAGAAATCTTTTGACTTGTGTTGAAGGTTAAGGAACTGCACACAGTTTTCTTTTTTTGCTTTTTGCACTGAGATGAAGCCAAGTTGACTAGGCTTCCCATTTTTGATCTACCATATTAGAGATACAAATTATCATGCTCTTTAATCTGTGGAAAAATCTGAGGCAATCTTGACAATAGATTCCCAAGAACATAATCACAACAAACTAAACGTTACATCAATTGATTTCCATGTAAACTAATATTCTTAATCTACATTAATATTATCCATCTAAATAAGAAATCATTGACTGCCTTTTTCATGTATAATATATTTGCATAAATACTTATTTGGAAATCAACAATTTAACAGCTAGAAGAGATTCTAATCACAATCAACATACTGACTGTCATACTAAGTTGCAAATTAACTTGGCCATACATGATATAATGTTTCTTAATTGTACATTATTAAACAGAAACTGTCATCTAAACATGGTTGTGTTAGCTTAATTGCGAGCAAATGTACTGTATAAATGCAGAGAAAAATATGTTTAAATGTGTCTGGTGTTTCCTGTTTATGATCTCACATTTAATATGAAATTAGTTAATTTGCATATCAAGCCCAACGTGATGTCATACACCAGAGACACCACAGACCCATTTAAAACACAAATATTTTGTACGTTATTTGCTTGCAATTTTGCAAACACAATTTTTAAATCCTTAATAAAGTCATTGTTTATAAATCGGTTTGCAGTGTGTATGATGGATCACAGTGTAGCAATAATCTTTTCTTCTTTCAGATCTTCCTGTGTTGCAGACTCAGCCCCTGCGCACCTGCCTTTTGGGGGCGAATGTAACCTTGTCTTGTTCTGTATCGGGCGCCAACCCCCCTGCGGTTATTAGCTGGCTGCGGAACCAGAGTAATCCTGATGTGGAAATCCAAGCAAGCAAAAAATACGACATATTCCAGAGGGGTTCAACCTCCTACCTCACTATCTCGAACTGCTCCAATGATGGAGACGGGGGATATTATGTCTGCAAAGCAGAGAATGCACTGGGAATAAAAGAGATCAATGTGTGGCTGACCATTAATAGTAAGTGTCTCACTTGTGTCTGCATTAATGATATATTTGATTCAAGGTCATTTCATCAAATGTCCATTATGCCTATGAAAGACTCTTTAAAAGCAAAAGATAATGGATGTACTTATTGGTCCTTGTGTTTTCACTTTTCAGAGCCTCACAACATTGCTGGAATTGTTTTGGCACTCCTTCTGCTCTTTTTACTGGTGGTGGCTTTAATCACAGGCATCATTTTATACTGTGACCCTCAAGTCTATCTGAAAGGTATTTCCTTATTGCTGTGTTGGGAAAACTCTTAGCTTTTTGACTGCTTTAATTCTCATCAGCACGATAAAGACTGGGCAAAGAATAAAAACATAGATTGTGATAAGAAACCAATTGGCCAATCTCTGGCTTTTATTAAATTCTACCTGATTTGTTCTTAGCCTTATTGAATTCCTTTAATAAGGTCTACTTATCCCTCATCTTAGGCCAACAAGCGACTTATTCTGAGAAATACTTGTTGGTACTCTCCTATGTTATAACAGGTGCTTAGTTCAGGGGATATGCGCTTCATTCCACTTATAAAAAGCAATAATATTTGTACAAGTCTCAGTTTGCCAATCCAAGGCCAACTAATAACATTAGTGATAGGCATTATTTGATTATGTCCTTTCAAAGGGCCACTCCAGTCTCCAATAAATATGATGTCTAGTAAGTTAAGTAAGTGCTCCACCCTTAGCTGGGTTTTTGGGAGCTATTCACTGCTTCAAAGAGTGAAGTGCAGGTAGGAAACCATTTCACTGACTTAACTATGCATGGTGCAGGGAGTTTATCCTGCAAGAACATAGTTGTCTCTACTGAATGCATTGTTAACTCTTGACGATATGACAGGTTATCTTGTCATGATCCCCATGCTAATTGTGACCTTATGACCAATTTTTACCATTTTTGTATTTTTTTTTTTTGCATTTTAAAAGTTTCTATTTTAATATATATTAATTTAAACCTTTTCAGGCCAGTGCTGTAGGTCTGATGGCTCTGACCAGTACGTTGTACTGCTATTTCTTATTTTGTCTGGCAACCTTGTATTTTTTTTTCTACTTTATATTTATTTTTGTTTTTTTACTGCTAAAGTGGTCCTTCTAGCTAGAACTTTACAAATAGTCCCCTTATTTTTCGTTGTGGAATATAGTACAATGAGAAAAGCTGTGGCTTAGATTATGGTTCTGTTATAGTATATCATTATTCAGTATACAGTATATCAGTTTATTTGCATTAAACAAGAACACGTGTTTTTATTAATGTTCCCTAACATGCAACTTTTTTTTTTGCTTTCTTATCCTTGATGATGGACCATACCAGCACATTTTTTTCGGTGAGTATAAATAACAATTTGTATCGTAAAAAAAAAGATTTCCATCAGGTTCCTGATTTCCATCAGTGTGCCATGTAAACATTACAGTGCTCTGTAACTTGGTTGAGCCAGTGTTCCCTGTTTCAGCGAGATTATAATCAAATGGTTTTGCACTCATCTGTTCATTCATTCCATAGCCAGTTGTTTTTTTGATAGTAATAGGAAAAGTGATTTGTATATTGTTTTTCTAAATTATGAATTTTGACCTCATTCAAGAGGGCTTCCTGTTTGCTGTTCCATGCTAGACCATGAGCACAGTTTTAGCTGTGCAAAAACCCTTAAGTTATTGAAATATTTGCTTCTGTCTGCTTCTGCGCCCACATTGAAGAAACACACCTGTTTTCACTGTCAGCTTGTAATGTTGTATAGGAGCAGTTCCGCGTAGCTTATTTTCTGAATGTCGTACATGTATTCATAGAGGGGAAATGCATTTATTTTTACTGTCAAATAAATTATACCATAGTAATTTAGGTTGAAAAAAAGACTTAAGTCCATCAAGGTCAACCCTTCTACCTATTATTGCTGCTTTTGATCCACATCTTTCGTTTTACATTGCAATTTATTTCACAGGTTTTTTTTTTTTGCAACATGTTCCTCTCTGAGTTAGTGGTGTTATTGGTCATTACTGTGGAATCCACCTCTCTTTCATACCTCCCATGTTCAGCAGTACAGTCTTCATTTGGGACTCTAGGTTCTGCTGTAGTGTCCCAATTCACATAAACTGGAGCCTTATGCTCTGCGCATGTGAGCGGAAATGATTTCTGCCCATAGAGCCGACATGCACCTTTTGCAGAATCCGCCCCCACCGATACACATATGGTGTGTCCCGGTTTGCACTGAATTGAATTTAACCAGCAGCACCAGAAAACTTGTGAGCAGTTTTATGATTCACAGTTTCCACTGTTATGTTGTAGATCGTCAGGCCCTGAAGTCATGGTCTTGGTGGATGAGGAGGATGGAGAGGAGATGGAAGAAGTAGAAGAATTGACTAACCAGACCAGTTACACAAATACAGCTACCACTGATCATTCTGTTGCAAATGGAAATATCTACAAGCACCAAGTCTTGTTTCATCATCCTCCTGACAGTATGTATTTTATAATAGTAACTGATTGAATGTTGGTAATAGTTCACATACAGGAGTCTCTTTTGTACAATTCTGTGTTTATATGTGTAAATTATAGCAGATATTGGACTGTTTCACATTGTCCCACAGAATATTCTAAAACTGAAATACCGTATTTGCTCGATTATAAGACAAGGTTTTTTTCAGAAAAAGATTTCTGAAAACTACCCCTCGTCTTATAATCGAGGTCGTCTTATAATCTGACCTCAAATTGAGGTCAGATTATAAGACAGGGATCCAGGTCCCCAGCAGAGCTGCAGGGGACCTGGATCCCCCTCTCTAACAGCAGTCCGTCATAATAGACTGCCGTGTCGGGCAGCATGGAGGATGTCTGCACGTATCGTGCAGACATCCCCCGGCTGCCCCCACTAGCCACCAGGGATCGAGTTACAGGTGAGGGGGAGGGAGGGGGTCAGAGAGACAGGGGGAGAGAGGGGGGCAGAGAGACGGGGAGGGGGGGAGCAGTGCAACAAGGGGAGGGAGGGGGGAAGAGACAGGGGGGACAGAGCAACAAGGGGAGGGAGGGGGCAGAGAGAAATGATGGGAGGGGGGAAGAGACCGAGACAAGGGGAGGGAGGGGGAAGAGAGAGACGAGGGGGGGCACAGAGTAACAGGGGGGGGGGGCAGAGAGAAACAAGGGGAGGGGGGCAGAGAGAAACAAGGGGGGGAAGAGGCGAGTGGGGGAGTCAAAGGGAGGGGGAGAGAGAGACAACACTAAGGGGGGGAGTGAGACAAAGCTGGGGGCAAGGGAAAGAGAGAGGCAGCATTGGCACATAAAAGGAAAGAAAAACAAGAAATGCATTTTTTTATATAATTTTTTTATTAAAAAGCAATTTACATGTGAATATATACAAGTTGAACTTTTTTCCTATAGGGTAGTCTTATATTCAGGCTTTTCGTTTTGTTCCTAAAGGAATATCCAAAGTTTGGGGGGTCGTCTTGTAATCAGGGTTGTCTTATAATCGAGCAAATACGGTAAATCAACGGGGAATCCAGCCCTAACATATACCGACATGGAAAAATAGTACTGCTTTAATTGATTAAGCTAACCGCGTAGATTCGAATCAGTTGGAAAATGTAACCAGTAGCAAGAGCAGCTATGTTATAATGATCAACTGTACTGTGCTCTAGTGTGTGAGTCACTAATTTATTTGACATTGATGCACTCTGTTTATAACAACAATATATGAAGACGAGTGCAGGTTTCTCCCTGTTCATGGATGAGGAGACCAGTTTGTGCCCGTTGTGAACCTAATAAATGTTCTTATTTCCAACTTAACCAACTATAGTATACTATATGTAACCTACACAATATGTACAAGTCACATTGAAGCTAGCAAACAAATGTTGGTATCATTACATACATAGTACTGAAAAAAATATAGGAGTGTAAATGTATGAAGGCTAATTAATTAACCTGTAATTAGAATGGTTGGAGATCTATTTTCCTTGATGTGTTCCTCCCACCCTTTCTTTACTCCTCCAGTTTTAGAACGATTGTTTAATGTGTTGCTATGGCACACCTCAAGCTGACCTTTTGTTAAATTTCCTCATTGACACCTAGAGTCATAGACCATTATTACAAGTGTTGTTTGCACGTACAACAAAAACGCATTATTATCCCTCCTCATAATTACACTGCATTCCCAGACAAATATGTTTATACATATCCACTCATGTATCTACTGTATGTCAGCGCTTAGAACAACTGGTTACGTGTAAAGCTCTAAAATAGGTACATTCACCATCATGGCGCCCACATGATTTTTTCCTTCATGTCAAATTCCTTCTTGACAAAAAGGCACTCAGATTTCAACTTATATCACCTTTATTTGTCCTTACTTAAAAATCCCATCCTTTTGTTGCCTATGAAATATTCGCTTTTCCAGTCTCAGATGGTGACTTCTTGTTCTTTGTACATTTATGTTAATGAGCAGGTCACTGGAGAGTTTTTTTAGGTTGTTCCTGCATAAATCTATATAACATACAGATATCCCCACTAAGACACTGTTTTTTCTAGCAGCTGCTAACTGGCATTAGTAGATTTTCCCAGAGAGATAACATTAAAGTATGTGATGCAATGTTATTTTCCCCAAAATGCATAATTTTACATTTGTCTATATTGAACCTCACTTGCCTGCCCAGTCCCCTGATTTGTCTAAATCCTCCTGCAGAGAAGAAACATCACATTGGGACTGTCACTCACCTGATCCCCTCACATCGCTTGTCACCTCCTTCCTCACGCCGTCATAGCTCTCATGTTGTTGCAGCAGCCATGTTTTTGGAGTCAGGAAGTCACCAGTGACTTCTGGAGACACTTTTCATCTACGGTGGCCATGTTTTTGGAGTCTGTTTGCTCTCTATACCGACTTCAAATAGATGCATTCATTTTTGTTTTATTTTCGGTTTTACTTTCTTTCTATCACTTGGGATCCTCTTCTATTGTAATATATATGCATATATATTTTAGTGTTCTGTATTCTTTTTGTTTTTCCTGTTCCTCCCTCCTGACACACCCATCTCCTTCTCCATTGGTCTATGCTAATTACTTCCTATATTTATTCACCTGTTCATTCGTTTTCTAGTTGCCTGTGCAAAGAGTTCTCTCTGTTTTTGGGCTATTGTTACATTTTGTCTGACTCCTGATACTGACCCTTGGCTTGTTCTTTGACTCTGTTTTTGATCTCCGCCTGCATTGACCCCGGATAGTACCTTGACTTCGTTTGATCTCTGCCTGCCTCGAATCCTCAGCCTGATTTTGACTTTGCTTGACTTCTGCCTGCCTCGATTCCCTGGCTTGCTCCTCAACTTTGCTTGTTCTCAGCCTATTGATATCATCAACCAGTTCCAGTCTGTCTTGTCTCCTGTGCTGCTCAGAGTACTCCAGCAACCCATTCCTGGTTACCTCTAGGTTGTACTTGTGCCGCACAAACCCCTGGCAAAACATTACCCTGGGCTCAACCTTCGGGTACATATTTGTCAGGGTGAACACCACAAAGTACTTCCCAAGAGGTGATCTTGCAACAAGGGTCCCTCCTCCTGGGTGTCACTGGTACACCGTAACTGGGACTATGTTAAGACTGCATTACCCTACCTAATTTTGTGTTTTCCGCAAACACTGAGACATGGCTCTCAATTTAACTTAGGAGATCATTAATAAAAAAAAATTAAAAACCAGAGATCCCTGGACAGACCAACGAGGTACTCGTATTTTTACATAACATTTTTGTCCAGTTTTAACATTTTCCATTTACAATAACTCTCTTCATTCCAAGTTTTAGATAAGTTTTAATCCAAATACACACATTGTCCCCTTTGCATATTTCTGTCAATAATTTGTAGTGTTACCTTTTGTATGGAACCATATCAAATGCTTTAGCAAAGTCTAAATAGATCACACCTACCACCACACGCCAGTCTACATGTTTTCTGAGCTGACTACTTGATATAGTGCTATTAAGTTAGTTTGACTAGATCTGTCTTTCACAAAACATTGTTGATCCTACTAATTACATTCTGATTCAAGATATATTCATAGCAATTTCATTAATCTATCCTCAGTTACAGGGACACACCCACCAATAATAAGGTTTTACTTTTTTATTTTGTTGATTTCAGATATGTCTTTTGTTTTTGTTATGTATTGTTATGACTGTATTTAATAAAATATGTAACTAAACAAGTGTGACTGGACACCACCATTTTGTGAAGTATAGTGTTTTTGGGTGCCACCCCCCAGAACTTTACAGCACAAATTTCTCACTTTAGGACTTGGGACACAGGATGCAGTCTATAAGTCAGAATTCTCATCATAGACTTGCATTGAATAGGAGGGTAATGTAACTATTACATCACAAGGGGCGGAGTTATGATCCTGTTTGATCAGGTTAATATCCTCTCTTTGTGTTGGAAGGCAAGTAAAAAAAAAGTTATACACAGCCACCTAGTCCTGCCCACTATGATGCACGGGAGCCAGTAAGAGAGCAGGGGTGTATCTTATGACATCATCATGCAGGCTTTGGCAACAGTTGTAAAGTGAGACGGACTTGAAAATTTTGGATGATGTTACATCATGGGAAATATTCACAAAAATGGAGCCAGGACATAAACACCTAATTTAATTTTTCCTTTTATACGCAATTAATTCAATCATATAAAAAAAAAAAAAAAAACAGTTATATATGATTTATACATGTGTTTGTTTTAAATGACCAGGTTATCTAGTTACATCTTATGTAAGTGGCAGTGTCCCTTTAATTAATAGAGACCAGACTGTCATCTTCAAAGCAAATGTCAGATTCTTTCATACTATATGTTACTAAGAGCAAAATGTAAACATACGTCTCTTCTATGCTCTTTCTAGTCACTAGCTCTACCAAGGTTACAACAACTACATTTGAGTGGTTCGTCCACTTAGCAACATACAGAAACAATACATGTAGACAAGAATAGACAATTACATTAACCCATACCAGCTCTTTTGTAGCTGGGACAGTCAGTGAAGTTTAAAACCGTAATTAACAAGTAAGCTGCAATTGCATCATACGGTAGATAGCATTTCCAGTGACTACATGGAAATTTAATCTCTGCTTTTTAGATCACCACTGTCAGACTGCTGTCCTAAAGTTTGAAATTACCATATCAATTCCCTGCAATTCTCTCTTTACTGAGTACACCCTTAAATTTTCTATCAAAATTAAACATAATAAAACGTTTTTTTGTAAGAATGTCATGTTTTTGTTTGATATTTACTGTTGTTTGTCTTTGATACTAGTGTCACAGTGCTTACTAACAAACACATCTATAGGAGTTTATTTGTGCTATATTATTCTAACATTTTATTATCTGTTTCCTCAGAGATCAGCCCTGCCCTAGCCAGTGACATCATAGATGACACTAGTGAGATTGTAGGAGACACAGAAGGGGACGACAACCCAAGCAAGGAATTTTTATGACCATGAATAGTTGCACCTAAATTTCTGCCATGGAACAGGCAGGATGTCTCAAAAAGGTTAATTATCAGAGGATTATCTCCTTGAGGGCTGGGCTTTGTTTCATTATAGAAACACATTTATCAAAATCTTCCTCTGTAATTGTGTAATATGTTTGTGTTTGCTGTCCTTGCTGAGACTTGCACTTTATTTCCTCCCAAGGAGGACCCTATGTGATTTTAACCTTTTCTCCGAATCTAGTGATCCATACATTTTGATAAATATAGAACACATTACACAACAGCACAACCACATGAATTGGTATTGGCACATAGGAAAAACCCCTCGCAAAAATGTGTTTCGTCCATGTAAACTCACAAAAAAGACCACGCTTGGGAGGATACATGGATATTCCGGAAGACCATTTTCTGTGCATTTTCAGGCTCATTGGATAGCATTTGTTTTTCTTTTAAAACACGGGTCTCTTCCAGTTACTACTTTTTGTTTGAATAATGTATCTTTGGTGCAGGAAATAGTAATTTGATGTCAGAGACATGTTTCTTGAATTTGTGTTCTGATGAAATACTTTTTTTAACATTTTTTTTTTACTAATGCCATAATGCTCCATATGCTGGCAGATATGTATATAAAAACCCAAATTGTATGTGTCTCATATAGAGGAGACGTGATAACTTTATGCATTTTATTGGTAAAGGTTTTCTTGTTCTGTTCCCTGCCCCTTATTTATGTGAGTACTGGTGCACTGTGTAGTTGCAGGAACTAAACTAACATATGGTACTGTTATTGTCTATGTAATTAGTGAAAGTGGACAAAATGAGTACATGGAGAAAATCATTCAGTAAGTGCTTTAACTCAGGACAGTGTAAGGATAGGGAACATCTTTACGATTGTAAATGGAATGTGGAGAAAGGAAGGTAGAAATAAGGAGAAAATAGAGAGCAGAACAGAAGCAGTGGGTGAGTTGGAATAAGTAACTGCAGAATAGCCTCAGCACAGGAATAGGGGAATATCATGACGAGGACACTGAAAGGTGAGGATATAGTTAGTACTGATAAGGCAAGACATCCTGAGCCCCTTTAGTGAGGTATCAAAAGTGATATTTAGTGAGAGAAATATTTGAAATGTGTTTACTTTCTGGGGATAGCTGTACAAGTTTGGGGGATACCTATTATCATCAGATTGTTCTGTTGGGTAAATAATTTACTGGCCATATTTAAACCTGTTGGTACTTATTCATTCTCATCGTTATTTTGCTAATTTGCATAATGTCCATTAAAGAAAATCAAGCTACTGTACTATACTATTGATGCAATAGAAAGACTTGTGTTGAGAACCAGGATAATCTGATGGGGGGCTGATGCATGCACTGATGGACAGCTGTTATTGTTTTATCTAGACATGTTAAAACCTCTGCTTCTTTTACATTATACTTTTCCTTGGTACATCTGTCTTGAGTTAGCATGTGAGATAATATTTACAACACACTTAGACACACTTAGGGTTGCCACCTTTTCTTAAAAAAAATGTTAGTAATGTTATTGCCTCCATGGTTATAACATCAATGTGTCAAGCCATGTGGCAACACTAGGTGCAGCCATATATTCCATTATTATGATAAATACACATATACCATATTTATAGACCATATTTATAGTTGTTTAAAAGGTGACTAAAAAGCTGACCACAATAAAAAATGCCACCAGTATTAGTGGATCATTCACAATTCTCACAGCTCAATCAAGGTCTATGAAATCAGGTTTTTGTTAGACACTAATTACTTAACCAATTGGATTTGGCAAGTCTGGTAAGATGTTTTAATTATTTTTTGATAATGAGGACCCTTGAGATAATACATACCAATGGGCTAACTTGAAATCCATAAAGGATATATTTTCTGTGGCCATCTTAGATTTGGGATGACTACAAGAGTTTGTAAAAATAAGCAATAACATCCCTTGAGCAGGATTATTAAATTAACTGATAAAGCAGAAGTTGTAATCACTAAATGACGAGTAAAATTGGAGTAAAGTAAGGTTATAGTCTTAAAGACATGATACATTGGCCTGAAATCGGTGGGAATTCCCAAATATTCCCAGAGAATTGTGCAGTACAGAAAAGTGTTGTAGAATTAAAGTAAGCCTACTGTAAACATCAAAATATTTATATACAATGATAATAAATTCATGTTAAATATCATAATAGTATATTTACAATAAAATAAGCATTTTAAATACAAAACATTTAATATTATTTTATGTTAATTTGATTTATTTTAATAGATTTAATGTGTTTTGTTTTTTAATTTTATTTAATTTAGTGAGGATTTTGACTTTAGCCAAAGTCTTTCCATTGACTTCTAGGGAGGACTTAAGTTATTGCGTAATAGTTGAAGTCCTACTGAAATAAGTTGAAGTCCTCGTCCAGAGGAGTTTAGCTTCCGTAATGTCGGCACAAAAATCTGCCACACTGACTAACTTTCGTGCCGATTAGTGATCACTTCGGTGGTCTCTGAGTAGCCCAGATTTGTCAAGGAAAATCTGAGCTACCCGAGTGAACCCTTAAATAAAAAGTCAGCAAATAATATATAGTTCATAACAATAATCATTCTAAATAACAAAAAATAATAATTAATAATGCTTCAAGATGTAATTATTTTCAGGTTCTTATATTAATGTCCCATACTGCCCACTCTCCGGCTTTAACACTCTACTTGGGGAATAAATATATTGAAGCACAATGCATTATCCAAAAAGCCTCAAAGTAAAGATATCCCGCTGTTTAACGTTATTCTATAAAACCTTTTTCCATAAAATTTAAAGTGTATTTTATGTCTGTTCAAAATGTATGTATGTTTGTTTGTAAAATTATTTGTTAATAAATGTGTTTTTAAATTCGTAATGTAAATCTTTCTTTGTGAATAGTATTCCTGTGATACACAAAACATGACTTGCATACACTGCGATTGCTGCAAGCAATGTATATATCATGTATATGAATACTCACATATATCCAATGCATGCAAGGGGATTCTAAATAAAATCCTTAATCTGGGATATTAAGTACTGCAAATGTTTGGGAACCACATGTTCCGTGATTGGCAGAGCATCATGGGAAATGTAGTTCCCAAACATCTGCTGGACCAAGGTTAGCCATAACTGGCATTGACAATGCTTTATCTAAATCAGGGGTCCTCAAAGTACGGCCCGCCGCCGACATTAATACGGCCCGCGGGGGGTGCCGGCACCCCCCGCTCCCCACTGTTTACCTTTTTTTTTTCTTTTTTTTGGGGCAGCCGCAGCGGATGCGGCTGCAGAAAGAAGAAGAAAAAAAAATAATAATCACCGCGACCGGATGGGACGTTACGTCACATCCGGATCCAGTGACTGTTTCCCTCCCCTGTGCAGGAGGGAAACTCTGCGAAAGGCGTCCGGCCGGGGACACAGCAGCTGGAGGTAAGTGATGGGGATGCGGGGGAGGAGGGAGGTATAACGAGCATCTGGCTGGCACTTTATTCCTGGGCACTGACTGGCATAATATTACTGGGCATCTGACTGGCATAATATTACTGGGCTCTGACTGGCAAAATATTACTGGGCATCTGAATGGCAAAATATTACTGGGCACTGACTGGCATAATATTACTGGGCACTGACTGGCACAATATTACTGGGCACTGACTGGCAAAATATTACTGGGCATCTGAATGGCATAATATTCCTGGGCATCTGAATGGCATAATATTCCTGGGCATCTGAATGGCATATTACTGGGCATCTGACTGGCATAATATCCCTGGGCATCTGACTGGCATAATATTCCTGGGCATCTGACTGGCACACTATTCCCATTGAAATAAGTAAGTTTGTTGATTTAACTTTACTTCATTTTAAATATTGTATTAGTTCCCGATTTGTTTCAAAATAAGATATATGCAGTGTGCATAGGAATTTGTTCATAGTTTTTGTTTTTACTATAGTCCGGCCCTCCAACGGTCTGAGGGACAGTGAACTGGCCCCCTGTTTAAAAAGTTTGAGGACCCCTGATCTAAATGGTGAAATCTGCAATAAAAATGTGCTCCTGAATGCTGATTTCTATGGGAGGAGTGGCATCTGGTTACCATCTTGATCAGATGTGACTTACATGATTTATTGTTCAGCCACACCATCGACTGCATTGCAGGGCACCACCACTGTTATTTTGTGTATTCATGCAACAGATTTTTTGAAGGGACACTGAGTTAAAGAAAAATCATATATGATTTTAAAGAGCCACCTGGGGCAGTTTGTATATTTGAAACCCCATCCACCTCCCAACCCAACTTCCTATATATCCCAAATCCTTTTATTTTGTAAATACAGTTTGTTAGAGACATACACATGGTTCTGTATAGCTTGCCAAAGTGTACAGAATGCCAGAGACATGCACACAGTATAGATTCTTAAATATACACTATGCCCTCTCCCCACCCGGCTGTTTCTCTCTTCTTCATCTCTACTTTGTCCATCTCTCTCTACCGCATCTTCTCCTTGTCTGTCTCTTTCCTACAATATCCTCTACATGACTGAAAGAACCAACTATTTTTCAGTTTAGATTGTGCTTAAAGTTAAACTGGAGATACAAGTTTCATTGCAGTGCTTATTTTAGCTTTATTGCTGTGGAGCTTTGGGATACACACATACAAACTGCACATTACTGTGATTTATAGTGCTGTGGAATTCTGAAATATATTCTCACACTGCGTGTTACTATACATGTTATTGTTGTGGAGCTCTGATGCACTCTGTGGGTTATTGCTGTTTTATTGCTGTGGAGATCTGTGATAATTTATCACACTGCATGTTACTGTGAGTTTCATTACTGTGGAGCTCTGCGATAAATACTGCACATTTTGTGTGAGTTTTAAAGCTGTGAAATTTTGTGATACATTCTCACACAGAGCACATTACTGTGAGATTCCTTTGGATCTCTGTGATACACACTGCATGTTACTGTGAGTTTCATTCATGTGTAGATCTGTGATACACATTGCATGCCACTGTGAGTTTACTTGCTGTGGAGCTCTGTGATACACACAGCATTTTACTGCAAGTTTCATTGCTGTGGAGCTCTGTGATAAATTCTCACACTGCATGTTACTGTTTTATTT
This sequence comes from Pelodytes ibericus, assembly GCA_036172795.1. Lineage (NCBI taxonomy): Eukaryota > Metazoa > Chordata > Amphibia > Anura > Pelodytidae > Pelodytes > Pelodytes ibericus. The sequence continues at coordinate 141,841,747 of CM069860.1, read as the reverse complement.
TATTACTATGGCACTCTGTGTTCCACACTGCACATTATTTTTAGTTTCATTGCTCTTGAATTCTGTGATACTTTATCTGTGGCCTACCTTTTTTTGGGTGTTTAGCAGCTCTAGATCATTGAGTTTTTTTCTAAAAATACTCTGAGGTGCTTCAACAGTTTATTCTTGATTCTCTTAATTTTCTCTTAAGCCATAATTATTTTGTTTTTGGGCCAAACTTGCACCATTGTACACAACATAATATAGTATGGTTACTATACAGATGACCTGTTACTCGTGTGGTCAGGAAGTCAGATGGAGCTGGACTCTTTTTGATGCTTGTCAACAATAATTCTTTGAACTTGAAGTTCACTAGTGTAAGTAATGATTGAGATACAGTTAGATATTTTGCTCTCAGGTGACACGGTCTCCTGAAAATGATAGTAAGCATACAGCGGGTAACACTGTTACTATCTGCAAGCAGGACCGGACTGGCCCATTGGGATACCATGAAAAATCCCGGTGGGCCGCCTGCAACAGGGCCGCCTTGGCCAGTTAAAGAGAATCAGCTGCAGCCGCCACTTTAAGAAGTTCGGCGGCTGCAGCAACTGGCGACAGCAGTCGAATTTCTTAAATCGGCGACGGCTGACTAATTGATTAAAGTGGCGAATGGGGACTCTATTTCGGTTTATAGAAAGCCAGTAGCATTACATGTATTCCATAAGCTGAAAGTCTATAAACCGAAAGACATTCTGTTTTATAGACTTTCTTTTTATAGAATAGCAATAGCATTACATGTATTCTATAAAACGAAAGTCTATAAACCGAATGTTTTTCGGTTTATAGACTTTCGGTTTATGGGATACATGTAATGCTATTGCTATTCTATAAACCGAAAGAGTCCCCATTCATACGAATAGGTCAATTGACCTATTCGTATGAATGGGGACACTCACCCACATTTTACTTCATTTTGCAGCCCTCTAGCCCTTTCCAGGACTTTTTTAGAGGCATTTTAGTGGCCAAAAGTTCGGGTCCCCATTGACTTTAATGGGGTTCGGGGTCAAGTCCGGACCCGGACTTTTTCCCAAAGTTCCGCCGAACCCGAACATCCAGGTGTCCGCTCAACTCTGCCAGAGATGCATCCTTTCCGTGTCCATCTGCCACCTGGAACATTGCCTTTAAACCACTGAGGAAGAGGATACTCCTCCATTTGATTGACCTGGTACTGTCATTTGTTTCCTATGCCATCTCCCTAGCAAGTTAACGTAACACTGTGTCACTTCTCAGACCTCTTCCCTCCCTCACGGCTGGAGCTTTAGTCTACAACAATTCAGACTAAACGACTAAACTAAAATGTAATTTTAGTCAAAAGACTATGACTGAAACGAAATCAAAATTTGCCGTCCAAACGCCGGAGAAACAGCGCAGAACTTGTGTTCCTGTTCATGCAACTGATGAATGCTGGTGTGGGGAATGCATTTTGGTAAAATAGGTGATTCATTCTGCAAACAACCTGTTCCTGGTGCAGTAACAACTGGGTCAATTAGAGATATTCTGTTCTGGCATGTGTTATAAATTGCTGTTCACTGAGATTGTGCCACGTTTGGGTGCTACAAATTATGAAAAACAGTGCAGGTGGTACATGGCCACTCATGGAAAATCTGAACACTGCTCCTGCAATGATTCGTGTTTAAAAAAACATATGTATTTGAAAAGCTTTGAAAATTGTTCAGAATAATATCTCTAGATGTCTGCAATATTTTCTAAGCTTTTCAAAGGGTCCTTATTCAGTTCAATTGTGACTAAGCATGATGGGAGTTTTCATTTGGACCACCTGATATGTAGAAACATGCACTGTGTTCTGCAGGACTGTGACTGACTGAGCATAATGAGCATGAAATGAAAGGGTCCTTATTTAGTTAGACTATGGCTGAGCATTATAGGCGTTTTCATGCAGAGGAAACGGTTGTGTGAAAACCTGCACTGTGACAGGCTGAGCATGATGAACATGTGAAATATTTAGTTAGTTAATAGAGAAAACATGAATCAGTGCTCTTCTCCCCTACACTTCACACTACAATTTTCCCCTTTTATTGAGGCAATCCTCTGTGTTGTACAAAGGGAAACATGAAATATAATATATTATAGTGTAGTATTTTTCAAAAACAATATAGTTGAATATAAAGATATGGGTGGATACACTCACAAATTAATGACAGTAACCTGCTCAATGTAATAGGCATCCGGGAGCCCCTTGTGGGGTCTTGATTAACCGTATTGTCCCAGGGAGGTACCTTAGGTGTAGATATGGCTCAGTCATAAGAGGGAAAGAAGGAGTAGAACTTTAAGTAAGAAAGAAAAATCTTACATTAAAAAAGGCAAAATCCAGCAGAATGCATGAAGTCCAGATAATGTATAAAGTGCATAGTGTCCATGTAAGGTCACTTTCGCCTTCAGATTAAGCCTTTTACAAGTATTGTATTGCATGGTGCCGTCACCACTGAGATTTAAAAAAGCTACAACTTTTAAATAAGGGCGCACGACGGAGTAGAATGTGTGCACCGGCTGCACAGAGTGCCTGCGCCGCCCCCTAGCGCACCATGGTGTAGTGCCCGACTGCAAGCAGGGCTAGAAGCAACGATGGTCTGTGCCTGTGTAAGAGGCACAGACCAACATGGAATGGAAATTCCCTGCATATTGATAGATCAATAGAGTTGAGCGGATACCTGGATGTTCGGGTTCGGCAGGTTCGACGAACTTCGAAAAAATGTCCGGGTCCGTGCTCGAACTTGATCCCGAACCCCATTGAAGTCAATGGGGACCTGAACTTTTGGCCACTAAAATGCCTCTGCAAAAAGCTGCAAAAAGAAGTAGAATGTGGGTAAGAGTAGGACAAGTACCCTGCAAGCAAATGTGGATAGGGAAATAACTTAAAATAACATGAAATACATACAAATTACAAATACAGCTGAGCCATAAAATAGCACTAGATGGAATCTTTGATTTTAGCTTTGGAAGAACATAAATCTAAATCTAAAGCATGGCTGCCAGGAGGATCAACATAATTATCCATTTGAGAGAGGGTTGGAGTGCAGGGTATTCTCTTTCAGTTTATACTAAGTGACCCATTGGTTGACTGTGGCAGTGTTGGTGGAAGCGGCGCTGAAGGAGGTAGCCAACACTGTTTTTTATTTGTAGTTTTTTTTGTTTATTGGACTGCAAAAAATGCACCGCAAGACGTAAATTTACTATTTAGCACAACAATTATAATTTTTCGTAAGGACACGGCTTCATCATAGAAGTCCCGGCGGTCGTGCCAGGCGGCAGCAGGGGAGGTTTGCGCACATTGCGCAGACATTCCCCTGCTGTTAGAGAGGGGGATCCAGGTCCCCTGCAGCTCTGCGGGGGACCTGGATCCCAGTCTTATAGTCTGACCTCGATTTGAGGTCAGACTAAAAGACGACCTTGAATGTAAAACGAGGTTTATTTTTCAGAGCATTTGCTCTGAAAAAAACCTTGTCTTATGCTGCACTGGCCAATCACAGCCATGCCATTAGTAGGCATGGCTGTGATGGCTTCTAAGGGCAAACGAGTCAAACGCTTATTGATTGGCTGCCCTGCAGCCTTTCAAAACGCGCCATTAAATCGCCGAACCCTGAACTCCAACCCAAACATACAGTGAAATGTCCGTGTTTGGGTCCGGGGTCCAAAAACAGTAATGTTCGGTACGAACCCGAACAGTGCGCTCAACACTATAGATCAACCGTTTGTAAAAAAAAAAAAAAAAGATAAATAAAACGCTCACCTGTATGTGTGACTGACTGTATGTGTGTATGTGTGACTGACTGTATGTGTGTATGTGTGACTGACTGTATGTGTATGTAACTGACTGACTGTATGTATGTATGTGTAACTGACTTACTGTATGCAAATATATGTGTAACTGACTATGCGTATGTATGTGTGACTGACTGTGTGTGTGTGTATATGTGTGTCTGTGACTGTGTCTTTGTGATTGTTTGTATGTGCTGTTTTCTTTATTTATTTATTTATTTTTGCTGGCTCCTAAAACTCAGTTAAATTTCTTAATCCCTGTTCTATAGTGAAATGCCAATACATTTAATGGAAAAGCTATCATTTAAAGTTGATGCGATATACTCAATATCAATAGTTGATATTACCATTCGGTAGATGTGAAAAGGCAGACCAGGTGACATTTCCAAGGAACACATAATATCAGGGGACAGGTGTCTGTGCAGAATGAAATGGAATAAAAAATTAAATGTCACGTCTGGTCACCTTGAAGGCATTGAATTTAACGCACTGCGACAAACAGCCGCTAGATGGCAATCGAACGAAGCTCTGTTCTCTATGGTTATACTTATAATTTTTGCAGGTCATATGACCGGAAGCAGCTGGGACCAGCGTTTTCTGAGGTCCCCTAAACCTTTCCCATGGGAGGTTTGAGTGCACGATGTACCCCAAGAATCCGACGGGTGCTGAGATCCAGCTGCCAATGAGCTGAGGCTACCACACTGACCGGCGGTTCATGCAGGGAGCAATCTCCACCACCCGGAGCTGTTCTCTGGCACTTGCATCACACCCACCCACACACTGCAATATGAGTCACTGGACTCAGCACAGGGACCTCACACCCCAAACTTTCACTTCTAAATTGAACCTGGTCCCAGTCTACGTCCCAGAAATGGGGGAGATAAATGTTCCATATATATAGGAGCTACCCCCACCCCGAAGATCTCAACTGATCCCCTTATTAGGGGATCCTGTGAACCAATTTACCTATCTATTCACTGAACAGGGAAGACCCACTGAATCCCCACTTCAGGCGCTGGTTGAATCTCCTTTCAAGGCTGCTAATCCTTATATTCTGGGTAAGGAACTGGTCGCTCTGAGTAATGACACATTGTATCTTTTGATTTGTTTTGATGTTGCTGTTTTAACATCTGTTTTGTGTCTTTGCAGGCAGCCCTCAGAGCTCTGATATATTTGGATACTATGGATGGTGAGAATTTCTATTATTAACCCCTTGATTGTCAATGTGATGATTGCAGCTTTAGACAGCTTTGTTAGGACTAAAATTGTTCAAAAATGTGTAGATTATGTATTTAACATAATGAATTAACATTTATGAATTTCCTCTATAGGTATTTCTGTACCAGTGTAACAAAGCTGTAAGACACTATTGTGAGTGTATCATATGTAAACCTCAAATGAGCTGGTTAACAAGGAAATGTAATTTTGATATACACTAAACAGCAATTAGTTGTGCATTTACCTAAGTCTGACAAATCATACACCTGCATCCTAAGGGTCTGCCATCCTATGAAGCTGCAGCTCAATGAGCTGCTGACTGAAGTTCTTTTGTCATGTGAGCACATGATTTGTGCACTAAAGACAGAACACAACCTCTAGCTGCTTGGAGGTATATCCTCTCAGCTACAAGGTGTACTCTGCATCTATGATTGTGGCAGTCATGTCATGGAACTGCAGCTCTGACAGCACCATGCAACTATTGGCTCTATGTGGGATTAAACAAGTATATTTTGAATGATGAAACTATGAACACCATTCCAAATGACTTCTAATTGAGTAGGTACCACCTGCCTGGTTTCTTTTTTTTGGGGGGGGGGGGGGGGGGGGTAGGGTTTTAATCCCTTTTTAAAGTACTAAAGTGCAGGATCCTTTAGTGCATGTAGCACGTATGTAAGCAATAGCAATTTTTTTTTTTTTTACAGATCTTGAAAATTTGTTCAAATGTTCTATTGTTCTAACTATTCATTAAGGGAAGTGATTGACACATTCCACTTCCTGCTTGAATGGTTTGTGAAATCTATCCTGTTTCTAATATTAGAAACATTCCTCAAAACACTTAGTAGACTTTTCAAACTAGCATGATATTTGTAAAAAATAAAAATAAAATAAAAAAATGGACAAGCCAAACGGGACTGTATCACCCATTGTTTTTACTCTGCATGAAGAGCATACAAATTATTGAACATTATCTATACTTGGTATTGGCAAAAATGTAAGCAAATGCCTAAATTAAAGGGACAGTCTGGTCCCCAAACTCACTTTGGTGCAAGATGAAGATTACTGCTTATATAGTGAACACTTTTTATCCAGTGTGATTTGATGCAGGCATGCTGCATAAATCACATTTTTAATATTTGACTCCTCCTGTTGAGCCCTCCCCATTAAACTCTGCATGAATACTGCAGGTGCAGCAGCACTGATTATATACATACTGAGGATATAAAGTTTTGTTTCATTTAGTCACTTTCTGTTCTCTGCCAATTGAATACATTGTGTGGATTCAATGTCAGTGAATGACCTTGTACTTGTACACAGTAGGATCTCTTAAAAGTGCAACGCATTGTCTGATGACATCACTAGAGAGACAGGTTCCTGTAGCAAAAAAAGGAAACGACTTTTACACAGCTAGTGTGGGCAGTCCTGGCTTCTAGTAAACAATTTCATCTAGCTGTAAGTATTTTATATTTTAAGCAATGCAAAATGTAAAACATGCATTTTAACCCCTTCCCACCTGTAGGACGTTCTATGCTGTCCTACTTCTTAGTGCCTAGATTCTAGTAGGACGGCATAGCACGTCCAGCACTAAACAGCTCAGGAACACACAGACGCCGGATGGTGCTTTGGTCTTTAAGGACCAAAGCACCATCTGGTGTGAAGGGGTTAAAGTACTTTGAAAGCACATTAATATGCATTTTGGGCACTAGACAGTCCCTTCAAGAAACAAATGTGTTTGAAATGTGTCTGAGGAGTCTCCCATTTGACATCACCTGTGGCCTGCTAATTACACATTTCCCAGTAGTTAATTAGCATATCAGGCCACAGGTGGTACAGTCCCCAGGGCCGTCTTTAACGCGGGGCAAACGGGGCAGCTGCCCCTGGCCCACTTACTCCTGGGGGGCCCAAGGCAGCTGCCTTGTGGTCCCGCTGCCCCTCCGTATGCCCCTGCACTATGCGATCAGCACTGATCGCATAGTACAGGTGCGCCCAGCGTTCTCTGCTCTCTCCACCTCCCTCAGCGGGGAGACGCAGGCAGCATGGGCTCCGTGTGTGTTAAACACACTGAGCGCTCAATCCATGGTGCTCGCGCTCCCCGCGTGTAGTGTTGGTTCAGAGTTTCGATGCTCTGCGTCATTACTACGCGCGGGGAGCGCGAGCAGCATGGTTGGAGCTCTGTGTGTTTAACACACACTGAGCACATGCTGCCTGCGTCTCCCCGCTGAGGGAGGTGGGGAGAAGAGAGAACGCTAGGGTAAGGAGGGCAGTGGAGGGGGGGATAGAGAGAACGTTATGGGTGGGGAGGGGGATAGAGAGAACACAGAGGAGGGGGGTTAGAAAGAACACTGGGGAGGGGGGGATAGAAAGAACACTGGGGAGGGTGTGACTGTGTGTAAGGCTGGCTAAGAGTGTGTCTGTAAGTGTGGGCATGCATTTATGTGTGCAAGTGTGACTATGTGTAAGGGTGTATGTATATGTATAAGGGCGAGTGTGTGTTTAAGAGTGTGAATTTCTGTGTAAGGGTGACTGTGTATAACTGTGGGTGTGTATTTCTGTGTGTGGATGTAAGTGTGACTGTGTGTGTAAGGGTGTATTTGTAAGTGTGACTGTTAGTCTTACAAAAGCATATGTTTATTTTCTTTCGGTAAAAAAAATGTAAGTGTGTGTGTCTAAGTGTGGGCGTGTATGTAAGTGTGACTGTGTGTAAGGGTGTCTGTGTATGTATATGTGTAAGGGTGATTGTGTGTTTAAGAGTGTGTGTATTTCTGTGTAAGTGTGACTGTGTGTAAGGGTGTGTTTAACAGTGTGTGTATGTAAGTGTGACTGTGTATAATTGTAAGTGTGACTGTTAGTGTCACACAAGCATATATATTTTTCCGGTAAAAATAAATAACATGTAAGTGTGTGACTGTGTGTAAGGCTGTCTAAGAGTGTGTGTGTGTGTGTGTGTAAGTGTATCTGTAAGTGTGACTGTGTATGTCTAAGAGTGTTTGTATATTTTTGTGTAAGTGTGACTGTGTGTAAGGGTGTGTATAACTGTGTGTATGTAAGGGTAACTGTGTGTGTGTAAGGGTGTCTGTGTAAGTGAATATATATGTGTAAGTGTGTCACGTGAGGGGGAAAATCTCCGCCCCCTCATAGAGCATGTTAGAGCACCGGATGTCCGTGACATACTGGTGCTCAGAACACATGGAGCCACGCACAGAAGAAACAGCCCCTTCCCTGCAAATGTAAGGTAAGTGAGCAAGGAGGGGGACAAACGAGTGTGTGTAAGTTTGACTGTGTGTGTAAGTGTGTCTATCTGACTGTGTAAGTCTGTTTGTGTAAGTGTGTCTACCTGATTGTGTAAGTCTGTGTGTGTGTCTATCTGACTGTGTAAGTCTGTGTGTGTAAGTGTGTCTACCTGATTGTGTAAGTCTGTGTGTAAGTGTGTCTATCTAACTGTGTAAGGTTGTCTGTGTGTGTCTGTCTGACTGTGTAAGTTTGTCTGTGTAAGTCTGCGTGTGTAAGTGTGTCTATCTGACTGTGTAAGGTTGTCTGTGTGTTAGTGTGTCTATCTGACTGTGTAAGGTTTTCTGTGTAAGTTTATATATATATATATATATATATTACACACAAACACACACACACACACACACAAAGCAAGTGTGTGTGTTTATTTTTTTGTAGGGAGGTATTAGGGTGGAGGGTGTGATTGCATGCCGGGAATGAGGGGTGGGGTCCAGGGGCCCCAAACAAATGTTTGCCCAGGGTCCAGTCAATGTTAAAGACGGCCCTGACAGTCCCTTTTATGCAAACATTTGGGATCACAGAGTATATAACGGGCAGGTTTGTCATTGGAAAAGCTTGATAGCATACCGTATTTGCTCGATTATAGGACAACCCTGATTATAAGACGACCCCCCAAACTTTGGATATTCCTTTAGGAAAAAAACTAAAAGCCTGAATATAAACCTACCCTATAGGAAAAAAGTTAAACTTGTATGTATTCACATGTAAATTGCTTTTTTAATAAAAAAATTATATCAAAAAATGCATTTCTTGTTTTTATTTCCTTTTATGTGCCAATGCTGCCTCTCTCTTTCCCTTGCCCCCAGCTTTGTCTCTCTCCCCCTCCCTTTGACTCGCCTCTGTCTCCCCCCCTCACTCTGTCTCTCCCCCCCCCTTGTTGCTCTGTCTCTCCCCCCCCCTTGTTGCTCTGTCTCTTCCCCCCCCCCCTTGTTGCTCTGTCTCTTCCCCCCTCCATCCCCCTGTTGCTCTGTCCCTCCCTCCCCCTGTCTCTTCCCCCCTCCCTCCCCCTGTCTCTTCCCCCCTCCCTCCCCCTTAACTGTAACTAGATCCCTGGTGGCTAGTGGGGGCAACCGGGGGATGTCTGCACGATACGTGCAGACATCCTCCATGCTGCCCGACACTCCAGTCTATTATGACAGACAGCTGGTCCGTCATAATAGACTGCCGTGTTGGGCAGCATGGAGGATGTCTGCACGTATCGTGCAGACATCCCACAGCTGCCTGATTCTCCCTGGTGGCTAGCGGGGCAGTGGAGGATGTCTGCGCGATGAGCGTAGACCTCCCCTGCTGTTAGAGAGGGGGATCCAGGTCCGCTGCAGCTCTGCTGGGGACCTGGATCGCTGTCTTATAATCTGACCTCAATTTGAGGTCAGATTATAAGACGACCTCGATTATAAGACGAGGAGGATTTTTCTGAAAAAAACCTAGTCTTATAATCGAGCAAATACGTTAAAAGGAAAATTACTTGCCTAAGTAGAACTATTTGTAAGATTGACTAGAATGCTGGAAGTCTTCTAATGCACTACATTTTCACTAATCTTGAATATATTTCTTGTTCCTATTTCTGTGCTCAGGAAAATTGCTTACACTCATCACCCACTTTAAAGGGATTATATTGTTTAAAGAATAATAAATCTGATATTTTATTTATTGGGCCCGATTCAGTGGCACAAATTTTATTTATTACTGTTTAACTCAGATTTTTCTATTGCAGTCTATGAGATATAATTACATGTGATAAATTAACTCAGGTCATTGAATAGACCCCATGGAGTTTAAGCACCAACTCCAATCTCTGTAGTTTGTTCCAATATAAACTTATACAAAGTTTTTTTATTTTTAGTTTGAGGTTTAACCAATGCTTTGCACGTTTTACATATATAACCGAACTCTTGTCAGTTGAGGCCCATAAGTAATTTTTTTAAGCCCTTCTTAGAGAGTAGTTGTGATGTCACCGAGGGTTTCCTAACAGTGCAGGAACTCGCATTGAAAAGGAAATAAAAGTCACAAAATAATTATGGGTTAAAATGTTTAATTTCCATTGTAGATCTTTGGATTCATTAAAGTTTTAGTCGACATGACAATATGAGCTGTGAGTCATTTTAGTTATACTCAGCTCCTGTGGTATCCATGCCAACACTGGACTACATATCTGGTCTACATTCTTGTACTCTTCTATCACTTTGACATAGTTACCATCTACATTTACACAGTGTAGAAATAACCACCTGCTTTATACACATGTCATGAGTTTCTATTGACTATAAACCCGGAGGTTCTTTTTTTTTTTTTTTAAATATTTTTTTTTAAAGAGATTTTTACAATGAGGTTCATTCCAAGTTTGAAGAACTTTCCAATAGTAACTTATAAACAACAAAAAGTCCAAAAATAATTGTTTTTCATAGTAAATGTTTTTAAGGAGTGTTTTGTAGCTATTTTTACAGTCCAGTTCGAAGATCTGCCAGCAGTCCCTCTACTTTCTTGGCATTTCACATCAGGTTTCACATCAGGTCTATAAATATAATATGTGAGGAAGTCATGATTTGGCCAAAGTATAAATACCTATCATGTCACAGAGCTTATTGTTAACTAATATGTAATGTGTGTTCAGATTACCAACTGAACTGTTATTACTGGAGTGTAAGACACCATTTTATTTGATTCAGTTTTGTTATCAATTTCCTTTTTAAGGTTTTTGATGTTGTCATTTGTCCGCATGTTTCCATGATTCAAATACAATGTATGAAGTGTTGTACAAACCAATGATGGTTTAATATGTCTGTCCTTCTGTGCCTCCTGTGATTTTGAAAGTGGAGTCTTGTTTCTGTGTGATTTCAGTGTGAGTGGGCTGTTGTGGTCGGTCTCTGGTTTCTACTTTTATTGAAGATGACCTGACTATGGGGTGATGCTTCTGTTCCCTATTCCCTATGTACATATGGTAAAAACAAACAACACATTATCTGGTTTCCTTATCCCAGGCTAGAGGAGGACATCTCAGGGTTTTTCGCTCCATGAACTGGCAGTGTATGTTCTGCTTTGATTTCCTATGTGAGGGGGCGAGAGGAATGTACTGTTAAAATGTTCCTGCCTGACTGCTGTAGGTGCAAGAACTGATATCATTACATTTACAATTCTTTCAAATGTCTGGAATGTGCTTACTCAACCCACTCCGGTGTAACTGCCAGACCTTGGATTATTAAAGGGTTGGCTCATGTACAAAGCCTCAGGCAAATTGGATCTCTTTATTGCTGACCAGTATTCAAACAAGTTTATCATTAGCCCACACTGATATGATGAGCAGTTTACCTTTAATACACCCTTCAGCCAAAGAAAAGAGCAACAGCCAGTGAATGCATGTTAAATGCATTTATATCTGCAAAATTTTCAAACATATCTTTTGCAGTTTTTTCCCCCCTGAGATCACTTGTTCCATCTTCAATTACATTGGGGCATCTCCTTGCACGTCTTGGTAGCAAATCAGTGGCTCCAATAAATGTGGATGCCCAATGTGCATGTATGATATCAGCATGCTGCATGCATTTAACATGTGTGTGCTGATATGTGTGCATGACATTGTGGACGATTTTCTTTTTTTAATGGGGAAAGTGAATTAAGCAAATAATGTGCCTAATAAATTTAGGTGTTGCAATGGCCCAGTCAAAGTCCACACCTCAACCCAATTGAACCGCTGTGGTGGGACCTTGAGAGAGCTTTGCATCAACAAATACCAACAAACTTGAATGAACTAAAGTAACACTGTATAGAAGTTGGGCCAACATTCCATCCCAGTTATTTATTTATTTTTTTAAGCTCTGTAGCTCCATTGCATTTCTCTCTGCCATGCTAGGAATTTCAATTTGTGAATTTTAAATGTAAATTAAGTACATTCTGAGAGGACATTGTTTATTCATTTTGTAAATGTCTGCATTATATTCTGGCATTGTTAACCCCGGAACAACAATACTGTTAATATTGGGCTGGGGCAGATATCTGCATGTTGATCTCTTACACATAATACTAGAAAGAGTTATTAGTCTTCATGGTCGTTTTTCAAATTTTAGAACTTTGGGCCGGACTAGAAATAAAAACCGGCCCTGGAAATAATTGTATATTGGACCCTTAGCATTTTTTTTCTTCCTGTTGATACAAGGCAAAACCGTGGATTTTAAAGCACACTCATAGACTATATTCTTTATAGATAAGACGGATATAAAAGCATATATAGGGGTTTATAGATAAAGAGAAATTTTTGGTGCAAAGTGGGATTAGTGGAGAAATTGCCAAGAACAGTCCATTGACTGCTACCCAGTTAATATCACACGGTCTGCCAGCCACAGGTGTGTCAATATTCAGTTAATTACACACACAGTCTTTCAGCCACCGGCGTTGGCAAAATCCAGCTAATGACACATAATCTTTCAGCCACAGGCATGTGCAAAATCCAGTTAATAACAGTCTGCTAGTGACATCTAATAACATACAGTCAGCCAGCCCAGGCATGTCAAAATCCAGCTAATAAAACACTGTCTGCCAGCCACAGGCATGGGTAAAATCCGCTAATAACGGTCTGCCAGCCACAGGCATGTCAAAATTCAACTAATAACACACAGTCTGCTAGCCAGTTTGACATCCTAGATATCTATTACAATTAATTAACTTTACCATTTTTGCCTGAGTATCCTTTTCAGACACTCGGCTAAAAAGTCCATAAATACATCACAAATATATAGGTTCAATAAGTACGATGCCTTTTCATTTAAGACTCCCTTTAAAATAAATGAAGTTGATGCGTAGAAGTATCAGTAAGGGGGCAGAAGGCTATGTTGTATATAAAAATATAGTTACAAAAATACTCTTAAGGGCTAAGATGCTATGTCTCTAAAGTGATGTGCAAATACCATGTTTTAATGGGATAGATCTGTCGTTGTAAACTCTTTCTAAAGCTTGTTTCCATATAATGTTTGATAGAGTGGCATTTTACTGCCAAGTCACATAGTTCACACTAAATGGAATTTTTAAATAGGTTCATTTGCTACATAATGTTCTTCAGCTGAATATCATATGTAAATATAGTGTAGATTTTCATGTAATACTAATCTCGTCAGTCATCAATACATTGTGCAGCAGACAAGTTCTGTCTTATATTTTGTCATATCTTATTGATTTAAATTACTTTGCCATTTTACTTGGCATTTACTTTTGAATGCACATACACCATAAATACTTTGACTTTAACAGGCTGCTTTTCTCTTTCCCAGAAACCCCTGTGCTGCTGACAGAGTTACGTCCTAGTAGGGAACAGCCATATGACTGGAAATCTAGCTGTGAAACGTGGAGCGTAGCCTTCTCCCCAGACGGTGCCTGGTTTGCCTGGTCTCAAGGACATGGCATCATCAAGCTTATTCCATGGCCCCTGGAGGAAGACCAACTGTAAGTGTTTGCTCTTTTCAGCTTTTGTTCAGTAGGGATCTTAACGTTTGGTTTAGCCATTTCTTCTGAAGTCAAGTGCCGATCTTTTTAACGGTGAACAATATCCAGATTCACAGATCTCAACCCCACCAATAAGTTTTCAACTTTAGTTATGTGAATGAAAATGAACTACCATTACTAGGTTCTTTTCTATGCATCCTTTGGTCGGTGTCCATGATTAGAATTCTACCTGTGCTCTAATTTGAAAGCACAAAAACTACAACCAGAGTGAGGTTTGATTTTAAATACCGTGCAATATTTTTGTGTGTTGTTGTTGCTGATTATGTTCAGCATTATGTGAATTCTCTTTTACCTGTATTTTTGCAACTGTGTTTCTTTATATAAAATGACCTTTGTAAGATGTTACAGGTCCCTTTGTTCAGTTTTGTAAATGTTTGATACAAATGTGAACCAAAACAAGATCTTGCTTTACTTGACCTCAAAGTATTAAATTAAAGGAACTCATCACTGCCTTGTTAGAAATGCAACCTTCTACCCATTTCAACATATGTAAACATCCATATTCTATGATTATAATAAAGTGAAAAATATAATAAGAGCCATACATTTAGTTTATGCACACATCACCACCTGAGCGGCCATATTTATTGGCCGGTACATCCATAGACCCTACCAGTTGTAACCCTACTATCTAATGCATCATGTGAGGTGTAAACCATGGAGATGGAGTATCTACAGAATTCACCATCAACAGGATATGTGCTGCTCAGAACAGAGTGCTCTGAAGAATAACAGCATTATTCAAATCAACTTATATCACAGTCCAACACATAAAGAACACTCCAGACTCCTGCACATCCATTGTGCTAGCAATACACTTATCAACACTAGTGAATTCACTCATCAGAAAAATGTATGCACATGTATTCAGAGCGCAGTAACTGCACAAAAAATTATTTGCAGAGATCTTGCCCATGCACAAATACAAGGTTATCCTGAGATCTCCAGGAGCTCGAAGTCTAGTGATTCCCCTTATGTCTCCGCAAACGCCTTTTACTACTTCTATCAGCGGCTTTTGGAATCTGTGGTCTCCGCAAACGCCTTTTACTACTTCTCTCAGCGGCTTTTGGAATCTGTGGTGTATTTGCCAATGAGCAGGGACAAAACCTGCAGGTACTTACCTTATACTGTCTTCAGTATTACAGAGATGGTAAATAGAAGCAGCTAACAGTGACCATTTCATTCACCATTACTAATTACCATCTCTGTGATACTGAAGACTGATGTAAAGGGATAAAGCTGTGCACACATAAAGGTGTATGAATAACGGCTTATATATTTAGAGTACTAGAACACTGGAATGCAATAAATTCATACATGCTGCATTGAACATGGCAACTGGGATGTTTGTTTGACTTGTTTCCTCTAGTTATGAATGAGAGACAACTTATTTTTGTTATTCTTTGTGTCCCATTTCCATAAATAATGCAAAAAGTTATGTGTTTTTTTGTTTTGTTTTTTTTTTAAAGTTGGACTATATAGTGCTTCAGAGAGGTGTTTTATTTTTACCTTCTCAGGCGACCACAAGCCTACAGGTCTAAGAATCAGTGTTTTAAGGGAAAAGAGCTCCAAGGCCAAGGAAGCCCAAAGGAAAAGACTTTGGACTGTGGACAAATAGTTTGGAGCTTAGCTTTTGGCTCTTCATTCTCACCTTCTGGGTGGAAGCTGTGGCCACGTACTAAGCAAGAAACTGAACCTCCTGGCAAATGGCTACTTCTGGCAACAGGGCTCAGTGATGGACATGTGAAAGTCTGGAATGTACATACAGGTAACACACATTTCTAACCTAAGAGGATTAAATAGACAACTTGTATAGTATTGATGGAAAATAATGTAAAAAAAAACAAAAAAACACCCTTTTAACACAATAAATAAACAAAAACATGTGAAATATCCATGCGCTTAATGTGTTTCCCTATACAAATATTGCAAAATTAGAGGTAAAACATGTATGTGATTAAGCTGCTGGCTTATTTTCTTAATGCTTCAACATTTAAGTTCCAGATTTCAAAATATGACTATTTACAGTAAAACAGTCGCCTACAACATATACCGGTAAATTGTAACCATTTCATCATTATCCATGACCACAGGCCGGGTGCTCTTCAATCTTTCTGGTCACCAAGATGTTGTGAGAGACCTGTGCTTTTCCACTAATGGCAACCTGACACTTGTCTCTGCATCGCGGGACAAGACCCTACGGATATGGGATTTGAAGAAAGACGGTATGAATAAATTATTACTGCAGATTGTTTCCTTAGGACAATACTCTATGCAATATACACACATACGTTTATTATACAACACTGACCTTAACTGTGCCTGAGTGACCTCGCTCATCTATGTGATGGGAAGGACCACTTCAAGCCATCCTCTGTTGGCCTGGGGCTAAGTTTACATTATTAAGACAGTTGAGTAGGAGAAAGGTAAAGAAAACAGAATAAAACCCAATTAAGCCAGTGTTACATGTGCTGTGATTATTCCAAAATAAGGTGTATTCTCACAGGTAGTAAAAAGATTTTCTTATATGTCCTTCATCCATAGAATATGAAGGTGATGTAACAATCATTAATGAACATTTTAAACTAAAAACCTGTGTTGTCATAGGATCTGCAATACATTAATGCTGTGCTGCTACACAAACATGTAAAGGACGAGCTCACTATAGGACAATTGATGTGCCCAGCGAGCTCTGGACAAGTATTTTCTTTATAAAGACCCTATGCAAAGCTATATAAATCCCTTTGTTTCAGTAGAAAGCCTTGTAATGCTCTGTTCTTTTTACTCTGTGTTTGGTGTACCATTTAATGTATACATGAAACAGTATCAAGGACCCAGTTTCCAGTAATGCTTCCACCTTAATCAAAATAAGTGTTCATCCGAATGGAATTATTGCACATAGACTATAACCTGCACTAAACACATTTATTGACATTTCAGTGAGATCTTTTATCACAGTTATGATTAAGATTCTTTGATGTCTCTGAACTTTAACTTACATTTAAATGACTTTCAGTTCAATTGGAAGGCTGGGAGCGTGTCTGAGTTTTTATAGTCCTACGTATGTGTGTGCATCTTTAAACCGGATGCTGACTTAACCCCCAAAGTGCCAGCGGGGTAAAATCAGACCTGCTCATATCTATGCCACGGAAAAGACCGAAGAAAGAGATACATTCAAAAAAATATCAATGGCTTGTAAAGCTTTTTGATGTCTGATTTGTTATGCATTGAAGTGGTGTTCTATGTAATACACATAGTACAGAACAAAAATAAAACTTTGTATTCATACGCACACTCCCAGAACACACATTCCTTGTGGAAAGAAGTAACCCAGTGATTGTTTGTAGTTCAGGGTGTAGTTATTATACATAACTGAAATAGTTCTGCATCCGCAGTCGTGCCTCAGGAAAGTCCACGCCCTATTGTCATGTGGAACTTGGTCGCTCAGAATTTTGCTAAATCTAAAGGAAAGCTTCCTGTACCTCCATTAATGTTACTAATGGCCTGAAACAAAAGCATCTAATGATCATTGCAAAGTATTAGCATGTGTCTGGGATGAGAAGCTTCATGATGCAGTGAAGCTCTTTATTCAAACTTATTGTCACTTTCTTTGCCTGGATACTCATAGGAAGAGCCTGTTTTGTTAGCAAAATATTACTACTAGGAGCTATACATACTTTTTCAAATAAGCTTCTTTGTTTCATTAGGCAAGCTAATGAATTGCCTAGAGCCAGGGCTGGCTTTAATGTTAATGGGATACCTGGCAAGCCTGCACTCAAGGGTCAACTTGGCAAATTACCAAGGTCTTTTTGCAGAGCATAGTGTTCCTGTATACCATTCCTGCAGCACACTCTCATACGCTGGCTTTAAATTCTGTCCCATAGAGATAGATGGATGGATGGATAGATATACTCAGGAATTTTCCAAATGATTCAGTGATTTATTATTTATCTATGTTTCTGTCTCACCCAGAGACAATCTACTAGTGATAAAAACACTCCAATATATACCTGATTACCAACTACTAAACACGGGATATTTTGAGCCAAATATAGAAGAAGCCAAACTTTGTGTTCACGATTCCTCTCTCCCCCCCCCCCCCCCCCCCTTATTTGTAAAATGCTGTGTCATGTAAACAGACATCCCAATGCAAGTCATTGGAAGTTGCATACTTAGCTTAGGTATTTAAATCTGTCTTCACTCCCTGTCACTGTCAAAAACAAAAATGACAAAGTGTTTAATAATGAACCCTATATAGTTTTGCCGTCATTGTCTTTCATTAAAACCTTTGAGGCTTGTGTATTGTGCATTTTTGAAGGTACTGGCATGGCAGCAGTGAAACATAAAACAATGTTTTGGAACATGCAGTCATGGAAGCAAGAATAGAACAGTACATGTAATCATTTATTTATTTTCAATAGCAGATCCTGTAATACATTTACACATCCACACATGGGGTTTTGTTTGTATATTAATTTTGAGATACACCAATGCTTTACATGTTTTCCAATTAATTGGCAGTTATTAATTTGTTTTGATGTGGCTCTCTGTAGAGATTTATAAACGTTGGCTGGAATTTTTGTTTGCTATAATAGTTTGTAACTGAAATGGATTCCGTTTACCATTTGATTTAAGTTTTTGCCTTTTCTATAGGTAAAGTAATCCAGGTGTTATCTGGACACATCCAGTGGGTTTATTGCTGTTCCATCTCTCCAGACTGTAGCATGCTCTGCTCTGCTGCTGGAGAAAACTCGGTGAGAGACTTAACAGTGATCCTGATAAATAATGTATAAGTTTTAGTAGTTTCCACCTTCAAAGAATGCCCATCTCAAATAGGCCCTTTCCAGACTGACTACAAGTTAGAGCAGTGTGATCTTCTGTGACAAATGTTTAGACTCTTGATACCAGATAGACATATTCAAAGAAGCCATTATTATTATTTTTTTTTTTTTAAAGCAATTTAAGAAAAAATCTCATTCCCAGTTTTATATATAACCAATACGGAACCAGCAGTAATATTTATAGGGAATCCAACTTGCTCTGTGATAACCTTCCTGGTCTCTGTCTAGGTCTTGCTATGGAGCATGCGTTCCTACACACTTATTCGGAAATTAGAGGGCCACCAAAACAGTGTGGTGTCATGTGACTTCTCTCCTGATTCTGCTCTTCTGGTCACCGCCTCTTACGACACTACATTGATAATGTGGGACCCCTACACTGGGGAGAAGCTCAGAGCGTTCCCGTAAGTAGCATAGTAGATAGTTGGGTTACTGAGTGCACAATTCATATTGTATGTTCAGAAAATGGATAGTGAATAGATATTAGTAGAATGAAATGAGTAATACAGTTTCATTTCAGGCATGTTACTCTATCACCTGCTCTTGACTACAGTAGCGCAGAGCCACAGCTAAGCTCTTTGAGATCTGTCTGCTTTTCCCCAGAAGGGCTGTACCTGGCAAGCTTGGCAGATGACCGGTAAGAAAGGAATTGTATCATGTGATTTCAATGAGAGTCTGTAAATAAACTGACTATGTGCTGACACCTGGTGTCCAAATAAGATGCTGTGCACAGAAAGATAGTATGTAACTATGGTGTTGCTCCTAGATCTGACCTATTTCCTGCTGCAAGCATTCTTGCTTTGCATGCAGGGTATTTGTTGTTTCCAGTGGTTACGTGTTGGCACAACATTTGGATTTCTCAAGTCTAGTTCGTGTCTTTAAAAAACTATGACTTCATTGCTTTGCGAACCGATATTTATATATTTTTTAATACATTTTATATGGTTTATTTCTTCAGGTTTCTGCGAATATGGTCGTTAGATTTGGAAGATCCCTTGGCTGTAGCACCAGTTACAAATGGACTGTGCTGTACGTTCTTCCCACATGGGGGAGTTATCGCAACTGGGTAAGTAGATGCTGCTCTTTGGGGTTTTTCCTTCCCTTTGGATCCGCCCTGGGTGCCAAATACATATGTCTGGCACCCGCTCCACAACTTACCTCCTTTACACACCCTTCATTTCTTTTAATAGGTGGCAGACACATATACATGGTGCTTCCATAAGTATACAATGTACCAGAGACCTACACAAGGATCTGTATAACTTCCCTATATGTAGTGTGCCAGACACACCTGCAGCTTTATAGTTTACCTAAGAATACACATGGTGTCACATAGCTTTCCCATAGTATACACTGTTCCAGAGACATACACAGGGAGCAGCAATGTTTCTAGTTCTTTATGTAAATAAATGATGTATACAATAACCCAATGTGTCTCTTGTAACCACAATTCCTCCTTTGAATCTGCCTCTCTTCCATCCATTTCTGCCTTTTTTCTCTATCTCTCTCTCTCTCTCTCTCTCCCTCTCTCCCCTCCTTATTGCCATGTCTCTCTCTCTCTCCAACCCGCCCATCCCCTCCTTATTGCCATGTCTCTCTCTCTCCAACCATCCCAATCCCCTCCTTACCGCCATGTCTGTCACTCCAACCCCCCCTTACCGCATTTCGGCCACTTCCCCCACAGTACACCACAGAGTTAAATGCAGGCTGAAAAGTGGGAACTATAGGCAGTCCCAATCTGGACCCATACAATATTCGCACCTTAATTTGAATTTATGGCACAAAGGAGTTGCTTTATGTATATGTCTACATTTTACCCAAATGGAGGAAACCTGCCTGTTCTTTCCAGCACTGAAAGTGTAAATTGCCTATTGTTGATCATAAAAAGATAAACTGTAAAATTGACAGGGCTTTGTTATAAATGCTGATAACCAGGACTGTATGCATTTCTGTGTTGACAGTGGTTTACTGTTGTTTTATAATAGGTTCTTGCCTTCTATCTTTCAGAAATAGAGATGGCCATGTGCAATTCTGGACATCGCCACGTGTCCTGTCATCACTCCGTCATCTGTGTCGCAAAGCTCTGCGCTGCTTTCTTACCACGTACCAAGTTCTTGCTCTACCCATTCCTGGAAAAATGAAGGATTTTCTTACCTACAGGACTAATATATAGCACTTTTATATTGGAATGAGTGCTGAAGGAGGACTCATTTACAACACTTACTAATTTCAGCCACCATCAACAGCAGCAAAATCTATGAAATAAAAACCTCACTCGTCAGTATCTATTTCAATAGATGCATTACACCCCCTAAAAGGTACAAAACCCCCATGTATTGCTAGGTGATGAGGTGGGAGGGCTAATTTATAAAATATCCTGGAAATAAATGCCATTTCATTAAATTGGTGGAATCGGCTTGCATTATTTTAGATGCAATTTAAGGTCACTTTCAAAAGGGGGGAAGAAAAAAAATGTACCCAGGTATGTTAAAATTAGTGTTGGCCTTACAACTGACCCAATTTTTCGATTGGGGTTGACAGACCAGGTCTTATGTTTAGAAAGCACGTCTAAGAAGACTGCTAAAAGATTTGCCATCCACTAGCTATGACTGCTGGTTACTTCACTTTTATAACATTGTCCTAGACTTATTTATACATAACCTTCAAACTAAGGTATATAAACAATATTATATGTATTTAGGATTAAGAAGTGAGCTGTGACGGGAGTTGATAAAAATGCAGTTCTATTATTTATTTATTGGTGGGATCAGTGAAGCAAATCATTATTTTACCGACTGCCCAAAAGCATTTCACACAGAAATAATACCTCCGCACTAATCATGTGACTCTCTCGCTGAATGAACGTGGTGAGAGTTGTGTGTCCACGTGCACTACAAATGGGGGAAGCTAGGGACTGTATAGCAATATATGTCAAACTAAATATCCAGGGCCTTACATAATGATTCATGAATCTGTATTGCCTGCACCTCTCCCAGGCACTGTTAATTTTTCTACAGAAGCTTGTATTTGTAACTAACGAAGAGGATTAACAAGCTTTTTAAAATTAACTGCAGCTCCAATACCAAAGAGAAGAATTCCATAACCGTGCTAACTAAGAAAACCTAGCAGACCAGACTTGTGGAGTATGATATTACTCCTAATAAATACCTTTCTCTCCCATAGTCCTCTTGAAGAAATCAATCATGGGCTAACATAAAAAAATACAACTTAAAAAAACAAACAAAATAGTAAACTGTATTCTATGAAAGAGCTATGCCATGTAAATGTAATATTTAAAAGGTCCACTCCTAAAAAAAAAAAATCTGTTTAAATTGACTTAAAATTATTTTTTTGCTTTCACATTTATGTTTCCATGAAATAAGTAAAGAAATGTAAACCCAGCATGTTTCTTTACAAATAGATGCAGGTTTATGGTCCGCTCTATTCCAGGAGTTTCTGCCCTGACAGACCAAATATTACATTTTCTCACTGTGCTAGCAGTATGTGACCAGGTAAGCCTGCAAGCTTTACTGGTCAGATGATAAAATGGCATGTACCTTAAAAAATGCATGCCATCTTATCCCTATTTTAGAGCCACTTGTATTTTCACTTGTGCATCAATAATAGAACAAATGGAAAAAAGTTGCTCTTTAAGCATGCTGTATATTTTTTCATGCTGTTATTGCAGTCCTCCTTCTTAATCCTGAGTGCACAAACCACACATTCAGAATTGCAGATGCCCAGCACCCCGTACCCTTTTGAAAATAATGGCAGAAGCATGGTACCATCCAATGTGTAAAATGCTGATGTTATAGAAAGATTCAGGATATTTCTAGAGGTGATGGGCAAGATCAGAGGTGCATCAATCCCTGGGAAGGATCTGTATTGCAAAATGTTTTTAGTTACGTTTCAACTACAATGTACATTTAATACAATTGTACTATTAAAAGTGTATATGTGAGTAACAGGCAGTTAATTCTGCTGTTGAGTAAAAAGGAAAAATGTACAGATAATTGGTTTTATCTTTGCATATTGCAGTTTTGCATAGAGATAAACATTTATAGCACAAAAGTAAAATTCTAGGGGATATTTATACTCAAGATCAACCATTCCTTCAATCTTTTAAATATGAATAGTAGGGTTAGCAGCTATAAATATAGTCATTTAAAATACACTAGTGGCGAGTATGAAATTGAGTGGTAACGTAGACACCTGAATGTATTACTTAGCAATGTATAATTTAGAAGAAATGCCAATACCATCTTATCGAAAGCTGTTTAAACCTCAGATGCCAACAAAGCAGGGTTTCAGAGTCACTGAAACTAATTGATCAACTATTGCTTATAGGGATAGAGAAAAATCTGCCTTGTTGGAGGATAGATCAAGAACATTTTTCAAAATCCCTATGTAAGGAAACCACATCATGATGTGACCTGGTAAATGATGGGCTGCATGTTTAATATATTTTTAAATGTTATCCCTAAAAAGAGGTATTCCACACCTGTCTGCAGCCCAATTTATAGATACTTAAATAACATGTTTGTGGAAAATACAATTGTAAACAAATGAGAATAATTTTGCCTTGCTACCTACTCTACAAAAGGTGATAAATCCCAAACAAGAATGAATTGAGAAAAAATATCCAGCTTTTATTATTCCAACTCTGTTTTGGAACACCCATGTCAATTCACCATGATTCACTGTTTAGTGAATAGACCCCAGTGTTTTATGACATGGCAATTGAAAAAAATGATTCATTTAAGAACTGGACCAAAATGTACAAGCTATCATTAAGACTTGCTGCTAGTTAATATTCAGTGGTTTGAGCAGAGTCGTTTTATTTATGGCCTAAATTAATGTCCTGTAACCCTTCTCTGATTATTCCAGCACATTTATAAAGATTTGCATTCCTTGATCTGGCACAAGTACATTAAAGATACTGTAATAAAGATTTTATTTAAGTGATCTCAATTGTAACAGGAAAGTCTGCTTCTATAAAAGATTAACTATAAATAGTCCAGGGGTCGCTGCACCCTAACTAAACACGGCAGTTCATTGTTTATACCCAAATAAAAAAGTCATGGGGTTTGCACCATTTCACTTTGTTATCCATAATTATGGTGAATTCTTCTTTGCGGCGTGTTGTAAGAAAGATATTGTCTTTGTCTAGTCTTGACCTCACATCTGTTAAGATACTAGTGTTCTCTTTTTCAGTTTTTATGCTTCAGCAACAATCATATCTCGAGTGACTTGGAAAGCAGCTATAAGAGAACTTAGCTGAATCTTCTCAGAGGTTCCTGAAGCCAATCTGTATCTACAAAGAACAAGAGAAGTTACCTCATGTACATTTTCAATATAGAATGGAAGTTTAATTAAAGCATATATAAACAGGGCAGTTGAGAACACGGTTCAAAATACTGGCATTCCTTTTTATATATCATAATCACTGTTATGTATAAATACTCCCACACTTTATAGTGTTGGGAACTGGAAAAAAAAAAAAAGAAGTGCAGTCACCATTCCTTATGTATAATGGTCGTTGCACCATTTTTATACTTCACAGTGCAGGAACAGAACATCCAGCAGAGGTACTCTGAAACTAAGTAGGCACTTAGTGTCCTATTCACTACAGTTTTATTTCAGTGTCACACTGAAACAACCCAGAGGTGTAGGACTGGCAGACGCAGCCCAGTATCCTGACTGTTTTATGCATTGGCACACACTCGGATAGTGCCAGTATTAGGTATTATATCTGTGTGCTTTCTTTATACATGCCCACTATACTAATATTAAATGTGTATTACAAGACTACAACATTTTGCTTGTATACAATGTTTATAAATTTTACTCTGGTAATCCACAACTTGATTTTTGAAAGAACACAGAAACAGGAGGCAAAATTGTATAGGTTACCTTATGTGACCCCATCATATGCCCACACTTGAGGACTGTTCTGTATATATCTCCATTACCACATAAACCTTGTTTTCAGTGTTTTGAAGAAAAAGCCAACCAAAGGATGGGGGACATTAAAAATAGCTATCCAGTGAGAGACTAAATGTTTTTCCTTAGCAGCAATCAGCATCCCATTAATGTTAAAAATGGTC
Organism: Pelodytes ibericus; assembly: GCA_036172795.1. NCBI lineage: Eukaryota > Metazoa > Chordata > Amphibia > Anura > Pelodytidae > Pelodytes > Pelodytes ibericus. Next base: position 141,816,990 of record CM069860.1, on the reverse strand, counting down.
CACCGTTAACCAGAACAGAGGTACAGGACATTGTATCCCCATAATAGATGAAATGCAATAAATAACCGTTGTATCCATAAAAGATGAGAAATCAGTGTCCCATTAATAAAACTAGCAAAAAAAAGATGATAATTAAACTGGTTTTAGACCTTTTTCAGAACCAATGGAAAAAGAACAGAAAACATGTAAACATTGTCTATTTCTACAATTAGAATAATGGTATCTAAAGAAAGCCATTCTTATGCTGTTAAAGCATTATATAATGTATGTGAGTTTTATAAAGGAGAAAGAGGGGAATTACAGCTAAACACAAAACACAGCAGAAATGTTAAAACGCCAAATTGCATGACATGGCCAAAAAGTTGTCACCGAGGGGTTTGAAAGGGATCAAAATCCTAGCTGGGAAATTAAAAGCCTGTGTGCTTGACATCTGAAGTAGGTAAAATATTTGAAAGGGTGCTAAAGCTATGCATTCAAGAATACAACTTGAATAAGATCATTAGTAAGAGACAACATGGCTATGAAAAACCCATCTTGTCAAATGTAATAGCGTTCTATGGAGGACTGTCTAGGTGCTGTGGTGTTTGTGATGTATTTTGGCTTTGCCGATGCATTTGATACAGTTCCACATAAAAAGTTACTTTCCAAATTGACACAAATAGGTTTAAGGGGAAATTCTTATTATTGGGCAAACTAGGTGGGCTGAATGGATTTCATTAACAAAAGGAAGCACTATAAAAAGGTATGGAATTTACTACCAAAAGAGGTGGTGGCAAACACAATAGATGCTAAAAAAAAAAGAAAAGAAATGTTTCTTAGAAAAACAGAACATACATAATTGGCATTAACAATCAAAGCTTATTATTCCAAGGAGAAATCGGATTCCCCTTTGGAGTCGAGAAGGAATTTTACCCTCTATGAAGCAACACTTTAAATCACTTCATTATTGGATCAACAGCCCTAACAAGAAAAAAAGGCATAGGGTAGAACTTCCTGGACTTTATAATTTAGGTTGGGGAAAAAAAACTAGGTTACTATGGACATCTTTTATTATTAAGGAGTCAATGTGGAAAAGCTATGCTCAATAATTATACAGGTTGAGTATCCCTTATCCGAAATGCGTGGCACCGGCAGCAATTCGGATAACGGACAGTCTTGGTTAACGTATAATTTCGGCAGCACCAGCCCTATAAAATGTTCTACATTACCTAAATCCGATTGTGAGCAACTAGCGCAGAAGCCTCTCCCACCTTTCACAGCACTGTGGGAACTACATTTTACATGTGCGCTTACTTCCAACATCCGTCGCCCGGGAAGGGGATGCAAAGGAGCTCCACAACAGCACTCATGGACTGCGAGTATGCCTTATCTGAACTGACCCTTGACCCAAAAATGTGGGTTCATTTCGGATTTTGGATCTACAGATAATGAATACTCAACATGTAGTTCAAATACCAATGTTATTTTGTTGTCCTAATAACCCTTGAAAGTGGAGTGGTCATGTGAAATTGGTTTCCATACATCAGTTTGCACAGACACGGAACAAGTCTAGAGCAGAAACAATTTCTTGGCCACCCGCTAGGTCAATATTTGCCTACCATTCTAGCTTTTTTTATTAGCAGAATTATATGTTTCTTATTGCTACAAGAAGAAGAATACTTGGAAGGAGGACAATTGGATGGCTGACTAACCTAAATCCACAACAGCTGATGTAAAATGACAAACTGTGGCTGTGATGGACAGTACATATGCCATGAGTCCCTTAAAGGGCTGGGCTCGGGTGCACTCTAACCTATTGGTTCCACCTCTGGGTCTGCAACAATACTGCCAACAGATTATTTCATCTCATCAATTTTAATCACATCGGATTTAATCTGAGACCGTTACTGCTTAAACACTAAAACTGCTGCCAAGGGACAGAAAAACTGAGATTTCATCAGCTGAGTTAAATGCTTTAGTAATCCATCGTGCAAAGAGTGCAAAAATGATGCAATGTATCCCATTTGCCCACAGGAAGAAAAAATCTGAGAAAATATGAGGCTTGTTAAAAACTGGTTACCTTAATTCAATAAAAAATAAAAAAAAATCTGATAAAGTAATTTTAAAAGTGCTGCAGCATGGGAAGAATTAAAGAGCCATTTAATCTGTTAATTAAGGTTAGCAATCTGTAAAAACAAAATATTAAATAAAAAAAACTGAAGTTACTTACTCTATGTCTGCCATCTTGGTTAACAAGTGTATTCGTACAGAAGATGGAAAATCCACTGCAAAGGAGAGAACAGCAAAAAGTTACACGTGACCTTTCTGACGCCAGGCTGTACTGTACAAACAACTATTTTCTATGCAGAAATTCACACACTGGGTTTAGAATTAACACACCACATAGGTTTGCAGCTAATGGATATACACAGAGGCGGCTCTAAACTTTGTGAGGCCTTAGGCGAAACTCGAACATGAGGCCCTCACTGACACGCATAATTAAAAAAAAAGATATGCAGACGATAAAAAAAATGAACTGTATAAATAGCATATTTTAAAACCATTCTTAACTCCCAGCAATTAGGAATTCACAGCTCCTTTAATTTTAAATGTCTCATAATTATTCTACTAATATCTTTAAACAAAAGCGCTTGGTATAGCACACAAATACACTCAAATGCTGATCTGATACACACACAAGCACATATATGTGTATATGTATGTGCTACTATGTGCATCTGATCAGCATATGAGTGAAAATTTGAGAAAAATAAGAAAAAGTTTTTAAAAAAAAAAAGAAAAGAGATGGCAAGAGCTGCAAAGCATTTAAAGCAAGTAACCAAATTTTTAAACAGACAAAAGGGAAAGTCTAGGAGGCAATATCTTTTGAAAGGTGCACAGTTATTACACCTTTTAAATGACACATTTTATGAGGCAGAAGTGACTATCTGCATTATTGAAAGAAAAAAAAAAGCTGGGCTTACTGCTTATTTCATGCACTGTATTTGTTAACCAATATGACTTAAAAGAATCTTGAAGAGAACTTGTAGGAAGATTAATCTTCATAGGATTGCAAGAATCATACTGCATTTTGTATACTTAATAAAGTTTAAAAAAAAAAAAATATATATATAATGTATGGTTTTCTGCATAAAGGATGACACAAAATGTTATCAATACAAAGGAAACCTATTTGTACTACATAAAAGAACACACAGCTCAAGACAGGTTAAACCCAGACTATAGGCAGATTATGATATTTTTAGTTTGAATAATGCATCTACTTTTATTTCACTTCATTGCTCTGTAAATCCACTAAAATGACAGCTATCCAATCATGTTAGAAAAACAAATGTAAGACCAGGCACTTCACAAATAATTTTACTGGTGTTAAGCTGACAAATATGGCTGGATAAACTTCTTTCAGTGCTTGTCCGACACTCCCCCTTCTGCTGGTAACCCAGAGACTAAATAGCTTTTACCACAGACTACGAAAATAGCCATAACATTCCTAATTGTACAGGCAAATGTAGTCATTGCCCAGGATTTTTGTTTAACTCCTTTGAACACAGACACAGCAAGTGTTAACTGCATTTCAAGCGACCAGGAGTATAATCTGATCACCATAAGATGCCCATCCTCTCAAATACTGGCAGCACGAGTGAAGACTAACATTTCATTTCCCAAGCAGCAGAGTACTATTTATTTTAAAGGAAGGATACGAAAAGCATAAAAGGTTCTCCTTTTGGGTGCCGAAAAGCAGCATGTAAGTTTCTGCAGTCCGTGTACTCCAGCCGGCCAGCACTGTTGCCACTTGCCAGCAGCCAGTGACTCAAGAGACATGGCGCGAGTCACTCAATGATGCGCACAGGCCAGCGAACGTGCACGCACTACAGGAACTGCCACAGGTAAATTACCAGTGGCAACCCTAGTCAGAAGACAATTAGGCAAGTTAGGCAGCCGCGAGGCCCCCGCAAGAGCGAGGCCTTAGGCAACCGCCTAACTTGCCTAATTAGAGAGCCGCCTCTGGATATACATATATGACTTGCAATACCACACAATAACTAAACTAGAGATATAAAAAAAAAAATTGGGATGAAATTGCACTGTATAATAACAGTCTAAAAGTATGTTTTATAATCCTTTTGAAGAAAGTTTAATGTGCACTTACTACTATACAGTAAGAAGCAGTAGTCTCTTTACTATGTTTGGGATACTAATTCTTGAGGAACATGCGCACTAATTAGCCATTTTTAAGCCAACTTTATTAAACGACAGCACAGGATTTTGTAAAAAAAATAAACACAGACCAGTGCTCCCATCTGTATTGATATAAAATACTATCCCTCTCTGACCAACGTGTCACCTGCTTTTAAAGGGAGCCTTACAGGTGTGCTGGTAGCAATACTTTTGGTTTAAAAAAAAACAAGTGTCTTTTTGTAAATATTTTTTCCACTTTGAACACAAGAAAAAACAAAAGCACACACATATATATATGCATATGTGTGTGTGTATACACTTTGTGAGGAACTACATGACTAAAATGATACATAAAATGCTAAAATTTAGATGGAAGAAAAACATTTTATAAAAGCATCTAAATATTTTTTCCATCCACTGAAATTGTTAGAAAAAAAGAGAATTACTCCCCCGACTCCCTCACAAGTCATAAGTTTATAACAGATTTGCTCACTAATTAGGGAAGTTTATAGATATATATATATATATATATCTCTGCAGAACTCACTCTCACAGGTCTTAGTAAGCCATATATTAGTATATGTTTATTCAATGTTAAAAAGAAAAAAATAATCCTGACATTATACTGAGACTGTATGTATGTGTATATACACACACACACACACACACACACACACACACACTACTGTATATAGACACACACTACTGTACACTGTGTATACACACACACACATTATATATCAAAAAATAAACTACTTGATGAACGATAACCTGCCGCTATTCAAGAACCCTTGGAATGTGTATAAGATTATATTAAAAATGATATACGCAAAATAAGTCTGTGATTTGATGATGGGCATAAGAGATGGTCAATTAAGTCATCTGCTTTCACAATCAATGTATCCATTTCTGTTCACACGATTGAGCTCCCCCTGCTGGACAAATTGTAATATCCGTCTCTATGCAGGTAGATAATTAACTTCATGCTGTTGCTGTGGGAACCCTTCTGTGAGAAGTGGGGGTGAAAAAGAAAAATCACCAGAGAAACCAGTCCTAAACAGATGGCACTTGACTCAGGACCAAGTCCCCGCTGTGTATTCCCCCTCTTCGAGACAGCACAACAAAGATATCAGGTATGCTTTCCACACCAGCTGGAGCCGGGAGGGACTGTACAGACGTCATTTCTTGACCTGAGGGACTTTAGAGGGAAAAAAAAGTAGAGGAATAACACCTCACCTAGGCCAGGCCTCTTTTATATTAAAGAGGAAGTTACACTGTTTAATATTCCATTAAAAAGATTTCAGCCAGAAGCATGCTGGAGCAACACTAAAAAAAAAAAAAAAAAAAAAAAATCTCTCTTTTTAGAATTGCATAGTTTTTGGAACTTTAAAAGCAGTGCTCCTTCATTTTCTAAACCCAATTCCCATTCATTTAACCACTTCAGGATAATTGATAACTACAGCAAGGGCATGCAGGGGTTAAATAAATATGTTAACATTATATTAGAAAAAAAAACTTTATAATAGAAAAACAGCAAAACTAAATGAGGGCCATAAAGTAGGAAGGCAATTGATCACAGTAACAAATTGTGATCAACAAGGGATGGGAGGAGTTTTATGTTTTCCCTTTACTTCTCTGTCACTGTACTTCCCATTCAGTATGTGAAGTACAGGGAGTGGATTGAAGGCAAAGTCAATGTATGAAAACACTGACTTTAGCATATAATTTTCATGTGATCGCGATGATTTATAACAGTGAATACATGGCCAGAAACTCACTAATCGGTTCCAGCAACACTGTGCCTTAGTTGAGCGCCATGGACCTGTTACACACTGGCTACCAGGGAGTGCACCGCTGGCTTAACTGTATGATGAGTTCGCTTGTCCGAAGGTCACAAATGGGTTAATTTGCCATTTGTTCAGAATTTTGTAATGAAGTTGTGAATATACAGAATGGCCTAGAAGCAGATGAGGCACAGGAATTAAATGAAAACAGGTTTTTGGCAGATTTAATATGGTGGCAGATATGAAAAGAAATGGGAAGTGTAAGTAAAAGGAATCATACTACCTCGATGCACATAGAGATGGACTTCTGTCAGAATATCATGGAGTGCCAAACCTTTTAAGGTTTTCAGTTCCATAATGCCTGTAAGCCAAATGTTAAGGAGGGTCACTTGGCAAGATACTCGAATGCCGGAATGGATAAAGGGTTTTCAAAAAGAATACACTACAAAAACAATAAATTGGCACTTTACTGCGATTAGTGTCAATTTTATCACTTGCCATAAACATGTAGAATTCACAGTCTATGTAAAATAATGACATTGTCTCTTATCAATTGTTTCAATTTAATAATGAAAGGTATCCTCTCCTATAGAACTGGTTAATTTTACGATGATACATGTGTGGTGCTCAAGACCAAGCAACAAATAAACACCAAACTGAAATCATATTCTTCAAAACTTAACCAGAAAGAGAAACAATTCGAACAAAAGGATACTTTTATAAGCTGTGACAAAGTCCTTGTTTAACATCCAGTCAAGAATATTGGCTATGTCTGACCGCAGTGGGTGTCCTGTGCAGGTGTAAACAGTATCTTCTGTGACATTTCCATAGGCCATATTCGTACTCTGCAAGACAATTCATGGGATATAAGGTAGTGAGAATCAAATATTAACAAGAACTGATATCTGAAGAGACTCAATTTGGAACATACCCTAAAAACAATGTGCTGGATTTTAGTGTTTATAATCTATCTATAAAGTAATTGATGTAATAATCTGTCCATACATCAGTTTTCTTGTCTGAGGTATATAAAAAAAACTATTTTTTTCAAAAATGTAAAGACATCATACTGTACTAGTACAACAATGGTTTCCTGACCCCATCTCCCATCACCCAAATAAAATTGAATAAAAATGCAGTGCAAGATGACACGAGCACCGAAAGATGTGGTTTCAACAGCATTTGTACAGGATGGTTTTCGTGTTGCTCTGCATATCTACACGGTAAAGCAATATTTGTGTTACACATCAAAGACTTACAATAAAAAAAACAATGCCAAAATCTGCAATGCCTCTCATGGACAGTCACCTGTTGCCAGGTGTGGGTTTTAATCGCTATGTCTATGGTTTCTCAGACTGCGTTACAATGGAGGAAAGACTTACATAGAAAAAACTTAAATTCACAAAATAAGCTGTATAACTGGCTTAAACTTAAAACATAAAATGAAACTGGCAGCTTATGTCTAATTTGCTGCATGTAGAGCAAAAAATCTTTTATGCCTAAAAACTCCACAGGTTATGCTGTATTATACCACTGCCTTGGGAATACCCTTGAATTCTAAATGGTCTTCAGCAAATAATTTCATAAAAGTGTTCCAGGAATGATTTCTTATCGGACTTGTTATCAGAGCAGAACATTTGACCATCTTGGTCACAGAAAATTGAAGCCAGACCTGCAAGATATTGAGCGCTCTACGCATGTCTCCATTGGACAGAGTCACCAGGGCCTTCATTCCATCTGAGCTGATGACCACACTGCAGTAAGAAAATTGGGACATATAAACAGGTATAAGTGTTCAATTTACAACAAACACTTCAATAGGTACAGTAATAGGCTTATGTTTCAAAAAACGAAAAAACCCACACAGGCAGCTCAGCACAGGTACGGTGAAGTGAAGGTCGAATCGTTGCCACTTTTTACGGATTAAACTTCACTGTACCTGTGTTGAGCTGCCCGTGTGTTTATTCGTGTACAGTGGAGGTTTGGCTCGAGCACTACATCCAATTGCATTTGTGCTGCCTTTCCCACACCTTTCGTGGACAATATTTCAGAACAATCACTAACTTAAAAGGACAACTGTCAACCCTTTAGTAACATTGTATTAACTGAAGGTGCAAACCATTATACATATACTGTGCCATGCCAATGAAACCATTAAAATACATGTTTTTCCAGATATTGTACCTTTTTTGCAGCTCTAGCTGCAAGGACCAGAGCCGCCATTTTTTTATCTTCACATGGGTTGGATCTCTGACTTTCCGACCCAAGCTCCCTGCAGTCCTGCCTCTCAACTGTGGTTAAGGAAGCAAAGGGTTGACAATTGTCGTCTTTTAACCTCTTCATGCCAAAGGCACATAGACTTTTGGCTTTGACATGTGAGGCATTTGATGAAATTGGTAACCGCAGCAATCATATGCCCGGAAGAGGAACATGCAGGCTTCCAGAGGACTGCTTCATTATGATATATATATGTCCCACAAATGGCCTTACATACGGCCATTTGTAGGAAGGGATTAAAGTAAATAGAATGCAACCAATAATTTATATGCAACGTAATTTGTATTGTTACCATATTTGGATGATCAGACACTGAATATATATGTAAAGCGAAAATACAATGCAATTAATTCAATTGCAATTTGAAATAAATTAATAAAAATGCTACATTAGTGAATAAAATAACCCAAACACCCAACATAGTGCCTTGTTACTGTCTTCTGATAAGTACTTACATATTAAACAATATTTGAGGTAGAGCTAAGAAAAATAACCTAGGAGTAAAATACCTGAAATGGTAACACAAAGGGACTTTATGTCAAACAGTGCACTTATGTGCTTAAAAAAAAAAAAAAAAAAAAAAAAAAAAAAGATTAAGATTAATTTGACATGCTTTATTAAACACATTACTTTATATTTTGCATTGCCAAGGAAACAAAAAGATAAAACTGAATATTGTTCCCCACAGTCACCTCTCCTGTTGCACAACATGCTCAAGCCTGGGAACCATCATCTCTGAACTCAGTGGGCCAAAGCGGAACCTTGTGCACCTGGACTGCAATGCTGGGATGATTTTAGACAGGTAATTGCAAATGAGACAGAACCGTGTGTTCTCTGTGAACTTCTCGATCACTACAGAGTGGAAAATGTAAAAATTAAGTCTCAACAATTCAATTCAAATAGTAATTATTAGTATCCATATTACATAGTTATTTTAGCACAGCTTGTTATCACAACTAGTAGTGATACTCAATACCATTATTCTTGAGTCACAAATTCATACGGGCGTATGAAGTGAATATCATTAATACAGACGCACAATGCAGGTGCCTCCATTTGGGAGTGGGGGGATTTTGGTGGCCATCTTTGTAGAGAAGGAAGGCAACTTCAAGGAAGTATACTTTTTAAACTTTTATATTTGCTGGCAACTTTACCCGCAAATAAACAGATTAAATGATTGCACCTATATGAAGTTTTACAGTGTATTACAGGTTCACTTTAAACTATGCAAAATTAACATCTTTATAAAGCTCTCATTTTGTAAAATAAAAATAAAAAAAAAGAACTGCCTTTATACAAATGTTTAGGGTAATGTGAAAGCCCCTTCAATATTTATCAGATCCAGCACTTAGTTACAAGTAAAACAGACATGCTAACTGTATAAATAAAGCTTCTGTAGCGTAAAGAGATGACAGATTGTTATGTCTATCTCAAAATGTTTCTGTAGACCTGGCAAATTTTGTAGCCTTTCCAGGCATATGGTCCTGAAATTGTAAGTCACTTTACCTCGTCTCAGAGCGTTTTGAGCATCTTGAGTCATTGCATCTGCTTCATCCAAGATCACAAGCTTGAAGCCTTTTCTGTAACAATGAGAGAGGCATGCAAGCGAAAATGCTTTATCAGGACATTTGGAGATAATGCTAATTCCATACAGTTTTATTAAACACTGAGCATACATTAATGGAACTGCTGATTTGGCAGCCCCATTGTACATTATCAAATCAGAGAAAGCGTGTAACTCAATGCATGGGCTCAGATGTATTCCATACTATTACATACAAAATATAGTGTGCGGCGGAAATTGGATTTATGGTTTGTAATGATAACATTTATAATATAAGTAGCAAGTTGGTAGACTGAGAACATGATCAGCATTAATGCATCACCTACTTGAAAATAGTTCTTGTACTGGCAAAACTTAGTATGGGTCCTCGGACAATGTCTATCCCCCGATCATCTGATGCATTCAACTAAAAAAACAAAAAAAACCCCCCAAAGGTTAAACATGTTTTACACTATGACAACTACTAAACCCTGATGAACAAAAGAAACAAATAAGTGTAGTTTGTTATAACAGTAACAAGAGTAAAAATAAAAATTCTCTGCTAAAACTATTTTAAAAAGAGATATATAGTCCCTTTATGAATCCGATTACAATATGGGAAAAGTAATTTTCCTTGAACTTAAAAATAGCTTTAGTTCTATATAGAAATGTTTACAATATCCCAATTCTAAGCAAGTATTAATATGTACCTGTCATAGCTGATGAGCTATTAGCTAAACCTGTTAGAAAGGAGCTAGATAGCAGTAGATCTATTGGTTGAGCCTGAAACCAATTATAATCTTCAGTGAATCAACTTCATACCTATTCATCTTAAATGTTGAGGAAAAGGATCATCTCAAGCCATATCTCTCCACTAGAGCTTCAACAACATGTGTAGCACCATTCTCTCAGCATACAGACTTGGGAGTGCTAGCTTCTCTAATGCAGTCAGAGCAGGAAAAATCTAAAGAGCCCAACCACAACAGCACCTGTTTAACCCCTTTGTGACGCATGGTGCTTGTGTCCCAGATGACGCAAGCACCAAAGCGTCACGATTTGTTCCTGACCACCGATCACAAGGTACAAAATACTTTGCAGAATGTATTTGGATTAGAAAGTACCTCTAACACCATGGCGTTGAACTCTCTGTCTTTGTACAGCTGCTTTGCACAGGCTAGAATTGTGGAGGTCTTCCCTGTCCCAGGGGGTCCATACAATAAAAGATGAGGTAGCTTATCTTCACTTATAAACCTCTGAACTGAAAAAGGATAGCGCAATGTCTTCATGTATCACAATGTCATTGCATGACTAAACAAATATTTTTATTATAAAAAAAGACAACAAATGTTTATGGTGTAAATGACTTGCATTGTGGTGTAAATGGAATAAATTACTGGTGCTATTGTGTATATCTTGATCTTCTAAATGACCCAATAAACCAGGACCCAGCTACTCGCAAAACAGAAGAAAATGAGAAAGAACCATATTTGTCACTGCTTTATAACATGACAGACAATAAAGATACTGCTCTAGGATATTATCCTCGTTAATTATGAAATCCCCCGCAATTCAGCAACAGACAGCCACTGTTTCAAGTAATAATTTTTTTGGAGCACCGGAGACAAAATGGTTGTGACATATACTATAACAATCTGTTTTTACTATACTTTTAGCACTGGGTATTTTCACTTCACAAGTGTTTATTTTTGCCACAGAAAGCATAATTAAATTATGGGGTCTATCATTGGGGATGCTTGCCAGCACACCAGGTGTCAAGAGATGGAAGTGCAAAGAGTACAAGATCAAATTCATATTTGCCATTTTCTTCAGGACAATGGTAGCTATATTGGAAAAATGCATGATTTAAGATTAAACAAAATCACAAATTGTATTTTTTGCAACATGATATCTGTAAAATGCTATTATTGAATGGTCTCAGTTGTAGTTCACACTTAATAATTTAACCCCTTCGCGACAATGGACGTGTCAGGCACGTCCTGCGGTGAATCAAGCGGTTTTCGCAATCAATGATCACAAAAACTGCTTTAACGGTACTGGTCTATTGCCTTGATGTTGAGGCAATAGCCAGCACCGAAATTTCCAATCCAGGGCACCCACGAGCGATCGTGGGAGCCATATTGACGGAGCATGCTGCCCTCTGGTGGTCTGAGCTTCGGAAGTGAAAGTAAATTTACTTCCGTTGCTCTGAATATGCTACTTGACTGCCCCTAGTGGCAGCTAAGTAGCATAGCAATGTAAAAAAATAAAAATAAATATTTAATTAGCTAAAAACTAGTTACATAGTTAGATTAGCCTATAGGGTTAAAAATAAATAATTGTTAGCATAAGGGATAGGGTTAAAATTAAATTAAAATATATTAAGGGATAGCATAAATGTTAGAGTTGGGGTTAAATTTAGTGTTAGGGATAAATTTTGGGTTCGGGTCAAAAGGTCAATATAGGAAAAAAACACTATTTTTGGTTTTTGTCCCATAACTCGCAAAAAAATACCGAAAAATATGGAAACATGCATATTTCTGAACTCGGGACAACATTTAGACGGGGTATTTTTTAATGATTGTATTTGTGTAAATTATATTTTAGGTCAAAGTTAGAAAAAGTGGGTTTTAAAAAAAAAATTCATCATATTTTATGATTTTTTTTGTAGTTAATTATAAGATATGATGAACATAATGGTATCTAATGAAAGCTCTTCTTATGACGATAAAAACAGCATATAATTTGTGTGGGTACAGTATGTGAGAAAGAAGAAAAGTGCAGCTAAACACAAACACCCCAGAAATGTCAAAACAGCCATGGTCACCAAGGGAAAGTCAAGGTGAAAATGTCTTGTCACTAAGGGGTTAAGATTCTTAGAATCTACAGTTTTCAGAATAGCGAGTGGTGGTACTTTGCGGCAGAAATCAGTCTCCCATCTCTGACCTGATGTAGTGGCGCTAATCCCATTTTTATCCAAAGATATCCGAACAGAATGTTATGATAGTGTTGAACCCATGTGAGGAATAGAAGTAGGATACATTAATGATTGTTGTTGAAAAAGAGAGGGTGTCATAAATAGGAACAAACCCTTGTACTGCATAATAATATTTTCCTTTACATGGCATCATATTTTAGTGGTGTGGCCTTATCATCAGGAGGACACAAGTCAAATATTTACCAAATCCAAAATAAACTAAAAACCAAACCATCCAATCACACTCTTCACTTACTTGTGCTCAAGATGTCTTGATGGGAAATCAGATCATCCAATCTGTGGGGTCGATACTTTTCAACCCTGTGAGGAACAGTTATAATTCAAAAGGGTGAGTTAAATTTGCTTTACCTAAAGTATATTACAAAAAGTCATCAAAACACATTTGAAATAGAATATAAAACGTACATGGATACACACTTTCTTTTCAAGATTAAAAACTAAATTTGTATACTTCCTAATTTCAAATCTACTAACAGGAGAATACAGGTAATCAAATGTACCAAAAGAAAGTCACAACATGCTGAAAACATATACAGAAAAATTATTGAATGCTGTTTCTACCACTTTCCCATTGACTCTGTATAACTAAACAAACAAAATGTCTTGGGGAACAAGTCCGGAATGATTTAATACATACATGTGTATGCAATTAAGTTGCAGAGAACATATACCATAGGCATCCTAGTTGTGCTTTAGCAATAATACAAAAGAGATATGCATAAAATGGGTCTGCAGCACATAACTAAACTACATCCAGATTGTCTGTCGCTGGCATTACCATTTACGGCACAATGCATTTTTTTTACAGGGGTAACTAAGCAAATTTGCTCCTGTACAGAGTAATAATTTTCTAATACAGTTTGGATGATGTGTTATCAATATGGAGAGACTTGGATCCAGCCACATACCAAGATATTTATAAGAACTGACCAGGGTCAAGTTATGTTTTTGAGGGTCTACTCAACAAAGAGAGAATTGCAGGGAATTTCAGACTTTAGGCCAATGTAGCCAAGTTTGAAACTCCCATCTCAGTTCTCTCTGTATTTAGTAGACCCTTTGATGTTCCATTGACAGTATTTTGTCAGTATTTAGGAATTTACTATCAATCCACTTTTCAACCTTTGAAATTTTTTCCTGTAACACAGCATCAGCTTGTGATATTTTGATCTCCCTATAGGAAGAGAAACTCACGTTGACACTTTATAATGCATCCTCAACATTACATATACTCCTTATAATGTATGTAGGGAAGAAAAAAAAAATCTATATAATGTGTTATCAATATTCCAAGTAAATGCATTTATCAAGAGAAAATTGTTTTAAAATGTATGTGATTTTGATGGTTTATAACAGAATCTTGTTGCTTGATGTACAAATTACACATTTCCCATTGAAAAATAGTTCATCTGCATATCAAACCACAGACTTATTTAAAACGTTTCTTATTTTATGCATTTCTAATACAACATAAAGATACATTTTTATTGCTTTTCATTTTCGACATTTACAGTATAAATAGTTTTGATATTTAAATTGGTCTTGTGAGTTCTGATCACATCAACTCACTTCTAGTGAATAGCTTGAATGGATTAGATATATTGAGGCAGAAGCAAATATATGTAGATATAAAACATCCTTTTTTGGCTAATGGGGTTTAGATGTTCACAATTTGCAGCCTGATTCTGCTAAAAATCGATACCAAATTATGAAATACTTTTGATATACCGGTATATATGTTTTGGGAGCAGAGAGGGAAATTACAATTAAAATTGTAACTTGTTTTCATAGGCCTCTTGCCCCTAAATTTAAAATAAATAAAAATGTAAGTCAAAAGTGACATGATGGAAAGCACATAAATAAACAAAACACACAACCCAGTCAGAAAAGCAAACTAAGGCTTAATGGACACATCATGAATAACTGTTTTAGGCAAGTAAGTTGATGCACTGAATAGCATCACCTGCAGACGCAATTAAACAGCAAAGTAAACAATTCCCTAGTAACCTAAAAAGAAGGATGGATTACTAAAACCAATGTTTGAATAAATATTACACTTGCTGTATTTAGCATAATCTGAAAAATGCATATAACATTAAATAATGTGTAGTACCACTGACTAACAGTAACAGCTATACTTTTGATGTTGAGGACTACCGTTTCCCATGATGCTCTGCTTTGCAAAATATCTGGAGTGCTATCACAGAGGCATGATATTTAATCCCTTCGCGACCTTATGACGAGTTAACTCGTCATGTAGTTACGTTTATGGTGCGCTCCATGCACACCACCAGCCGATCTGAAACATGTCCAGGACTATGCCTCGCACCCGAGGCAAAGCTCCTGGACCAAATCGGTGGGTTTCTGGGCGAGTGACCAGCACGATAACATGCAAATTACATTGACTTTGCCTCTAATTGACTCACGTACCTATAGTGAAGCACAGAGTGACCTGTAAGTAAAAAAATAAATAAAATACATCCTGGGGGGAAATAAAAAAGTTAACCTTTTCCTTGCTGATCAGTTTGTTACTGTGATCAGTTTCCTTCCTTCTTTTTGGCACTCATTTTGTTTTATTTCCAATTTTTTTTTATTTTTGCAATTTTACATTTCTTTTTAATAAATAAATATTATTGTAATATTAATTTAATTACCGTTAACCCCTGCATGCCTGTTCTGTGATTCTTATGGCTCTGACGTCACACTGGTCAGAGTTTTTTTTACTGGGTTTTTGGGAACCTATATTTTTATTAAGTAAATTAGTTTGTTACTTAGTTGGGAAAAGTGGGTTAATGTTACACTAGTTGTGTAGATTATTATTGGGAAAATAATACATTTTCCCCTTTTATTTGTATTTTTTAATACTAAATTGTAGATTATTTTTATGTATAGGGTATCAAAAGAAAGCTCTAACTGTCCTTTAAAAAATAACATATACCGTATTTATCGGCGTATAACACGTGCCGGCGTTTAACACGCACCTCATTTTAAGAAGGAAATTTCAGGAAAAAAAAATTACATTTCAAATAAAGAACTTTGAAGCCCAATATGCCATTTAATATGCCAGGATATTGCCCCCAATATGCCATTTTAATATGCCAGGATATTACCCCCAATATGCCATTTTAATATGCCAGGATATTGCCCCCAATATGTCAGGATATTGCCCCCAATATGCCATTTTAATATGCCAGGATATTGCCCCCAATATGCCATGTAATATGCCAGGATATTGCCCCTTAGTATGCCACCCTCCTCCCCCCCTTCCCCAGTACTTACCTTGTTCCTGCTCCGTCTCCCGGTGCTTTGAAGATGCGTGGCTGTGAGGGAAGCGTTGTGAGCTCCCCCCCAGCCGCGCGGAACAATAAAGTTTGTTTAAAAAAAACACACTTTATTGATCGCGCGGCTGGAGGGGAGCTCACAACGCTTCCCTCACAGCCACGCACCTTCAGAGCACCGGGGGACAGCAGGAACGAGGTAAGTTTTAGATTTTTTTTTTCCCCCAGCCACCGATCGGCGTATAACACGCACCCATCATTTGCTCCCTATTTTCAGGGAGAAAAAGTGCGTGTTATACGCCGATAAATGCGGTAATTTGTATGGATGCGTTAAGAGGAAAATTCTGTTTCAACAACCACATTCTGTTTCAACAATCAAAATTGAAAAATTGCTCTGATCATTGGCCCAGAAAATCCCTGGGGGTTAAAGAACTGTGGCAAAAAATAAGGCATGTTTAACTGGAAGATTGCATTAAGTATTGGCATTTTAAATATAAATTATTTGAAGGAAGACTAAAAATAAAGCTTGTTACGGCATCCTCTTTAATTATATAGCTCTGTCAGGGGCCAGATTTTCTTTCATGTCCCATTCTGAACAAATGGTCTGAGAATGCTATACAGGCACAGAGGGCTCAGTAAGGTACTTTATTTGTATTCTTTCGATGAAGCATTTCAATTTAACACCTTCCTGCCTGTGGGATGTTGTACGCTGTCCTACTTTTCAGTGCCTAAAAGCTTGTAGGATGGCATAGAACGTCCTGAGTTTAACAGCTCATCGTGGGTCCGCTCTAGGGATCGACCGATTATCGGATTAACCGATATTATCGGCCGATATTCACAGTTTCCTAAATTATCGGTATCGGCATCTAACTTTACCGATAATGCCGATAATATTTGAATGAAGCAGTTTTCGCGATCAACGATCGCGAAAACCGCTTTAACAGTGCTGGTCTATTGCCTCGACATCGAGGCAATAGTCAGCACCGATATTTCTATTTTGGGACCCCCACGATCGCCCCACGGAGCGATCGTGGGGAGCCATATTGACGGAGCATGCTGCTCCGTCAATATGGCTAAGTCCTCTGCCGGTCTGAGCTTCGGAAGTGAAAGTAACTTCACTTCCGTCGCTCTGAATATGCTACTTGACTACCCCTAGTGGTAGTTTAGTAGCATTGCAATGGAAAATAATTAAAATACATATTTAATTAAATAAAAATAGGTTATTTAGCTATATTAGCCTATAGGGTTAAAATTAAATATTTTTTAGCATAAGGGATAGGGTTAAAATTAAATTAAAGTTAAAAAATATTAAGGGATATAATAAGGATTAGAGTTGGGGTTAAATTTAGTGTTAGGGTTAAATTTTGGGTTCGGGTTGGGGTCAAAAGATCAATATAGGAAAAAACCAAAAAAACTATTTTTGGTTTTTGCCCCATAACTCGCAAAAAAAATACCGAAAAATATGGAAACATGCATATTTTTGAACTCGGGACAACATTTAGAAACTATTTAGCCGGGGTCTTTTTTAATGATTTTATTTGTGTAAATTATATTTTAGGTCAAAGTTAGAAAAAGTGGTTTTTTTTTAATTTTTCATCATATTTTATGATTTTTTTTGTAGTAAATTATAAGATATGATGAACATAATGGTATCTAATGAAAGCCCTTCTTATGACGATAAAAACAACATATAATTTGTGTGGGTACTGTATGTGAGAAAGCAAAAAATTACAGCTAAACACAAACACCCTAGAAATGTCAAAACAGCCATTGTCACCAAGGGAAAGTCAAGGTGAAAATGTCTTGTCACTAAGGGGTTAATTAAGCTGTTTTGATGCCTTGCTTATATTTACTGTAGTGTCCCTTTGATATAATTGCCTATGTCATTGCTGCTCATTTTACTAAGATTTAATCTAAGTATGGACTATGTGCAATTGAACATTGTTGTTCTTGTTACCTTTTGACTGATATTTATTTAAAAAAAAAAAAAAAGTGGTCCAATTTGTTGTATTTGACCATATCACCATTGTTTTGCTGCATTATTTATTTTTATTTAGCAATGAAAAAGATTTACAAAAAAAAGCTAAACGTTAACAATAAACATGTTCATTTAACAGCAGATTTGTGTAGAAATTGTTTTTTTTCCCAAAAAATTAAAATGCACGAAATATCGGTATAAGTTATCGGCTATCGGCCTGAAAGTTCACAGGTTATCGGTATCGGTATCGGCTCTAAAAAATCAATATCGGTCGATCCCTAGTCCGCTCCATGAGTTATGTGTGGATCTTGCAGCGGGGTCCCCACTGTCAGATGAAGCCCCTTTAAGTGACCTCAGTCTGGCACAGAAAATGTAGCTGACACTCAAAGTGAGCATTGGAAACATTTTACTAAAAGACCTGCAGCACGGCATGGAGTGTCCTGACAGTAACGGCGCCCCGCGATGAGATGTGCTGCCGATCCCGCTGCAGTGTTAGATGAGGCCACTTTGAGTTTTTGTGCGTGCTGTGCGTGCGGATCCACATGGTTTATAGAAGCCCTGGTCGGGTTTCTGCTTATATGTTCCTGGCTAAGGACCTAAAGGGCACAATGGGGTTAAAATGCCTACACTCTATGCTATCTTTAAGTTAAACATAACATTTTTTTTGACAATTTTCCTTTATTAAATAATGCCCGTCAGAAAACATCCTGACCATGACTCTATACTTAAAAAAATAATTCTACTAGAATGTATAGTGATCAAAACTCTAGTTTATTTAAAAAGAATTACTTGTGACATACCGTTCTAGCTGCATATAACATATTCTCCCCGACATTAGGCTTAAACTACTTTTTAACAGAATACATACTGACAGGATATAGCTAATAAAGAATATAACATGCACACTGCATTTCTCACACCGCTTCCTGAGTTGGGAGAAGTCCTAGCTGCACACTTTTCATACACATATCCTACCATGGCAAGTTCCTGCTTTGCACGGGCTGTCCCTTGGTCTCTGATACCATGTTGAGAGTACTGGCTATGCAGAACGTTACGGGAATAATAATAATAGATGGAATCCCTGCAACTGTACTCAGAACGGCAAACACACGTCTCGGCGCGCAGTGTCACGAGGCGGAGCTCAGAGTTCGCGCCACCCGTCTTCCTCTCGCGAGACTTGGGTCTCCATTGGCTGCACAGTACACGTCTGCTGCTTTCTGTAGTTACACGGGCATTAATAGCAAACATGACAATCCTAGCAAGCTCAGAGAGACTACTTGTGTTGGTAAAAGTGATAAAGCAAAGGATCCCTATGACGGTGCAGGTCGCTGGATCACAGTAGAGATGTGCATTCTGATCTTCAGATGACAAACGCAATGCAGATTTCACTTCAGACGTGTCAGTTTGTGTTTCCTGCGACGCCCACTGTCCGCTCTGTACAAAATATGTTTTTTTTCTTGAAACCTTTTCTTTTCCATGATGAAATAGGACAGTTTTAATTTTAATTGTCGTTCAACCGCATTGCGTTTATTAATTGAAAGGCCATCTGATCCAATCATGTTTCCATACCTCTCAAGTGTCCCTATTTAGGAGGACAGTCCATATTTTGCACCTAAATCCCTCTGTCCCTTATTTGTGGGAGCTCATACGTGTATCACAGAGCTCCAGAGCAATAAAACTCTATAAATTGTGATTAACATCTTATGCAGAGGCGGCTCTCTAATTAGGCGAGTTAGGCAGCCGCCTAAGGCCTCACTCTCACGGGGGCCTCGCGGCTGCCTAACTCACCTTATTGCCTTTGATGTAACAGGGAGCTTAACGATGCCGTTAAGCTCCCTGTTACTCTAAACTGGGACGTTTCCTCCGTGCATCTTCTCTCCTGCACGGAGGAAGGAAGCTCCGATCGCGTTTTTTTTTTTTAAACTTTATTGAACCCGGGCAGCTTCAATAAAGTTTAAAAAAAAAAAAAAAAACACGACCGGAACTTCCTTCCTCCGTGCAGGAGAGAAGATGCACGGAGGAAACAACGGAGAGCAGCATGGAGGTAAGTACTAGGGAAGGGGGGAGGAGGGTGGTACAAACGAGCAAAGCCTGGCATAATGAGTGTCTAAATATTGGCACAGTGTGGGGCAAAATCCTGGCATAATGAGGTGAGGGGCAAAATCCTGGCATTGTGAGGGGCAATATCCTGGCATACAGTGGCAAAATCCTGGCATATTGAGAGGCAAAATTCTGGCATTGTGAGGGGCAAAATTCTGCCATAATGAGGGGCAAAATCCTGGCACAGAGTGGCAAAATCCTGGCATAGTAAGAGGCAAAATTCTGGCATTGTAAGGGGCAAAATTCTGGCATAATGAGGGGCAAAATCCTGGCATATTGAGAGGCAAAATTCTAGGATTTGTGAGGGGCAAAATTGTGGCATAATGAGGGGCAAAATCCTGGCAGATTGAGTGGCACAATCCTGGCATAGTGAGAGGCTAAATCCTGGCATATTGAGTGGCAAAATCCTGGCAGATTGAGTGGCAAAATCCTGGCATAGAGTGGCAAAATCCTGGCATATTGAATGGCTAAATCACAGTGCATCCGGTGCTGTGAGGAAGAACAAAGTGCCAGTCTTCTAGCACAAAGTGGTCTGTGAGACCACTTTCAACATTGAGCACCTTTCCTTCTGGCTGAGTGTTTCTGTTAGTGTGGGATTGTGTGCTTTCTGAGTGTGTCTGTGAGTCAGTGTGTGCTGGCTGAGTGTATCTGTGAGTGTGTGCTGGCTGAGTGTGATTGTGTGCTGACTGAGTGTGTCTGTGAGTCAGTGTGTGCTCACTGAGTGTGTCTATGAATGACTGTGTGATATGTGTTAGTGTTCACATTTAGGACACAGCAATAACAATGTGAGTTAGTGGGCCGCACACAATTTTATCTATACCAAATGTTTATAGATGTTTGTAGAATAATTATGAGACAAATAAAATTCTAGGAGCTGTTCATTTCTAGAAGCTGGGATTTGAGTCTGATCTTGAAATATGCTATTTCTACAGTTCATTTTTATTATCACTTGCATATATTTTATTTAATAATGTGTGTCCGTGAGGGCCTCATGTTCGACTTTCACCTAAGGCCTCACAAAGTCTAGAGCCGCCTCTGATCTTATGCACTGGAACATTTTTGGTCATTCTGGAGAATGGCTGCTTTAACATTTCTGTGATGGCTAGCTGTAATTTTCCTCTCTCTCTGATATACCCACACATATTATATACTGTTTTTCATCACCATAAATAGTGCTTATATACCATTATTTTCATCATAAAATATGATGGATAAAATGCAACAATAACCACTTTTTCTAACTTTGACCTGAAAAATCTTAAACATAATTACAAATGGGAAGCAATACCTCATCTGAATAGTTTCTAATTGTTGTCCTGAGTTTAGAAATATTCCATGTTTAACTGTTGTCTTTTTTTGCAAGTTATAGGGCAATAACCAAAAAGTTAATTTTTTGTTTCCTAACCATTTTTTCCTACAGTGATCTTTTGGCCATAAATCTAATCCCTAGCACTAACTCTAATTCTAGCCCTAAGCCTTCTGTAACCCTAAATGGAACTCTAACCCTAGATAGAAACCTAGAATGTGTCGGCAGATAAGAACCATTCGGTCCATCTAGTGTGCCCAATTTTTTTTTTAGTACTTTTATTAGTCCCCCGTTCGAAGCGAACCTATGGCATACATTCTACAATTGGCACACTAATCCCTCAGTTGTGGCATGCGGCCAGGTTCACACCTGATCAAATGGTCTGCTCCGTCCAAGTTCCGGAAAGGAGCAGTCAGCAGTGGTTCAAAGAACGGCTCTGCAGTATTTTTAGTGGGTCATCTCATTCTCCTGATATTCAGGTGTATGCGCATCTGGAGTGGGTTGAAGCATTCAGATCGGAAACCAATTAACTGTTTGCTTTCTGACTTGAATACTTCCACCTGCTTTTGGTTTCAGCAGATATTGATGTGGAATTGACTATGATGTCCGAATAGTGGACAAATTCAGAGGCACAGCAGAGCAATTCGAGTTTAATCATGCCATCGATGTGATCTTAATACATCCGGACTTCGGAGCTGGGAATCAGCATATACTAATCGACCCTCATATGTTGATGTACAATGAGCACTGTAAGTACTAGTTATAAATTGAATAAAATGTAACAATATACATTGGTCACTGACTTGGTTCGAGTAATTTCCTTAGCTAAACTCCAGTGCCTATTTTCACTTTAATGCAATCTCACTTTGTCTCATGTTTCCTTCTGTCTCCATTGTGTGCCCAGGTGCTGGCATCCCTTCGTCTGAAAATAATTCAATATTTGCGCTGCGTACATGAGAGTCTCATGCATAAACAGTAATTCTTGCATTCAAAAACCTGCCGGTGGAAGACAAGGTCCCACAAGACTAAAAAAGCAGCCACTTCAAATTAAAGGGACTTCATAATTTTTTAAACATTGTTTATTCTGTGAATTTAGAGAATAAAAGTTAGCTATACATTGTGTAGGCAGAATTACAACCAATTCATACATTAAACGACAACTAAACTTTTTTTTGACTCTGTTTTTCAAGAAGGCTAAACAAAGAAAACTATCTGATTATCTCAACTTGCAGGATTAGCCAGGTAATGTGGCAGACACTATATACTTTGATTGGTAAAACTATGTAGCAGAAGGATGCAGGCTACATACAAATAAGCCTGCGGCATATAGATGTCCTCTAAAAGTGTCCCACATTTACTAAACAATGTTCTGTAAATGTGAAAAATAGCAAAATGGTGCAAAAAAGGTAAGTCTTTTAACTATCCAAATGACTACAGGACAGTGTCTGTCCTGATTATAAATACAGGAGGTATTAAGCAACTAAAGATCTGATATACCGTATTTGCTCGAATATAAGATGACCCTGATTATCAGACGACCCCCCAAACTTTGGATATTCCTTTAGGAAAAAAAACTAAAAGCCTGAATATAAGACTACCCTATAGGAAAAAAGTTTACCTTGTATATTTAATAAAAATTATGATATTAAAAAAAATGCATTTCTTGTTTTTATTTCCTTTTATGTACAATGCTGCTTCTATCCCCCAGACTTGCCCAATGCTCCCTCTTGCCCCCCCCCCACCAGACTTGCCCAATGCTGCCTTTTCTCTCTCCCCCCTCCAACCTTTTCTCTCTCCCGCCCTCCCCCAATCCTTTCTCCCTCTCTCTCTCCCCCCAACCTTTTCTCTGTTTCCCTCCCCCCAACCTTTTCTCTCTCTCCATGCTGCCCGACACTTCCGTCTATTATGACGTGCAGACATCCCCCTGCTGCCCAAATCTCCTGGTGGCTAGTGGAGGCAGTCGGAGTGTGTCTGCACGATACGCACAGACATCCTCCGCTGCTGCCCGGCACTTCCGCCGGGACTTTTATGATGAAGCCGGAAGGTCTTATAATCGAGCAAATACGGTATTGCTCTCAGCAAAACACAGAAAGCTAGCCCCTTTGTTAGCCATTTTTGCTTCTACAACTAATAGAGGGGAAAACCAAAACTAAACAGTGTGAAACAATATCGTAAAATCACACTAGCATAAGACAGTAGTTACAACCCCGGCACTACCTTTCACCACCCTTCTGTGAGGAAAGGGATTCTTAAACAATTTCCTCTTGTACATACGCTCTTTAATATCGCACTGGTATTTGTCATTTTTTGTACGGTGGCAGTTTGGCATCCACCAATTACTTTTTAACAATACAGAATAAAAGTTTTTTTTTTTTTTTTTATCTTTCAATTTTTTTCTTTATTATTATATGATAGACAAATACAATATTGACAAAATTCACAATTTACATCAGTGAAGCAATTAAACTGAAACATACAGATCGAGTTGAGTTCAATATATTCAAGTCTTTTCTATGATCTATTTCTATTCCTTGTTTTATCTCGATCTCTCAGCCAATCCTCATTCATTCTGTTCGGGGGGATGGAGAGAGCAAAGGGGGGGGGGGGCTTTGGATGAGGGAGTCAGTCTGTCTAGTAGTTGTTATATATTTTCCAAGGTGCCCAAATTTGATGGAATTTGTCTAATTGATCTAACTTTTGGTAAAAAGCTACCTCCATTTTGTACTGAAAATCTATTTGCTGCTTGACCTCTGACCATTGGATACCTCCTTTCTTTTTCCATTGTCTAGCTATGTTGTTTTTTAAATAATATGCAGACCCCACTCCACAAACTCTATGAATGTTACATCCAAATTGCATTGCTGACATTTATATCGGCAAATAAATTCGGAAGATACCTGACTGCGTGTGTGCACGGTTTGGGTATCATGCAGAATTGCATTTCTGACACAGGCTGCAATTCAAATGCCATATTCAGCCCCTTGGTTAATTTGTGTCGGCAACACAAATGAGCCAAAGGCTCAGGAATGAAAGTAGGAGGGGCAGGGGACTCTATCAAGCAAATAAAGTAATAATAATAATAAGTTGAATTAGGTTAATTATTGGCTCAGTTTAACTGTCCTTTAAGATAATATGTTTTAACATGTCTGTGCTGTCTTCTGTTTATGACATTACCTTGTGGCTTCATATGCAAATAACACATTTCTAACTGAAAGTACTTTATTTGTACGTCAAGCCACATGTAATGTCATAAAAAAAACAACACCACAGAAACATTTGAAACACATTTTCTCATTAATAAATACATTTTTTCCAATTATGTTAACACTATATATATTTATCATTTCCCCCCTCTTCAGTCACAGTATAAACAAAGTTTAGGTGACAGAGTGGTTTAAGGGAAGTTGTTTATTTATTTATTTTTTGTCCACAAAAACGCACATTGAAGTACTTAAGTATTATCAGTGAGGGTAGTATTGTCCATTTTTGGCCAACACTATTCCTTTGAATAGCCTTAAAAAATAACTGTTTATTTTAAAGTTATGTTTAATTGAAAGATTGTAGACATTTTAAATAGAAATACTTCAATGAAAGAAAGCAAATAAAGTACCTTATTAAGCTCACTGTGCCCAACATGGCTCTATCAGGTGCAGACTTCTTGGTACAGATCTTCTTGCATCTGACCCAAGATTCTAAACAACATTTCTGCCACCTGATACAGATATACAAAGACAGCTCAATAACCTACTTTATTGGTACACTTTCATTAAGGCATTTATATTTAAAATGCCAAAATTTGATGCAATAACACATAACTTCATATTTGGCTTCCAAAATCATCTATTTGTTATCCATGGTGCTGAAAGTGAGTTGCATATGGTGCAGATATAAGAGCTGTCCGCGGTGCTGAAATGTGAGCTATGTTCACGTAACATATATTTTAGTGGGTATCTTAGATGCACTAGAGTCTTTATTAATGAAAGAGATAATTAAAGAGCATTGCAAAGTTAAACCTGAGTTGCAAAAATTCTCCAATTCAGCTATACTTCAAACTCTCCTATTTTGGCTTTAACTTTCCAATTCCCCTGTCAATTCACTGCAGTTCCCTCTTTCATGAATAAAGCCTTAAGTTAGTATTCAAACTACTGGTAATTATTAACCTTTATCTATTAAGTACCAATACACTCAGCAGAGAGTATGTTGGGTAACCAAAGCACAGTACAATATATTCTGAAATATAACAATACAAGAGGATTTGATGTCCTTGCCCTTAATTTTACAATCTTACAATTTGCAGGACTCTTATGCAAAGTTTAAAGTGTTCCTCTCATATAACAATTACTAGGAATCACTTCTGTATGGGTTTCCAAATGTGTAAAATTTTGTATAGTTTTATGCCACAATGTTTCAGCAATGACCCTCAACACAACAGTCATAAATTACTAATATGGTGGCTTGTGCATCTGCCCAATCCCACACAATTTGGAATTAATGGTTAATGGCTATAGGAGGAGCCATGAGTTTATAACAGGGACTCCAAATCCAAAAGGGGGTTATAGCCTGCACTATGTCTTGTACTGTTTCTTTCTCTTTTATGTGAATATTTTGTACAAGCAAAACAAAACATCAGTGGATAAGACATTTATTGTTTATTATCTACACCTTGTGCATCCTCACTATCACTTTAATACCTTCCCGACGCTAGGACATACTATGCCGTCCTTATTTTACAGTGCCTAAAAGACGCTAGGATGGCATAGTATGTCCAGCGTTAAACAGCTCATCATGAGCTGTGCTCGGTCCCACTGCAGGGACTTGCAGCAGGATCCCACTTGTCTGATGAGGCCACTTGAGTGGCCTCAGTCTGACAGGGAAAATGTAGCCAGTGCTCAAAGCGTCCAGTGGTCTCATGAGCTTTTGGCAGGGACCCACAGGGTGTATTAAGACCCTGATCGGTCCTCTGCCATAGTGTTCCTGGCTACCGATCACCAGGAACAAATTGTGACGTTTTGGTGCTTGCGTCGTCTGAGATGCAAGCACCATACGTCACAAAGAGGTTCAATTTCTAACCTTTTGTGGTGCTGTATTTATAGGGGTACATCGCTAGAGTTTCTGCTGCTATATATTGTTTGAGTGCCACTGTCACAATTTACTTTATTTGATACAACTTAATTGTTTTACAATCTCTACTTAATCCATTACAATAGTACATAGCTGTCATGTTTCCGTTCACTCCCTTGCAACATTAGGAAATGTATATTCAACAGAGTTTGCACATAGTCTGAAGGTATCTGCTGACATCTTTTGGCCATTGTATATTCTGCAAATCCACACATTTTATTTACCATAGGCATTCTCAACTGGCATAAATACAAGCTGTTTTATTTTTTAGTTGCAACATCATGTGTATAAAATATTCATTTAAGAACAAGGATTAACCTAGTTATACTGAAGAATAAATATTGGATTTCAGAACCACGTACACAAAGTGAAAACATGCAGCAGTTGTATTTTTACCAAACTTGAATGTATTCTTTACAGGCTGATTAGTCCCTCTGAATTTAGAAACTGTTAAACACTTGTATGGAGAAACAGTTCACAGCCGGCTAGGCATCTGGCACATTAATCATAACCATGCAATTTTGCTACTATCGTGTGTACTAAGCATTCACTATGCTACTATGGAGCATACTCTTTTGTAAGTTTATGCAACTTACACATGTTATTGAGTGCATGCACCAATGTCCTTTCACTAAACAATAAGTTATGATTAGAGTTGAGCGGACACCTGAATGTTCGGCAGGTTTGTCCGAACTTCGAAAAAATGTCCGGGTCCGTGCTCGAACTTGACCCCGAACCCGAACCCCATTGAAGTCAATGGGGACACGAACTTTTGGCCACTAAAATGCCTCTAAAAAGTCCTGGAAAGGGCTAGAGGGCTGCAAAATGAAGTAAAATGTGGGTAAGAGTGTCCCCATTCATACGAATAGGTCAATTGACCTATTCGTATGAATAGGGACTCTATTTTGGTTTATAGAAAGCCAAAAGCACTATTCGAAAGAGATTCGGTTTATAGACTTTCGGTTTATGGAATACATGTAATGCTATTGGCTTTCTATAAACCGAAATAAAGTCCCCATTCATAAGAATAATTGAAGAATTGACCTATTCGTATGAATGGGGACTCTATTTCGCTTTATAGAAAGCCCATAGCATTACATACAATGTAATCGCCGAACTCCAACCCGAACATACAGTGGAATGTCTGTGTTCGGGTCTGGGGTCCAAAAACCGTAAAGTTCAGTACGAACCCGAACAGTGCGGTTCGGGTTCGCTCAACACTAGTTTTGATGAGTTGACACCTGACACTTGAGGGCAGTCTATGAGATCCCTGTCTTGCCACCCCAGATTCTTTCTCTTTTGTTTCTGCTTTTCTGTGAAAAAGAATAGAAATGTTGTAAATGTGCATGTGTTAGGGTGTAATGAAAACTGCTCGCTTCTTTGCAAAAGCTGTTTGATGACTTTTTGTAAGGGCTGTCTTGTCCTCTTTTTTTTTTTTTTTTTTTATATACAAGCAATGCCCCCACATGCTAGATATAGTCCTCCTAAAATTAGGAGGTATGAACTTGACTATTTTTACCTAAATTTGCTCACTAGTCAGTTCACCACAATCCCTCTGTGTAGATGAATATAGCCTAGTGCATGTCTAACAATTTATTCAGTATCTACTGCTTTTCAAACCCTAGCCCTAAGAGACCTGACCCCCCCAGCTATCAGATACAAGCCTGAGAGCTGGGCAAGTGCTCGCCGCCCCCCTAACATTATCGTTCGCAGCCCCCCTAAAATTAATTGAGGGCCAGGGCAAGTAGGGCATACTAAAAAAGTAATCGAAGGGTGGTAAAATGCCTCTAAACACTCATAATAAATAAATAAATATACCCCAGGGTCTGATGGCTACTCAAATGCTCCCAGACACCATAAAAATAAATGACGACCCCATTGGGACCTGGGGCTACTCAATGGCCCCAGATCACCTGTTAAAATAAATAAATCCCCCCTTTTGGGTCTGACCACATCCAATTAACTAATTAAAAAAATAAATCCCTACCTGTCCCCCCCATCTTTACCATGCCCAGATAAGGGGGACAATTCACCTGTAAAATAAAAAAAAGATCACCCTTTGAGTGCTGCGGGGGAGTGTGGCTGTGAAAAACACTAAGGGTGAACTTGGTAAATGCATTATTACCTGTATCTGCGATGCCTTGACCCTCACCTATTCTATTAAAAAAAAAAAACACTGGCAAAAAAAAGCGTGAGAGTTCCAGAGGGGAATGGATGCATAATGAAATCCTTACCCTGAGAGCTGGGATTTCATTTGAATAAAGAAAATGTTCAGATGCCTTTTTCTTCTTCAAATAAAATCCCCCCTCTCAGAGCAGAGATTTCATTATGCATGCATTGTGCAGGGACTTTGGAGTTTTTTTTTTTTTTTTTTTTTTATATTTTTGGTGGTCCCATCTCTGGACTGGAAGATGAGGATCAAAGCATCACGGATAGCTTCTGCATCCGGGATTCAGGTAATCATTTTATTCACAGGCCACCCTTGTGAATTTCACTGCACACCCCCATGATCCCCAAAGTGTCACTTTTTTTTAACAGGTGGTCATCCTTCCCCCTACCTGGGCAAATTAGACATAGGGAGATAGGTAGGAAAATTCTTTATTTTTTTTATTAATTAATTGAATGGGTTGGGGGACATCAGGCTCCACCCATACCTATGGGGCTATTTATTTATTTTAAGAGGGGTTATGGGGCCAACAGGCAGCCCTTAGACCCCAGGTTTTTTTGAGATCTGAGGGGATTTGTGCAGCTCCCATACACCGGGGGGGGGGGGGGGTATATTTATTTATTATAGGGGTCAGGAGGTATTTTAACAGCAATATTAGGGGGCAAGCAAGGCTACTAGCCATGGCCCCTTAATATATATGTTATTGGTTGTGAGCACTTGCAAAGCTCCTAGCCCCATTTAGGATAGCGGAAGCGCCCTGACCCCCCGTATGTATAATCCCCCATTACACATATGTAATGTGTAAAGGGGTAATGTGTAAAGGTAAAATGGATGGGAGCCCTTTTTTGCGATGTGATTATTTTAGCGGCTGAGAACCATTTTTCTGGTTCCCATCCCCATTTATTATTGGCTAGTAGCCCTGGCCCAATTAATTTTTTATGGGGGGGGCAGTTTTGTTCAAATGCATTTATGAGGGCTTTGGCTTTTATTTTTATTGTTCTTATTTTACTTTTTAATTGCAATTCGCCTTCTAAAAAAAGGCAAAGCAGGTCTGATCATTGCATATTGTGTAGCCAAAAACCTATGGGTTTTATGGCAAAAATGTTCTGAACTCCAATCCAATGGCCTCCGATGCTTCTCTTTCCAGACAGCTCGAATAGCTGAATTGGACCAAAAAGGCAGTATTTCATTTCGGGTATTCATTTGGTTTGGCTACTATGCCATCTCAGAATCCATTTTGGATCAAATTGGGCTATATTTTATAGACCCTTTTGTGCAATCCCTCACAATGCTACCAAATTGTTGAGCAATTAAAGAAAATTCTTAGACCTTAATAACTGGTTTATAGCTGCTCTGGCTGTGGCAGGCTGCTAAGTCCTCAGACCATAATTGAGTGCCCAACTGCTCAGAGCGCTCCCGGTAATGATTTTTTTAATCAATCAGTATTTCATTTAAAGTGCATATACCAAATATGGGTAAAAATTCCAAAGAGCATTGTATTTAAAATACACATGAGGATGGCAGTAGCTGGGGGGGAGATGCTGGGAAAGCCTAAACTGACAAAATACCTTCATACATCACATAAAATATACAAAAAATGTGTGCTGTGTCCATTCAAATTCTACACAATATGTGCAAAAATTAATAATACCACTTGTCATACAACTTGGTACATGGATCATCCACAGAGTATCTCCTTAAGATGTTAAAAAGCTCCAAAAGGGCATGTAAAATATAAATAGACATAATGTGGTGTAGTATATAGGAAATATGTACAGGAAAGAGTGTTTATACTGTGTATATTGCACTCACTTATCCCATTTGTAACAGCACTCTCCTGGACAATGGCTTTGAACCTAAGGAGTGGAAAGGGCAAGTACCAAAAGTACCCGATAATATCCACAACTCTATAGCTCAAAAACAGGCAAAAAAAAAATAAACATTAAGGCAGCAGAAATGCCAACAGCATTTTTAAATAAAATTATAAAACATTTCTGTTGGTATGTCTGCTGCCCTTTTTTTGAGAAATAAATACTTAAAACAACACACAATATGCATACAAAAGATCCACCTTAATGGTGGATCATGGGGTAGAGTACTGTATGGATGCTTGGTTACTTCATCCGCTACCGCACTTTCGTAAGTCCTTTTCCCCATTAAACTCCATTAAAGGACAACTAAAGTTTTTTTAAGGGTTAAAACATTGTATCCTCTTCTCTGAAATAGGAGGCTAGCATGTGCTGACAGCTCGTCTGGTCATGATCGGTCAGGTCAGATGTGTTTTGGATCCCCCAGGTGGATGTGGCTACATTGCTAACTCCATTGCTAACCCCATCACAAACATAACACATCTAACCACACCTATTTTATATGGCAACCACTTTGGGCCCTATGACCTTACCAAGTAAATTGCCATGATTCCCCAGCCAGCTTTACCACCAGTCTGCCAGTGCCATATTTGCATCCAAACAGTTTGCCAGTGCCATCTTTGCCCCCAAACTGCTTGTCAGTACCGTCTTTGTACCAAGCAGCTTGTTAGTGCAATGTTTGTCCCAAAACAGCTTACCAGTGCCATCATTGTGCCCAAACAGCTTACCAGTTCTATCACTGTGCCCAAACACTTTGCTGATGGACAAACTAACAAAAAGTAAGAAAAGGCTGCAAACAGCAACATCAGCTTTGTCAGTTCCATAATGTAACAAAGTCTTCAGACCAGGCTCAATTCATTCTCTGTGCTACTGCATTATCCACATAATACCACAGTATACTGAGATTGCAAAAACTCTAGAAAAGTAAATCTGGATGCAATAGTAAAACAATATAATGAACAGATTTCAAAATGGTAAATGAGAGAGAAACACACCACGTTAAATAAAGACTGCACTGTGGCCCAAGGAAAATAAAATGTAACGCTCTAAAATTGTGCATCAATAATAAGAAAGAATGCACCCGAGGTTAACCACTTCCCTCTCTTACAAAACATACCAACAATAGGATACCTTACATGGTTAAATAACACAGTGTATTTAATGGTCAACGGAAGTCCCCTTTCCTCACACAGAGGCCAATATATGGGCCACGTTGTTGCAGAAGGGCCTATTTCCCACACAGTGCAGCCCAAGCTTGCTGTCATGGATGAGAATGGCTGAGGGTGAGGCAGTACTGATACATCTGGCACAGACTTCACCCATTGTGCAGTGCACACCATTCCCCTGCCATGGATCGGAGGGAGGGGTCTCTCCTAGTTAAGGGCTCCTATGTTGATCCCCTTTGATCACAAAGGTATCTCTCTGCAATAGCAGAGCAGTTTGCTGACCAGTTCGGCCTGCCTGCTTCCCAGGGAAGGATGTCAACCTGTGGTTAGAGGATAAACTAGCATGGACTATCAAAAGTACATGCCAGTTTATCCTTCTGCTAGGGGCACTACACTTTTCAACATAGAAGCACAAGTGCAAAAAAAAAGTTTAGTTGTCCTTTAAATCTGTAGGACAAACAGAAGGGGGAATTTCTGATATGATCCACTCATAGGTATTTGTGGTGTATGTTCTCCATTATGCTCAGACAAACTGAAAACTGTAGTCCACAACAGGTGTAGTGACAGCTGACCTTTGGCACTAATTCTGTTATGGCTCAGCCCTATGGTTGACTGAGCAAGACCTGTATTCCACAACAGATGGTACAGCAAAGGTCAGTTTTCACTAAAAGAGAAATATGGCTGGGATTTGGTACTCGAGATAAGGTGCAGTCTAGTTGTCATTATGCTCAGCTAAACATCACAAGACCAAGGAGGTGAATAAGGACTCCCAATGCACGTGTGCAAAGTTATAGACATGTGCACATAACATTTGTTGTATGATCAGTGCCTGAAGTGACCCTTTACGCTCTCTATTGTCTTAAACTGATTTAAAGAGTAATACCAGTGTGATATATAATATCAGTAAAATTTAAAATATGCAACTGAGAAAAAAAAATATTTCATGACCTCTAGACATTATTTCAACCAAACCTTTTTCTAGATGTGACCCCTGTTGCACCAGCATGAACCCATTAATCATAGAGTACACTAGTACAGCTAATTACATTTTCTTATCACAGATGGAAAAGAAAATTATATTTGAAACATAGACATTTGTGCATATTTCATGCAGCAGGAATATATGCTGATTAAGTTAGTCCAGAGGTCAGAGAGTTGTTACAAGGAGTGTGAGAAACAGTTTTCCAGGTAAGCACCAACATTACTTGCTGTTCTAACTCACCACTGGGTGCCAAGGAGGAATGTATGAAAATATTTCTGTAGCTGGCAGTCCTGCATGGGAAACATTGTTGAAACCTGTTCCTAATAGTTTGGTGTTTATTGAAAGTGAATGCTATTATTTATTTTAGAGCACCAACACGTTACCACTGTATAGCAGAGAAACAAAATATGTACCAAAATGTGAAACAGAAGGTATGTTATGATAAGAATAGTTTGTGCCCCTGCAGGTAGTTTTAAAATCAATGCAATTAATTTAGGAATGTTTTGATGAATCCAGGACTTCCGGACTTTTAAATTACAAGCGTTTGTGTGACACTTGTGAGAGCAGTAACCATTATTTTATGTAAGCGATTTTAACCTTTTTCAACTTTGATTAAAAAGGGTTTTATACTATGTGAATATCTCTCAAGAGATTGCAGGAGAAATATACGTTAAAGTGCCCCATCCCCACCATGCATCTCCACCCCAGAAATGCCACTTACATGCCTCCCAACTGTTCCGCTTTGTGCCTGGCCTTGCCTTATAGCTAGGATAGCCTTATACCTATCCCATGCATGCTTAAACTCCTTCACTGTATTAACCTTTACCTCTTCTGCTGGAAGACTATTCCATGCATCCACTACCCTCTCTGTAAAGTAATACTTTCATTAGTCCCTGACCTTATCTTATATCTAGGGTAGCTTTATGCCTATCCCATGCATGCTTAAACTCCTTCACTGTGTTTACCTCTACCACTTCTGCTGGAAGGTTATTCCATGCATCCACTACCCTCTCAGTAAAATAATACTAAGTTTCTGACCTCATCTGTATTAACCTCTACCATTTCTGCTGGACGGCTATTCCATGCATCCACTACTCTCTCAGAAAGTAATACTTCCATTAATCCCTGGTCTCATCTTATATCTGGAATAGCCTTATACCTATCCCATGCATGCTTATACTCCTTCACTGTATTAACCTCTACCACTTCTGCTGAAAGGCTACCCCATGCATCCTCTACCCTCTCAGTAAAGTAATATTTTCATTAGTCCCTGGCCTTCTCTTATATCAAGGATAGCCTTATACTTATCCCATGCATGCTTAAACTCCTTCATATATTAACCTCTCATACACCACCCTCTCAGTAAAGTAATATTACTTTTCTGTCTACAAAAAAACATTAAAATATTTCCAGCCTTTTTAAAAGCTTGAGGTGGACCCCAATATATGTATATAACTAGCTGCGTGTATACTTATATGAACTTTTTAATATAACATTCAACTATTTTCATATGTTATGAAAATGTTATTGAAATTTTTTTAATTTCTAATTTTTAATACGTTCTTATGCACCCACATTGCACCTAAAGGTCTTAACACACCACTATACAGTACTCACAGCACTTGGCTTGTACTCATATTGCACCCACACGATTTGGCATGCCGCAGTGTAAATTTGCCTGCCAGAACATACCACAGTGTCACTTTGTCCCACTGAACTGCCCCTGCAGAACATTTTGACATAATTTGCCAGTTATTTTGCCCATTTTCCAGTGTGCTCATCAGCCATCTCCTCCGAAATGTTTCCTGCACGCACGCTGCATGCAGGAAATACAGCCACCGAATGTGACGTTTCTGGTGGCTGTGACGAAAAGCCGGGTCAGTCACACGGGCATTGGGGGCCCACGGGGCAGCTGCTTCCGGCCCCCAGGAATGAATGGGCCCTGGGCAGCTGCTCCGTTTGCCCACAATTTTTTTTTCATTTTTTTTTTGTGTGTGCAGGGGTCGACAGGGCATCCGGGTCCCCTGGAGCGAAGGGACCGGTCGCAGCTGCGACCCCTGGACCAATGATAGGTACACCACTGGCAACCAATATGATTTTCAAGTGGACCAAGGCTCTCCTCCAACCTGCTACCCTACTTCCTCATCCCAACTGAGGGCATTTACCAGCAATGCTGGTGTTTAGGGTACCAGTCAACCACCCCCCACAACAGATATTCCCAACTAGTAACAAAACAAAACAAAAATATGTATGGTCATTTCTTATGTTTTTTTTCTTCACCTTTCCCTAAAAAATCCCCACAACCCTTTGAATGCAGAGCAAAGAAATATATTGCCTAGTGCCTGGTATGCAAAAGTTTAAACCAGTAAAATAAATAAATATATTATTTCTTGAATGTTCTGCAACGTCTTTACATCCTATTCTTCTGTGCATTTGGGCTTATTAAAAAATTGCAAAAAAACAAACAAACCAAAACACCCTGAGACAAAATGAATAATTTGTGCCACTGAACTCAATGGCTATGCACATTTAAATATCTATACACCATCTGCCATTCCCTCCTCTTTGTCCTTATTTTTTTAATGAATCAGCATGCTACCTACATTTCCCATAGATTTTAATACCAAGAAGTTGCATTCTGATTGGAAGCATTCTGAAACCAGCTTAGTGTTTTGAGAAAGCACCCCTCACCCTGTTGGTGAGAGTAAGTTTGTAACATCTACATTGCAACACTAAAATGTCAATGGGTTTTTAATTCAATTGTCAAAATAGACCAGGAACTATCCATTTTGGGATCCCCAATTCCTGAGGGTTGGGATCCCCAATTCCTGAGGGTTGGGATCCCCAATTGCTGATTTATTATGCCTGTCTGCTCTTTAATAATAACATACAATTTTATTAGCATCCTTTAAACAACTCTTGTGATAATAAAAAAAAGCAAACCCCTGGTATGTGTGTCCTATGCATTTTCTTGGCGCTTGCTATTTAAGCTAGAAAGAGAGAGGGAAATCGGAATGGTTCAGAGGTTGTGGGGATGGCCCATTACACTTAAATTGTAATCCTGGAAGAAGGGGACTCTGTTTCATGTCTCAGTCTGTTGTCTTAGTATGTAGTCCCCCTCTATGCTCTCTACCTAGCACTACGTAAATTGTTGACGCTATATAAATTAATCCAGTGTAAATAATATCCACAGGTGAGCACTAAAATAAACTGTACTTCAAATTTAAATGTGTTGCTGTTGACCCAAAATTCTCCTAGGAAGAATACATTCATTGGCCCAAAAACCTCCTTCTTTTCAACTCAACATCCCCAGGGCTCAACTGCAGTTTATCTCCTGCAGAGTAAAGAAACTTTAGATTTGTGGTGCCAAAGAGCTGTTGTACACACATTTTATATTCAGCATTGCAAGAACCACTAGACTACTGTTATCTCTGATTCTAACTATAATAGCTCACATTGATTAATTAGTTATCATCTCTCAATAGGCCCATTAGATAGTGTGACCAGATGTCCCTTTAAAAAGATAAGAGCTATGTATGATAAAAGGCTGCATTGAAATCCATACTACCAATGCCGAGTGCATTTCTTTTAATAATCTGGGCATCTACTATACCATAAGCAAGACTATCTTCCTAATGTTCCTTCTCCCATGCAGCACTCTGCTGCTCCTGTCAGGTGCGCGTTCTCGCGCTCACATCCCCCGAACCCCGCCCCCTTCTCCCAGTGGCTTACAGAGCGCGCTTGATTGACAGGCAAGATGTCGGTGCAGAGAGAGGCAGGAGGGGATGCAGCAGCGGCACCTTTACAGGCATCAGCAGCACCAGGCACCGGCTACACCACACTTATTCTGCAATCACCGGCAGCTATCCACGATTCATCCTGAGGGTCAACACATGCACTCGGCGCAATTGATAATAACATCAGCAAAATAATAATAAAGCATCCTGCAGCAACAGAATAATAATAATAAAGCAAGCACCCGAATAAGTGCACCTGTCAGCTCCTGCATGCACCGAATTGCTGATCAGGTTGTTCACCTAGTGACATTATTATTTGTTCCTGTTGGAAGCTTTGCAGTGGATACACAGCCTGTGCATGCATATAGCTTGCTTTATTAATTTATTTATATATCTGCTGCTGGCAGCATCAGCACCGCTGCCTGGTGCTTTGATGGAGTGAGCCAGTGCACAAGGTGCAGGTTTGATGCAGCCTCATAGTACCCGGGGTGCCCCCATCCATGCACCCGTGCTGAAGATTGAGGTGGTGGGGAAACGCTAAGCAGTGGGTTGCAGGAAAGAGACCTAGAGTGGGTGGGTGGGGGGTTCATTTGTGCCCGTTTTATTTTGGGGGAGGGTGAGAAGAGAAGAGGGTGAGTGCAGAGCAGAGGTGGGGGAAGCAATGGATGAAGATAATGTGTCCAGCGGTGACGAGCAGCCCCTGAATGCCCAGACAGCCCTACAGCAGTGCCAGATGGTCCAGGACATGATAGACATCAGCATCTCCAACCTGGAGGGGCTCAGGACCAAATGTGCTACCTCCAACGACTTGACACAGAAAGAGATCAGGACACTGGAGGTAGGAGATGAAGTGGGGGCATGCTAGAGCGACATGGTTCATGACCATTGTTGTGGGTGCTAGAGACTTGTGCTGTCGTGTTAATAATGTAACTGTTCCCTTTTTTGTTAGCATTGACCTACTAGGTGCCTAGTTGGTCAGCAAGACAGTCCTGTGCTAGCTACACTCTCATGGTTACTGATTCACTCGCTTGCTCAGTGAGGGCTAATCTATGGAACCCTTGCTAGTTGTGGACTGCGTCTCCGATGATATTCAGCGTGGCTGGCTGAGCATTATGGGAGCTGCAGTGCACCAAAGCTGAGCTGCCAAAGGTTGGCCATCACTGTTCCGGCTCATTTGTAGAGGTTTCATGCTTGCAGTGGGTTTGTTTATATTTGGTGTGCAGTGCCATAAATTAAGCAGCTGCAGTGAGATGGAGTGAGCCTGCGCATTCTGCAGGTGGTCACAAAGGTGCTTCTCTATAACAGACTGTGCAGGGCTCCTATACAACTCCCCCCATCCTTCTTCATCTTCCTCAGCCCACATCTTCCATAGATCCTTGCAGATAGATACCATGCTTTTTTTTGGCTTTGTACTTGGAAGGTTAGATATATGCATTTATTATTTGTCTATGGCACCAATCCCTGAACAGCAAATGAGGGTTTGCAGCAAACGCATCAAAAAAAGGAGAGCTCACACAGTAAGGGGAGACCTGAGCAGATCAGCTTTATTGAATGTTTAGCCCTGTCTGTTGACGCTAGCACTAAAGGGGTTAAGATTGGGCCGTATAATTGATTCAGTCAGGCCCTTCTGTGGTAAAATCTGGCCTATCTCACAGGGTTTCATGTGGGTTAGTCATTACCAATGGGAGATGATACCTGTGGAACGACCATGTTGCTATTTATCATGTCTAATCCATACGATTTTTGTATTTATTCGTTTAGTGCCAAAGGGAATTTAGTCCTAATTGCTTGTTGAAAACTAACTAATTTGAGTAATTTGTTTAGTCATTGTAGTCGTGCTAACTTAAAGAATATATATATATATATATATATATATATATATATATATATGCACACACAAGTACATATGTCTCATATATTTTTCCATATGATAAAATACTGCATTGTATCCTGATTACACGGCAATATCTTATTTATTTAAAAAAAAGTTCGTATATACAAACATTGTGTACAAAACATTAAACACAAATGAATCATCGCATAAATTGTGTCTACCTTTTACCTAATGTAATATCAAGGAATATCTTCATTAAAGTTCATTACCCATTCCTGGTTGTGGGCCTACACTGCTCAGCAATACATTGTAGCCCCTTAGGTACTAAACCTGCAGAGTAACAATTGGTGTTCTTGTCCTGAGAAAAGGCTGGGAGGTTCTGGCATCAATTCCCACACTTTAGTGGATAACTATAATCATTTTAATAGGACACAAATTTCTTTTACTCTCTTCTTTAAATACCTTTTTTTCCAGTAAATTTTTACTTTTAAAAACTGCCCTTAAGGGTTAGTAAGTTTTGTCTTTAATCAATGAATAAACTGCCTGAAAGCTAACTCCAACTGCAATAAACATATCAATATAATCAAAATATTTCCTGTAAAGAAATAATATGTTTGAGTGAGTTTCTAAAAAAAATCCAAAACGCTCCTAGCCTTATAGGCAGTGGTTAACACTCAACTCTGGTAGTTGAAGCGTTAACTACATTCTAACAGGTCCGTTTCACATTTTTTTTTTTAAACAACTCTGTAATATTGTCATACAGTAAGTTTATTCGTTACATTGTGTTGTGTTTTTTTAAAGTGAATTTGTGAAATACGTTTTACAAATATCTACATTGTATTTAATGAAAATGGAACTTCCATGAAAACATTACTTTTGTTTAGATCTAATTACCTTTTTGCCCTGTGCCAAGAAAAATAATTCAAATGTTTTCTGACTACATCATGTAATCATTAGATCACCAATATCTCTTTGAAGTTAAATCAGATGCATATTTCAACCTACACACTTGCAGATGCATTGACTCTGTTTTAAAACCTCTACAAGGTGAAAGCCATAAAATGAAAGCAGTCAGTTTTTTTAAAACAAGATTGAAAGAGATCTAAACACAAGTAACTTGTCAGCCCATGAATTGAGTATTCTTTCTAATTTTATGAAAACTGTCTCTGTTAACGAAAAAGCTACTTTACAATAATATAGACAATACCAAAGTTAGAGAAAATGGTTCATGGTAGCATTACTTTAACTTTAATCTATTTGCTTATCATCTCTTGTCACAGCTGCTATGACTTTTACCAGTTTTTGTTATGTCTTTATTCTCTCTTCACCTTTTGGAAGGGACAACAATCCAAAGTGTGCTTCTGTGCAGAGATTTTAAGTGCAATATATACAGCCTGGTGTCTTTCCGGGGAAATATCTTCAGATATCTTGAATATGTAAAAGCAGAAAAAAACATTACACAGAGTATACAGTGTAATAAGTTTTTGAGAGCCCAGTTTAAACATTTACTATGACTTTCCATGGTCTGTGTTTCTTCACATCATTTGTTCCTTCTATAGTCCATTAAAGGACAACTGTAGCAAAACAAGTTCTGTTTAATTGAAAGATTACATCAAGAGTAGGCATTTTATATAGAAAAAGTAGAAATGTGATATACACAGCGCCTATTTTGTGAAATCAAAGTGTCTATCCTTCCTCTTTACGAGGGAGGGTAAGGAAGAGAAATATAGAAATGCTTTAATGAAAGAATACAAACAAAGTACCTTATTGAGCCATTTTTACTCCATATAGCTCTAACAGGAGGCAAGCATTTTGTTTTAGAATCTTTTGTCTGATGGGTCAGATCTTTGTTCATCCAAGGTGAGTGAAGAGCTGACCCAAGATTCTAAACAACATGTCTGCCCCCTAAGAGAACCATATGGAGTAAAGAACGCTCAATAAGGTACTTAATTTGTATTCTTTCATTAAATAATTTCTTTATAAATCATCTACAATTGATACAATCTTTCAATTAAACATAAGTAAATTGTTTGCTACAGTTGTCCTTTAAATCATTCAATAGTGCCGGTGTTGTGTTCTAAAAAAGAAAATGTGATTGAAGTTGCTGATTGATATAGGACCAAATATGTCAAATATTTATAAACTTTTGGACCCAAACTAACCAGTTCTGTTTAGTTGAGCTTGGTGACACTTTGTCAGGCCACCTGATAAGATCAGAGATAGACACACCTAGACATGCAAGACAGATTTGCAGAGTTATAATGTATAAAGATTGACAGACAAGGCAGACAAGACAATTGGATAGAAAGATTGAAATTGTTGCCAACTGGGGCACCTAAAAGTGAAACGTATTGCAGCGCCAGTCCATTGAGTGAGATTAGAGACCAGCCTAGGTGGCGGTTGCCCTCCTACTGCCCCTGCCAGCCCTCCCCTGCCTGGATTGCAGCTATTAGTTCACATCTCAAATTCCCTTAATCTCATAATTTAAGGCCCCCATCAGTGGCGGAACTACCGCTGTTGCAGGGGTCGCACCTGCGATCGGGCCCGTCACTCCAGGGGGCCCGGCCACCATGTGAGTGACGGGGTCATGCTCTTGGAGCTACCCGATGGCAATGGATTTCCTGAGGCCCGGTCAGCGCTGCGGTGCTTTAAAAGCGCTACCTGGCCCCGGTGATCAACATCAGAGCTGGGAGGAAGCGGTCACTTCCTCCCAGCTAACACTGCACCACGCGGGATGAGACCGCCGGGGAGGAGAGGAGCGAGTCAGAGTGGGAGCTCTGACTCCCATCAGCATGAGGCAACCACTGGACCCCATGGAAGTCACCCTCCTGCACCGAAAAGGTAGGAAACAGGAGGGTGACTAAATTTTTAAAAACAAGTGTTCGTGTAAGAGAATGGCT
The DNA here is from genome assembly GCA_036172795.1 of Pelodytes ibericus. Classification (NCBI taxonomy): domain Eukaryota; kingdom Metazoa; phylum Chordata; class Amphibia; order Anura; family Pelodytidae; genus Pelodytes; species Pelodytes ibericus. The sequence continues at coordinate 141,775,778 of CM069860.1, read as the reverse complement.
GTATATGTGTGTTTGTGTATGTCTGTATGTGTCTTTGTATGTCTTTGTCTGTATGGATGTGTGTGTGTCTGTATGTGTGTGTATGTCTGTGTGTGTCTGTATGTGTGTGTGTGTGTTTGTATGTCTTTCTGTGTGCGTGGTATGTCTGTGTGTGTGTATGTGTATCTGAATGTTTGTCATTAAGTGTGTCTGTGGATCTGCATGCGTGTCTATATGTGTATCTGTTTGTCTGCAAATGTCTGTATGTATATCTGTTTGTCTGCATGTGTATCTGTATGTCTCTGTGTCTGTATGTGTATCTGTTTGTCTGTATGTGTATCTGGATATTTGTCTGTGTATCTGCATGCGTGTCTATATGTGTATTGGTTTGTCTGCATATGTGTTTGAATGTGTATCTGTATGTCTCTATGACTGTATGTGTATCTGTTTGTCTGTATGTGTCTGTAAGTGTATCTGTTTGTCTGCATGTGTGTGTCTATATGTGTATCTGTTTGTCTGTATGTTTGTCTGCATGTGTGTCACTGTTTATATCTGTAGAAGTGTAATTCTGTGTATCTGAATGTTCGTCATTCTGTGTGTCTGAGTATTAGCATGTGTATGTATGTGTATGTATTATACAAATTGAGGGGCAGGGAAAGATGCATGGGGAGGTCCCAGGGCAATTTTCGCACCGGGGCCCTGTGACTTCTAGTTATGCCTCTGGCCCCATCACCTTGCACCCTACTTTTCATCATTTGCAGTCACTGTGATAAAGCAGCTGACTCTCTACCCTTCTGCTGCAATATTTCTTAACAAATATTAGGATTTATTTTGTTTGGTTTTCTCTAATGACTTACCCTCAGTTCCATTGGGAGAGTCTTTGCTGCAAGTGGTGCTTTAGTGCAGGGATCTCCAAACTGCGGCCCTCCAGCTGCTGATGGCCTACAACTCCCATACTACACTGCCTCTTAGCTGGCAGAACATTATGAGGGATGTGGGTCATAAGCAGTAACATTGTAATTTGGCAAACAGTGTACCCTGAATTTCTCCATTGTTGTTTCAATATATAGGTAACCTCAGGCTTTAACTATGAAAAAATCAATTGCAGGGATTTGACAGGGGAATTTCAAACTTCAGACCAAAGTATCTGAGTTAGAAAATGTCTCCCTTTCATCTGAATGGGAGAATTTTTCCATTTAAGCTACTTTGGCCTTAAGTTTGAAATTCCCTTCTCAATGTCCTGCAATTCTCTCTTTCATGAAAAAATCCATAAATATTTACCAGGGAAGTATCCTTTAACCCCCTCGTGATGCTAGGACGTTCTATGCCATCCTAATTGTATAGGTCCTAAAAATGCTAGGACAGCGTAGAACGTTCAGAGTTTAACAGCTCCTCGCGGCTCCTCGAGATGAGCTGCGCTCGGATCCCGCTGCAGGGATCTACAGCGGGATCCTACCTGTCAGATGAGGCCTCTTTGAGTGTCCTCAGTCTGACAGGAAAAATGTAGCCGAGGCTCAAAGCAAGCACCGGCTACATTTAACCAAATGTTAAGATTTTTCTCATCGGTTCCTGCAGAAAAAAAAAGGAAATGAACTTTTTAGCTAGTGTGGGCAGTCCTGGTTTCTTGCAAACTGTTGTAATTTCACAAATTCATCTAACTGTAAGCTTTTTTTAATATATTTTAAGCAATGCAAAATATAAAACATGCATTTTAAAGTACTTTGAAAGCACATAATTATGCATTAACATTTGGAAGATGTATTTTGGCTACCAGACAGTCCTTTTAATAGGCAGCAGTAGGTATTTTAAGAGCCCTGGTTCATGAGATTTGCTGATTCCTACTTTAAACTATATTCCTGTCTGTCATATATATCTGGAATTACAACATCGGTAAAAGTAATAACTTGCTGATTTTCTCCAATCTACTCAAATTTCGTTGTAATATTTTTTATTTTACCTTATTCTCTGATCTAAAATACAACATATTTCCTCCTTTATTAAAGGCTGTAAATTATTTGCTAGTTTACTCCATCAGAACATTACACAACTTTGTTTATCACGTAATTTACTCGCAAAATGAATTCATCTGCCAATAAATTGCATTTTTATTTTCTACTCTTCCCACATCAGGTTTTTCTGCATTGTCCAAAACATTGCTTTTTTTTACCTTCTATATCAAAATACTACACTTGTTGCAATGGTTATTGCTAAAATGTGTAGTCATTCACACTGCAACAATACTGTTTTAACCTCATTCAAAAACGAAAATGCATACACCTACACTGTTATATTGTAAGTGTTGATGTCCACTTGAATGACTTCAGTACACCCATACTCTCTGTCCGCCTGGCAATGGTCTTGTAAATTCCCTGCAAAAGCCCCAACTAGTGATAACATTAACTAGTAGCTTTTTTATAAAACTTAAAGGGACCGTATTACCTAAACATGGTCATTTCTGTGAATCTAGAGAATAAAAAATGATTGAAAATGATCTATATATTGTGTAAGCAATGTTGCAAGCAAATGACTAAATTAAGATGAAAATTTGTTTTAAATGTGTTTGTGGAGTCTTTAGTTTAAGACATCTTATGTTGCTTGATATACAACTTTTCACTGGGAAAGGTGTAATCTGCATATTAAGAAACAAGTGATGTCATAAACTGGAGACTCCACAGACACATTTACAAATAATGGGTAAAACAGTTCCTTTAAGTTCTCCAATGCATAACATTTCCCAGTATGTCTCTGCCGACCCTCTCAAGCACCTCTCTGTATATTTGTATACATTTTTGCCATATGATTTTTTTCTTATTTCATACATAAATTCAGCATTGCAATCAGCACTGCTAGGTTGAGGAGAACCATTTGCGCCATATGGCAACGTGGAAATCAGCATTTGACTTCCATATGAACATCATTTAGAAGCCTTTTTAATCACACAGAAGCTAACTTCTGATGAAAGTGATTAAAAGAGCGCATGGATTAGTCTTTTTTTTTTAAAACTATCTCTTATATTAGTGTTTATGGGTAACAGAAGCATTATTAAATACAAATGTAGACATACCAGACAAGTGAAAAGCCTTGATTCAATCCTAAACTTGCAGTGCTACCACCACGTCAAGGGGTTCTGGGTAGGCATATCAGTAATGACCTTTGGCCTCTCTATCCACTTAATATATGGATCCACTTGGAGCATATGCATGCTGTACAAGACAGCCTTTACACACAGCTCATGACAGAAGTGCCTGGTATGTGTAGATGTGTTTAATAATGCTTCTCCTACCCATTAAACTGCAGGTTTCCCATCACTTTTGCCCCACCATAACATATGTAAGTATTTATGAATCATTTAAAGGGACTGCATCACCTAAAAATTGTTTTTACTGGGAATGTAGAGAATAAACAATTATTGAAAATGATCTATACAGTGTGTTAGAAAATTGCAAGTAAATACCTAAATTAGGAGAAAAAATTATTTTAAATGTGTCTCTGTAGTCACCTGCTTATGACAACATCTGTAGCCTAAAATGCAAATGACACATTTGCCACGGAAATACAGGTGATTTACATATAAGGCCACAGGTGATGTCATAACCAGGAGTTAAAACATATCTTTCTAATAATTTAGGAATTTGCTTGCAAGTTTGCTAAGACAATTTATAGATCATTTTCCATATTTCTTTTTATGCACTACAGTCACAGTAAAAACTATTTTCGGGTGATACAGCACCTTCAACAGTTGTATTTATGCTCATATCCTATTTGCACCTTTAATATTTTTTTCTGTAGCCTGTGGTTTCAGAAATCTAAATACTGCATTTGTGAAATATGCCCAAAAGTTCAATGATTAGGGGTTGAATGCAAGATTTTTTTTAAATAATCGAGAATTTCGAAGATTTTAAGTTTTTATATATCATACCACAATAAGAAAAAAAATCTACTTGAATATATACTTTAAAAATATGCAGAACAGTTCAAATTAAGTTTCAAATTGTAATTTTATTGGTAAGAATTTGTTATTGACTAATGTTACTTTATTAAGGACTTTTTACCTTGGATGTCATCTGTACTTCAGATGGATCTACAAATATTGTTTATCATTTTCATCAATATTTTTGAGAATTGCTATTCCCTTAAAGCAATATGTAATTTATAAAAAGTCAAAAGGCACACCAGGTGCCACCAGAGGCGTCGCTAGGGGGGGGCTACTGGGGCTATAGCCCCGAATCTCCAGTGCATAGCCCCGAATGGAGACTCTGGGGCTAAAGCATACTTTAGCCCCTAGAATCCAGGGCTATCACTGTTTTGTTTAAAAAAAAAAAAAATCTACCCCGCAGAGCTTTCCCCCGTCTGGGACATAGTCCCAGAATCGGAGGTTTCTGCTCGTGCGGGGGGTGAGGAGGAGAGGCGCTGCTGCTGGCCCCTCCTCCTGGAGGTGCGGCCCACAGGCAAGTGCCTGCGGTGACCGCACCTCCTGGCCATACTGACAGCGTGACGGGAGCAAGCTCCGCCCCCGTCGCACTGTGAGTCTGGCTGCGCGCCGGATGTGACATCCGGCAGAAGAAAGTGAGTGCCCCGTCCTCCTCCCTGCAAACAGAGGTATTTAGCAGAGAGGGGGACCAACGCTATAAGGTTTTTTTATTTTTTTTTATTTAAATATTAAAAAATGTGTGTTAGTGTCTGTGTGTAAGTGTGACTGTGTGGGTGAAGCAATGTGTATAAGTGTGTGTGTCAGGGTGTTTGCATAAGTGTATGAGGGTGTGTGTGTCAGGGTGTTTGCATAAGTGTATGAGGGTGTGTGTGTGTCAGGATGTGTGTGTCAGGGTGTTTGCATAAGTGTATGAGGGTGTGTGTGTCAGCGTGTTTGCATAAGTGTATGAGGGTGTGTGTGTCAGGATGTGTGTGTCAGGGTGTTTGCATAAGTGTATGAGGGTGTGTGTGTCAGGGTGTTTGCATAAGGTGTTTGCATAAGTGTATGAGAGTGTGTGTGTGTCAGGGTATTTGCATAAGTGTATGAGGGTGTGTGTGTCAAGGATGTCTGTGTCGGTATTTGCATAAGTGTATGAGGGTGTGTGTGTCAGGGTGTTTGCATAAGTGTATGAGGGTGTGTGTGTGTCAGGGTGTTTGCATAAGTGTATGAGAGTGTGTGTGTGTCAGGGTGTTTGCATAAGGTGTTTGCATAAGTGTATGAGGGTGTGTGTGTGTCAGGGTGTTTGCATAAGTGTATGAGGGTGTGTGTGTCAAGGATGTGTGTGTCAGGGTATTTGCCTAAGTGTATGAGGGTGTGTGTGTGTCAGGGTGTTTGCATAAGTGTATGAGGGTGTGTGTGTGTCAGGTTGTGTATGTGTAAGTGTGTGTGAGAAAGATATAGACGCTGTGGGAGATATAGATGCTGTGGGAGATAGACGGAGAGTGGGAGATAGACGGAGAGTGGGAGAGAGAGAGACGGAGAGTGGGAGAGAGAGAGACGGAGAGTGTGTGAGAGAGAGAGACGGAGAGTGTGTGAGAGAGAGAGAGACGGAGAGTGTGTGAGAGAGAGAGAGACGGAGAGTGTGTGAGAGAGAGAGAGACGGAGAGTGTGAGAGAGAGAGAGACGGAGAGTGTGTGAGAGAGAGACGGAGAGAGAGAGGCGGAGAGTGTTAGAAAGAGAGGGAGAGAGACAGGGTGAGATTGTGTGCGACTGTGCTCATCTGGGCTCAAGCCCCTGATCATTTGTTGACCTAGCAACGACCCCTGGTTGCCACCAACTATTATGTGAAACTTCATGTCCAGCCAGTCTCACTTCAATCTCTGCTCGACTCGAGGAGTTGGGAAGGGAGCACTGATCATGCTATACCTAAACAGTCACATGTGCTGTATGCCGTGATATGGGACAGAAACTTCAGGTTTTATCCAGTAAGATTTGAGGATGAACTGGCCAAGCAGAAACCTGAGAAGTTTCATGTTTACTTGCTTTCTTGGAATAGTAATTCTTCAAGTGTGCCGAAAACTAATTTTAGCAATTATAGCTCAAGCTAAGTTAGTTTTTAACATTTGTAAGTACCTCATAGACTTTCTGAATTAGGTCTTATCACTTTAATTTCATCAGATCTTGAATATATATGTGTGTGTGTGTTACTTTTTAATTGAACGTGGCACTATCCAAGGTGCTAGGAATTCCACAGAATTCAGTTCCATGTAAATACTCAAGTAAGCGTTAAGTGTCTACTCAATATCGACTGATCTGGCTCAGTTTTCGGGCAAATAGTCAAATTTTCGGAATTTCCAAAATTTGACTACTTAATATTGTTGATTTCAAGACCAATTTGTCTCTTGAAGCCGTTTAGAAACCAAAACATTGGAAGCATTCGATTCAGGCCAATGTTGCTATGACAAGGATTGATATTCAGCTAACCAGTATGCACCTATCATCCCCAAACATTCTCCAAATTTGGGAAACATACATGAAATTCACCCATAGCAATTCTCCCGATTTTAGTTGGAGAATTAAATTTAAAATATAGAAGAATTAAAGTAAATCTATTTTAAATACAAAAATATTCATATACATAATACTGTATATATGCATTTTAATATTTTTGTGATTTGAACCCTATGTGGTATTTCAATATAATAGTATTCAATGGAGTAAGTGCCCTTTTTTGCGCTATAGGTGCTTTGTGGTCTTTTGGGAACACATGGCACAGGTTTTATACTGCCTTGTCTGTATCCCTTCACTTCCCACCAATGTCCTCCGAATTCTTCCTGGCTTCTGGGACACAATTTAAGATCTAAAAATCAGAGCTTCCCCAGTAGACACTTTAGTGAATACCTGAGATTGTTTTAGACATTTGTAGTTACCCAGGCCAACTAAAACTATCAGTTGATAAATTCCTATGAAAGGCAAAGCTTGAAAAAACTATATCTCGATTTTGCACAAAGAAAACGGAAAAGGTAAATAGTGTAATGTTGAAATTGTTAAAATACTATATATCTTATATAACATTTTCGTTACATTAAGAAGTGTAAAATCAAATATAAAACAAAAATATATCCATTGAAAGCCCTATTGGTATTGGGGAAGGGTCTTGGAAATGTTTGCAGTTTTTTTTATAAATAAACTAAGCAGATATTCAATGTAACTTAAGCCAAAAAATGCCAGAGTGTTAGAGTCCAAACACAGCTGCATTTGCTACCCGAGTCAGCAATACTTTGCCCTTGGTCAGTAACTTAAGCAATGGAGAATACTTACAACCTATCTCAAACCTTCTCAATACTTTACTTGATGCATCCACCTCAAACATATAATGAAGACGATGCACTCCCCCATTAAAATTAACAACATTTCTTAAAAATGCTTTTTTATGTGCACTATATATACTTGAATTGATTCCACCCATTATGGAAGTGGATATTGCGATTTCCGGGGGGTTGAGGTCATAACAGATCTCACATGATTATGTATGATTTGCAATGCAAGCCACAGTTCTACAGAAGCTAAATTGTTAATACTGTATTACTATGACATTGCTCAAACAACAACATTGTTTGAAAAAATAAACACAAAAAAGTAAAGCATTATAATGAAGGAAAATGTAATAAAACATAAATCTCAAAAGTGACTAATTCGTTTTGTATCTCAAAGAGATAATTTATTTTATTTAAACTCTACTGGTCTCAGTGGAAGATCAGTTTCAAACATTTATCTTCCAAGACTGGAACCCTAATGATAAATCATAAAAGCGGAAGAGAGATTGTCACACTTTCTGAAAGGTTTGTTACATTAAATAAATACTTTATTGTGATGAACTGGTCTATTATGGAAAGATGGACGCACACCATCCCAATGAAGAATCAGAGACACATTTGGAGCCTTGAGAAAAGTGTGGCATCCAATGTAGAAATGCTGTGCGTAGGCAGTGGAAGCCTACTGCAGAAAAGTCTAGACAGAACATACTGCAATCTACTGACAAAGAGCCTGAACTGGCATCTGTTACTGGAAACATAGATATATCACAGTTATCCTGCTCTTAAATAGGACAAATAGTATTGTTATGGTATATACAGCTTACTATTGTAGGTCAAAGGAAGGTAACTTATTAGGGGACAACCCTTGATATTGCACAATATATAAGGAAATGTCTCCCCTGAACTATAATATGTATAAATAAAAAAAAAAAATAGATTTCCAAGTCTTTCATTCCTCATAGAATTGGTGTCTTATCTTAATAAAGTTTATTTTAGTTTGGAAGGTAGCTAGTGCCGCAAAAAATGTAACTGGCACATATGCAAAAATAAGGGGCCTCTTTTTCTAAAAATGTTATGGTAAATTTCTGAATAATTTGATGTACAATATGGGTACATCTATCTAGTACAAGTAAGGGGTCCATTGTGCTTCATGGACAGCCTGAAGATGTTGCTGGAAACATTTCTAAGGGGCTTTGTTACTTGGTGATAGAACAACTGCAGAATTTTTTGGTCACAAATTCATACTGCAAACTTCTTGTTCCATCTCATCCCAAAGGTTGACATTTTGCAATCTTCAAAGATAGTGGTTGGTCAATGCTTAAACATGAAAAAAAAAACCTATACATGGTTAAGTATGCAAAACACATCAGTATCTAAAACCACTGTTCATTTTGACACAATTTCATGAAAGCAGGAATACCAAAAATATGGATCTGTGTCATTATATTACCCATAACTTACTATATATACATATTTGGAAGGAAATTTGTTCCACTTGTGCATTTAAAGAGGAAGGAGTGATACTCCTTTTACATGACTGTTTGGTGACTATTGTTCATGTTTACACCATTTTGTTTTTTCGTAACACTGTACATGTTATCTCATTATCCAAGATTTAATAAGGGTTACATCTTAACATCTTTTTCTGTTGAATATCAGATTTGCTTGTTTCTCAGCTCATTTGGTAATTCCAGGATCATCCCATTATCTAGTATTTCTCATACATAGGAAGGCTTGTTTTTTTTCTTTAAAGATTATTTCATCAATAGTGTAACTGTTCAAAAACACCAAGAAGAGAAAAGGTTCAGTAACACTTTGGCACAAATGGCTTTTTATGTGAAAAGCACAGAGGCAGAAGCTGAAATATATATGGAAACATTATAGTACTTGTCTGTTACCTCTCACAGTTGCTGCACAAATCCACATGTTAGAAACAACAGGGAGTGTGACTAACAGAAGGTATAATCAGTAATAGGTGAGTTTCAGGTGAGTTGAGAGGAACATTTCATATTACCAATTTAGCATACATTGTGCATGGACAAACCTAGTGACTTTGCTTAGCAGGGGAAACTCACCATGTTTGTACCTGCACGATGTATAGGTGAATTGGTGAGATGAAATGTTCATCTCACCTCAATTCACCTCATCTCACCAGCAACTCACGTTTTAGTGAATAGTGCAAAAAAGAGTGAGTAGTAAGACCGACTAACATATATGAAATCAAAGCTGGATTCCTAGTGTTTTGATCCATTCAAATGAAATCATGGATAAGGTTGCCACCCAGCCAGTATTTTACCGGCAGGCTGGTAAATAATCGGCTCGATGCCAATGTTAAGTGTATGGAGGCACCAGCAAGGCACAGAAAAGGTGGCAACCCTAATCATGGACACTGACTACAAAAATGCACATATGAGAATAAGTTCATGATAGGCATTGTATACTACAAATACAGATTGCACCAAACAATACACTCTCACTGCCAAGAAAATCTGTTTGAATGTGAAATAAAGCCAAATGGGCCTACCTAAGGAGTAGCAATTACTGTAAAATAAATAGGAACGTAACAAAGTAATTCATAATTCCACTAAAATGTCATTGATTTATTATTTACATAATAGTTTGGGCAATAAAGGAGAGGACTTAAACACCTAATGTATTCCATACCACGCATACCCTTAATTGTAGACTTTTTTTTATGGCAAATTTAAAAAAGAATATAGTGAAACATTGGCTAGGCTCATAGTTTTACATATACATTATAATTTCTCTATACTTAATATACATATAATGGTACATTGAAAAATGACTGTCACTATAAAAGTGTTTAAGTGCACATGGCTATCACCACCTTCCTTTCTATATCATCAACATATGTGCTTTATGACTCAACTATTAACCACTTATCACTTTTTAGTGAGTGAGCCCCCGATCTCATCAGACATCTGTACTAAAATATTCATTTTAACTTGGTAAATATTACTCATTTTAAATGACACAAAGTTTAAAAATATTATGGTTCGTTAAAACTTTGCAAGCTTATATTTAGGAGACAGTTGTTCATGATATTCACGATGGCATTTTTGAGTACTTTGTAATTTTATGACTTTTTAAATAATTATTTTAAGTCTGAGTCGAGTCAGAGTCTGTTTTAGTAATTCTCACAGAAGACCACACAACAGTACAGTATGGTAAGCACATTAACCACTGAAAACGAAAGAATCCACACAAGCATGTCAAATATGACCCACTGATAATAATCAGTTTAGTAAGTGACCAGAACTAGACATTATAGTGAGGTCTATTCATTAAAAAGTGAACTGTAAAAACTATAAGTGAATTCCAAAATATAAGCATTAATAGCAAAGTTGGATAATTTTTCCAGCACAGTACACTGTTTAATAAATAGATACCATTGCTGGTTTCACACAACTATATTAGGATCCTTTCCAGTAATAGGAACTAATTCATTATAAGTTTGACCATGTAGCCACATTCATATTAAGTTTCTTATTTGCCTTATGGTATATGTATATATACACTAAAGCAAATTTTACAAATATACTTGAAAAGGTACTAAATCCTCCTGACAATGTTTGAATCAGAAGAAGGCATCTTCTGTCTGATCAAAGAGGCTTCTGAATGATGCTCCTATTCTGAAGCAGTTGCATTTGATCTGGAAGACAAATAGTGACTCCAGACTGCTATGCAGGGCCGGAAGGATTCTTTGCTACACAGGCGAAAGTGCTTTTTGGTGCCCCCCCCCCCAATCCTATGACTCTCCCCATATCCCTTATCTACCCTCCCTCTTCCAATATCTCTTTCCCTCTCCCCCATCTCTGTCCCCCCCTCTCATCTATTGTCTCCCTTCTTCTGTTCTCTCCCTCTCCCCATCTGTTCTCGACCCCTCCTCCCCCATCTCTGTTCTCTCTACCTCCTACCCTCATGTTTGTTCTCTCCCCCATTTATGTTCTCTCCTCCTCTTCCTCCGTTCACTCCCCCTCTTCCTCCAGTCTCTACCCCATCTCTGTTCTCTCCCCTTCCTACCTCCATCTCTATTGTCTCCCCCTCCTACCCCTATCTCTGTTCTCTCTCCCTCTTCCTCTGTTCTCCCCATTTCTGTTTTCTCCCCCTCCTCTGTTCTCTCCCCTTCCACACCATCTCTGTTCTCTTCCCACCTCCCCTTCTTTGTTCGCTCCCCCTCCCCATCTCTGTTCTTTCTCACACCTGGTGAGATCCGCTCCCTCCCAGGGTGCTCCACTCTGGTGTAGAGAGCTGGTGAGGGGGGATCATCTCCCCAGCCAGTGCCTCTATTGGCTTTTTTTTTTTTTACCCAGGGCTGGCGCCCACGTCGCTGCTGCGCCCTAAGGTTGTGCTGGCCCTGCTGCTATCTGCTTGTAATTGGAATTTTTTACAATTACATTGACAATTCACCACTGTTTAGGGCAACCCCACTTCCCAAACCTTTTTTTAAAAGCTTAGGTAATTTTTTTTTTTTCTTAGACACTCAGTTGTGATGGGATTAATCATCCCTAATTTTATTTAACACATCCGTGTGTCTCTACATATTAATTTTTATTAATTTTTATATAAATAAAGACAATACATACAAAAAAACAGTTACGACCTCCCTTCCTTCCCTCCCCTCCCCCTGCCTCAAACCCTCCCTCTCGAGAAAAAAAAAGGAGAAGTTTTCCCAATATTAAATATTATTAGTTATATTCTGTGCGTTTAAACAGCGTATTAACATAAGCTTCAGTAATTTTTAAGATCTTTTGACCTAATTTTTGTACCAGCATCTATCTTCACGCCTGTTTTTTTTTTTTTTTTTTTTATCTACAGCAGTTCTAAAGCATACTACATGTGCATACAGGGAAATATGTGCTAACAACATATCATCACTGTTGAGATGTGTTATAAATGCCTAAAAATATTGGAGTGTTCTAATATAGTTTATGTTTTGAACCTGAACTCTGGAGATAGCTCAGTTGGTATCTAGTCCTACTGCACTACCTCTTAAAGGGACTTTAAAATGCATGTTTTACATTTTGTATTGCTTTAAATATAAAATACTTACAGCTAGATAAAAGTATGGAATTACAGCAGTTTGCAAGAGACCAAGACTGCCCACAATAGCTGAGTGAAAGTTACTTCCTTATTTTTTTTTTTTTGCTGTAGGAACCAATGAGAATACTTCCATTCAAATGGATGGAATTTCCTGTCTCTCTAGTGATGTCATCAGACAATGTGTTGCACAGTTAAGAGATCCCTACTGTGTACAATAGCAAGGTCACATAGAGTCCGCACAATGTATTCAATTCAAGGAGCACAGGAAGTGACTCAATTAAACAAAACTTTATATCCTCAGTGTCTATTTAATCATTTCTTCCACACCTGCAGTAAACATGCATAGTAATCACTGGGGATGGCTTAAGTCAAATATTAAAAATGTGATTTATGTAAAATACCTGCATCAAATCACACTGGGAAAAAGCCTGTGCACTATACAAGCAGTAATCTTCCTTTTGCATCAAAGTGAGTTTGGGGAGTTTTGTAGATTTTTATTGTTTCTGAGGTAAAAAGTTATGCTTTGATTATTTTGAATAATATTGTGAGTATTTGGTTAAATTAAAGTTGTCTTTCAAATAGGTAATAAATAGCAATCTAGAGGCATCAAAGTGTTTTATTTGAAGTTTCCCACAAGGTCAGAAATGCACATGTGTATTGAGCTGCATCAATTTTTTATATTTGTTTACATGCATGGTGAAGAATAGTTGTTAGCCATAGAAATGTGCATATTAAATTATTAGCAGTAATACAAAATATCAAAACAAGTTTTAAATCAACTTTATTCAAACAAAGCTGCACATTTATAGAGTAAATGAGAATATGGATAGTTAGATCAGTTGGGACGCACCTTGCTGTTAGATGGCCCACTCGTTGGGCGCTGCTGTAGTCAGTAATAGAACTAAACTTATAGCTGCTGTAGACTACACTACAAATCTGATCCAGATCACTCTGTTTCTGGCATGATGGACTAAAACTTCCATCATATGTCAGGGGCTGGCTGAGTATGATGTAAGCTCTAATTCACTGCAGCTGGAGTTCTACAGTGTGTCTGTCCATGGTAATACGTAAAACGATCTAATCAATAAAGAGAGAATTGCAGGGAATTGAAATGGGAATTTCAAACGTTAGTCCAATGTAGCCGAGTTGGAATATTTTTCCAATGCAGCTCAAGGGCAGAATTTTCCCATTTAAGCTACTTTGGTCTAAAGTTTGAAATTCCCATCTTAATTGCCTACAATTCTCTCTTTATTGAGTAGTCCCTAAAGTCTCCTGGGTAAATAAACATTCAGTTGTAAGTCTCCCACTGTGCTGACAAAGCTACTATCACCTTGTAATTATCACTGGAGTAGAAGAAAAGCCTCATGGGATCCCTGTGCGTAATTTGTGTTATCCACTGGGATAGCATTTGTCCCATGGTGATGTATTGTGTGTGCAATTAAAATACGTTATTCCATGTCTGTATGCCTGACATGTAACTCTTCCATTAACTGATGAATTGTAAGTCTTTTTTCTTGTTGCAGAATTCATTCAGGGTGGTTCCAGTTTATGCACTATATATTGCATGTAAGATTTATAGAGGTCATCCATCCAGGGTGGGGGTGATCCTTTCCGCCCTCCCTGAACTGAATGTGGGCTAAAACTATACCAAAAGAGTAGGAAGTCAGCACGAATTGAGATGACCCTTAAGAAAAAAAATATTTCAAATATGTCTGTGATGTCTTCTTTGGCATGACATGCAAATAAACCACTTTCAATGGAACACTTGACATTTGTATAGCAAGCTATAAGGGGAAGTCATAAACATGAGACATTTAAAGGGACAGTCTAGTCCCCAAACTCACGTTGGTGCAAGATGAAGATCACTGCTTGTATAGTGCACAGACTTTTGTCCCTGTGTGATTTGATGCAGGCATTCTGTATAAATCACATTTTTTATATTTGACTCAAGCCCTCCGCAGTGATTACCCTGCATGTTTACTGCAGGTGCGACAGCACTGATTATATAGACACTGAGGATATAAAGGTTTGTTTAATATAGTCACTTATTGTCCTCCTCAAATTGAGTCTATTGAGTGGCCTATGAATGACCTTGCTCTTGTACACAGTAGGATCTCTTAAAAGTGCAACACATTGTCTGATGACATCACTAGAGAGACAGGGTATTCCGTTCATTTGAATGGCATTATTTTCATTGGTTCCTGCAGCAAAAAAAAAAAAGGAAATAACTTTTACTCATCTAGTGTGGGCAGTCCTTGTTTCTTGCAAACTGCTATAATTTCCCAATTTCTTCTAGCTGTAAGTATTTTATATTTTAGGCAATGCAAAATGTAAGACATGCATTTTAAAGTACTTTGAAAGCACATTAATATGCATTATTATTTGGAAAAGACATTTTGGGCACTAGACAGTCCCTTTAAATCTTGTTTCTCTAAATTACACAAGGTATATATCTTTTGGATCACTTTTTATTCTCTACAGTTACAATGTAAATAATATTTAGGTGAAGCAGTACTTTTAAGAAAATAACAACATATCTCTATCCTCTACAACTCTGTGAGACTGTAACACACACCATCAGTGACAGCCAAAAGGTCACTGCAGGTTTAACTCATGGTCTCCTGACATGGTGTAAGAAATAAAATTAATTTGATTGTAATTTCAGGATTATTATGCTCTAGTCTTGAAATACACACAATATTTAATAGTCACCAAAATATTGTATTGTTGAGAATAAAACATGTTTACAACATAGCAGAAATGCAAGCAAATGATTAATACAAAAATGTGTTTTGGAAAGGAACGAAAAATACACAACTGCTCCATGCAATGTTAATTCTTGATTGTGGGATGTCTCTTGTTTATGCAGATAACATTTCTTAAAATTTATGTTGTAACATTTGATTATGTACTGTGGTAAAGGAAAAATAAATGCAGTAAATAAAGTATGTGTGTACTGCGCCTTTAATCACAATCAGCTCTGGTGTCTCAAGCAGTCCAATATTGTAGTGAAAAAGATAAAGTGGGTTGTGTGCTTATTTCACTCCAAAAGTGATGTAATAAACAACCTGGATGGCACCTTTACATACATTTTACTCCGGATACATGCATGAAAAATAAAAAGAGAACAAATATAGTGCAATATGTACAAACAGCAAATAAAGTGGAAAATGATTCAGTGTAGCCACTAACTTATTCCTGAGCAGCATACTGCTCATGTACAGCACCTTGAATAAGACCCCTTCGGTATAATTCCAAAAGTGGGTGAAACGCGTTGTGTGGGACTTTAAATAGTTAGCTATTCTTTCAACTTTATTTCTGGGACTTTGTTCAGTGAATTTGCCTGAGATGAGTTATCACTACAATATAATTGTGAATTTTCACAATCCGGAATTTTATGCTCTGGGATTTTATGATAGATTATGGGCTGGATTATTTCTCGATTTTGTGAAATTTATAGAGACAAACTTGAACTCCAGGTGCAGTAAATTAGAATTTACATCATACTCAGCCTGTGACATGATGGAAGTTGTAGTCCATCATGCCAGAAACAGAGTGATCTGGATCAGAATTGTAGTGTAGTCTACAGCAGCTATAAGTTTAGTTCTATTACCGACTACAGCAGCGTCAAACGAGTGGGCCATCTGACAGCAAGGTGCATCCCAACTGATCTAACTATACGTATCCTCATTAACTCTATAAATGTGGAATTTTGTTTGACTAAAGTTGATTAAAACATGCCTTGATCTACTTTTGTATTACTGCTAATAATTTAATATGCATATTTCTATGTCTAACAAGCTAGGTATACACCTGGTTATTTAGCATATGGTGTAACCCAAACCATAATTACAATTGTATGGACACTACTAATTTCTAAGGGTATATATGTTGGTGTGATCTTCACCTTTATGACAATGACAGGATTCAATAAAAAATAACTTTATTTTTCAGTCACTGACAGTTTATTGTTTATGTCCTCTATCTTATGTTTTATTTGTTGCTATTTTGTATTCAGGACAGCTTTTTATTTGCTACATTATTTTGTGTAACATATTGTCATGTATACATGTTACTACATTACATATTGTATTTTATATTTCATCTATCAAACGCACATCTTGTTGTGTCCATTTATGTTGTTCATATATGCTGATAATTCCACACACTCTATTATCTTTATTATTGTGTTGTGAAGTAGTCTTCATAACACCTGAGAGGAAACAACCTGAATCTGCGTAAAGAGGCTGCTAATCTGCTGCTGTACTTGGTATCTGGTTTCACTCCCTTGGGAATTACCTAGTAGCCTAACTACACATGACAGGTACCTGACCAGACACTAATTGTGCAGCACTCTGCGAATCCAAACACCTAGCTTGTGGGGTATCTTTAGAATACGTTACTTGGTGGTGCTGGGCGAGCATGAAAGAGAGAATTGCAGGGAACTTCAAAGAAGCCTCAGCTGAATGTAGGGTTGCCACCTGGCCGGTAAAAAATGGGCATCCGTCCAATGTTAACTCTATGGAGACATTACCATGGCCGCTGTTTTTCTGAAGAAAAGGTGGGAACCCTAGCTGAATGGGAGGATTATTTCCACTCGGCTTCTTTGGCCTTACATTTGAAATTCCCTTCTCAATTCTCTGCAATTTCTTGGAATTCTCTCTTTCAAGACTGAAGCGGTTAATGATATATACCTGCCATAAACAGAATAGGTTCTGTGACTGAATCACTCACAATAAAAACATACTACAGTGGGTTAATTAACAAATTGAAGTTTGAAAAGTGCCAGACACAGTCAGCCTAGCAGCAGGGTTGTTTGTTGGGCGAATGCCAAAGGTGCACTGCACCTGTCCCTGCTATTTCACCAGCTTCCCTTTGTTCTGAACTACATGACTGCGTACAGCTTTCTCTCATCTATGCAGATTAACCAGGGCCACTGTCTGTAAAGAGCATGCTGCGGGGTTGAAGGTTTAGTGAGTTTGAATCGCGAGCCATTCACTGCCGTTCTCTGCTATTCACATCTGTTCTTTTATTACAGATTCTTAGACTGAAAGTACTTAACCTGTACTGAAACAGTGTCAGCAGATACGATTATATTCACATATGTTCAATTCTATTTGGAAAAAAAACCCAGTGGCGTTGCTACCATATAAGCGAATTAAGCAGATGCTTTTAGGGCCCCAATGCCTCAGGGACCCCCTGCAGTACCTACATGGAAGGGGGGGTCACAAAATATCTCTGCATTTTCCAATCACCAAGACTTTGACTCCAGGTTAAAGTTCATACTGTTGAGAAGCTGCACCTTAGTCATCTGCTCCCACAAGTCCCTCTCTCTACACTTTTAGTCTGAGTAGAAGCTTATGCAAATGACAAGTTGGATGCACTGATTCTATGAGAGGCTGGGAAATTTAAAGTTATACTTCTAAGCAGGGGCGTACCTAGAGCATTTGACACCCGGGGTGGACCCTGAGTGTGGCACCACCCCCCACCCCCCCATAATAAAAATGTAAGAAAACACCCACAATTTTTTCAATGTTTTCAATAATATTTATTGCACAAATTTGGAAACTGTATATCAACTTGAAAAAATGGAACTATGAAAAATAAATTAACTTAGAAATAAATAAAATTTAAATAATTAACATTTACTTAACAGTTAATACGCTTTCTATAAACAAAAAAACACACAGATCCAAAGTGACCACTCAGTCTATTCTGCAAATTTATCGATTACGTCATCAAAGCCAATCTTCCTTGCATATTCATGCTTACCCCCTTTAATTAATCCACACCCCCTTTAATTAATCCACACACCCCTTTAATTAAACCTCCCCCTTTAATTCTTTAATCCACACACCCCTTTAATTAATCCACCCCCCCTTAATTAATCCACAGCCCCCTTTAATTAATCAACCCCCTTTAATTAATCCCAACCCCCTTTAATTAATCCACCCCCTTTAATTAAACTTCCCCCCTTTAATTCTTTAATCCACACCCCCTTTAATTAATCCACCCCTTAATTAATCCACCACCTTTAATTAATCCACCCCCCTTAATTAATCCACACCCCCCTTAATTAATCCACCCCCTTTAATTAATCCATCCCCCTTAATTAATCCACCGCCCTTAATTAATCGACCCCCTTTAATTAATCGACCCCCTTTAATTAATCCACCCCCCTTAATTAATCCACCCCCCATTAATTAATCCACCCCTTTAATTAATCCACTCCTTAATTAATCCACCCCCTTAATTAATCCACCCCCCCTTAATTAATCCACCCCCCTTAATTAACCCACCCCCTTTAATTAATCCACACCCCCTTTAATTAATCCACCGCCCTTAATTAATCCACCTCCCTTTAATTAAACCTCCCTCCCCTTTAATTCTTTAATTAATCCATTATCCACCCCCCCTTTAATTTATTTATTTCCCCATCACATAAAGTGACTACTCCCATTTTGATGATGCCTTGCCTTCGAGACCGACCACTGGGTGCCTCACCGCCCGCTTCTCCTTCCGCCGAAGATCCGTTGCGCGAAGCCGCGGCCCGCAACACTCCTCCCCCTTCTCATCCTCCATGAAGTAAGTCCCGCCGGGCCGCAAAGGTGCTGCGGCTGTGCGCAGCGTAATGATGGGGGGTGACACATGACACTGGAAGTCACGGCATCCCCCTAGTCAGTGGCACCCGGGGCGGGCCGCCCCCCCCCCGGCCCCCCCTTAGTACGCCACTTCTTCTAAGTACAGAACAATATACACACATTATATATATATATATATATATATATGCGCAGTTAATATGGCATTCGGTGTCTCCCAAAAATAAAGAGTTTTGCTACTAGTTTTGGGGTTAGCAAGGAGCAGTGGAGTTGTAGACCTATAGATGGACACATCCTTCAACTGAAATGACTGTGTGCAAGACCTGAAATGTTATGAGTGAAACTGGAACTTTGGCATTCCCTGGTGCATAGTTGACAACATCAACCATGTTTCCAGGGACACATGTTTGTACCACATGCTGCAGAAAGACCATGCAAAGTGCAGCCCAGCAGTATGTAGGATGGATATATGCACAGATACAATCCAATTAATGAATCATGGTAGGTCTCCACCTTGATTAATTACTTGTATTCTGTCTGTGCATATTCTACACACTGCCGGGCTGCACTTTGCATTGTCTTTCTGCAGCATGTGGAACAAATATGTGTCCTTGGAAACATGGCCAATGTTGGGAGCTTTGTTGGTTTGTTATTCACTTACTCCTCAGCCAGTGGGGCTTATGGTGTATTTTATTCATGCAAAAATTAAAGACAAAAACTGCAGCGTTTGAAGTCCAATGCTTACACTAACATATACAGTAACTGTGCTTGATGTTCATATAAAAACCTCAAGTAGCTAGAAACTACCTTCTACAAATCTCTGTTTAAAACCTGTCTATATTTTTACTGTGCTGTAATTTAACAACAACCATGTTGTAAACTTTCCTCGAGCCAGTGTGTGACGAAGATTTGTGTGTTTAACATTGTAGATCTCACCCATTTCTACACACCTTCTGCATATCTAACAGCACAGTCCCTTCTAATACTATTTATGTGTAAAAGTCCCATTGTAATGAATGCAGTAGAATGCAGTCAGTCGGTGTGTGAGCTTAACAAACCTTTTTCCATAGATGACGTGCTTGAAGTAATTGTAACAATTAATTCATGCGGCATTGTTTTCTGAATAAACAAAGGACAACAAATTATAAGCCAAATTCCATTAACAGATATATCTAAAGGGATACTCTCCATCAGAGAGTATTTCATGGGAGAGATGGGAATTTTTTAATCTTTAGGCCAGTAATTCTCAAACCTGTCCTCAGGACCCCCAACGGTCCAGGATTTAGGGATTACCCAGTTGTGTTTAAATAAGAATATGTAGAACTCCTGGTATGGTTCCCTAACCATTAAGCAGCCATACCAGGTGTTCTACATTTTCTTATTTAAACACAACTGGGCAATCCCTATATCCTGGACCGTTGGGTCAGGTTTGAGAATCACTGCTTTAGGCCAGTGTTGGATGACTTCTATAATGCAGCTGAATGCACTTTGCTTAAGTTTGATATTCCTGTCACAATTACCTGCAATTCTCTCTTTATTGAGTAGACCTTAGAATAATTATGAAGCATTATGCGCTTTAGTTTAGTAAAAATACACCTCATCCCAAACTTCCGGGCAAGGCTGCTTTAATGGGGTGGAAAAAAACAGCAAAAACATATATCAGCTGTGCATTCAGTCTAAATGAATATCTGCAATGTGATGCAGGGGCTTTTATTCTTCACCCAATTAACCCCTTATGGGGAGCCCAGAACCAAATCCAGAGGTAGGGACTTTTACCCTCCAACCTAAATGTTAATACACATTGTTAACAAAACATTTTGGGCATTTAACATCATACATTTGGCAATGTATTTCCCCTTTGTTTATTAATATGACTGAATTGTATGAACTGGTAGCTCAAAGCACCAGCATAGTTTGCCATTATTTTCTGAATATTGTACATTTCTGCAAACTCCCAGGGCCTTATATTTCTCTGTCTGCATGCTGGTGTATAGAAGGCTGATTTATATAACATTACTTCACTATTCCCTCCTACATTACAAAACTGCATAAATGCTAAACTTTTAACTTCATTTCAAATTTCAGATTTATTTTACATTTACCAGACCTTGTGTGTGTTTTTTAAACATTTCTAAGTTTCTACTGCAGTAGTTTCAAACTAGACACAATATTTTCAGCCATTTCCTAGACTGCAGACGATTCATCAGGTTCTCAAAGTAGTCTGTAACCTTAAGTTGCAATGAGATTAGACATGCAGTCTATACATACAGATAACACATCTAGACGATTATTTGTGGTTTGGATAAAATAGGGGGAAAGTCCCCTCGACTAGCTACACAGGTTCCCACGCCTCTCAAGGACTGAAGTTATTTTCGTTTGTGTAACATGTAACTACCCTGCAGATATGAGCTGTAATAGTACAGCACCAACATGTATTATAATTGTCTAAGTGATAGTGCAGTATACAGTTTTTGTACACCTGTACTCATCTGGTACTGTACATTTGCCTTACGAATAAAGTTCTCATCAGCTGATTTGACAGTAGGGTTGCCACCTTTTCTTCAGAAAAATACTGGCCTTGGTACTGTCTCCATAGACTTAACATTGGCCTGATGCAAATTTTTTACCGGCCTGCCGGTAAAAATACCGGCCAGGGGGCAACCCTATTTGACAGAGGTTTTATATCATGAGCTGATGCAGAGAAATGCAGAGATTTTACATTTATCAAGATCCCATGGTTGAAGTTTGCTTGTGTTCTGTCAGGCTGACTGTATAGCTGCTTACCCTGATGGCTGAATCAGTGGTGTATCTTGATTTTGTGCTGCCCTAGGCAGACAAAATCCGGGCACCCCCTACCCAAGCTGCACACCCACGTTACACACCTAAGACATGCCCCATCATTCAGACTCACATCAAGCTCATACTCCCATCACACACACACTCCCATCACACTCAGTCACACACTCCTACTCCCATCATACTCAGTACCACACTCCGACTCCCATCACACTCAGTCACGCACACTGTCTCCCATCACACACACTCTGACTCCCATCACACTCAGTCACGCACACTGTCTCCCATCACACACACTCTGACTCCCATCACACTCAGTCACGCACACTGTCTCCCATCACACACACTTTGACTCCCATCACACTCAGTCACGCACACTGTCTCCCATCACACACACTCTGACTCCCATCACACTCAGTCACGCACACTGTCTCCCATCACACACACTCTGACTCCCATCACACTCAGTCACGCACGCTGTCTCCCATCACACACACTCTGACTCCCATCACACTCAGTCACGCACACTGTCTCCCATCACACACACTCTGACTCCCATCACACTCAGTCACGCACACTGTCTCCCATCACACACACTCTGACTCCCATCACACTCAGTCACGCACACTGTCTCCCATCACACACACTCTGACTCCCATCACACTCAGTCACGCACACTGTCTCCCATCACACACACTCTGACTCCCATCACACTCAGTCACGCACACTGTCTCCCATCACACACACTCTGACTCCCATCACACTCAGTCACGCACACTGTCTCCCATCACACACACTCTGACTCCCATCACACTCAGTCACGCACACTGTCTCCCATCACACACACTCTGACTCCCATCACACTCAGTCACGCACACTGTCTCCCATCACACACACTCTGACTCCCATCACACTCAGTCACGCACGCTGTCTCCCATCACACACACTCTGACTCCCATCACACTCAGTCACGCACGCTGTCTCCCATCACACACACTCTGACTCCCATCACACTCAGTCACGCACACTGTCTCCCATCACACACACTCTGACTCCCATCACACTCAGTCACGCACACTGTCTCCCATCACACACACTCTGACTCCCATCACACTCAGTCACGCACACTGTCTCCCATCACACACACTCTGACTCCCATCACACTCAGTCACGCACGCTGTCTCCCATCACACACACTCTGACTCCCATCACACTCAGTCACGCACGCTGTCTCCCATCACACACACTCTGACTCCCATCACACTCAGTCACGCACACTGTCTCCCATCACACACACTCTGACTCCCATCACACTCAGTCACGCACACTGTCTCCCATCACACACACTCTGACTCCCATCACACTCAGTCACGCACACTGTCTCCCATCACACACACTCTGACTCCCATCACACTCAGTCACGCACACTGTCTCCCATCACACACACTCTGACTCCCATCACACTCAGTCACGCACACTGTCTCCCATCACACACACTCTGACTCCCATCACACTCAGTCACGCACACTGTCTCCCATCACACACACTCTGACTCCCATCACACTCAGTCACGCACACTGTCTCCCATCACACACACTCTGACTCCCATCACACTCAGTCACGCACACTGTCTCCCATCACACACACTCTGACTCCCATCACACTCAGTCACGCACACTGTCTCCCATCACACACACTCTGACTCCCATCACACTCAGTCACGCACACTGTCTCCCATCACACACACTCTGACTCCCATCACACTCAGTCACGCACGCTGTCTCCCATCACACACACTCTGACTCCCATCACACTCAGTCACGCACGCTGTCTCCCATCACACACACTCTGACTCCCATCACACTCAGTCACGCACGCTGTCTCCCATCACACACACTCTGACTCCCATCACACTCAGTCACGCACGCTGTCTCCCATCACACACACTCTGACTCCCATCACACTCAGTCATGCACGCTGTCTCCCATCACACACACTCTGACTCCCATCACACTCAGTCACGCACACTGTCTCCCATCACACACACTCTGACTCCCATCACACTCAGTCACGCACACTGTCTCCCATCACACACACTCTGACTCCCATCACACTCAGTCACGCACGCTGTCTCCCATCACACACACTCTGACTCCCATCACACTCAGTCACGCACGCTGTCTCCCATCACACACACTCTGACTCCCATCACACTCAGTCACGCACACTGTCTCCCATCACACACACTCTGACTCCCATCACACTCAGTCACGCACACTGTCTCCCATCACACACACTCTGACTCCCATCACACTCAGTCACGCACACTGTCTCCCATCACACACACTCTGACTCCCATCACACTCAGTCACGCACACTGTCTCCCATCACACACACTCTGACTCCCATCACACTCAGTCACGCACACTGTCTCCCATCACACACACTCTGACTCCCATCACACTCAGTCACGCACACTGTCTCCCATCACACACACTCTGACTCCCATCACACTCAGTCACGCACACTGTCTCCCATCACACACACTCTGACTCCCATCACACTCAGTCACGCACACTGTCTCCCATCACACACACTCTGACTCCCATCACACTCAGTCACGCACACTGTCTCCCATCACACACACTCTGACTCCCATCACACTCAGTCACGCACACTGTCTCCCATCACACACACTCTGACTCCCATCACACTCAGTCACGCACGCTGTCTCCCATCACACACACTCTGACTCCCATCACACTCAGTCACGCACGCTGTCTCCCATCACACACACTCTGACTCCCATCACACTCAGTCACGCACGCTGTCTCCCATCACACACACTCTGACTCCCATCACACTCAGTCACGCACGCTGTCTCCCATCACACACACTCTGACTCCCATCACACTCAGTCATGCACGCTGTCTCCCATCACACACACTCTGACTCCCATCACACTCAGTCACGCACACTGTCTCCCATCACACACACTCTGACTCCCATCACACTCAGTCACGCACACTGTCTCCCATCACACACACTCTGACTCCCATCACACTCAGTCACGCACACTGTCTCCCATCACACACACTCTGACTCCCATCACACTCAGTCACGCACACTGTCTCCCATCACACACACTCTGACTCCCATCACACTCAGTCACGCACACTGTCTCCCATCACACACACTCTGACTCCCATCACACTCAGTCACGCACACTGTCTCCCATCACACACACTCTGACTCCCATCACACTCAGTCACGCACACTGTCTCCCATCACACACACTCTGACTCCCATCACACTCAGTCACGCACACTGTCTCCCATCACACACACTCTGACTCCCATCACACTCAGTCACGCACACTGTCTCCCATCACACACACTCTGACTCCCATCACACTCAGTCACGCACACTGTCTCCCATCACACACACTCTGACTCCCATCACACTCAGTCACGCACGCTGTCTCCCATCACACACACTCTGACTCCCATCACACTCAGTCACGCACGCTGTCTCCCATCACACACACTCTGACTCCCATCACACTCAGTCACGCACGCTGTCTCCCATCACACACACTCTGACTCCCATCACACTCAGTCACGCACGCTGTCTCCCATCACACACACTCTGACTCCCATCACACTCAGTCACGCACGCTGTCTCCCATCACACACACTCTGACTCCCATCACACTCAGTCACGCACACTGTCTCCCATCACACACACTCTGACTCCCATCACACTCAGTCACGCACACTGTCTCCCATCACACACACTCTGACTCCCATCACACTCAGTCACGCACACTGTCTCCCATCACACACACTCTGACTCCCATCACACTCAGTCACGCACGCTGTCTCCCATCACACACACTCTGACTCCCATCACACTCAGTCACGCACGCTGTCTCCCATCACACACACTCTGACTCCCATCACACTCAGTCACGCACGCTGTCTCCCATCACACACACTCTGACTCCCATCACACTCAGTCACGCACGCTGTCTCCCATCACACACACTCTGACTCCCATCACACTCAGTCACGCACGCTGTCTCCCATCACACACACTCTGACTCCCATCACACTCAGTCACGCACACTGTCTCCCATCACACACACTCTGACTCCCATCACACTCAGTCACGCACACTGTCTCCCATCACACACACTCTGACTCCCATCACACTCAGTCACGCACACTGTCTCCCATCACACACACTCTGACTCCCATCACACTCAGTCACGCACACTGTCTCCCATCACACACACTCTGACTCCCATCACACTCAGTCACGCACACTGTCTCCCATCACACACACTCTGACTCCCATCACACTCAGTCACACACACTGTCTCCCATCACACACACTATGACTCCAATCACACTCAGTCACACACACACACACACACACACACAGTCTCCCATCAGCACTTACCTTTCCCTGGCAGGAAGGCAGCATGGTCCCTCCCTGTTCGGCTTCCCGGCGGTTGTGCCAACAGGTCACGTGACCGGGCGCGCGTATGACGTCAGCGCGCCCATCACGTGACTGTCGGCACTTCCGTGTCACACTGCACGGGGAGCCGAACAGGCAGCACGGAGGTTTCTCTGTGCTGCCTGTTCGGCTCCACGTGCAGCCTGGCAGGCAGAGCGATGGTGAGGGGGGATCTTCCGATCCCCTCTCACCTCCGTCTCTGCCTGGAAGCGCGGCCTTTTTTTTTTTTTTGGGCTGAATCCCAATGCATAGAGAATAGACCATCGAAGGCCATCATTATCTGGCAAAATGCAGAGTAATTCTATGGTACAGTGCTAAATATTGAGCAATCAGAATAAACATTCCATTGGCTATTGAGGTAAAATGTTGTCCAAAACATCAAGAGTCAGGGCTTGATCAAGCCTGTTAGGGTGGAACTCGTGACACGCAGTCTCTCAGCTATATTTATTTATAAATATATTTATTTTTATACAATGAAGTTTGTATGTAATTTGATTTTGGAATAGTACCTGTTGTTTACGATTTGTTAAAACCACTGTGTGTGCTGTATTTTTTGCCCTAACACTGGATGTTTTGTATCTACATGGTGGAAACCCGTAAGCATCAGCACCTGATTGCACTGTGAGCGTCACTTACACTACAAACAGGAGGGCATGTCTGATTAGTCTGGACTCTATTTGTGTGAAATGTAGTGCATAGTTGACAACATCAGCCATGTTTCCAGGGACACATATTTGTTCCACATGCTGCAGAAAGACTATGCATAGTGCAGCCCGGCAGTATGTAGGATGGATAAACGCACAGACAGAATCCAATTAATTAATTTAGGGTGGAGATTTCCTAGGACCTACCATGATTAATTAATTGGATTGTGTCTGTGCGTATATGCATTCTACATACTGCCGGGCTGCACTTTGCATGCTCTTTCTGCAGCGTATGATACAAATATGTATCCCTGGAAACATGGCTGATGTTGACAACTATGGTAGTGCTCCAGCTCTTGGTTTCTATAGCCAATACCATCTGTAGAAACATAAAAAAAATACTTTACATCACTGACCAGTTGATCTACAAAATTATTCAACTATAGAAGGGAATACAAATATGTAAATGGGTTTTTAATATTTGTTTTCTTTCACAAGGTGATGTCATAAACAGGAGACACCACAGATACAAATTAAAAACACTGTCTTAATACAATTCTGCTAACGCAATGTATAGACTATTTTTCATCTTTCTTTCAATGTCCACACTCATGGAATAACATATTTAAGTGAGGGAGGCCATTTACCAATCCCACCATCAGAATATGTGGTTCTGGAGAATGCAACTCTTTCAGTGGCTAAATACATTCTCTTTCCTTTAATTTTCATTACTTTTAAAACAGAAGTATTAGTATGAGTTCCTATTGGTGCAGTTTAAAAGAGCTTTGACTGGCTTACATAACACTATGTTACCACCCTGTAGAGGGTCAGTACATATCTCCTACCGTGTTATACTTACATAATGGTTGTGTGTTATCTTTCGGCATTATGCTGCCAGCAGAAACTATTGCAGAATTGCTTATTGGTCTTATTAAGGCTAATGTTTGTGAAGAAGGTAAAGTTAGTGTCTTGAAGGTAAGCAAACTTAACCTGGAAAACAAAATTATTTGGGTCGCTTATTTGGGTTGCTTGTTTTTGAAAGGAAAGCAAATTTTGGCTATGGAAATAACATTAAATGGATAAAAAAAACAGTATCGAAATTGTTAATGTTGTAAATAAATTATAGCTGAAAACGGCTGATTTTGAATGGCGTAGGCATACAAAAGCCCATTATCAGCAACCATCACTCTTCCCAATGGCACGTTGTGTTAGCTAATCCAAGTTCATAGTTTAAAAGGCAACGTCTCGACTGCATTTCCTATTCTTTTTTTAAACTCATTTGATGTATGTTTTCAGGGAAAACAAGGACATTTCTAAGTGTGAATATTTTTCATTGAAGAGAGAAGACCAATTTAGTTACAGGCCTTACATTTAGGGTCATGTATAGAAGTAGCCACAGGAAAAACGTTTTGGGAAAGTAAAAAAATAAATAAAAAATTGAGATCTGATGTACGAGTGGAATTGTACCATACATGGCAAGGGATCTTAGATCATTCATCAATAGAGAATCTCACCAGATCCAGGCCACAAGTGGGCTCTCCTCTTCATTTTTCTCTGCAGGTTTTCTATGTGGCTCATGTCAGGGAACTGTGATGGCCATGTTAGGACCTTCATTTTGTGGTCAATAAACCATTGTTGTTTTGATTTTGATGTATGTTTTGGCTCATTGTCCTGCCCATTTTAAGCTTTGTGGCAGAGGCAGTAAGGTGTTCATTTAATATCTGTTGGCATTGCCATATATCCTAACAAAAGTTTCCAGGTCCTCTGACAGAAAAACATCCCCACCATATTTAACCGTGGGCATGAGGTCCCTTTCCATATGGCTACCTCTCTGTATTTGCCAAACCCACCTCTGGTGTATATTGCCCAAAAACTCTATTTTGGTTTCATCTGACTATAGAACCCAATCCTCTTTGAACTTCCAGTAGTGTCTGGCGAACTGAATACGTTTCAGTTTGTTTTCGGATGAGAATAGAGGCTTTTTTTCTTCAAACTCTTCCAAACTTGAGATGATGAAGGTGACGGATTGAAGTTTTGGAGACTTTCGAACCCCAATGTGCAAAAACCTTCTGCAATTCTCCAGCTGTGATCTGTAGATATTTTTTTGTTCACTCAAATCGTCCTCTTCACATTGCGTTGAGAAAATATAGACACACATGAACTTCCCGTTGATTCATAACATTTTCAGTGGAGTGACACTTCTTAAATATTACCCTGATGGTATAAATGGCCATTTTGCCATTTTATTATAGCCACTTCCCATTTTGTGAAGCTCCCCTCCTTTTTACGCACATCCTAGCTATATTGGTCTTCTACATTGTAATTACTGACTAATGGGATTTGCACTCAGGACGTGCTCTAGCACCCACTTTGCACTCAGCACTTACCGCAGCACCCAGATTTGCACTCACATGACTTGCAGCAGCACCCTGCTCTTACTTTCCCATGTTTACTGAGTGCTAAGATGTCACGTAACATCTGCTGATTAACAATGTTTTTTCTCCCTTTATATGACCTTTCTTGATATCCCTGGTCTTTATGGCTACTATAGGTGCACTACCGGACTATAAGCAACCTGAGTAACCAACATACTATAAGTTGCCTATGCCTAGTACTTCTCACTTCTGTTTGACAAAATATTAATGTTTATCTCTTCCCTGGGGCACCCACCCACCCGGGGCACCCACCCGCCCCTGTTCAGTAGTAGCAAGTTCAGGGGTCCACTCTAGCTAGTCAATTTGCCCACTTTTCCGATATCTGGATGTCACTTATCTCTCTTGACCCACCTTGATTCCCCTCTTTATCTTTCACCACTGTATGCTTTATTTGACCTTATCTGTATGCTCGATGGGACAGTAATGATTATTCTATACTATGATTATCCTTACTCACTTTTCCTATAACTCCCTCTCTCTTTCTTCTCATTCTTACAATTTTCACAACCGATAATCTTAATAACTATACAGTTTAATACCGCTGACCTAATTTGTTCCAATAGGAGGTCTGTAATTACTTCGATACTCTAGGTTCTCTTATTGTGTTTAAAGTACTTTTATGAGCAAATTCTGCTGTTTGACACATTTCAAGAAAAACCCCAAAATGGGTCTTTTTTTTGGTTACACCACTGCTTAGGTTTTGCTTGATGACATAGTGACTAGTGTTTATATTTGCATATGTTTTATCTGAACTGACCCTAATCAATGAAAAAAAAGAAAATGATCTGTACATTGTGTTAGCAGAATTTTAACAGAAATGTATAAATTAAGAAGAATATGACATCACCTGGGTGCTTTATATGTAAGTGACACATTTCTCATTGAAATGAGTTCATTTGCATATCAAGCAACACATGATGACATAAACAGGAGACACCACAGACAGGAGACACCACAGACAGGAGACACCACAGACAGGAGACACCACAGACAGATATAAAGCACATGCTTTCATTTGCAATTCTGTTAAAACAAAATATTGATAATAATTCAGTATATTCTCAATTATATTAAAATTAATGTTTAAGTAACTCACTCCCTTCAGGAAAAAAAACAACATTTTGACACTATCATGAAAGTGTCTTTTTAAAATGTTGTTTAACTTATGTAGAAGCTGGTTATATCTTGTAAGTGACTGGCCAGTCACTTTTGCTCTTCTAGTCCCATACCATGCATACTAGTTAGATGGCATGGGATTTTTCAAGGTCTCAATGTACCCCTCTGAAGCATCGGCTCTCCCCCTGCTTGTTCACTGTGACTGAAAGACTGACAAGATTCTCCAGCAGACCTTTTGAGAAATTCACAACTTCTCAGAGCGAAGCAAGACAAGCTGTGCAAGTTGTATTTCTTTTGCCTTGACTATAAATAATGCCTTTTAAAAACGGAAGAAAGAAAAAATAATACATGCTTCTAAAACTGCCAAATTATTCATGATCTTTGCCCTATTTAGTTCTTTATGTTGACATTTCACTACAAAAGTTCTAGGTTGGATTAAAAATAATAATAGTGTCTCATTCAAGCAGTGCAGAGGCTCACGTCTGATCAAGGTCTGTCAGGTGCAAATAGAGATCTTTGTTTTTGCATGCCACCAACAGGGGGATCTAGTTTATGCCTTTGTTGGAGCAAGCTGCACCAGTGTTGCTTCCCATGGAAGCATGATGGCTGCCGGTCAGAGGATAAACTGGCATGTATCTTAAAACAGTACATTCCAGTTTATCTTCATGCTATGGGCTATATTTAAAAGAACAAGTAAAAAAAACAATTAATGGCTCTTTAAGTCTTACATCACTGATGATAATTTACCATTATTCAATGTTTAGGCAATAAGCCCATTAGTAATAACCTTATGTAGTCCAGTTTTCTAGTATATGATAGAATACAAATAAAAAGAATTATGTTATGTGACTTCCATCGACTCTAACCTCCGAAGGAACCTCTAAAAAAAGATGTATTACATCAGTGCTCCTCAACCTTCCTTTTCTCACTCAGGGCACACCAAAGCTCTTCCCAGAATTCTGTGGCACACCACAAGCAAAAATATATAAAAATTAAGTTATAAAGTCAAGTGCATACACAGAACATAAGAACTAGATGCATTTATTTACCTTTAAAACCAAAGAAGTGTGCAATAGACATGTGCAAAACTAAAATTTTCGTTTTGTTTTCGTCCATTCGGACGAAAATGTTATTTATTTAGTCTAAAACGAATTTCGTTCATTACTGCATTCGTTTCAGACGAAATTCGTTCATTATTTTCGTTTCGTTTTATTCGTTCTTACGAATCAATTGACCTACACATTCCATAAACCGAAAGTCTATAAACCGAATGTCGTTCGCTTTATAGACTTTCGGCTTATGGAATACATGTAATACTATTGACTTTCTATTAACCGAACTAAAGTCCCCATTCATAAGAAATTCTTATGAATGGGGACTCTAGTTCGGTTTATAGAAAGCCAACAGCATTACATGTATTCCATAAGCTGTTCGGTTTATAGACTTTCGGTTTATAGAATAGCAATAGCATTACATGTATTCTATAAACCGAACGTCGTTCGGTTTATAGACTTTCGGCTTATGGAATACATGTAATGCTATTGCTATTCTATAAACCGAAATAGAGTCCACATTCATACGAATAGGTCAATTGACCTATTCGTATGAATGGGGACTCTATTTCGGTTTATAGAATAGCAATAGCATTACATGCATTCCATAAACCGAAAGTCATTCATTATGTCGGTTTATGGAATGTATGTAATGCTATTGTTATTCTATAAACCGACTCTATTTCGGTTTATAGAATGCCAATTGCACGAATGAACGAATGGACGAATGTTTTTCGTTTATTAACCATTCGTTCATTCGGCTTTTGTTAGTTTAGCATTTTCGTTTTTTGGACGAATGGACAAAAATGCTATTTTCGGACGAAAATGCATTCGTCCGAAAACGAATGCACATGTCTAGTGTGCAATATAAATAACGAATGCACAAACCAAGACAAGTGCATTATAAATCATAAAAAGACAAACCAAACCAGTGCATTATCAATGATAAATAGACAAACAAAACCAGTGCATTACAAATAATAAATAGACAAACAAAAGCACTGCATTACAAAATCATAAATAGACAAACAAAACCAGCCACAGCCAATTTGCCCATTAGTATGCCAGTATTATTTTGCCTTTAATATGCCAGTATTATTTTGCCATTTAATATGCCCCAGACAATTTGCCCAATAACATGCCAGTGTTATTTGCCATTTAATTTGCCCCAGCCAATTTGCGCAATAATATGCCAGTATTATTTTGCCATTTAAAAAGCCACAGCCAATTTGCCAAATATTATGCCAGTGTTATTTTGCCATTTAATATGCCCCAGCCAATTTGCCTAATAACATGCCAGTGTTATTCTTCCATTTAAAAAGCAACAGCCAATTTGCCCAACAATATTCCAGTGTTATTTTGCCATTTAATAAGCCCCTTCCCAATAATATGCCACCCTCCACCCCCCCTTCCCCAGTACTGTCTCCTCCGTGCAGTCTTCCCTCTTGCACGTAGGAGGGAAACATAGCCACTGGATATGACGTACTGCCATATCCGGTCGCAATGATTTTTTTTTTTTCAACTTTTAGTTGTTTTTTTCAGCAGCCGCATCCAGCAGAGGAGAGCCCGATGTTGTCTAAGTGAACATTGGTCTCTACTCTCTGGGCCCGGCGGCCGGCATCCGCTTTTTGTGGCTGACGGGAAAAAAAATAAAGATAAAAAAAAAATTATATATATATATATATACACACAGAGGCATGCAGCTTCGTGGCCCTCCTCCCGTTATCCATCGGCCGACCAGTGTGGCGCTGCACTACATAACTGCTATGTAACCTCTAAAAGGTCACAGTTACTTGCAAAATAGTTTGCTACATTTTATTCCACCTTTAAGTGTTATAATCTAATACCAGAGGTCTTTACTTGTACTGTGAAGATGGTATCAAAAGTCCAACGTATGAGCTAATGATTAGCATTAACAATAGCATCCATATTGATATATCTTCCAAAATGAGCCTGGATTTCCTTGGAGATAAATGATAACACACCATTTGGTCTTTACCTGATTCTGCAGGTAACATGTTTAGTTTTAAATGCAACATGGATTAACCTGCTCTGGGGGGGGGGGGGGGGGGGGGATAATTTCCACCCTGACATCTGCTGTTTTCCATTGATCTCCAAACCACTTAATAATGGCTGAGCAAGATGAAGCTGTACTAATACAGCTAATGCCTGTCAGCAAATAACCACAGATACTCTTTTATACAAGGGTTTAAAGAGCCACTAAAGTTTTTTTTTCACTTTTGCTTCTAATTTAGAAATGTGAAATTAATGGTTCATTTTCCTGGATAACCAGCATGCACTTTATACGGTGTTAATGCAGTCAGAGACCCTTGTATTAAATGCCATCAAAAGAGTGGCCATAACTATGGTAGCAGACATATTTGTAACCTTTGCTTCTAGTAGTGAAGCAAAAGTTTAGCTACTCTTTCAAAATATATGAAATAGTTAATAAAAATGAACTGTATAAATTTCATATTAAAGACAAGCCTTAAAACCCAGCAATTAGTAATTCACAGATACTAGAATTATATTTTTCTCATCATTTTTTTGCAAATATCTTGTTATAGATATTAGTGAAAAGTATGAATGGGTCTGCACACTTACAAGTATCGGGTGCCACGAGGGAGCGTCATTCACGCCCATAAAGCAAAAAGAAAAGATAGGAGACTCAGCACACCGTTTAAGGGAGTTTAATCCACCAAAAAATAACAACGTTTCAGCCCAGCACTGAGCTTTTTTCAAGACTTGAAACACTTTATATCTATATCTTGTTATAGATAAAAAGTGTGTGGCTGACTAACTCACAATTAGTGTTGAGCGAACCCGAACCGCACTGTTCGGGTTCGTACCAAACATTACGGTGTTCGGACCCCAGACCCGAACACAGACATTTCACTGTATGTCCGTGTTGGAGTTCGGGGTTCGGCTATAAACCGAAAGTCTATAAACCGAAAGACATTCGGTTTATAGACTTTCGTTTTATAGAATACATGTAATGCTATTGCTATTCTATAAAAAGAAATTCTATAAACAGAATGTCTTTCGGTTTTTAGACTTTCGGCTTATAGAATACATGTAATACTATTGGCTTTCTATAAACCGAACTCGAGTCCCCATTCATAAGAATTTCTATAAACCGAACTAGAGTCCCCATTCATAAGAAATTCTTATGAATGGGGACTCTAGTTCGGTTTATAAAAAGCCAATAGTATTACATGTATTCCATAAGCCGAAAGTCGGGTCCCCATTGACAATGGGGTTCGGGGTCAAGTTCAACCCCGAACCCGGACTTTTTTCCGAAGTTCGGCCGAACCCGAACATCCAGGTGTCCGCTCCACACTACTCACAATCTTTATTGCTGTGTCTTAAATGTGAACACTAACACATATGTACACATTCATATGCTGATCGTGTACACCCTCGAGCACACACATACACACTCATATGTTGATCAAATTCACACATTAGCACGCTCACAGTGTGTGTATCTAATCAGCATACGAGTGTTAGAATATGTGTGTGTTCACATTAAGGAGACATCTGAGACATAAATAAACACATTCATATGCTGATAAACTGACACACTCACTCACAGACCCACTCAGCCAGCACACATTTACTCATAGACACACTCAGCTAGAACAGGCTCACAGACACATTCAGCCAGCACTCATTCACTCACAAACACACTCAGCCAGAATAGACTCACAGACTCAGTCAGCCAGCACACAGGCACACTCAGCCAGCACACACTAACTCACAGATACACTCAGTCAGCACAGACTCATAGACACAATCAGCCAGCACAGGCCCAGACACACTCAGCCAGCACAAACTAACACTCAGCCAGCACAGACCCAGACACACTCAACAAGCACACACTAACACTCAGCCAGCACACACTAACTCACAGATACACTCAGCCAGCACAGACTCATAGACACAATCAGCCAGCACAGGCTCAGACACACTCAGCCAGCACACACTAACACTCTTACAGACCATGTTGTGATGGCTTCTCTGTTATGTAAAAATATGTAAGTCACTCATTGTGTCTAGAGAGAAAGTTTTAATCTTTACAAACAAACATTACATTTCATATTATAAACTGGAGAATATAGCTAGGTATGTATGAATTAAACCAAAATATTACAGTTCACTTTCAGGTAGGGACAAAAATGTAATTTATATAGTTAAAGGCAAAATTGAATTCACCAGAAAATATGTAAATTTGGTTTCTACTGATATTAGACAGGGCGGATGTGGCATTGTTAGATGTTGACATCATCACTTAGGGGCGGGAACTGCTCTGATTTATTATAATCTTGATATTTATTTTATGTACTAAAGCATAAACGCACTGCAGAAGTGTTGCTTCCAGGAAAAGTTTAATGAATAAATGAAATATTTTCATTGGAGCTTTTACATTTTTTATATGTTCTTAAACCTTTATATACCAGTATATAGGCTTCACAGGCCTAGTATTGCACAAAGTGCATTCCAAGATCTTGAGCACTGCGATCCACTCACCACAGAGGAACAAACAGGGGTAGGCATTGCTTATGGTGGACAATTACTGGGGTCTGTGGCGGACAATTTAATGAAGTTCACAAACCTTGTCACACTGGTGTCCTTATATACAGACACTTTGCCTATACCTTGAAACAAATCATCAGGTATAAATGCCATATCTTATATTTACTTTGCTACACAACATCTAGATTTAGTTGTATTACATTATTTGCTTTAGATGTGTTGTAGCAGGAAGGAAACTCTTCTGTCAAATATACTGTAACATTCATGGAATTGTTTTATCTGCAGTAGTATAAACTCCAGCCATTGCCCTGCTTAAAAATCCAATGAAATACGACTTTATTAATTGAATAGTGTCTGCCCCTTAAACTTCTGTTTCTAGATTGTATATTATTCACGTTGAACATTTAGACAAATATATAATTTTGTGTTTTCATTATCTCCCAGGGTCTAATAACAATACTAATTATAGTACATAAAAGTAGATGTTAAATATGAACAATGGTATGATGGAATTAGACAATGGAGACCCTGGTGCAGTAATATATTTTTTTCATTGGCACAGCTACAATTTTTCTATCATCTGCTTGTTTTGTATTTTTTTAAATATTTATTTATAATAGGCTCCCAAGCATAGTTTATACTGTCACTATTAAAATATCAAACATGAAAGCATCATTGTATAAGCAGAATTGCAAGCAAATGCATAAATTAAGAGAAACCCACAATTTGGTTTGCTCTTCGTCTAAGAATTCGGGGAAGATGCCTGTGCATCATCACACCTCTCAGCCTCTTGCATGTATGTCAGTACACATTAATGGGCTGCCATCAGCGAGTGACAGGCGATACACCTGTCATGGGACTGGTGGGCCCAGAGGGCCCTTTAATAAAAATAAAACGCTTGCCGGCACAGACAATGCGGCAAGCAGGCAGCATAGTGTGTCGGGGGAAGGGGCAGAAACACATTTCTGTAAGGGCCCAGACATTTCTGATGGCGGCCCTGTTAATGCTAGTTGTATTATTACAGTTTATGACATATTGCTATATCTGATTGTGCATGTGCAATACATGGGTGGAACGTTTACTGCAGTACAAACCTGTGCTTATTATAGGAATGTTTCAAATGTGAAGTTAAAACATCAGTAAATGTTTTCACCCTCAGGAACTGAACACACATTACATTGCAGGTACAAAACAAGTATTTTTTTTTATTGCAAAACTTGACTACATGCTACATGTTTGGCCTAGTTGGTCTTTGTATCCTAGTTCTGCAATTCCCATGATCTCACATGAAAGCAATGGGACATTCAGTACTAGCTTCCAAATTCCCCATATTCATGTCAGAGTCGGTACACAAGAGATTTAGATAGAATCACGTATGATTTTTACTTACAAATGTAACCAAACTATACCACTAAGAGCACATATCAATCTCTATACCAGGGGTAGGTAACCTGCGGCCCATCAACTGCTGATATACTACATCTCCCATAATGCTCTTTCAGCTAAGAGGCTGGCAGAGGAATATGGGAAATCTAGTCCTGCAACATCTGGCAAGCCACAGTTTGCCTACCCCTGCTCTATAACATATGGATATTTCGTAAACTATCCCCTGACCTTTGTTTTTCTGTTTATTCCCTCTTTCTTTTTCCCCTCCATGTTCATTACGTCATTCAAAGCAGGAGTCGTTTATACACGTATCCCAGAATAAAAGCTGTTTACCTTTAAGCTGATTTGTTGTCCCTACTTCTTAATTATTTTAAACATTACAGCTATTTATGGTTGGAAAAAAGTACGGAAAAATGCACACAATAAGCTTTCTTTATTGTGCATGCCATTAGAAAACAAGATAAAGTCGTAGGGTTCCTTTTTCTGTTGACTAAATGATAACCATGTGAATATTCTCGTAGTCAGAGCAGATTGCTGGTCTTTATTAATGTTAGTAAATGCATTTATACTTAAAAACATGTATCTAATGAATAGTCACAATTATGAGCATGTTTCAAAAATAGAGGCCCAAAAAGAAAACAAATAAGTGCATAATATATATATATGACCAAATAATAAGTTTCATATCTCTCTGAAACTGTGTGGTTGTTGTTGTAAATATACACAAATAAAAAAATTATATATAAATAAAAATAAAGGTATATCTTTTATCAAACTGTCTGGATTCACACTAATCAAACAAAATAAGGAGACAATAGGCAAGTGCCTTCAACACCTGAGAGTGAAAGTATTAATTTTGTTGTTTGATTATTATTTTTTGTTTGTTTTGTATTGCTGATAAGTACAGGGAGTGCAGAATTATTAGGCAAATGAGTATTTTGACCACATCATCCTCTTTATGCATGTTGTCTTACTCCAAGCTGTATAGGCTCGAAAGCCTACTACCAATTAAGCATATTAGGTGATGTGCATCTCTGTAATGAGAAGGTCTAATGACATCAACACCCTATATCAGGTGTGCATAATTATTAGGCAACTTCCTTTCCTTTGGCAAAATGGGTCAAAAGAAGGACATGACAGGCTCAGAAAAGTCAAAAATAGTGAGATATCTTGCAGAGGGATGCAGCACTCATAAAATTGCAAAGCTTCTGAAGCGTGATCATCGAACAATCAAGCGTTTCATTCAAAATAGTCAACAGGGTCGCAAGAAGCGTGTGGAAAAACCAAGGCGCAAAATAACTGCCCATGAACTGAGAAAAGTCAAAAGTCAAGCGTGCAGCTGCCACGATGCCACTTGCCACCAGTTTGGCCATATTTCAGAGCTGCAACATCACTGGAGTGCCCAAAAGCACAAGGTGTGCAATACGCAGAGACATGGCCAAGGTAAGAAAGGCTGAAAGACGACCACCACTGAACAAGACACACAAGCTGAAACGTCAAGACTGGGCCAAGAAATATCTCAAGACTGGTTTTTCTAAGGTTTTATGGACTGATGAAATGAGAGTGAGTCTTGATGGGCCAGATGGATGGGCCCGTGGCTGGATTGGTAAAGGGCAGAGAGCTCCAGTCCGACTCAGACGCCAGCAAGGTGGAGTACTGGTTTGGGCTGGTATCATCAAAGATGAGCTTGTGGGGCCTTTTCGGGTTGAGGATGGAGTCAAGCTCAACTCCCAGTCCTACTGCCAGTTCCTGGAAGACCCCTTCTTCAAGCAGTGGTACAGGAAGAAGTCTGCATCCTTCAAGAAAAACATGATTTTCATGCAGGACAATGCTCCATCACACGCGTCCAAGTACTCCACAGCGTGGCTGGCAAGAAAGGGTATAAAAGAAGAAAATCTAATGACATGGCCTCCTTGTTCACCTGATCTGAACCCCATTGAGAACCTGTGGTCCATCATCAAATGTGAGATTTACAAGGAGGGAAAACAGTACACCTCTCTGAACAGTGTCTGGGAGGCTGTGGTTGCTGCTGCACGCAATGTTCATGGTGAACAGATCAAAACACTGACAGAATCCATGGATGGCAGGCTTTTGAGTGTCCTTGCAAAGAAAGGTGGCTATATTGGTCACTGATTTGTTTTTGTTTTGTTTTTGAATGTCAGAAATGTATATTTGTGAATGTTGAGATGTTATATTGGTTTCACTGGTAAAAAATAAATAATTGAAATGGGTATATATTTGTTTTTTGTTAAGTTGCCTAATAATTATGCACAGTAATAGTCACCTGCACACACAGATATCCCCCTAAAATAGCTAAAACTAAAAACAAACTAAAAACTACTTCCAAAAATATTCAGCTTTGATATTAATGAGTTTTTTGGGTTCATTGAGAACATGGTTGTTGTTCAATAATAAAATTAATCCTCAAAAATACAACTTGCCTAATAATTCTGCACTCCCTGTATACGTAATACTGTGAGCTGGGGACACAATCTTTTTATTTTACAATCTATTTTCTCTATCATACTGTCCCTGCTGCACGAGCTGTGTGACTATCCCATCAACAATATTAGTAGTGCGGAACAGGGCTGGCAACATTTGGCCTTGAGGTGCAACTTCATCAGCCAACTTATAATCATCCTTGAGGGACACAGATAGACAGACAGGACAGATCTGCTGACAGATAAGGTACAGAGATTAATCCAAAGACATACATACACAGATATAGACAGAGCAGTAGTTGGGCCAAATTAATTTTTTGCCCTTTCACTACCTCAGATCCAGAAATGCAGAGGGGAGGGAAAGGTTGCGAAGGTGTCAAGGCGTCATGGGGTTTTCATGGTCAAAATACAAACCATCCCTAACCTTAGGGCTTTCTATCCTAACCTATTCATCCCAGAGCCTCATCTAAGAAATATGGCAGCCTAGCCTACACACTGGGTCATTTAGACATGAAAAGTGGTGCAGCCCCAGCCCATTGAGTCAGGTTAGAGAGCAGCCAAGGGGGGCAATTGTGCCTCTGCTACCTTTGCCAGCCCTCCCCTGGTATGGAATGAGTGGTTGGCTTCACATGTGTGTGCTGCTTTGGAAAATATATATATATATAGTGTTGTAATCATTTGGAGGAGTGAGGAACATGAGTAAAAGGCCCCAGAGGGATTGTAGGATTGTGTGTGGTTTTGGAAGCACAGAGACAGGTAGTTTCAAGCAGTGCTGTATTTACCGGGAGGCATCCTAGGCGGATGCCTAGGGCGGCAAATTTTGGGGGGCGGCAGCGCCCCCCAGCACTGAAAAGAAAAAAAAAAAGGCCGCGCTTCCAGGCAGAGACGGAGGTGAGAGGGGATCGGAAGATCCCCCTCACCATCGCTCTGCCTGCCAGGCTGCACGGGGAGCCGAACAGGCAGCACAGAGAAACCTCCGTGCTGCCTGTTCGGCTCCCCGTGCAGTGTGACACGGAAGTGGCGACAGTCACGTGACAGGCGCGCTGACGTCATACGCGCGCCCGGTCACGTGACCTGTCGGCACAACCGCCGGGAAGCCGAACAGGGAGGGACCATGCTGCCTGCCTGCCAGGGATAGGTAAGTGCTGATGGGAGACTGTGTGTGTGTGTGTGTGTGACTGAGTGTGATTGGAGTCAGAGTGTGTGTGATGGGAGACAGTGTGCGTGACTGAGTGTGATGGGAGTCAGAGTGTGTGTGATGGGAGACAGTGTGCGTGACTGAGTGTGATGGGAGTCAGAGTGTGTGTGATGGGAGACAGTGTGCGTGACTGAGTGTGATGGGAGTCAGAGTGTGTGTGATGGGAGACAGTGTGCGTGACTGAGTGTGATGGGAGTCAGAGTGTGTGTGATGGGAGACAGTGTGCGTGACTGAGTGTGATGGGAGTCAGAGTGTGTGTGATGGGAGACAGTGTGCGTGGCTGAGTGTGATGGGAGTCAGAGTGTTTGTGATGGGAGACAGCGTGCATGACTGAGTGTGATGGGAGTCAGAGTGTGTGTGATGGGAGACAGCGTGCGTGACTGAGTGTGATGGGAGTCAGAGTGTGTGTGATGGGAGACAGTGTGCGTGACTGAGTGTGATGGGAGTCAGAGTGTGTGTGATGGGAGACAGCGTGCGTGACTGAGTGTGATGGGAGTCAGAGTGTGTGTGATGGGAGACAGCGTGCGTGACTGAGTGTGATGGGAGTCAGAGTGTGTGTGATGGGAGACGGTGTGCGTGACTGAGTGTGATGGGAGTCAGAGTGTGTCTGATGGGAGTATGAGCTTGATGTGAGTCTGAATGATGGGGCATGTCTTAGGTGTGTAACGTGGGTGTGCAGCTTGGGTAGGGGGTGCCCGGATTTTGTCTGCCTAGGGCAGCACAAAATCAAGATACACCATTGGTTACAGGCATTTAACCATTTGTTAACGGCATGGATGTAGCGACTAACCAATATTGTGCAGCACTAAAATTCTGTGCTTAGAATTCAATAACGATGGCATAATATTCCATATATATTTTATATTCAACTCAAGAGGAGGAAAAGACGGATAATTTTTTTAATATCTTAGAAACTGCTGATCAAGTCAAAAAATGTTTTTGGTTTTAAATTAGATTGTTTTAGCTTTATTGATTAAAATCCCCTTTATGATTATTTCTGCTGGAACATTAGTGTGACAATTATACAATGGTTTTCTTACCAACCTGCTTCCTTTTGACATGTTAAAAGTATCAGACAAACAAATGGATTTGGCGGGTATTCTCCACCTTTTTTATTGTGCTTTGTACTATCTTTTTTCCAGATGCGGTGCGCTTGTGCTATTTCTGGGTTTTGTTTTATTTCTAACCCCCAATGTTACAATAATGTACAGGCTGTACTGGACGTAAGTGTTGGTTTTAATACATAAATGCAAGGGTGGACTTTTGACTTTTATTCTACCATGCTAAAAAGGGGTATAAATAGAATCATATTTTAAAAAATACAGCATGGTATGAAACTTTATTAGGACATGCAGGATCACACTTCACACCTAGAAAAAGCCAAATCACCCACATTGCACACCCAGGATTTAACCCAACACCCCAGAACATACCACATCACCCACATTCAGGCCCGGACTGGCCATCCGCCCATTTATTTTATTTT
Source organism: Pelodytes ibericus (assembly GCA_036172795.1). Taxonomy (NCBI): domain Eukaryota; kingdom Metazoa; phylum Chordata; class Amphibia; order Anura; family Pelodytidae; genus Pelodytes; species Pelodytes ibericus. Next base: position 141,733,298 of record CM069860.1, on the reverse strand, counting down.
TCCTGAGTGCAAATCTTGCTGCTGTGGCAAGCCCTGAGTGAAAATCTGGCCAAAATCTGGTCACTGGGGTAACTCCTGAGAGAAAATCTTCCTGCTGGGGAAAGTCCTAAGGGCAATTTTGCCATCGGGGCTATTCCAGAAGGCAAATATTGCCACTGGGGTTAGTCCTGAGGGCAAATCTGGTTGCTGGGGATAGTCCTGAAGGGCACATCTTGCTGCTTGGGCTAGTTCTGAAGGGCACATCTTGCTGCTCGGGCTAGTTCTGAAGGGACTGTCATTAAAGCTCTTTATATATTACATTTCATTGTGTTTAATTTATTATCATTAATTTACATAATGCCAAATAATTAATAAATTACAGTGACTGGGTGACATGCTAAATATAACAAATGGACAAAAAGAAACTGGTATATTATATTTGTAATTATTTAAAAAAAAATCTGGTGTACAGGCATCCTTCCATGTGGCCTTTCATGCCCCTGCACGCACATCGCCGGCAGGTCATGTGATACCCGATCAGTGCACTGGGGGACAAGGGGCAGCATGGGAGGATGTCTGTGCATTGCATGCTGCCTGCTTGCCGCACAGAGAGCTGGTGCATTTGCCAGAAAGCCTTTAAAACATTTTTTTTTGTAAAGGGGCTGCACTGGAGCTGTAGACACCCTCTCTGTCCTGGGCCCTCGGGAGGTGCCTGTACGCCCGACTGCTCAGTCTGTCCCCACATAAGAATAATTTTATTTTGCAGTTTCCATGGGGTTTGTATAGAGCAGCTTAACCTTAATTAAATAAATAACTTGTATAGAGCATCTTAACCGTAATGATAAATAAAGCCCAGCAGATACTTACATTCACATGAATGACCCATGACCATTATTAGGGATTTAAATACCAATACATAACTTTAAACAACCCCAAAGCCAGGAAGCACCCAGTTTAAACACCACCACATGCCCACGTCTAGCCTCCTAAATTGGCTTTAATCCCAATGCAGAAATGCCCAAAGGCCCTTTTCACCATTTGTTGAATATTGCCATTCAAAATATCCAGCCGTATGTTTGATAGGCGTACTGAATCCTTTCTGCATAAACCCATGTTCCCTCCTTATAACTATAGCGAAAGGAAAACAAACCCAAAATATATAAAAATGTTTACAATGCCCTGTTCATTTTTGTACTCTTTCCCATGACTTAACTAACCATCAACCAACATCAACATGGCACCATTTCAGGCCAAACCTGAAAGATGTATACCCCATACACCTTTCCAAAATATTTGTACTTATGCTGAGTCCAAACCTATATTCACAGATCCATTCTTCTGCCCTCTTCTGGGCCCAAAAGATAATGCCCGACTACCCACTTGATTGTCAGCTTCTTTTTACCTAACAACATAAACCAAACAGATAACACATCATTAACATTTCATAACATACACTATTTACAGCAGTTGTGGTCAAATGTAGATTTTAAAGCTGTCAGAACACCATCTGTCTAATTTGTTAATGACCTCTTTGCCCAAAATCCATCTAACTGCCTCTGTTGCTGCCCTGATCTTGAAACATTGGGACTAATAGTGATAGTCACCCAAACCTAGACTGCTTAGGCATTATTTAAAAACCTCAATAAACTGACATTTTGTTCAAAAGCAATCCATTCTCATGCACTAAAAAATTAACATCCACTTTTGGTCTTACCTTAATATGATAAAAGTGCAATACTATGAGGGGATTTATGTTTTCCTTCCTGGTTTGTCTTTGAGATATCAATAAATTCCCACACCACACCTTCACTACAACTAACATCATCATGTTGAAGACCCAACTACTCCTTCCCGCATTAGATATAACACAGAAGTGATAGCTACGTCCCTCTGTAAATCCTATGAATTGGATTCCATGGCACTACTGAAATCTACCCACTCAGAACAGAACTTATTATATGTTGCCCAAGTTGATTCAGTCACTTAATTCTTAATGATTCCCCTTAGAAGTCCCCAATCAAATCCCACAGGTGCTCTGGGAACTTGAGTCCCTCTGCTTCTGCCTGCGGAGCCATGGCATTGGATTCTTTTAGCTGCACAATAGTATGGCCTGGTATAAACACATGTCTGCTACAATAAGGAATAATTCTAGGAGAGTCATGTTTTTGGAACTCCTTCTTCTACCCAATTCCTTTGGCCACTCCTGAGCGCATCACCTTTCTTTGTAATAAATCAGAAGAAACCCTGCGCATCATAAGTGCAGATGAGATCATTTTGCCTCTATTCTCTTGACCACTCGCATGGTCACTCTCGGAAGTGTTTTCTGTCTTCCAGATGCTGACACTGAGTTTGGGTGGGCTCCTCCCAGGGACAGCCTCCGCTGTTGGATCCATGCAGAGTTTTCACCTCTTCAACCTATTCATAGACTGCCACTTCAGTGGCTGAAACCAAACAGGCACACAGCCAATCTTAGTTGCCTCTGGTCCTCTTAGCTCCATCCAGTGGTCATTGTCAAATTCATATTTGCATTAGAACCATAAATCCTATCCTCCTCATAGAACCCTGACAGCTGTAACTAAACCCCATGTAGCTGCCTTTCTATGTGTTCTGTTAGCTGAACATTTTTTTGTCCGAGCTGCAAGTTTTTGCTAATCTGAATTTTCAGACCTTCTTCTTGGTTCCTAGTGAAACACCAACCTTCCAACAATAATACTTCTCCACAGCGCACATCTTGAGAGAGGAAATGTCTATTTGCAATCATTTTATGGCTGTAAGAAGCATTCTAGGATTTCTCTTCTATGCTTTGAGGGTGTTGTGGTTATTAATGTGTCCCCCACAACAGGTCATGCTGAGACCTATGGGAGTCCATTGAAAACGCATAGCAGCACATTGCAAGATGAACAGACACATAAATAAATGATTAAATGCTGGTGTGATGTGACTGCAGTTACACCATAAGAACCCAAATTACTCCCTACAGACAGGGACTCCAGATCAATATATCTTTTAAAGAAAATAAACCTGTCATCTTATTTGCTTTACCACTGGGCTACATGCCACTTAGATACAGTTTAGGGCACGGAAAACACAAATACATTAATATATTATTCATAAAACATTTCCTGCAGTCTTGTAAGAAGAACCTTAATCGTTAGGTCTGAGATCCTCCTCTCTAAGTTACAATCTTATCATGGATAAGGCCACTGAGTAATACAATCCAAACCTGAGAATAGCTTTAAATGGGCTCTGTCACCTAAAATAGTTTGTACTGTGAATGTAGAGAATACAAATATAAAACATAATCAATACATTTGTTAGCAGAATTGCAGACAAATGTACCAGTGTGTTTTAAATGTGCATGTGATGTCTCCTGTTCTACTTTTCAGTGGGAAATGTGCAATGTGCAAATCAAGTCACAAAGTGATGTCATCAATAAGAGACACACATAGGTATGTTTGTGGTTCTGTGTCTAGGGGAGAATACCTTTCGAAAGGTGCACATCTAGTGCACCATTAAAATGAAACTATTAATGAGGCAGAATTATCCTTCGGCCTCATTCAAATAAAAATAGGGTTTACTCCCTCTTTCATTTATGCATTTGCTATGCAATATATAGATAATGATCTTTTGTTTTTCTCTACATTCACCGTATAAATATATCTTGGTGACACAGGAATTTTAAATGGTCTTGTATGTGATAGATTTTAGCCAACTGATAGAATTTCAGGTAAAGCATATCAGAACATTTTTTTCTTTCAGCAGTTTATTCACCAAAAGCCAAAACTATGCTGTGTAGCTAAAGGTTTTCAAACATTAGGTGTAACTTGTCCCCAATGTGAGTGCATTTACTGGAGACAAAACATACAAAGTTTTCCCAACTAAAACGATCTATTACATATCACTATTTGAAATGCATAGTGGGTAGGGTTGCCACCTGGCCGGTATTTTACCGGCAGGCCGGTAAAAAAATTGGCATCAGGCCAATGTTAAGTCTATGGAGACAGTACCAAGGCCGGTATTTTTTTGCAGAAAAGGTGGCAACCCTAATAGTGGGAGTCTCCCTGTGTTCACACTATTATGCAAACAGCATGTAGAAGCTTACTAGAACGTAGTAAGAAAGTAGGTGAATGCATGGGATTGCCTTCCTGCTGAGGTGGTAAAGGTTATTATGGTAAACTTTCTTAAGGATACATGGAAAAGGCATAATTCTATTCTCATACAAACCTTTTTAAGCAGGTATAAAACTTGGGCAGACCAGATCAGCTGTACTTTTGCTGTGAAATGCAATATTCTGTAAATATCTATGTTGTTACCTAATGCAATCCCTACCTTCACTGGAAAAATAAACTGAAGTGAAATGCGTTGGAACTGTTTCTGAAATTATACTCAGCTTTCATATGAACATTGATAAAAAAAAATAGTATGATTTTTAATCTGTTTATTAATGATCTCCCACGTTGTGCTGAGTGCCATGTCTCAGTGTTTGCTGATGACACAAAATTAGGTAAGGTAATAAAGACTAATCTTGATGTTTTTTCTTTACAGGAAGATTTGGACAGAGTAGGGAACTGGGCAAGAAAGTGGCTAATGAGGTTCAATATAGACAAATGTAAAGTTATGCATTATGGGAAAAATAATAACAAAGCAACATATACGTTAAATGGTATTTCCCTGGGAAAAACTACTAACGAAAAGGATTTAGGAATCATTGTAGATAACAAACTTAGCAACAGTGCCCAATGCCAGTCAGCAGCTGCAAGGGCCAATAAGATATTGGCATGTATAAAACGAGGTATAGATTCACGGGAGGAAGACATCATCTTGCCTCTTTACAAATCAATGGTAAGACCTCACCTTGAATATGCAGTACAATTCTGGGCACCAGTCCTTAAAAAGGATGTTAAGGAACTAGAAAAAGTGCAAAGGAGAGCTACAAAATTAATAAGGGGATTGGAGGATCTTAGTTATGAAGAGAGACTTAAAAAATTGCATTTATTTACTTTAGAAAAAAGGCGTCTTAGAGAGGATATGATAACATTATATAAATATGTGCAGGGCCAATATAAGGAGCTCTCCAGGGACCTGTTCATTAATAGAAATGTACAAAGAACAAGAGGTCACCCCCTGAGACTGGAAGAGCAAAGATTTCATTGGCAGCAAAGGAAGGGATTCTTTACGGTAAGGACAATAAAATTATGGAACTCACTGCCAAGAGAGGTAGTGCTATCAACCACAATAGATGCATTTAAAAATGGTCTGGATGTTTTTTTTGGAAAAGCAGAACATACAGGGGTATTAATAATAGAATGAGCATTAATAATAGAGCTTTTTGATCCAAGGAGAAATCTGATTGCCCTTTTGGAGTCAAGAAGGAATTTTTTTCCCCCTAGGAGGCAACATTCGAAAAAGCTTCCTTAGGGTTTTTTTTTGCCTTCTTTTGGATCAAAACGCTGAAATGATAGGTAGAAGGGTTGAACTTGATGGACTTGTGTCTTTTTTCAACCTAAATTACTATGTTACTATGTTACTATGTTACTATGTGAGGGAACTAGGTGGTAGAAATATCAGTAGAGATTCTAGACAATTTAAACTCTTGGGTGTTGATGGGCAGAGCAATTATCCCAATGTGATGATCATTCACCTTGGAGGTAATGATCTGGGGGTAATAAAATAAACTTAAAAAAAAACTAAAAATAACTTTTTGCTAAAACAAATGTTCCCTACAGTGTGTTTGGTTTGGCCTTAAATGGTGCCATGGTGATGTTGGTTGATGGTTAGTTATCTCATCTCATTGGAATGGAATTTTTTTTATATATTTTGGGTTTGTTTTCCTTTCGCCATAGTCTGAGAGAGGTTGCGTGGGTTTATACAGAAAGGATTCAGTACACTTATCGGACGGACTGGATATTTTTTAATGGCAATATTCAATCAATGTTGGAAAGGGCCATAGGCTGTGGAAGGGGCTAAAATGGCTAAGTAAGGCCTTTGGGCATTTCTGCTTTGGGATAAAAGCAGAAATGCCCAAACCCATGTTCAAACCCATGTTCAGGAGACTGGACATGGGTTTGTGGTGATATTTAAAGTGGGCGATGCCTGGCTTTGGGGGTGGAGTTACAAGTTATGGTTGTTTAAATTTATGTATTGGTATTTAAATCCCTAATCATGGTCATTCACCATTGATATTTACACAGTATGACACAGTATTAAACAGTGAGGAAAGGACTTCTCATATTGGAAAAATCGACAGCATAGGCACTATAATGGCTCATACTGTCCTCCATAAAGTACCAATGATATTAGCACAACAAATCAGTTTTCCCGTTTTAAAAGTTGTAGATGCAAAAATGATTGTTTGCAAAGAACTTAATTTTACATTGAGATTGCTAGATATAGATATAATATAACGCATAGGACTGGCATTCAGTACCACAGGTGTTCATCATTACGCTTAAAGCAAAAATGAAAAAGCAAAGAAAAACTCAATAGGGACAAGCACAAGACTCCTGGGATTGGAGGCTGACGTACATTTTAGGTGTACCTTGTCAGTGTCTCCTGTGGGAACAGGAATGTTATAAAGTCTGTGGATAAATAACGAAATAACCTATTAGTTATATGATATTCCACATTGTATATATACAACAAATGAACAAATTCTACCAAAGAAAATGATGTAGATCAAAGCATATTTTTTATCTGTTTTAATGTCTATATTCAGAAATTCACTATATATGTCTGTAAGGTTTTCTCTCCAATGTTTCATCACTTAATAAATTTGTACTTGTTTAGAACCTAGTCTTTTCCCCTCTATTGAGCTGCTGTGGTAAAATAAAATGATACTTTAAACTTACTTCCAAGTACACTTCTAATACACATTTTTAAAAGGCACATAGGTGCATTTACTAAACAGTTAACCGTGACAAATCTCTGTACATAGGACTAAATATCATCGAGCAAGGAATGGATACTTATATAGCAAGCAATAGTTCTGTGAATTATACATATAACATGTACCATGGATATCATAGAAAATGAGACCACATATGTAAGACAGTCTTTATTTAAAAAGTAATTATTATTTATTTAGAATGCACCATCAGATTTCTGGACCCGGCACCATGTGCAAGAGAACTGTATTACATCCAGCGCAACCAACAGTTAGAGGAAGAGTGAACATGAATTTACTAAACTTTTATTTATACAATCCAACAGTTTAAGATTTTCAGTTTATAAAGGCAAGTTATTATGATGAAAGAATAAATAAATAATCTGCTGTCTTCAAAGAGCAAACACTGCATGTTTTATTACATTACCAACGTCCAAACAAACAAGTCAGGTTAAGTGCAGAGTCAAAATAATGCGAATAAACTACTTGATGTGTTTTGCACCATTTGGTGCTTGATCAAAAGCCTGACTCTGCACTTAACCTGACTTGTCTCTTTGGATATCAGCAATGTAAAAAAACACAAACGTATGCTCTTTGAAGACAGCAAATCATTAAATCATAATAATTTGCCTTACAGATTGTAACACTTAAAGGGGCATTCTCACTAAAAAATAAAAAAGTTTTTTATTTTATTTTGTATTGTTGTTTACAGATACATTGTTTGTTTTTGTTATGTGAGTTTATTTTATGAAATACATTTTAAACACTTTTTACTGACACCCACCTTTCTTTACCCATATTTTAGTAACTGCCACTGAATATGCACAGTTGGCAATCCTGATTTAAATATGTTTGCTTCTTTATTACAGTACAATGTTGTTTTCAGCCAAAGGTCAACTTTACTGTTGAGATGTTTCTTTTATCGGCACACCACTGCCACCTTGTGGACAGACTATGGAAATGCAGTTTTCTAGACAAAATAATACTTTTTCAAATGAATGTATTTAAAGTAAAATATAAAGGATACATATTTGGGTTAATAAAACAAAAAAGTAAATTGACGGTGTGCACAATGCAAACTATGTTAATAAGGTTAAGTATGGTATATATCCCACTCACAAATGTACTTCAAATGGAATGACCTTCAATAAAATGACCTTCCGATAGATCAGGTCTTCTGAATTCAGGAAGCAAGATCCCTGGAAGAACCCCCAAATAATGGGAACATCCAAATCATGTGGGTTACATGTAAGTTCTGTGCTGACTAATCACGAGTACCTAATTCCTCTCTGTCTTCTTTCAGAGCAAATTGGTGAAGTACTTTAGTCGCCAGCTCTCATGCAAGAGGAAGGTGGCTCTCCAGGAGCGGAATGCCAAGCTTGAAGGGTTTCCGCAGCTTATGCACTGGTTCAAGATTGTCAACATTCGCAAGGAAGTCATAGAGGTAATGCATGATCGTCTAGCCTCATACATAACTAGTCACTCCAACTGGAAAATGCACTGGGGATTAATTCTAAAGAACAATTCTAGAGCAGAGTTGTAAAAGTGGAACAATTACTTTGGAACCTAGTGGAATATTCCTGCTGATTAGACCACTTTTAGAAATTTGCTCGTTATATATATATCCCATTTACCAGCTACCATTTACCATATAAAAATGAAGTCTCATAATAATATTTTATGCATCATTATATTACCATCCTATAATGAAAGGGACTCAACTTTGTCTGTATATTGTTTATGCTGCACTAAAATCCTGAATAGTCTGATGCACAAGGGCTAACATAACGCCTGTATATTTTAACAGCATTGATTTACGGGGATGAGCAGTTGTGTGGTGTCACTGCACATCTGCAATAAGGAGCCCCATGTGTCTTTAAGGGAGACCACTTATTTGCTCCCTGGAGATGCTTGGGATCTCATATTTTAAGCTACTGAAGTCATAGTCAGCTGGATCCATCTCCAGGAGCAATTATGCATATAAGCAATAGTGTGGCATTTGCTTTGTTAAGTATCAGCTACAAGAGGCTTTAGAATTTAATTGAAACCCACGAGTCACACCAGTATACCAAGGGAGAAACATATATAATAAACAGCAGATATACAATCATCATAGCTGTGAACGTCCATGCAGAAACTGAACAATAATAAGGTGGATACAATAGAAAATACGGTACTAGCTGTAGGTAGAAGAAAGAGCGAAAAAAAGCTGCTAATCACACTGTGCTCTATTCCATACAACTGCAGCGGTTAGTTCCAAGATTTATAACTTAGTCACAGCATGTCAGATATTATTTGGCTTTTAAACCCCTGCTTCCCAATGCGGGTGCTCCCTGAGATCTCCATCTCCAATACAAAGAATCAGCAAACAATTTAAAATGTCGATTTATTGAGGGTAAAACACAATCACCTACAGTGGGCTAATACAGCCTAACGCATTTTGCACTTCCACAGAGGATTAAATATATCAAAGTTGCAATCAGTATGTTTATAAACTAGTTGATGATAGAGAAAATAAACATATATATATATATATATATATATATATATATATATATATATATATATATATATAAAAACAAATTTTGTTTTAAAAATAGAGTTCATCCACTCCTTTATTACTTTCATTACTATGATTACATTGACATACACTGTTTAATACTTACACTGTTGTATTATTGTATTATCTTGCAATTGTTCACAGACAATAACTATGTGTCATGCATACTTGTCTCACTGTTTGGAATGGTACTACATTGTTAAAATGCCTACTCTGGCTTACGGAAACTGCATATTGATAAATTGAAAACTTGAAAAAGAAACAATTTAGGAAACAAAACTTGAAAAAGAAACAAACAAAAAAAAAAAAAATAGAGTTCATCGAAAGAATATTAGCAACTTCACATATATATCTATACAGGACATACACTTTCATTCAAAATGCATCAGTGCTTTTTTCTCCAAAACAAAAAAATAAAAACTTAAACTGGTCGTTCTACAAGGAACATTATACAGAAGATATTATTGTTCTTAAAGAAAAATGCATTAAGTATATATGATGATGACATACAGCCTCTTAACCCGCAATACTGCATATATTATATTTCGTCACAAAATCGAGCTTGATGTGTATTCCAAGAAAAATGACTGCAAGTTTAAATCTATATATGATATGCGTTGTGTCTTCACAATCATGCATATAATAGTTAGAAAATATGTGTGTGTATATAATGTATTTGTGTGTATTTAATGTACATAACAATGGTATATAATTTACATAACAATGGAAAAAAGGGGGATAAAATAATAATAAACAGAGATTGATATTAAGTATTTGCAATACCATAAAATGTATTCATTCCTATCCCTAGTTTTAGTAGTGTTTGTAATTTTTATATATTTACATTGGGTCACAATCATTTTTATGGTTTCCAAATTGCATAACATTGATTCTATTATTGATTATCAATATTATAGAAGTAAAATATTAGTTGTATTTATTAATTAGTATTTTAATCATAGATATTATGGTAGTAAGGCATGCACTAACTGATTACGGGTTGTTGGTTCATATAACTTATCAGTACAAAGGCAATAGTTTTAACAATATATCTGACTATGTCCCATTAAGACTACTTGGGTATTTGTTATCAATTTCAAAAATCCAGTAGCCTTAATGTTTCTTTAATTTTGTAATCAGATTAGCCCTGCGAGTTGTTCCTATAAATGTTTTGATCCCCTGAAAAGAAAAATATTTCAAATCTCCATTACAGCAAATTTTATAGTGTTTTCCTTTTCGGCTGCTATGTTATATTCCCTCATATGCTCTTGTAATGGTTTCTTTGTTTTTTCCCTACATACTGACAGTTCAATTTTTAACATATTATCAAATACACTACTCTCTCAGTGTCACAGTTGATAAACTTATTTTTGGGAATTTTTTTCTTGATACAAATTCACCTCTTTTAGATGTAAAATTGCAACATTTGCAGATCATCCCACATTTAAACATTCCTGCAATGTGTAACTGTGCATGTCTGGATCTTTCAGTCTTAAAATGACTAGGAGATAGACTTCCAATAGTTACTCTTTTGCTGTAAAGCAACAACGATTACTTAGAATTTGTATCATCCAGTTTCAAAGCTCATAGATGTTGCTGTAATATTTTAGTGATTTGAAGGTGTTGATTGCTGTATGTTGTTACAAATGTAGGTCTATCATCATTTGTAACTCGTCTATTTTCAAGGAGGGGCACTCTGTTTTTATTTTTGGTTACTGAATATTCATATTGGATGGATATATTCTGCAAAAAGGTTGGTATCTCCAAAGACGTGGGTATATTCCCTCTATTCCATGTATAAATTGGGACTATTGGAGATAGAATTGACTATCAATCAAAAATAATTATGATTTTAAAACAAACTCCTGTATAGAGCCATCATAATTAGATAAAAATGCCAAAAAGAAGCAAATGCCTTAGATACCTCTGTCTTGTGGTATGGACGAATAGAGACTTATGAGAGATTTAAAAGTCAAAAAGTTTTTTATTTCTAATGCTGATAATGAAAATCTAACTATTATATCTAATTATGATTCCTCTGATGAGGAGAAGATATTGATGCTCTACAGATTGACAACAATATGACTTTTAAATCAATGTGTGATCTGAACACACTTGAAAGTCTGTTGATAGATCAGAGTGCGCTGACCATTCATACAATTGAATGTGGCCCCCTGTATATATGACTCCAAATCTAACATGTTACCTTAGACAGGTTCAAGGGATTTATGAAGGTAAAATTCACAAACTGGTGGAACATGATCTCCTTAAATTAGCAAAACTATCTGGATATGAACATTCCCAATATGACATCTAATCTTACAAAAGACAAAGTTATTAATTTACAAAAACTTAAAGAAGACACAAATAGCAAAAATAAAAATGTCTGACAAAGGTGGTATTCTAGTGGTAAAAAATACAACTAATTACATAGCTGAAACCACACACCAACTGTCAGATATGGATACATGGATTCACCTTTTAGGGGATCACCAGTTTTTGAAAAGGTCTGAGGACTTGATTAAATAATGAATAGAAAAAATAGTGAAACTTAGTAACCTCAGGCAAGGGGGACACTTATTGTAACACAAAGTTGGAAAAATTGGTACAACAGAAAGCAAACATCCACATTAGATGTACCACAGAACATCTTAAAGGTCAACTGTAAACAAAAAAATTAAGTTTGTTTTATTGAAAGATTACATGAAGTGTAGACATTTTGCATAGAAATCCTTTAATGAATACAAATAAAGTATCTTACTGAGCCCTCTTTGTTTCTATTGCGCTAACAGAGGCAGCCATCTTGGGTCAGATGGGTCAGATCTTAATTCATCTCATCCAAGTGACCCAAGATTCTAAACAACATGGCTGTCCCCTGATAGAATTATAGCAGTGAGGGCTCAATAAGTACTTTACATTCTTTCATTAAAGCATTTATATATAAAATGCCTGCATCTTTCAGTTTCTTTTTTTTGCCGACAGTTACAAAGATAAAAAGAAAGCTGAATCGAGTCCCAGTAACTAGATGCTGTTAGTTAAAAAGGATGCGATATGTAGAGCAGATAAATAAATGATAGCCAAAGATATACAAGAAGTGATATGAAAATAAAATCCAATAAAATCAGGATTGCTTAACTAGAATTTTATCTGGTGCAAGTGAAGTGTAGAAATTACTTAGTTCATTAGTTTTGTTCACATAGTAGACGTCATGAAAAGAGTCAGTGGGAGAGATCTTGAAATGTTGAGATGATCTCTTTGGATATGTTGTTCATGGTTTTGAAGTGAATTTGAATAAAAGAGACCACTTTCTGTACTTTTCTTCAAGTGTTCTGACTTGCTCCATCAGTACTGATACTTATGACTTGACAAAAGTAAAATTATGCGAGATGATCTTAAAGGACAACTCGCAGCAAAACAAATAAATTATGGGAATACACTATGGACAGCAGTGGGCCACTCCACAATGATTATGACATACAGCCAGAAGAGGGCGCACTGAGTCATTGTTCTTGAAGCTGTGTAAAGGACAACTGTTATTAAAAAATGAAGTTCTGTTTAATTGAACGATTGCATAAAGTGTAGATGTTTTAAATAGAAATGCTTTAATTAAAGCATAGAAATAAAGTACCTTATTCAGCCATTTTTGCTTGGATAGCTCTACCAGGAGGCTGACATTTTGTTTAGAATCTTAGGTGTGAGACTAAGAAAGATCTTATCCATCTGATCCAAGATGTCAGCCCCCTGATATAATTAAATAAAGGGATGGGGGCTGAATTAAAGGTACAGGTTGAGTATCCCTTATCCAAAAATCTGTTATCCATAATTCCACACACACCTGTCAGAATGCAAGTGCACAATCGTTTATTCAGTGTCCAGTCCCCTTAAGTGGCATTATAGCCTTTCCATGCACTTTTAGATTCCCCAACACCCACAAAGGGTTAAACAATGGTATGCGTGTAGGCCTGATGTTACCAAGAGCTACATCATAGCAAAAGTAATTTATTTGCTCTATACAGTATTTGCATTGATAATACTGTATTCCTGAGTGCTGAGAGACTTTATTAAATTTTATTGTGGAAAATGATCCGTTATCCAAAATACTTTTGGTCCCAAGCTTTTTGGATACCTGTATTTTATATGTATTCTTTTGTTAAAGCATTTCAATTTAAAATGCCTACATTTGATGGATGTTCCTTTTGCATCCTCATACAAAAATGTATTCTACATGTGAAGGACAGGGGTGCCAACATTGATCATGGTGGACATTTACTGGGGTCTGTGATGGACTATTTAATGATGTTTTATGGACCTACACAGACCTCACCACAGCCACTGGCGTACTTGTAGGGAAACTTATCCCTGGGCAAGGACATTATCTGAAATGTTGGTGTTAGAAACAGTTGAGGGCCCCTGCTTAAAAGTTTTGAGGCTAGCAGTGGCATTACTAAACACAAATCCCCACACACCAGACAACCCAGAGGCCTGGCTTTTCCTACAGAAATCCCAAACTGCAAGGGATTCTGGACAGGCTAAAAAGCAAATACTACAAGGGGGTTCATATATGGGGTCCATGTGTAAAGTGGATATATAAGCAGAAACGGTGTTCATTGTTAACCTTATTTGCATTTGCCCCTTCATTTTAAGTGGAGGGGTTTTCCCATCACTTATACCCCACTCAATCTTATGTTTTGGACATAATCTTATATAACAGTATGTTAAAGGAAATAGCTATAGATGAAATCATACAGATGAAAATGGAACAATAGGCTATTTATCATATCTGAATAGCAGAATGCAGCAAAAAAAATGATTCTCATTTTAGCAGTTGACTCTCTCCGTCACTTTGTAATTTGTGACGTCCTTTTAATGTGCCACATGTAGTGATGTAATAACACCAGGACCATCGCCAAAAATTTACAAAAGTGATGGCAGCAAAAAGATATTCTGAACTCCCCTAGGGGAAATTTATTGTAATACTTAATGTCATCTAATTAAAAAAAAATAGTTCTTGGCCTGCAAGGAACCAATTAACTCTGATGGAATGGAATACATTAATATTGGATTTGTAATATCAAAAGAAATTGTAATCAGCTATAGAGAAATGACGCCATGCCTCACTCTTAGTAGAAAAGTCAAACTTTGCCAAATACTCTACCACAGTTTTCTTGTTTGTGCATTTGTAGACTAGATCATCTATTCAGGCTGAATGCCCCATGATCGATAGTCATAATGGAGTTCTTTGCAGCCGAGCCCTCTGATTGTTTCATAGATCAGGAACTCATTCTGAGAATATCCAAGCTGGGAGAGAAATGAAAGACTCCCATAGTGCTTGGTTGCTCCTTATTTAAAATTAATCTGTAAAGCAAAGTCTTAGTAGATCTCTTATAAGTATGAATCAATTTAATTACCTCCTTATTATTAATAATTTTGCTCATACTAAATATGAAAGTTCATTGATTTATTTGTAAAAAACAATAAAACATATTCTGAATCTTTCAATATGGCTGACCCTTAAAGGAGACGCAAACATGTGTAGAAATGTTCAGAACATATAAATGATATATTTTGTAAACAATTCATACAGGCACATGTTTCACCAAGTGTGGCAGTAAACAGACAGTTTATGAATCTGTATACATATACACACATTGTATGTACATTCTGTCTTAGCTATTGTATTGGGTTTCCTGCGTGTGAGAGACAAAAATGTCTAAACTAAATGTGAGGCTCAAAATAATTATGATTAAGCCCCTCTAAGCGCGAAATGCGTGAGGCAGCTGGCGTACTAGGTCTCCTACCTGCCATGCAATTTTTATATTTTTGCACTTTATTATTTTTACTGAAATAAATATTCTTTAAATCATTTTTCATCCTGAGAGCGACTCTCTTTTTTTGCGCAAAATAATTATATCATCCTGGTATGCCCTCTAATTTCAGTAAAAACGTATTGAATATCATGTTAATGATGCAGATATATCAGGTAAGTTATTGTTCTGGAGTTTACTAATGATGATTATCCTGGTAATGCTGGGTTTACATGAAAAATATAAATATCTTCCTAAACTTATTATTGGCCTGTTCAATTAACCGTGACATTTTGTGGTCCTGTCTCCAGATAAGAGAAGATAAAGAGCTATGGGAGATCAAATCTCCAAAATCAAAGAATTAGATAATTTCTAAAGTTTTAAGAGCTCAGTTGAAAAGAAGGTTAAAAGTAAATTGACAAGTGAACTGCAAAAAACAGTTTCCGTAGGTAGATTGGAATGATAGGGAGGTTGGAGAAGTTATCAATGCCTGTTTACATTAACGCTTATTTATATAGCGCCAACAATTTACATAGTGCAAGGTACAGAGCATATAGGGGGACTACATACTAAGCTAGATGATTAAGAACAGACTGATACATGAGGCAGAGAGCCCTGCTCGCAAGCTTACAGGGAATGACAAGGTTACGGGGAAGGTGGTGGTATTAATATTATTAGGGATGGTTGGAGCTAGGTGGGTTTGGTCAGAGATTATGTGTGTTCTAGTTGGATGAGTTGCAAGGTTCCAATTCCAAACAATGATTGAGGATGGTGAGAGCTAGGTGGGATTAGCTACAGGTTAATTAAGTATTTTAGCACGGTGAGTAGTAAGCTGCCTTAAAGAGGTAAGCTAGAAAGATGAGGTTGGAAACTTTATTTTGACTAAATTGCAGCGGAGAAAGATGAGCCAGAGGTAGGCCTGCCAAGAGGGTATTACAGCAGTCAATGCGAGAGATCCCAAGCAAGTGCTCTAGGATTTTGGCACTAGGAACAATGCGTGTAATGTTCCTTAGGTGCAGACAACATGAGACGCCTTGTAGAAGCTCGTGTAAAGCGGAACGCGTAGCGGTCTGGACTCCACCTGCTTCTTTGTTTATATGCATATCTTGTTTTTATTTTTGGCCAAATAATATGGCCATATTCTTGGGCAAATTGGCCGGGGCATAATAAATGGAAAAATAATACCGGCATATTCTTGGGCAAATTGGCTGGGGCATATTAAATGGCAAAATGATACCAGCATATTACTGGGCAAATTGGCTGTGGCTTATTAATGGCACAATAACACTGGCATATTAATGGCAAAAGTAATACTGCATATTAATGGCAAAATTAATACTGGCATATTAATGGCAAAATGGTTGTGGCATATTAAAGGCAAAATAACACTGGCATATTAATGGGCAAGCTGTGGCATATTTAATGGACAAATGGTGGTACATTTTAAAAGGCAAACCAACTGTTGTATATGTTAATGACAAAATGAATGTGGCATGTTAATTGGGACCTGACAGTGGCTTATATTAAGTGATGCTGTGACATGTTCTGTGGGGCAAAATAACGTACTATGGGGAAAGTGACACTGTGGCTTGTTCTGCAGGAGCAGTTCTGTGGGACAAATTGACACTGTGGTATGTTCTGTGCGGCAAATTGACACTGTGGCATGCCAAATTGTGTGGGTGCAATGTAAGTGCAAGCCAAGAGCTGTGGGTGCTATACAGGTTCATGACAAGTGCTGTGGGTACTGGATGGTGCTGTATTAAGTCCTGTTGGTGCAATGTGGCTGCAGAAAAAGGGAATAAAAACAAGAAATGCAATTTTTCAATAACATTTTTATTACATATGCCAATAGTTGAATGTGATATGAAAATAGTTGCAAATAAAATTAAAAAGTTTACATTTACATATAGTTTTTTATAATGTGACTTTTAAAAAAATGGGTTGAGGGGGAGCCCACTGCTAAAGAATTTTGTTTACTTATACATGTTCTCAACTTTATATGTGTGTGTGTGTGTGTGTGTGTATATATGTATATATACAAATACACACGTTTTATAATCCCCTCCCACCCCACTTTTGTCACTGGCCATGTGCCCCTCCTAAATACGAATGCTGGAGACGCCACTGAATGCTGCTATCTAAACAAATGTAGTAAAAGGTTTAGATCAGGGGTGTAGAACTGTGGCCTTCTAGCTGTTTGTGGACAGCATCCTTTAAAATCCATGGGGTGGAGGCTTTTGATGTAGCTACCCCCCTTAATATTATAGTGCAAGGGACTGCTCCAATAACTCTAGGTCCCCATTTTAAACTATGCAGCTGGGGCTTGCCCAAATCTTCCTGAAAGAAAAAACAATTAAACTACCTATAGCCCACATCTAAGAAGCCCAAGTAGGGGAAAACGAGGCCAAACCTGTAAAAAAAAAAAAAAGAGAAAAAAAAGTTCCCTTGTGCCTCAGGAGGGTCGGCAGTAAAAAACATCTTCAGGCCATGGAAAGGAGCCACCCAAAAATTAATCTACCTAAAAACCCACAAAATAGTCCATCCTTCTTAGTGTTGTGATTTCATATGCCGAATGAAACATACTTTTTGGTTGACACATGTCAGTCAATCAGACCCCAGCTCTCCAATTGGCAGGGGTTTATGGCTTCTCTACAGTACTGAAAGTTCATTGAATTGTTTTTGTGTGCTTATTACCCTTAGGTTTCTTTTTAAGAATAGTACATTTTTACCTGATGCGGTAGTAATTTATTTGTTGCAAATCGCATTTTTTCATTAATGCACTCCACTGAATCTACCCTAATATGTATTACCTAACATGGTCCACAAGATGGCAGTAGCACTACACCGAAGTTTAGAGCTGTGCTTTATCGTGCACACAAATTTATGGTGCGGTTAAAGCTGATGGGAAAACCCCTCTACTTTTAAATCAGGGAGTAACAAAAGCATTATTAAAATTAAATCTACACTCACCAGACAAACCAAAAGACATGCTTTTCCCACACAAATCCTAAACTTACAATGCTACCACTGTCCCATTAAGGATGAAACATATTTTTCTATAAATGAAGAAATGTTCTGCGTTTGTGGATATCATTTATAAAAATATCAAATACATTGTCTCCCTTAAAAATACATTTCATTGTATGTTCTGTTGTCATAAAGTGTGTTTTTTAAATATATCTGTGGTGTACCTGTTTATGACAGAACTTGTGACTTATCATACAAAAGATCTACTTTCTATGTCCACACAGGACACTGAGGAATTTTCCAGTTGATCGCCTGTCATTGGGCTTACCACTTTGCACCACAGTTTGCATTTAAATGTAACTTAACTTTGTTCATATGTCTCTTGTCTATAAGGGCGCTTAATCGGGATTGGTATACAATTGTTTCCAGGGCTGCATTTTATTCTAAGTCGGGCCCTGACCATAGACATATTTCAAACACATTTTTCACTTTATATGCACATTGGTTTGCAATTCTGCCCAAACAATGGATAGACTATTTTAAATCCTACATTCATAGTGTAAACATTGTTTAGGTGACATAGGCTCTTTTTGATGGGCAGATTATTTAAGGCGTGACATTTGAAAGATGGCAATGAATTAAATAATTCTGAAATGGTGTAGCCTGCTAGCATTGAGAAATGCTTCTATCTGTCATGTACATTGAGTAAAATAATTAAAAGAAATTATATTGGTAAATAATAACTAAAAATAACATATGTTAAACCTAATTTTCATTTCATTTAAAAAATGTAACGCTTTGGTCCCTATTGAAATTATTATGTTATATTTTCACTTTCTAGATTTTTGGAGGTGAGAATATTAGTTCCAAAAACATGCTCATTAATGCATCTGTCTAGTTAGTTAATTAGAAGGGGATAAGTTAATTGTGCTGGAAGAATAGGAGCGTGTGTAACACTCATAATCCCACATTTTGATACATTTATCCCTATGGATTCTATTAACTATACACCTGTTTCTTTAGTCATTAATAAATAAGCATTTTAAAATATATGGTAAATTGGAGCACTGACGTAGAATGAAGAGAAGAAAATATTGAGTATTTATTAACAAAACATGCAAATATAAACTTGGGGAATGTGAGAATTGTGAAGAGAAACAAAGAGAGGATGTTTGGTGGTCAGTTTTAACATCTGGATGAGTTTGTGTGGGAATTCCCGCTCGATATGTGTTTATGAGAGCTAGTATCTGTGAAGATATCCCACTAGGGATTTCATGTTTGACTTGTTTTGGAGTATGTGCACCATAATAAATATGAACATGTGTAATATTTACTTCAATCTGGAGTAAGGTAAAGAGACAGCATCATGATCTTATTCAGTCCACAAAGTTGTACTGCGTGCTTGATGTTATTGTAGTATCGAGAGATAGCACGACTTTAGAACAAAATATATTTTTAAGGCAAAGTTGGATCTTTACTACAGGTGCAAGATTCCAGCTGTTGAGGACTATATTTCCTATAAGGCTAAACCAACAATTAAGCATCAATGGGAAATTTACTGTATTTGCTCGAATATAAGATGACCCTGATTATAAGATGACCCCCCCCCAAACCATGGATATTGCTTAAGGAAAAAAAACTAGAAGCCTGAATATAAGACTACCCTATAGGAAAAAAGTTTAACTTGTATATATTCAAAATTGCTTTTTCGGATTTAATAAAAACTTATGGTATAAAAAAAATGTCTCTCTCCCCCACCCTCCCCCCAATGTTGTCTGTCTCTCTCCCCCACCCTCCCCCCAATGTTGTCTTTCTCCCCCCCCCCTCCCTCCCCCCAACGTAGCCTCCCAGGTGGCTAGTGGGGGCAGCCGGGGGATGTCTAACGTTACATGCAGACATCCTCCATGCTGCCCGACACTTCTGTCCATTATGACGGACAGCCGGAAGGACCTGGCTTCATCATAGAAGTCCCGGTGGTCTTGCCAGGCGGCAGCAGAGGATTTCTGCGCGCATTGATATACACTCTGTTGAGTACTTATTTAATTTATCCTTTTTTTATTTTATTTTTACTGATTTTATTTTATTACACTTTGGGCCATATCTGGAGGATTTTGGTTATTTCAGCTATAGACAAAGTCCTTCCATTGACTTTTATGGGAGGACTTCAGCTATATTCATAATAACCGAGGTCCTTCCAAAATGGCCATGAAATAAGCCAAAGCCATCCCCTGAGAAGTCTATGGGGAGGACCGAGACTATCATTTTGTTTTGGTGCTTTATGGCTGATTTCGGTGTCGGGAGATATTGCCACGAAATCGGCTATGATGTCTGTACTGTGGATATATGAGGAGGCACATCAGGGCTACGTAGCTCGACATTTGGGTCGCGCTTTGCCACGATTATTGGTGCACATTGAGCCTATAGTGTGGCTTACAAGGGAGCCTATAACAAGACATTGCTCTCTGTCTTGTTTGTTTTAAAGTGGAGTCTCTGTGTGTTGAACTAATACAATTTTGTACACCTATTAAGTATTTGCTACAAGTTTATTTATGTTGTAATTTTATATATATATTTTTATTGATTACAAGTATTCCTAAATTAATTGTTCTTTTTATACCTTTTTGGCTTGGTACATATCACAAGAGACAAAGTTACAATTTGCATGTACATCGGTTTCCTAATTTGAAAAGTTATGATAATTATCTATGAACACGTAGAGTTAAATAATAACCATATTGGCAATTTTTCAAGATTTTTGTGCTTCTTTCTTCAGGATAATAGTAAAAAAAAAGTATCTCCTTTATGTACTTGTAAAAGTAACTTGAAAAAAATCACATCATTACATTGATAATACTTTTGATAATACAACAGATCATTTCATGCATAGGTCGTGATCATTCTTCAACACTGTGATGGGCAATATGACTGATTAACAAGTGTCAGATACATGATGATGTCACAGGTTATTCACAATTAGTATGGAACAACTCTTTGACCAATCGCACCTAAAAAACTAAAATTCCAAAAAAAATATGGCCCACTCTCTAAAATGGCAAATATTTTGCTCTAGAAAGTTCCTAGCATGCCACAAGCAGGATGGTTATACTTTTCAGACAACTGTCAGCTAGCGAGCATGTCCTTTTCAGGAGAAGTATGTTCAAGCAACACCTCAGATGCTAAGTGATACTTTGACATTGTATCACTAATGAGGTCCTTAAGAACGGTTGCAGAACCAGAATCTCTGAATTCATTCAGGTGCAACATTCAAGAGGGGGGAATGTCAGAACCAAGACCAAAGTAAGTACTTGTCACCATTAATTGTATACTTCATTTAAATCTAAAAATCCGTTTTGTAGAAGAACAGTAGTATTTTTCCACATTTTAATTTTGTAGCATGTTTGAACAAAGAGAAATCCTGTAAGGGGTAAGATGTAAGATATGATTACTATGGAATTTTATTGCATGTTTTCTTCTGTGTGAGGCAAAAGCTCATAAAAGCTAAATAAAAGATTTCTCTATATATAATAACTTGGCCTTAAGCAAATGACTGATGTGGGTTTAAGTGCTGAAAAACGATGTCATATTTGAGACAAGGACATAAAGCAGGTGCTTTCAGCAAGCCATTAACAGAAATTCTTTTTTGTGTGTCTGTGCATTGTTGGACATGAAAGGTCTGTCATTTTAGGAGAGGTATGTTATACAATATGACATAAGTAAGCTTCACATAGATAATGTGCCTCATAGAGATAGAAATGAGAGATTTAATTGTATTTTGGTTTCATTGTAAAGCTGTATAATCAGGCTGTATGTGTTGGTGATGAATGAGTTAAACACCAAGAGAAGAAGCTATCCAATATTTTGTTTTATAAATTTCCCTGAATGTGGGCGTCAGGCAAGGATGTGTCCAGGAGTCCAAGCCATTTGTATTAATGCTTGAAGTTTGTAATAAGTATGAATGTGTGTAGGCAGATAAAGGTTGCTCAGGCCACAGTGGTGTGTAGGCTGCATCCTAGTTACCGAACTCTTTGTAGGCGAGAAGTAAGATCTTAGAATATGTTTATGTGTAGCAGCAAATGGAATTTTGTTGCTGAGAATTCACTATTTCTAGAAAATGTAGTGTTAAAGGTCTGCTTCTTACGGAATGACAGCTGAACAGAGACCGATATGATCAGTCCCTGAAATTGTCTGAAAGCTATCCATATAGGGCCACTCTGAAGTAGTAGCATCAAATGCCCCCCTAAATCCTATGGGATATTTCAGACATAGAAAAAATTGCTGCAAACTACTGAAATTGAACTGAAATATCCATAGGAAAAGGCCCAAGTGATGTGATGTCACCCTAGAGATGACATCAGAGGCGTAACTAGAAACCACAGGGCCCCGGTGCGAAAAGTGCCACACATTCATATACACAGAATGACACTTCTACAGATACAAACACTGACACACATACAGATACACTGACACACACTGATACACATGCGGATACACAGACACACATACATACAGACACACATGCAGATGCACATACACAGAATGACACTCATAAACAGTGACACACAAACAGGTACATGGGCACACACGGTCACACATGCAGACAAACAGATACTCATACAGACACACATACAGACAAACAGATATACATACAGACACATACAGACATTCAGATACACATACAGACACATATGCAGAAAAACAGATACAATACAGACACACATACAGACAGATATACAGACACACTTAATGACAAACATTCAGAAACGGCGTCCTTCTCACTGTGTGGTTCATTTCCTTTTTTGTACTAGCCTGTTCTACTTAATTATTAAACTCTGGCTTATTTTCACATACCTGCTTTGATTGTGAGCTCCCTCCGCAAACTGTTTTTGCTTCTTTCTTTTTCTCCTACATACAGACACACACATACATACAGACACACACAGACACACACGCAAACATACACATTCTCTCAAACACAAACACAAACTGTTAAAAAAAATGTACCCACCTTAGTAGTTTCCTGCCTTTTAGGTACAGGAGGGTGACTTCCCTGGGGTCCAGTGGTT
The DNA here is from genome assembly GCA_036172795.1 of Pelodytes ibericus. NCBI lineage: Eukaryota > Metazoa > Chordata > Amphibia > Anura > Pelodytidae > Pelodytes > Pelodytes ibericus. The sequence goes on along the minus strand of CM069860.1, from coordinate 141,710,042 downwards.
GCCTCATGCTGATGGGAGTCAGAGTTCACACTCTGACTCCCTCCTCTCCTTCCCGGTGGTCTCCTCCCTCACGGCGCTGTGTTAGCTGGGAGGGAGTGACGGCTTCACTGGGGCCTGGTCGCTCTCTTAAAGCTCTGCCTCGCTGACCGGCCCCAGGAAATACATTGCCACCAGGTTCAATGCGGCGGAGCCGCACCACAATGCCGACGGGTACCCCGGTCGCAGGGTGGCCAGGCCCCCTGGAGTGACGGCCCAGTCGAGATGCAACCCGGTAGTTCCGCCAGTGGCTGATATATATGGAGGGCTATAGTTACAGCTTGTGTAATATCTGTGGGGGGAATGGAAAGGGGAATGTTTCAGTTAGAGTTTTATTTTACTATTAGCGTTGCTATTGAGTATGCAAAGGTAAAACATCAACAAGAGAAGAGAGAAGACATCTACAAGAGAAGAGGAAAGACATCAGCAAGAGAAGAGGGATGACATCAAGAAGAGAGAAGGGAAAACATCAACAAACCCTTGGGGTGTTAATATATTTATATTTGGCATTTGGGGGCATTTGGCCACCCTCCAGACCTTGGGGTCAATTTGCTTTTTATATGGGAGGGCTATTTCACCTGCCCCCCCCCATGTAGGTAACAAGGCAACAACATTAATCATCAGGGGGGCCATGGCAAAATTCCTTTGCCCAGCTCACAACCCCGTTTTGAGAGGTGGGGTCCAGGCTACTTGTTGCCAAATGTATGTTATTGGGGCTGGGAGCCATTTGGCCGACCCCCAGGGGTGTTTTTGTTTTTTTTTTACTAATGGGGATAGTAGTATTTTTAATGTTTTTATTTTTTGATTATTTTCATTTAAATTCTACAAGTGGAGAATTGATATACCCAAAATTCAGCTGTTTTAGCCACTTTCATATTCATTTGAGGGCTTTTGGTCCATATTAAGAAGCACAAATCCATAGGATTGCCAGGGCCAAAAGACCCAAACCAAATATGGAAATTGTCACTTTCGAACCAAAATTAGCAAGATTTCTGCAAATTCTAAAATTCAGCTACTTTGACAGATCTGGCTCCATTTAAGGTCAGACTGGTCTACACTGAATAGAGCATTTTTTTCTAAACCTTTATTATTGTCCAAACATTGAAATGCACAAAGTTCAATGTATTCATAAAACATATTTATACTAGTAGATCTAGTAATGTAAAACATAAATCAGGATTTATTTTATTAGAAGAACAGATTAATATAACACGTGTCTGTCTCCTCTCTATAATATTGCCTTGTGCACCATATGCACGTGGATCACTATGATGGGGATGAGCTACCTTACAAATGATGCCACAAGGTGGTCACAAAAAACAGATATTTCTCATGTGAATGCTTTAGTATAAAACATTTTTATTTCAAATGATGCTACTGGAAGTACTATTGTGGTCACGGTGAAAAGAAATGTGGCTCTGTGCATTTTCTGTTTAAAAACACTGTTAAATCAGTGAGTCAGGCATTACATTTCTGACTAATTTTTCCTTTCGACACAAAAAAAGAAGGTTGACACAGAGCATAAACTGATGATAAACACAGAGCCACACACACATGTGGAAACAGTACCAGTATTTTGTATTGTGTCTATTGTATTGTTTGTATTCTGTTTAGGAACCATTGACTTTATTGTGTGTATTCTGTATAGGAGACATTGACTTTATTGTGTGTATTTTGAATAGGAGACATTGACTTTATTGGGTGTATTTTGGATAGGAGCCATTGATTTTATTGTGTGTGTTCTGTATAGGAGCCATTGGTTTTATTGTGTGTATTCTGTATAGGAGCCATTGGCTTTATTGGGTGTATTCTGTAAAGGAGACATTGGCATAATTGTGTGTATTCTGTAAAGGAGACATTGGCTTAATTGTGTGTATTCTGTATAGGAGACATTGACTTTATTGTGTGTATTTTTTATAGGAGACATTGACTTTATTCTATGTATTCTGTATAGGAGCAATTGGCTTTATTGGGTATATTCTGTATAGGAGCCATTGACGTTATTTTGTGTATTATGTATAGGAGACATTAACGTTATTGTGTGTATTCTGTATAGCAGACATTGACTTTATTGTGTGTATTCTGTATAGCAGACATTGACTTTATTGTGTGTATTCTGTATAGCAAACATTGACTTTATTGTGTGTATTCTGTATAGCAGACATTGTTTTTGGAACTTTATAAGTGAGTGTCTCCAGCACTGAACAGGTTTAAATAATCTTGCCCTAATCTCCCAGGATCGTTTATGTACAGTATGTTATGGAAAAAGCTTCCTCGCTTTACTTAACAGCAGAATGCAGTGTTTATATGTCCCTTTGGAGCTGTTAATTACGCATGTGTTAATTATTCACCAGTATGTTGCCACAGTATAGTGCCCTTGGGACATGTTTCTGTATTTCCTTCCAGCCTGAGGCTTCTGCACTTATTTTTTAACCTTATTTATATGTAAGAGTCTAGCAATTTCTTAATTACTACTTACATCCAAATCTTCTTTTTATTCACCAAACATTTACTTTGGAATTTGTATTTAACCGTTGGGCTAATGAAGCCAATTCAGCATGCTGCATAAACAGAAATCTATTTTGTCGCCAGTGAACTACAGAAGTTCCTTTTTCAGATTTAAAGAGCTTCTATAAAAGTCTTCTCATTCACTTCTGTATTTGTGAAAGGATTTACATTAACAGTTGTATATATAGCGCCAACATTTTATGTAGCACTTGGTACAGAGCATAAAGGGGAACTACATACTAGGGTCTACTCAATAAAGAGAGAATTGCAGGGAATTGAGACAGGAATATCAAACGTAAGGCCAAAGTAATTGAGTTGGAAGAATTTCCCCATTCAGCTGCCTTGGAGAATTTTACTAACTCAACTACATTGGCCTAACGTTTGAAATCCCCATCTGAGTTGCTTACAATGCTCTCTTTACTGTAACACAGTATGTACAATTCTCTCTTTACAATGGAGAAGACAGCGCTAAATATGCATTTAAAAAACCAGTAAAAAAGAAAGAGAAAATAAAAGTACTGCAATACATGGCGATAAGTGGTATAAAAAATATATGCGTTTAATAAATATAATTTACAAACAACAATTAATCCACAGTATTAAAAGGGTGGAGACACAGAACAAACATACAATATATACAATACAATGTAAATAAAGCTACCACAATCAAAAAGGAATATATCCAAATAAAAACATAAAATCAATTGAAAAGCAAGGGGGAAAATGGTCAGTGTACAAATAGTTAATACACACCTAATGATCCGCCCGAGACAATGTTGGACTCAGAGAAGGGGACTATGAATCCAAGTGGAAGCGAGAGAGAGTCTGGCCAGGTCTTTCGCAGAAAAGGACACCAAAAAAGGGACGCGTTTTGAGAACATCTTCAGCCTTTGGCATCGATGTTGGGATCAGTGAGAGCTAGGTGGGTTTGGGTAAGGTTAATTAACAGGTATTCTAGTGGGATGAGTAGTAAGCTTCCTTAACCATTCCTTGACCATGGAGAACCAAAACCCCACTTTTTGTTCCTGGCCAGGTAGCCAGGGACACAATCTTACATAGACCCTGTGGGTCCCTGCCAAAACAGCCGCAAGACCTTCTGACGTCACATGTGACGTCACAGAGTTCAGGCACGGCACAATTTAGCAAAATGTAGCCAGTGCTCGCTTTGAGCATCGGCAAGTCCCTGCATCGGAATCCGAGCACGGCTCATCGCAGGGAGCCATGATGAGCTGTTAAACTCTGGACGTTCTACGTTGTCTGCAGAAGCCCATGCTTGTATGCCTCCACCAATCAGAGCACCAGAGACACGTAAGCAGGAAGGGTTTGTGCTCAAACTCTTTGTCCGCCTCTTCTTGTTGTCCTGCATGCCTCCGCCAAATAACAAAAGTGTATTGGAGACCAAGGGAGGAGCTGTGCTAACAAAGATACTGGAGTCCAGGGATATCCCAACCAGGTAGGGACCTGGAAAGGGGCTCTTGTAATCTTTCTTTTTCACTGCCTGGTTGTGTAGACTACATTTCCCATAATACTCTGCCAGCATAGATTATAATATTTGCTGCTTGACTACACTTCCTAAGATGTTCAGCCGGCAGCATATTAGCAGTTTGGTTGTTTGGAGATGCATGGGAATAGTAGTTAACAGTATATAGAGTGAAACACATTACCTATTACAATTCCCATGATTAACAACCAGCCAAAAGCTGGTTAAACACCCCTTTTAAAATATCATGCAAACTTGTGTATAGGTTTAAAAGCAGGGATACTGTGGGGCATATCTTTTATGTCTGCAAATATCAAATTTACTTGCTAATAATACATAGAACATACTGACAAAATTAATATTGATTGCTAACAATCAAAAGATAACAGACTATATTCCACAACATGTTATACAGAGAATTATGTGTTCCTAACTTTCCTGTTAATGTTTTTTTCTGATTTTATTATTGTTATTCAGTGGAGGAGCCCAGACCATTTCTATAAGTGTCCCCAAAATTTTGATGGTGGCCCTGGATACAGTCATTAAAAGAGATAGACAATGCATAGTGTATTTTAGAACACTCTATACAGTGGATTTTGCGTCAGATACTTTTTTTTTGCTTCTTATGGATATTCACTATATTATTGTGTTTCTTAGTGTGTTCCTAGTGTTCCTTTGTAAAGTTACATATAAATAAATTAAATTTAACCAACAATCTCATTGGTTTTTTTATCCAGTAATAATTGTGATTATTTGGTATAAGTAGCTTCTTGGTTAAGGAGAAATACACCTTTTGATACAATGTGATTTTTGTCCCCTTCTTTTGGATCAGCAACAGCAATGTGTGAACTTCATGGGTTCTTTTTTTCAACATAAATTACTATCTTTCTACACATAACCAGTGGCAAACATACAGGATATATCAATATTTTTATACAATCCAATTCACTGTATTTTTTTTTTAACTCAAGTAATAAGAAGCAATAAGTATCCAAGAAAATCAAATCACCTTTTGAAAAATTCACTGACAGTGTAAATTTAATTAATAACACAACATAAATATTTTACCTTTAGGTGCACCAGTTAACTTACCTGTAGCTCTATGATGCCATTCAATGGGGATCCTTTATTCAGTATATTGTACGTTTATAAAAATGATATAATGTATAATACACTGACTGTCTAATGGTATAGCTTGTTTTTTTTCAGGAGATTGACCCTGGACAATTAACTTTGGAAGAGCTGATGGACTTGAACGATAAGCAGGTGTGTGAAAAACTGGAAAAGTTTGGTGCCAACATCGAGGAATGTGACCGGTTAAATGCTTCCCTCTCTTGTCTGCGCAATGTTTATAAGTCAGGTAAGATGGATATCTCTATTTTTCACATCAACACAAACAGTCGTTTACAGGATAAAACCACACTTTACTCATTCATGGAGTTATTATAAACCATTACTTTACTGAGAGAGTAGTGGATGCATGGAATAGCCTTACTGCAGAAGTGCTAGGGGTTAATACAGCGAAGAAGTTTACGCATGCATGCATAAGGCTATCCTAGATATAAGAAAAGACCAGGGACTAATATATTGGTCAAACAAAAAAAAAAAGGAGAAAAGGGCAGGCTAAATGAGCTAAATGGTTATTTTTTGCCAACACATTCTATGTCTCTATGTTATATTTATACATTTTATGAAGGAAACATTGTTTTTCTGTTTTGTCTTTCTTAAGAACCAGGAGATTGGATTCTGATAATAAGGTAGGTTTGAAGGGCAGCCATCTTGAAACGTATTTGCATATATAAACATGGTTTATTTCTGCCACAGTTATATTACAGAATGAATACATGAGTCTATAACTGCCGCAAGTTGAGCCACATCATAAGCAAACAATCTCAGTAACATATGATAACTGTAATCTCTGTAACATATGCCAATTTACCTTTTAGAGAATGAGCCAATGTTTTCTTTCCAGTTTCTGCAACTGCATTTTGATGACAAAACAGCAATTTGTTGCTCGTTTTGAGCATCAGCTACATTTTTCCTATCAGTCTGAGTCCCCGATTCAAGTCCCTGCGAGCACAGCTCATTGTGGAGAGCTGTGATGAGCTGTTAAAGGACATTCTATACCTTCCCAGTTTTCTAGTCCCAAAACACGCTAGGACGGCATAGAACCTCCTTCAGTAACTTTTTTCTTAAATTTTTGTACATTCACTTGTGTAAGCAATGTTTAGGTTGGTGAGTCCTTTTAACACCTTTGCGACAATGGATGTGTCAGGTATGACATTAAAATATATTAAGGGATAGCATAAGGGTTAGAGCTGGGGTTAAATTTATGTATATTTCTGAACTCGGGACAACATTTAGAAACTATTTAGACGGGGTCTTTTTTAATGATTGTATTTGTATATTTTAGGTCAAAGTAAGAAAAAGTGTTTTTTTTTTAATTTTTCATCATATTTTATGATTTTTTTTGTAGTAAATTATAAGATATGATGAACATAATGGTATCTAATAAAATCCCTTCTAATGACGATAAAAACAACATATAATTTGTGTGGGTACAGTATGTGAGAAAGAAGAAAATTGCAGCTAAACACAAACATCCCGGAAATGTCAAAACAGCCATTGTCACCAAGGGTGAAAATGTCTTGTCACTAAGGGGGTTAAGATAATTAGCATTGTTTTGCACACACAGAGAAAGTGCACAGGTGACCAAAGGCAGCTGAAATCATTGGATTACAGCTATATGCATCAGAATTCTGATGGTCATTTGTTTTTAGTTCTTAAACAATAAGCAAATGCAAAACAATAAGCAAAGATTTGCATTGCGCTCATTAGCACATCATTTAAAAAAAAGTTGGATTTAATGAATTTGAGGTATTTATTCACCAACCAGTGAACTGTAGTGAATTGACAAGGCTATAATGCCAAATTTGCTGAAAAGCTGCACTATTTCTGAAATTGGGCAATTACTTAATGCCTAGTTTTTATTATTCCATTGTGACTACAGAACTTTTCACCGATTAATAAATAGACCATTTGTTTTAAATTAAACACATATGTAACTAATATGTAACCACCCATGTGGTTAGTTTCACAAACATGAAATACAGAGCAGGGAAGTGTAATAAATGCATGGATCTGTGGGAAATGTATTAAACCCCACAATGTTTCAATATTTAAAGCACATCCTATGGCATTTTCTGAAAGATATGTATACGTGTTTAGAATTATTATTCACGTTTTTCACCTTACAAAATACCTGTATAAAATAAAACAAAGCTGCACACCACACGTGCAAAATATACAACAAAACTACACAAATTAAATTCAATAATAACAATTCAATAATCAAAAAGCTTAAATAATACAAATTTCATCAAAACTGATTATGACAAGACTTACGTTCGTGAGATCACCCAATATTTTGGCATATAAGATAGCTTTTGCGTTGTATATTTTTGATGTACAGTTTTAGTTTAATTTATACTATTTTTGGCTGTTGGAAGCAGCTGCTTAGCAGGAGTACTATTTCCAAATTTACATTTTATTGGAGTTTCCACCAAATACCAGCCAATACTTGAAATAATCATTGTGATGGGTATTGACAAGTCACATTTTTGAGAATAAATCCTTCTGTGTGGCTTAACGTTTCCGCATTTTTTATTTTATATTTATTAATATATAAATGAAGTAAAGGAACCATTACAAGTTTAAAACAACCACATCTAGTTTTCATATGCAATCCATACCTATTTCACTTGATGTATTCTTTAAAGAGGATTGTACTGTGATCAAACTATACCATTCCGACAGCACCAAAACAACGCAAACTACCTTTCATTATTTTATGACTTGTTCAGACTGGCTGTTTTATCCCTCTTAATAATATCTAGAGGACATGTTGAAATAATGCCTGGCAGCAGAATCAGAATGATAAAACTGACCAACTGCATTACTTCTTTCTTGAGGCTATTAATCCAGGTATAAACAGAGATGTACTACAGCTCTTGTTAGTTTACTTCCAGTGCTGCATGAGATACATAAATTCAAATATGTTATACCCATTGTCTTAATTGGATTAATTCTTGAAAATTTACTTGGGTCTGAAAATGGGCCCAACTGTTGATTCTGCTGGTGTTCAAATAATGTTTAGCGTCAACTACACAGGGGTTGATTTTAAGTGCTACAATTTACATACAGAATATGCTGCTGGTCTGAAGGAAAATACTCATACCAGAGCCTCGAATAAAAGCACATAGTGTATATTTAAAATGATTCAATAAAAAATACAGATTAGGTAAACCAAAACCCATTGCAAATAATTTATTGGTCAGATCAGAAAATAATCATTAATGGAGGGGAAAAAATGTCATTAGTATAACTTAGATTTGATCTTAAATTTATCACTCACTGACTCAGATCAGCAACCAGGGTGAGGTGATGGAGGCATTAGAGGCATGATTGAGGGGGCAAAGCAATGATTGCTACATAAATAGATTGATGCCCTCAATAGAGCTGCAGGTCTCTGCAAACTCAATCTGGCCTGTTCTTGAGTGGCAATTACATTGCGCACAGGATTAATCAGATCAGTGCGTGGGATATGAAGTCATATTGCCGCATCCCAGCCCATGGATAGGAGAAACACTTCCCTCAAAACCACAGACCACTAGTAAAAGGTCGATAGAGACAAACAATGAGGAAATGAGAATTCCAACCAGTTGAGTAACCCAAGTATCTGATTTTTTCTGCAAAATAAATAATTGGGGGAATTTTCTATTCTTGCTTCTGGTCCTAATATTGGCCCTAATCTATACTTACTTAATGAGACTTTGGAGCATTACAAGAGAGGTTAAAAGAGACAGACCTGTGTTGTTAAATAATTTTGAATTAAGTATTTAATTTAAAAAGAAGTAAGCATTTTCTATGTGAGGCTGGTGCTGGTTATCTAAGCATACACTAAGGTCCTTACTATTCACATCACTTCACAGCTCTAACTGGGATGTTTTTATGTCTGAAAAGGGGGCATGTCTCAGAATCGCCAGCGTCTTGGATTTGCCAGTTGAATTGGTCAATATACTGTGTACAATAATATTGCAATTTTTATTTAATTCGTCTAAGCTGCCAGGGTTTGGGAGGGCCAGCTCCATCCTTCGTGTCCTCTATGTCACATGGGAGGAGGAGCGTGCCAACACATTATCCATTGCGCCCCTTCATAGAGCTGGAATTAGCTAGGTGGGACTCATGTAGCGGTATTGAAACAAAAGGGGAGGGGGGGTGCATCTTATAATCAATGGCATCGAGGCAATGCGGTATGTTAGGATATTTCTCCTTTCTTATGTTGGCCCTAGTCCAGGTGTATGGTGAACTCAAACTAGTGGGACCAGGGATCAAGTGGCTTGTTTATACACCCTGCGATTTCTTAACACAACTCACTATTTAGTAGACCAGCCCCAGAATATTGTTATTACCAATCACCATAATATTACACCCTCACCAGGTGTTTTAATTGAGTAATATTAGCTTTCTTTTTTCTGACCTGTGATTATGTTTATTTTGTACTGATGTCAGGCTACACTCTTACAGCTCTTTGAATATCAGATACCAGAATGAGCTATATGAAGTATTTTAGTTAGGAAATCTTGCATTATCAGTAATCCATAATGTCTCTTCCCACTCTTTAATACTCATCTTGTTCTGTTGGTTTAGTGTCATATTCCTAACACCTTACTTATTCTATGCATCCTCTTATAGACTCAGTACATGCCTTGAGGATCCATAGAATGCATAACACAAACATTACTTCTAGCTTTGATTTATGGGATACCAAAACATAACCTTTTCCTTTGCTACCAACAGTAATTAACATATGAATACAGACAGAGTTGATTAATGTTTCCTGCAAAGTAAGGCTGGTTCTTGGTCATCCTAAGCCTTGTGTTTATGCATAAATTTTGTGTAATGCCATTATATACAATATTATTCCTCTAGAGGGCACTGGTGGTCCATTCTAGGGAAATTAAATGTTTTACTAAATCCTGCGACGTCTCTTTAGGGCATTCGGTCCAGTTTATTATTATTTTGGTATAGTGTTTTCGTTTCACCCAAATATATTCATTTTGATTTTATATATTCCATTTCTACAATAGGGTGTTTTTTCTGCTTTTTGAATTAAACATTAGCAGGGATCAGGATTCTTGATTTCCCCTGATTGATGGAAATAGAAGCAAACACAGGCAGGTGAGGTACAAATGGTCAAGCCTTGTTTGTGTACGTAAATTAAGGAGTACTGATCACACAAAAAGTGATGCCCATTTATTGCACCATTGCAACACGGACCACCAGAGTAAATCAGGATGTGGGAAGAAATAGCTATAATGCTCAGCCAGAATCACAGGAATATTTGAAATGAACTGTGATTTAGCTGGGGCTGTCACTCCATCAAAACCATTAAAACACAAATAAACAGAGAGGATCATTGTTTTATGCATTTCTCCCAAGGCTTATTTATACGTCAGGGGGGATTTAAAATAGTGACATCCTGAGGTGCACTGTTACTTACTCTTGATCTTACATTTCCTTACTTCTAATTTTTAAGGGAATAAATATCATCAGAGATTTCCAGTTATTCATTTATAAAGGGTTTTACAAGGAAGAATACCTTTGAACATTTTCTTGCTTTCAGTTATCTAATGGAATACACATACAATGGAATGTTACACATTTAAACATACACAGTTATGTTATAACAAGTACAATGACACCATAAAGAATACCATAGGCTTCAACATAATTTCACTTGAATTACATACTTTCTCATCAATAGAAATAAAAAAGTAGCTTGTTTTCTCATTGCATGTATTACATACTAGTTGGTATATTTCTGAGGGAATTGTTTTGTATTTTTAGAAAACAAAGAATAACAAGCTATGTCTCAGAGAAAAAATTTATTTACGAGGAAAATGAGTCCTTTGTTCATTTGTTTCACTTTGCACTGACACTCTGGAGGTGGTGATAATAAAGGATGGATGTGAGCTCCGAATTGCAAAATCCTGGAAAAAGAATCGGAAATGCTAAATTAAAATCCTTTAATTGGATCATCAGATGCGCTGGTTAAAAATGGGGTTAGGCAGTATGTGTGAACAATTGCTTTACAATCCAATGGTATATCCCAGGTTTTATGTTAACCTTATTTTTTTACAAGCTGGTGACCCTCTATCCCCTCTTCTTTTCTACTCGTTGGTTTGTGACATGGTGGGAGCGCCGAGAGGTGTGGCCGATATTGTATGATGGATACAGTGAGTGCAAACCATACTGCCTGTACTTTTGTCCCTTTTAATACACCCCAATATCTTATTGGCCTTTGCAGCTGCCACTGACTCTGTGTACTACTGCTAAGTCTATTGTCTACAACTACTCCCAAATCTTTTTCATTAGTAGATTTCCCCAAGGAAACACCATTTAAACTATATGTTGCATTTTTATTACTGTACCCAAAATGAATAATTTTATACTTGTCTACACTGAATCCCATTTGGCATTGATCTGCCCAATTACCTAATTTGTAGAATGAATTGATTGTAACATGGCATTGCTGAGAAACATATAGCATCCAGACCCAATGAGAACAAAAGTAGCAATGCAATCAAAGCTTTTCAAGCAAATATAAACTATATACATTTTGACTATTTCCCAGAGACTCTAACATTCATAACTTTATAAACTACTTCCATAGCAGAGCCTTATTATCCACACCCTGTAGGTCTCTTAACCCAGTCCCCTTTTGTCCATGTTAAAGATGTTCAATGAGGTGTCACATGCTGAATCTGTCAGACGTTCTTATCTCATCAGTTTCCAGAGATATCAAAGTTATTAGTGCCTCCAAAGCTGGTTTTTTTTTTAATTAAAAATTCAAAAATACATAATATCAACATACATAGCACACTTTATCTCACACTGAATACCAATTTCTTAGTGAAATTTAGGTTATAATAATTTAAAAGTGCAGTCCTATTAATTGAAATCTAAGTGCAATATGGCGAATTCAATTGATAATATCAAATCGATCTTCTGTATGATTCATTATATCCTAAATTAAGTGCACAGTGATTAAAATATCTAAACTCAGACATACGATACCACAATGTAGTGGTCAATGGTCTTTAAAAGCTTGTCATATATCCTTCTGGGGATACTTGGGTCTGGTGGAGGAGATGTCCCATGGTGGATAATTAACAAATCCTCCCAAAAGAAAGGTAATTCTAGGGAGTATGCTAAAGGTACCCAATTTCCAAATATTTTCTCTGGTCAGAGAAGATATATCTTTACATTTGACTTTGATTGTTACTTTAGGTGATTATCTCCTCCCAACCTGGAGTCTCCTCTCTTCTCCAGTATCGTGCCATGCAAATTTGACTTGCTGACAGGATATGAGCTAACAAAGTCTTATGAGGTCTTGACAGTACTGGCAATTCCAACATGAATAGGAAGGGGAGAGCAGGTAATGGAGAATCAATATCCAACTTATCTCTAAGAAGACTCCATAATTTATTTTTTAAGTCTGGATCCTGGCAGCTCCACCAAATGTGGTATATGGTTCCTGCAACCCTTTTAAACCTCCGACATATGTTGGGGATTCTGTGCTGAAATTTATTTAGGCGAGCAGGAATCATGTACCAACAATACAAGAATTTACAAAATATATTTTGCAGTGTAACACAGTGGATTGCTGTTCTATTCAAGTCCATTGACCTATACCAGGATTGTTTAAAATTTGATTTCCGGTAATTCTCTCATCCTAGATGTGCTCTCTGTATGGAAAATTCTGTCCACATTTGTAAATGTTCAAGATGTTCAATGAGGTGTTACATGCTGAATCTCTCAGAGGTCCTTATTTTATCAATGTTCCCAGGTAGATATTAGTGCCTCCAAAAGCTTCCATATTCTAACTTTGGACCATACTGAGGTCCTCACACAATATGCAATACCAAATGGTAGGCTCTTGGTATCAACAGGTTTACGTGCACCGGGTTAAGATTTTCACAGCATGAACCATTTCACATATTTTCTGTAATATTATGTGGAATACTCATAGAGGAGATATTACAGCTTTATATTACCTATTAGAGAATAAAAACCTTTCTGTATGTTCATAACTTTTAATTTTTGTAACAGAAAAGTTGTTAAGTAGTTTTTTTAAAGGAACACTCCCTCCCACCAAAAATTTTAAGATTTTTTTATTTTGTATTGTTGATTTCAGATTTGTCATTTGTTTTTGTTATGTGACTGTATTTATTAAAATAGGTAACTAAACAAGTGTGACTTGGCACCGCCATTTTGTGAAATGTAATGTATTTGGGTGCCAACCCCCTAGTGACGTTACAGCACAAATGTCTCACTTTGGGGCTTGGGATACAGAATGCAGTCTATAAGTGAGAATTCTGATCATAGACTTGCATTGAATAGAAGATTAATGTAAGCATAACATCAAAAAGGGGGCGGAGTTATGATCCTGTCTGATCAGGTAAATCTCCTCTTTGTGTTGGAAGTCCTGCCCAATTACAGGAGAGTATCTTATGACATCATCATGCAGACTTTGGCCACAGTTGTGGAAGATGTTGGATGATGTTGCCTCATGGGAATTGGGAAATATTCACACAATGGAGCCAGTAGATAAACACCTAATTTTATGTTTCCTTTTAAATGCAATTAATTCAGTCATATAAAAAAAAAAAAACAGTGGCATATGATTATATATGTGTTTGTTTTAAATAACCAGGTTATCTAGTTACATCTTATGTAAGTGGCAGTGTCCCTTTAAATGCCTTTAAAAACATTTGATCTTGTAATCCCCAATTCTGTTATATAATCCAGTAGTCTAAAATCCCTTAAAATTACGGTAGTGTCTCTCTACTTCTAAAAACAAATTTGTACCTGTTCCTCCTGGTGAAACACTTTCTAAATAAATAAAATATTTTGTGCTGAGAAGCACGTAATGTTCCCCAGCTTGCACCTTACTTGGCTGTTTTTTCTCTTTAATAACTTTTGCAAAAAAGTAAAAAGGTGATTTAGAAGAGTTCCCATGTCACATTGGGAAACCTGAAATATAGTACTAAACATCTACAACATATTTTAACCAACACAAACAAAATATAAATAGGTTTTATGCTTTCTTGATTATCACACTCTTCAAGGTGCAATCAGGGTAAAAGTTGGATATTTTAAAAGCAATAATTTACATTTATTTGACTTACTGCTAAGATTCTTTAGAAATAGTATCTTGACAGAAAAATGCTACCCATTTTCCATAGTAGAGAGAGGAAGAATTATCCAATCAAGTCTCATAATACACACTTGCACTAAAGTGTCAGCATGGTATGCCTTCAACAAGTTCAAAGCTTTATTAAAAATTAAAATATAAATCATGACAATGACGGAGGGAGTATAACAAAAAGTATTTTAAAATACCTCCAATTCAAGATGTGCTCAGTTAATATCTTAAGACTTGCTGTGGACAGACAAACCATTTTCAAAAATGGGCACTTTTGAAGGCCAATCCCTTTCATTTTACCATTAGCACTCTTTTTCAAGTTGCTAGCTCATCAGAGATTTTTTTTGCATAAATTATTGGATGCATAGAGAGCAAAATACACAAGCTGGCTTAATTTTTGTTCAATACTTGTAAACTGATTAATTGTTAAGTATAGTAATGGCTAATTAATCACTGTTGAATTAGAAATGGAAAGGGCTTGCCTTTTGGGAAATCTTGCGTATCCAGCATCATCTAGACTAAGTCAATAATGGACGTTCTACAAATACCCTGGTAAGTTACAAATCAGAATCTTGAAACCATGTAGGGTTCATTAAGAAACCAGTTTCTGAAGCTAAGTAACATGACTACATAAAAGCAATCTGGACCCAGTACCATTCAGAAGCAAACCTATTCCCAACTTCTAAATGGTTCCCCAATTAAACTGTTTCTTGCCAAGCTATGGCCATAATGATTTAAATAGTTGGTCCTTGCTAGCACCTTTCCACAAATAACTACCCCATTGCTGCACAACAAATTAAAGTCCAATTCAACTGAAAAATGTGATTTGTTCATTTGATAGACCATGGAGCATTTCTTACATACAAGATATCATTCATGTATGTAATTCAGTCCCAGCATGAATTCTTTGAAAATGGATAATATACCGTAACCATATATGGATAAACTCTGTGTTCTTTTCCATAGCTTCTGAGAAAACAACATTTTCCTCTAGCCAACCCAAATGTAAGTTTGCATATGAAGGGGCACACCATGTACCCATTGCTATACCATGATTTTGTTTATAAATGTCTTTTTATATGGTTGTTTTTTAATGTACCGGTTTGTACTAATGCACTGTGATTTATTACTATACAAATTTGAGAATGTGACCATTATTTGACTACTCTTAATCATGTGTTTATAGTTATGATTTTTGCATGTTCAGTAAAAAACTGAACTTGGCCAGAAATTGCCTGGGGACTTCTATGCACATGTGTATAACACAGATGTCTAGCACATGCATGTCATGTGTCCTAATGCATCTCTATGGTAGCAGTCTGATTGATTCCAAGAAATATTGGTGACAACCATTACTGATGCCAGCCAGCAGTATTAGTGTTAGAGGATCAATTACTGGGAGAACAGTTGCAATGTAGGAATTTAAATAATAAGTGCATATTTAGTTTAAAAGTGTCAGCTATAATAAAAATATATACTTTTTTATGTGATAGTACATTTCCTTCCCCTACAATTACACAAACAACACATTTGTTAATACTGGACCATTTTTTTAATAGTGACAATTTCAAGTCATATAAGATGTCTATCATAAACTCAGCCACCTGGCATTGATTGACAGATTGGTAGACCAAAGTTATGTAGCACTTCACTTAAAGGGACACTCCCACCAAAAAATTAAAAGGTTTTACTTTTGTTATTTTGTATTATTGATTACAGATATGTCTTTTGCTTGTGTTACTATATTATATAAAACAAGTGTGACTGGGCGCCGACATTTTGTGAAATATGGTGTTTTTGGGTGCCACTTCCCAGAGACTTTACAGCACTAGTATCTCACTTTTGGGCTTGGGACACAGATTGGAGTCTATTAGTCAGAATTCTGCATTAATTGGGAGGGTAATGTAACTATTACATTACAAGGGGCAGAGTTAACCTGTTTCATCAGGTTAATCTCCTCTCTTTGTAAGGCAGGTTAAAAAAAAGTTGTACAAAGCCACCTAGTCCTGCCCACTATGATACATAGGAGCCAGTTAGAGAGCAGGGTATATTCTGACACCAGCTTGCAGGCTTTGGCAACACTTTGGTAAAGAGACTGGCTGGTAGATTTTGGATGATGTTGCATCATGGGAAATGTTCTCCAAATTGATGCTGTCAGTGTGAGTTAGTGTGTGTGTATGTGAGTGAGTGTGTACAAAAAATAAAAACTGTTGGTGCGCTAAGCTAGTCACAGGCTCAAATAATATAAATGTATAAAAAGTACAATGTATATAAAAAACTAAAACTGTCTGCGCTTCTCACCCTGGTAAAGTTGGCAACAAATATATAAATATAATATAGATGAGAGGTTTTGGTTATATGAATTGGCCAAAGCATAATTAAGCTCACCCGCCACGTCAAGGCACACTCTCAATAGGGTGAGAACCTACTCTCATTTTTCTTTTCCCTTGTCCACTGGTCACATTAGGTGCCCCCCCCCCCCCCTTGATAGTTTATCAATTAATATGTGACATCCAGCGGATGCGGACCCCGGCTTTTAGTCACATATTAATTGATAAACTATCGGGGGGGGGGCATAATTTTTTTTCAGTAAGGGGCCCTGAAATTTCTGATGACGGCACTGCCTATGGTATTCACTGACCAGACATGTATTATCTCCGGTCATTAAACTGAGCCCAATAACTCATATAATACTGTATTTGCTCGAATATAAGACAAGGTTTTTTTCAGAGCATTCGAGGTCTTCTTATAATCTGACCTCAAATTGAGGTCAGATTATAAGACAGGGATCCAGGTCCCCAGCAGAGCTGCAGGGGACCTGGATCCCCCTCTCTAACAGCAGGGGATGTCTGCGCAATGAGCGCAGACTCCCCTGCTTCCGCCCGGCACGACCGCCGGGGCTTCTATGAAGAAGCCGGGTACTTCCGGCTACGTCACAGAAGTCCCGGCGAGCGTGCCGGGATGCAGCAGGGGAGGTCTGCGCTCATCGCGCAGATATCCCCTGCTGCCCCACTAGCCACCAGGGAAAAGCGGGCAGCTGGGGGATGTCTGCACTATACGTGCAGACATCCTCCATGCTGCCCGACACCTCCGTCTATTATGACGGACCAGCTGTCCGTCATAATAGACGGAGGTGTCGGGCAGCATGGAGGATGTCTGCACGTATCGTGCAGACATCACCCAGCTACCCCCACTAGCCACGAGGGAAAGGGGGGAGATAGAGAGAGAGAGAGGGGGGGGGGGGAGATAGAGAGAGAGAGGGGGGAGATAGAGAGAGAGAGACAGAGGGGGGAGATAGAGAGAGAGAGACAGAGGGGGGGGGGGAGAGAGAGAGAGGAGATAGAGAGAGAGAGGGGGGGAGATAGATAGAGAGAGAGAGGGGGGGAGATAGATAGAGAGAGAGAGGGGGGGAGATAGATAGAGAGAGAGAGGGGGGAGATAAATAGAGAGAGAGGGGGGAAGATAGAGAGAGAGAGAGAGAGAGAGAGGGGGGGGGAGAGAGAGAGAGGGGGGGAGATAGAGAGAGAGACTAGGGGAGGGAGGGGGGGGAGATAGAGAGAGAGACTACGCTGGGGGGGGGGGAGAGAGGCCGCAAGGAAATAAAAACAAGAAATGCATTTGTATAATATCAATTTTTTATTACATATTAAAAAGCAATTTACATATATACAAGTTAAACTTTTTTTTTCCTATAGGGTAGTCTTATATTCAGGCTTTTAGTTTTTTTCCTAAAGGAATATACAAAGTTTGGGGGGTCGTCTTATAATCAGGGTCGTCTTATAATCGAGCAAACACGGTAATTACGTTATTTTTCATGGCTACCACATTTTGTAAAAGGTTGCAACACATAAACAAGTAGAAACCCCTTATTAATGGTGTTTCTGATTGGTAAGCAGAATTATAAGACCACACTATTAATTGTTAAGACCTTTGTGGTCTAAATGCCCCTTTTTGATTTTAATGAGGCTCTGTAGAAAACCTCATGCGCCCTATAAAACACTATGCATATTAAATGAGTAGGAATTCAGATGAATCGTTTGGAACCACTTTGACCAGATCAAGAGAGTATCGCAAAGCCAGATAAAAGCATTATCTTGTTCAAAGTGGTGCGAAGTATATTTTTACACTCTCCAGTCTCTCCTAAAAAAAAAAAATGTAGAGGTTTGTGTTTCAGTGTTGGATATATTAATGAAGTTTAATATATATGATAACTATTGGGCTTACTAATTACTCCATCACTAATGTTTATTATAAGTGCATTGGAAATAATAAAATTAAAATAAATGGTTTCTCTTCCAGATCCCGAGCCCACTTAATTAAAACACAATTACAATTTCTACCTTTCTATTAAAGATAGAAAAGACTTTGTAAACAGAAGGAATGTTTGTCAAATTAAATTTTTCTTTGGTTCATCATAAAAAAAACATTACTTCATTATTCAATATATTATGTAACACAACAAAAAATAGTTAAAAAAAATACATTTAAATACAATAAAGTTTGATTCTAATGGTAACAACAAAGATATGATTATCATCATTAAGCGATTTGAAAGGTATTAATAGACATTTTGTTTTAAAAACATGGTTGGATGAGTTTGGTGTGGAAAAACTTGGCTAGCCTGCTCAGAGCCCTGATCTCAACCCCATTGAACACCTTTGGGATGAACTGGAACTGGGCAACAATTCTTTTGCACTCTGTCAACTATAATAACACTGAAGCGTAATCCAAACACAACTGGTAGACAGGAACTGGTAGACAGGAACAGGAAGTGTAAAACCGAAGGCAAAGATACACAGGGATCAGGCAAAAGAGTAGTCAGGCAAGCAAGGATCAAGGCTGGCAGCAAGTAGACAGGCAGGCAGGCAAACAGGTCAGGACAGCTGAAAAACAGGCTTGGTCAGGACTGGCAAGGGTTCGGCAGCAATTAACAGTATGAATAATCAGGAACACTAGAAAAAAAGGCACAGAGGCACAGGGAGGTGAAACAAACTTTTTAATACTAGCCCCTTTAATTTATACGTGCTCTATTTCGGCTGGAGGACAGCCGATGGAGACTCGTTAACATGTGCACAGTGCGGCTGGTGCCCTGAATGAGTTTTATTTAATAAAATATAGGGACATGGTCCATCGATGGTATTAAACCAATCTTTGTATCAAGGATTTGTTCTAGAATGTGCCAAAGACAAAAGAAAATCTATACGGTATGTGTCTGATGAACATTAGAAAGTAATGTGTAGTCTTGTACCCCAGGATGTTGTACTCACTTGATAATTGTGGTCCAAATTGTTTTGCATAGACAATGATGAGAATGATAAGGATTTTTGAGATTGTTTTTGTTTCTTTTCAATCTATTATCCACAATGCAATTAAAATCATCTCCAATAATCAGGTTACCAGATGCTATATTATCAATTTTGGTCATACATTATTAAAAAATCTATATGGAGATTGATTTGGAGCATAAATGTTTACAAATGTATACAGGATATATTTAATCTTGGTTATCAGAATTAGGAGAATTAGCTATCAGAATCCTCATCTCTCAAATATGTAACAAAAGTATGTAGCACATATCTCATAGCAGATCATTTTGCCCTTTGCCTGTATGTAAATAATATACAGATATACGGAAAACATCAAAGTAGCATAATAAACCAATTAAAATCTTTATATATTGCACAAATTTCGTATATCATTTTCCAGTCCTTTAAATATTGTTTACCCGGGATGTCTTCGCAAACAATATAAAAATACTAAGTCACAACACCCTTTTTTAAAAAATATTGTGTCCATAACTCCTTATATCAGTGATAAAGAGAATACACTATACATTTATACAAAAGAACGATACTGGTGTATTGTGAAATGTATGTAGAACAATAAGTTATAATGTCTGTCAACAGGTTCCTTCTGACAAAATGTGCTATAGGATATTTTATTACGAAGCTACAAAAATGAATTATAAATTCTCTAAGCTGCGCTGAGTCAGTACCCTTTGAAATCTCTCAAAATGATGGATCCTTAAGGTTTGTGGATTGAAGATAATTAAAAAAAAAGTTTTATCTAGATAAGTAAGAAGTATGTCATTTTGGATTTTTTCTGAGATCCCTCTAATTTGTAGATTTTTCAGTTGCACCTGTCTTCTAGGTCTGTTATCTTGTTAAAACTATATATATAACTATATATACCAGGCATGTAACCCCAACAAATGAACTCATTTTTTACGCATTCACAATTTTCCAGAATCTGTTATTTTGGTCTCCAAATATTCAATTTGATGACATTATTGTGTATTAGTTAATTGGAGAATATTGTAATCATCCTGGACATTTGCTAAACTAGCTATTTAGGTATTTAGAGGCAAACCACAGTTATGTCTGTACATTGTGCTCAAAATAAGAAGAAAAGAGAAAAGCAAATTATATAGGGATGGTACAGGATGAAGGTGGAAAAAAGGGAAAAGAAATTTAATTCTGGGCGAGAAGTGGAAGAGATAAAAAGGTGGGAGGAATGATTGAATAATAATTTAATTATATTGTCAGCTACATATAATATCTAATATATGTATGCACATAACAGTATAACAGTAAAATGCAATAAAATAAAATATGTTGATAGTGATAAAATGCATGTATAATAAATATAGTCAAAATGCTGTATTCTTTATGCTGTATCTGAATATCAGGAGTTTGTAGTGTCCAAATGGATTTCAGAACCTGACACATTTCACTTAAAAAGCTTCATCAGAGGTTGTTAGAAACTGTAAACATTATAGGAAATTACCTACCCAAAAATAAAATGTTCAGTAAACATATACAAAATATATAAGATATGACATACTCTTTTATTATTAGAACAGTTTTTACAAAATATGACTTTTCAGTTATGACGGATAACAAAATGATATCTGATAATTAGATCAAATGAAACAGCAAATTCTTTTAAAGCTGAGATAGCACATTTAGGTTATGCAGGATACAATAATATATACATATTCAAGATGTAATGGAATAGATGTGACATTGTTGTAAGAAACATATGTTTTCAGTGTTGCATTCAACTATAACCCATAATAAATGCTTTGACTTAACATAGGAATGCGAATAAATGAAATGACTAGAACTTACATTAAGGGGGATAATTCTTCAATGGAAGGCTATAACTTGCAGGATGTTTGGAGCTATATGTATAACAGAAATGTAAAAATAAATGAGAAAATATATGTTTTTTTATTTAATAAGGTGATAGAACAAAGAAAAGCTTTTAATGCATGTACCTTTAATTTATAGATCCAAGTCTTCTGATCTTCATCACTACCAAAAACAAAAAAACAAAATTCCAATTGATTTTGTAATAAACAATTGATTTTTTTTAATTTGTTCTGGCTCCAAAATAAAATATACAGTTTTTCTATAGTAATACTCCAAGAAAAAAAGGACCCCTTAACTCCTCCTGTTATTCACAAAGGATACATTAAATAGCAACTATCTTCTGCAATTTTGTACAGTTCAAATCAAAGTTTTTTTTAAGTAGAGCTCAACATGTAAGTTCCCAAGAAAGTTGAATACTCAGTAATGAGCAGGAGAGCGGAAGCAAATTAAAATATATACATGGGTAGAGCCAAAGTTCAATTCTATATGTACTGAGGTACTGACAACCGTTTATAGATTTATTCTGCTTGGCTTGATGTAATGTCTGGTCCGTGTCCTCAGTTATTCTATAAAACCTAAATAGTATAGTGCCATCTGAGTAATGCGCGGCTATGTACTGACATTTTTTATCTTAAGTCCCCCAGCTTGAATCTTTTAGATTCCATCTGGAAGTGATGTGCTGGATCCACTAGTCCATCCGCCATGACTAGTGAGATGCTAAGGAATTAGATAATCCCACCATACACAATCACCTCCGTCAGCTGGCCTGGTTCCTGTTGCTGCATCACATTGCTCCTCCAACCCAGAATATTCATGCAAACTTATATACACAATTATAAAGAATACAAATATAAAAGTGAATATGTTCAAGTTACATTTTTTTTGATGCACAGAAACCTGCCACGTTTCACCAGCTTTACGGGGCTTCCTCAGAGGTGTAACTAATCTTGATTGAACATATTACTTGTTGGTGCTTCAGGCAAGTTTATAAGAAAAGTGTTTACTTTTGAATAACCCTGAAGAGAATTTTCTTCTAGTACTGCCAACTCCTGCGCACTGAAACTACTGGCTCTCAAGCACAAATTTACCAAGGAGCAACTATAACTTTTTATAATAATGTATTAACAAAATCATGTATATAATTTTACATTAAAAAACATATAAGAGATACTTGCACCAGTCTTTCTCTTTGGTGCTAAGAGCAGCCTCCGGTAGAAACACTATAGGGGAGGTATCTGTTGTACTTCATCTTTCTTTAAAAGTCTTTTTAAAAAATCACAAGCGTAGAAACCCTGGCAAAAGTCATTTTATTTATGGTTTTAATCCATCTCAGAGGGGGCTGTGTTGTAGGTACTTGATTAAATGTTCTGTGGCTCAGTAGATGCGTCCTCCCTCTTGCGCACTTGGCATAGCACTAAATGTGATCTACTGCATATGCAAATGCTTTTATTTTCCTCTAAGATCTGCTCTCGCCTCACTTGTTATTCAGTTGCTTTAATGACTCTGGTGAATTGAAAGTCAGAGGTTTATTACAGTTTGGATTTCTCGTCTGCATTGAATGATGTGGCATGTCTCTTTTTCTTTTTAGTTGTTTCTTCAAAACTTTCCTGATTGTAAATTGATTGAGGAAAATATGTATTAGCACTGCAACAAACCAGGGGAACCATGGCTCACAACCACTAGGAATGGGGGTGCTGCTGTTATGGGGGAGCCACCATTTAATTTTAATTTTTTTTAATTGGGGGTTCAGTCTTGCCACTTTTAAGTAGATTAAATATTTTGACAGTAAAGTAATTCAGTCATTGTGCTGTCTGTTGTAAGTGCATAACAGTGCATTTAGTGTTAGCTGGCCACTGGTCCACTACAGGTGTGTATGTTCATTTTATAATACATTGGTCCTTTAGTAATTCAGTGTTTGTGCTGTCTGTTGTAAGTGAATAACAGTGCATTTAGTGTGAGCTGGCCAGTATGGAGAGATTTTGTATATTTTTGCCTTTTTGATTTATTTCCTTTCTAAATGATCCTTTTATCGTGTTTCAGAGGATATTACCAGTTAGGTAGGGGCCAACCTATATGCTAGGAGATTTACTTCTAGGACATCCAAGTGCATGTTGCCTGTCACAGATGGTCACAGATTGGTCTGCCAGATATATCTAGGACAGTACACTGTGGTAGTTAGAGTGCTGACAGTTCAACGGCGAACTGTAAGCACAAAATACTAACCACCTATAATAAAGTAACTAATAAAGTAACCCTCCATAAAACTAAATGAGCAGAAAAATACCCTCCCTGTCATTGTGTAATACAGACCTCACCCCCAATGTGTCATCACACCTCCTCAGACAAAGTAGCACATACTGCACTACATTTTACATTAATGCTAATCACACACTGTAGCACATTGCATATTAGTGCTAATCACACACTGCAGCACATTGCACATTAATGCTAATTACACATTGCACATTAATACTAATTACACATTGCATCACATTGCACATTTATTATAATGTCAGAAAGGTTTGTAATGCCTCACCTAGCAGTGAAATGGTTGCAAAAATAAAGATTTTCTTACCAGATCAACAACTCCCGAACACACAGATGACACATGAATACAGTGAAGGGAGTAAACAGAAGTCACTCAGTCCTAGGTAAAGGGAGTCAGAGTGAATGGGAGAGAAGATAATTGGATGAAAGCAAGGATCTAAGGGAAACTGGTCTGAAAGGTGAAAGATAGGCAGAGATATTGGACAATAGGGTGAAGGAGAAGCAATGATGGTTGGAGGAAGCTGACGAACCTAGACAATACCATAATGAAAGATGTGTAATGGTAAGTGAGGACAAGAATAAAATAAATAATAATGTAAATCAGTATAAGGTCATCCACTATGGCAAGTGAAAATAAGTTATGACTGGACCTAGGCCAGCTGACTCTTGTGCCCTGTGTGAAAGATGCAAACACCAAACAAACAGAGGATGTGGAGAAGAACTCCAGGCAGCAAGATAATGTGAAAAAAATGTGCTTTAATGTGAAACCAGCAAAATACACTAAGCAACAAACTACACGCCTTATGTGTTTTGTACTGAATGGTGAACAATACATGAATGGTCTAAAGGAAATCTGATAGACTAATCAACTACAAGATGTGTGTTAACCATTAATGAATATATCAAATGGAATAGATTTAAATTCAGGAATCTTATAGTGTGCAGTTAAAGATGGCCCTGTGTGGAAGAGTCACTGCAAGCATTGTGTTACTTACAGGCTATTACAAATCCTGTAGGTCCTCCCATGTGGCATATCACAGTATACAGGAATCACATCAGTGGGCATAACTTTATGACAATGATAAAGAATAATTACTCCAGGTAAATTAAATATTTCATGTCACTATTAGTTAAGATAAGCAGGGAAGAAATGAGGCGGTAGCTGATCCGTGTTTCACCCTTTCTCCGAATTGTTACAATTAACAGCTTCACATGGACATGTTCTCTCCTTTGTACCATGCTTCAGAGTTCTTACAATCCTTGGCTCAGACTTTTTTCTACTTGGGCTGCAATCATTTTTTCATTTAATTTAAAAATGTAATATAAAATACAGATATTGCTTTTTTTTTTACTTCACAAAGGTTCGGCACTGACATCATGACTTTACTGTATTAAATTAATAGGACAGTTGCAACCTGTGGAAGCACCTTATTGCCATCATACCTGGCTGCTGGGGCATATTGTCTATTGTTTAATATTGTCTCATATCACAGGTTTGTTCATGATCATCTAATAAAGCTACATATTTTTATGTGATACTCTGTGTATCTTGTGGCCCCATTCACTCTATTGATTTTTGGCCCTTAGCAAAGCTCATCTCACCTTTTTTCAAGTGTCCTTTATTTGTAACATCCCCTATTATCTGTATGTTTTGTTTACACATTGTTTAGATGTGTAGAATATGAAGGCATGAAACTCATTATTTTAGTTTAAGTGATATATTTTGTTTAACATCTTTCTTATTTTCCTAAATCCTTCAGATACAGCTTATATATTCATGAAAACCCATTTTACTGTTCATAGTCCTGATTTCCTGTGGTTATTCTGTGCAGCCTCTGTCCTGGCTTTAATGCCCATTGACTGCATTGTATTACCTCACGAAATGAATAATGTTCAGCCCAGCATCTAAAGTCATACATGGTATGTGGCATTCCACACTGGTTCAGAGTAACATGTCTGAGAGGGGGTTATTCAAAGAAGTCTCAAACAGAAGCAAGTGTCATTTTTTTTTAACATTTACCTCCATTTTCTCACATTCAACTTTCTCCATTCGCTGCATAAGCAAGGATATGACATTATATGACTGAATAGGCGCATGACCTGAATGAATAGAAATCTGCATTTTCAAGTACAGAAACTTTCTGACAGAGATCTTTGTTAGAAAGTCTCTATGTATGCAAAACAAATGCTACAAATTATAAAAATAATTATTACAAACATATATTTAGATATAAAATAAAACATACAAAAACACAAGTGGGTTCCTCTGGCCTTCCAATAAACAAGGGGGATTTGGCAAATGCTCCCCCATCTATCTCCAAACTATGTGCAGATAACGCCTCATTAAAAATATAAATTGAATGCAATGATGCCAGACACCAGTAAGCGCTGCAAAGTCGTAGAGGACCAATCCAATGTACATCACTTCTGAATGGTGCGCTATAGAAGCATTTTTTCATTTTTATTAAAAAAAAAAACAAAGAAGCTAACCAGGGTGTTTCTTTAGAGATTGCTAAATTAAAAGAGATTTACTGTTATTGGGATGAAAATATTTTCTTTTTGTCTCACAAGTGGTTTTATTCTTGCAAATTGGGATAGGTAGGCCTGGGAGTATATATTTTTGTTAATGTTATTTTAAATTAAGAAATGATTTAATTGGGTATCCACATATTATTATTATTATAACAGGTAAACGTACAAGTGTTTTAACTTAGGTCTGCCTGCCATAGTGGTGGCAAACCACCAAAATATGCTTGTGACTTTACATTACATGACATTACTTAATTACATTTATTTGTATAACTAAAACTATTTACACAGCGCTTTGGTACAAAGCATAATAATGAGTTACAAAATTAGACAAACATATCCAGACTAAAGCATGAGGAAGCCCTGCTCACAAACTTACAATGTAGAAGGATTGGGGAACATGAGAAACATAAAGTGATTGACAGGAGGAGAGGTAGGGGAGGAAAAAAAAGTAAATAGGGAAAGTGAAAGATACTTGGGAACAGTGACTGTGGGAGCTGAGTAAGACTGCAAGTGAGTAAAGTGAGTGAGGTGGCTAACATATTGCCAATAATTGTGTGTAAAGGGAGGAAGTTGCCAAGTGGTTTATTGAGAGGTTAAAACACATCAATGAATGAACCAAACCTAAATGGAGGTCGGATAAAGTGAAAGGAGGGTCACTGAACAGTCTCAGTCCTGTTACTGAGGGATGGAGGTTCTGTAATGGCTTTGTGTGTGGGTCAAAGAGTGACTGCCTTTAATTAATAAAGGTTGTGCACTCCTCCAAGCTTTTGTGCTGTGCTGAATTGGATAATTCAGATGGATGTTGCTTGTGCTACCCTGTTTTTAAAGCAGATACAAATACTGAAGAATGTTGCTTATTATTTAAGGAACAAACAAACAAATGTGCTTCACTGACTAGGATAATTATTGCTAAAAACTGGCGCACATATAATGGATAATAGTGCTGCAGTCTCTCCATACATCACGTTTAAAACGCTACCTCTGACAAAAATCAGTTTTCTCTATTTGCTGATCTTCTAGGCAGGGCCGGCCCTTTAATGGGGCAGACTGGGGAAGCTGCCCCAGGTGGCACCCTGGCAGAGGCGGCACTTTGCTGCTCCATGCAGCAGTCTTTTTCTTTTTTTTTTCTGTGTCCAGGGGAGCTTGATAGAAGGAGGTCTCAGCCGATCAGGCAAGACCTCTCAACTCTCCTGATTGGCTGAGAGTTCAGAAGCCTCCTCTGATTGGCTCAGTTAGCTCAAAGCACAGCCACCCAAGGGGTTAACTCCACTGACACGGCCTCTAACTGTCTAGCCACCCAATGGGTTAACTCCTCTGACACTGCCTCTATCTGTCTAGCCACCCAAGGGGCTAACTCCTCTGACACTGCTTCTATCTGTCTAGCCATCCAAGGGGTTAACTCCTCTGACACTGCCTCTATCTGTCTAGCCACCCAAGGGGTTAATTCCTCTGACACTGCCTCTATCTGTCTAGCCACCCAAGGGGTTAACTTTTCTGACACTGCCTCTATCTGTCTAGCCATCCAGGGGTTAACTTCTCTGACACTGACTATCTGTATGAAAGCTTTAGTGGGCATATACAAATTAAATATGTTTTCAAAGAAATAAATGGTAAAACAAACATTATTGTGAAAATAGGCTGTGCAATTCCCCAAAACATTATATGTGACCACTGCCCTATAACATGTCTCAAATATTGTACATTACGTTTAAATGCTCAAACATTTAGGGTACACATTTTAATCATGACCTGTCAATACTCGTACCATATGATTTTGCATATAGAAAGGTCTTAGTCATACCCTCACAGTAACACTGCAAATCCTGCAGCCATTACATTATGGCCACCTGCCTAATATTGTGTAGGTCCCCATTGGATGTCAAAACAGCTCTGAACCTTCAAGGCATGGACTCCACTAGACCTCTGAAGCTGTGCTGTGGTATATGGCACCAAGATGTTAGCAGCGGATCCTTTAAGTCCTGTAAGTTGCGATGGATGCGAGTTGTGTATCCAGCATGTCCCATAGATGCTCAATTGGATTGAGATTGGGATGAATTTGGAGGCCTTGAACTTGTTGTGTTCATCAAACCATTACTGAACCATTTTTGCTTTGTGTCAGGGCACATTATCCTTCATAAAGAGGCCAATGCCATCAGGGACATGGTCTGCAACAATGCTTAGGTAGGTGGTACATGTAACATCAACAAGAATGGCAGGACCCCAGGTTTCCCAGCAGAACATTGGCCAAAGCATTGCACTGCCTCCACTTTCTTGACACCTGTCAGTGGTCATATGTAGAAATTAATTGTTAAATGGAAGAAATCACTGCAGGAGTAACAGGAGCTAGCCCATTGTGCCCCGAGTATGGGTCCCTTAGCCCGTCCATTTTGGACACAACAATACACCTAGGAAAAAGGCTTGGTTCAGTCACTCCTCTATTTCTTGTAATTAAGGCAATGGTCCTTAACATAAAAAATAGCTTCTAATAAAGTGTATAAAAAGACATCATACAGATATAACAAAAAGATATGTGACAGAAATTAATTTGCTAAAAATGACAGCAAATTATTTTTAATTAAAAAAGCTCAACTTATTTCCCTGAATATTGTATCTGTATTTCAGTTCTTCTTCTCCCAAATGTTCGGGGCTGCTCCATGGGGGATAAGACATTTATCCTAATAAGCTAGTCTTAGGTTGGTACAATGTTAACCTTTTTAATTCATCTCTATTTATTGAAGCATTAATTGCCTTTGCTTAATTTCCCTTGCTATTTCTCCGCTGGAATGGCTCAGAACGAAGGTGATGGAAGAAGTGAAAAGACAGCTTATCACCTGTAATACTCTTACTCTGTAATTAAGCTTTCGCAGAATGATTTGGATGTATGGATGCTATCAGGCTGTGCTTGAGATTAAGGAGGCAATATTAAATGTTTGGTGAATATTGTGGCCTCCCACTCTCCAGCTAATTCAGTTTGAAATTAGATCCCCCTACTTTGCACTTATTGTCTTTGCCTTTTCATTTAACCCTGGCTGTGTCTGATGGATTACATTAACACAGTTGACACAGTGAAGGTAGGGAGGAGAAGGGGGTGAATATATAAGAAATAGAGGAATGAGTGGGAACAGAGAAAGAGAAAGAACAGACGATATGGTTATCCCATCCTCTATCCCTGTTGAATGTTAGGAGATTTTAAAAGGGAGGGTGTTGGGACAAAAGTCAAGCTGTGTGCTAAGAATTAGGAAAAGAGAATACTTACTAATTACAAAGCAAGTAAACCCCCAAATAGATTTAATCAGGTAAAAGGCAACTTCTTCAGCCTGAATAAAACACCAAGTACATCATTCAAGAGCTACTGCGTTTTAATCCTAAGAAAAATTGAAACTCTTAAGACATTTCTCAGAGTTCTTGGACTATGACATGTCATCCACTATAGGTTTATTGGTGCATAATACATGCTGAACATTTTGTACAGACGTTCTGGACCTATCTGGATAGAGATGACATTAGCTTGGGGTTATGGTTCTTTGAGGTTGCATTCAGGGTAGGGCTGGCAAAATGGGCAGGAGGGCAATTTACCCCTGCGCTGCTCTATAATCTCACTCAATGGGCTTTATCAGCACCACGTTTCACTTTTAAATGCACCAGTCGCTAGAACTTTTAATCTATCTATTGAATTACCTTGTCTGTCTATTAATTACTCTACCTTACAAACCAATATATCTATCAGTCTAGCAATCTCTCCACATTTTCTGTCAGAAAAAAAATCCATCTTGAACGTCAATGGATGTCCGATGATATCAGGTGGGCTAATTAAGTGGCACCAAGTGTAACTGAATTGCCTTTGCCCTCCCCCAAGCCAACAGTGGTGAGCCCTCGTTGGTTGCCTTTGTATTAAACTTGGGTGAAATGTATTTTGAATACTGTGGCTAGGATCACTATTACAAAATGTGTGGTTTTTTTTGTTTTTTTTGTTAAAACGTTTTTAATCAGGCGGAAGTGGCCTTTTACCTGATTAAAACTTTGTTGGACGGGATAATTTTAAGAGGCATTCAAAATTGCTACCAAACTTACTTCTAAAACCCTTGCCCCATACTACTCGGACCAATCAGAACTAGCTCAATCAGATAGCTTTTACTCTGCAATGCTTGGTCTGCGACCTATTACAAATAGCTCTAGATTTTAACTATAACCAAAGATAAAATAATTCTGCCTAATAGAGGATATTTAAAGGGAAAGTCCAGCTGGGAATATAGTTGTTATGACTCCTTATTGTTTTTTTTTATATGATATTGTATTATATTCTGTTTGCAAAAAGTCTTATTTATGTCTCTGACAAGTCCGTCTTTATCATACAGTAGACTCTGTAATTGGGCTATAGAAAAAAAGAGTGCGTGGACTTTATTGATACAGGTTAAGAGTCCCTTATCGAGAAATACGTTATCCAAAATGATCCGTTATCCAAACATTTTTTAGGATTTTACAACAAGTTACAAATTTCACAAACGCAATGCAAGTGCACAACAGTTTATTCACTGTCCAGCCCCTTAAACTGGGATATAGCCATGATTCCCCCAGCTCCACAAAGGGTAATACAGTGGCACGTGTGCAGTTCTGACGGCCAACGGAAGGTTCCCAACAATGCCTTACGTTACAGCTATATCACAGTAAAAGGGATGTATTTTCTCTATACAGTATTTGCATTGATACTACTGTATTTCATGAGTGCTGAAAGGGTTTAATATATATCGTATTGGTGAAAATGATCCATTATCCAAAATGGTAAGTTATCCAAAATACTAATGGTTCCCAAGCATTTTGGAGAAGGGATACGCAACCTGTGCTGATCATGTCTCTCTGCTGACATCATTGCTAATAAAATAACTGTATAATTAACTTATATACTACTGTTTTCTAGAGTGAGGTAATACAGGAGTAAAAACTTTTGGCTTGGACGTGTGAATGTAATGATATTTGGCTGGTGCAGATACAAAACCAGGGAATCTACTTCTTAGACAGAAATTGAGCAAACTGCTTTGAACTTCATGCAGGATTAATGTGAAATGGTCTCTCAGAAGTGCAGCCAGAGACTTGGGAGCTAATGGCCTGTGACTAGGGAGCAATGAGTAATTAGCCATTTCAAGTCAGGAGAAAAATATGGTCTGCCATTGCAGATTTGTCAATGGAGTATTTAACTCTGGCATGACAACTTCTGAATGCACAACGACAAGGGAGAAGAATGATGTAGCCTTAAGATTCCTAATTTGGTTGTGTGCAACTGTGCTAGAGGTCAAGATGGAGAATATTGTTTTCCCTTTTTTAACCCTCGGCCTACTACACGGTTTGTAACCTGATATATTTTTGAGAAACCTGGCACACAGAGGAATTACAAATACAGCAGGCATCTCATGATTTAACCTTTTCGCCTTTTCCATTAAACATAATCCTTTTGTGAGGTGCGAGATGAAAAGAATTTAAAACTGAAATTCATCTGGCATGAACATAAAGAGTACTTCATTTATAATATCACATGCTTTTTGCGAGGTTATTAATATAGATAATTGTACACACGTTCATTTAGGAATTAACTTGCTCTTTCCAGCCACCTGTGATAGCCAAATTTGTTCGACATATTATACAGGAAATGGATTTTTCATAGCAGCCTTTTACCATCTTTTTGTTCCTTTTATTACATCTGATAAATCTATCTTATCAAAGGACCTTGAAGGTACTTTCCACTACTCATTTGACTTTTCCTTGAAAAATCTCCAGTAGAAGAGGATTTGTACAATGATCATGTGTGTTTGTATTTTGTTTACTTATTTTTTAAGCATTAATGAATATTAAGAAACTATACATTCCTTTAGTTTGATATTAAGCAGATGTTTGGGTGTAATATTCATGTTTGCTTTTAAATCTAGAATTCCAATCTAATTAAATGCTTACAAATGACCAGTTTATAATATTTTTGCTGTTTATTTTCTGAACCTCTAGCCTTGTCTATGAAAATCATTTTTTCCATATATAGATGATTTCTGCATGAAAACCGAACAGTTACTAATTTAGCTATTTATTAAAGCAACAGCAATTCCCACTGGAGGCGACAAAAACATTTCACAAGCTCCCTCTAAGCCTCAGTTTTAGTTTTACAGTAGAACTGAAGTTGTTTAACCATTACTTAAAAATACACATATTTTATGTATGTTTTTAATTAATGTTCTCAGTTTAGAAAGTTCCAATAAATACTATTTGTCACTAGTGTAAAGATTTTGGAAATATTAACATTATGACATATGGTCAATTCTCCATGTTATGTGTTTTATCAATCTTTACCTTATGTGTTGTTGTGCTTTTTATAGAACATGCATCATAATGCATTTATGTTTTACTCAGCTTCCATCTGAATAAGCCAGTATACATAAAGCACCAAGGCATACAATACATTTACTATATGTTGTGGAATGATTTTCGGGTGGAGTCAGAGTTGTGGAAATGTGACACGCTCACTTTAACCCCTTAGTGACTGAGTTCTATGCTGCATGTGATGTGCCTTGAAGACCAGAATTCCATTATTTTTGTCATACATTTGCTTTACTGTGATTTTCTTTCTTCGTGTTCAGTCCACCTACACAAAATCTTTTTTTACAGTTACAAATGGGGAAAAAAAATACCCCATCTATATAGTTTCTAATATTTGTCCTGAGTTTAAAAATACCAATGTTTCCATGTTTTTCATTTTTTTCCCCTTCAAGTTATAGGGCAATAACCGATAGTGTTTTTTTTTTCTTCTAACCATTTTCTCCTACAGTGACATTTTGACCCTAACCCTAAATTTATCCTAAATCTAACCCACCCTTTAATCTAACCCTTGTACCCTAACCCACCTGTTACCCTAATCCTAATTCTTACCCTAACCCTAATTGTAACCCTAACCCTAGATGTAGGGTTAGTATTTTTTTTCCCAATAATGTAATGTTGCTGACTGCCTCTAGGGGCAGTCAAACAACTGTTTCAGAGATTTTATCACTTCCATCGCCCTTTGCTGGACACAGGGTACGCCATATTGGAGGAGCATGCTCCTCTTCAATATGGCACCCCGAAGCAGCCTCTGGGACTAACTGCCGGCATGTAGCGTTGCGCTGAGGAGCGCACGCTACATTAAAAATATATATACGCCCACATGCTTTGCAGTACGTATATTTATAAGTCCAGATGGGTTAAGGGGTTAATGGTGTTTTACTGTGTCATTATAATACAAGCATCAGTAAGTTATAACACTTTATGCATTTCTCATTTAGACCGTTGCTGACAAATGTGTGGACTGTGAGATATAAACGGCATAGAATTATGATTTCCTTCTAATTTCATCACAAAGCAGAGGTTTGAAGACCTTGGAACATATCATGCACAATACATTCAGTGTGATGAATGATTAATACATTACATGTGCTAGTGTTATTTACAAGGTGTAAATCTGTCCTACATTAAAGTGATGCAGCTTGACATCTAGTATACTTTCACACACTAAACATATGTCTCTTAAGAGCAATATAGCATATATGTTCTATGATGTACATAGAGAAGTTTAATTTGCTGCAATGGTATTTTTTGTATTTAAAACTATGTTATACTGTTTAGCTTTCTTAAATACTTGGAAATGAAAATAATATGTTACAATGTACAAAACATATGGATCAACCAAACAATGTTCAAGAATATAGCACTTTGTCTGTAGATCTTGGATTTCTCAAAATAATAGATTCACACACATGTACGTGAAACAATAATGCTGCAAGCGATTAAATCATTATTAATACTAAGTACAAGGCAGGTGGAAGTCGTAAATGTACAATTTAATTAAACAATAAACATACATATGTACGTAATACTCACCTGCATCTCATTTTGGTGAATAACCCCCTATATTGTCAAAATTAGTGTTCTTCCACTTTAAACTGTGATGAGGTACTAAAGCCATGAACAGTTTTAACCTGCCAATGTATTTCTTCCTTATACACTGATAACACTTCATTAGGCAACGGCCAAATTATTTAGTGAGATTTGAGATTAGACTTTTTTTTTAATCAAACGGTTTTCAGATATACTCCTGCTTTTTTTTGCTAGAACTAATTACTGGTAGTCTGAAAATGGAAGTACAAAAATGCAAATAAAGCAACTTGGAAGAGTTTGGAAAGGAGACAAAATTTGGTATAGGGTTTTAAACAACTAGTATAAATGTTTTCAGTGCTATTCTGATAGGTAGGGAAAATCCTGCTGTATTTTTGAAAGCCTCGATATGAATATGCACAAGTTTTTGGGTCATTGCTTTAGAGTCAGTTTGAGAGCAGAGAGACAGAAATGACTCGTTTTGGTGGCAGCTATTTCTTTGAGGAAGTCATTTTGAATGGCATCTGCTGAGCTTAAAGTATAAGGTGAGGGAACATGGCAGACAGGATGTCAGTCAGAGCACAGTGACCACAGATTCACAAACTCCTCCACCTCGCAGTTCATGTTGTGACAAAAACTTGTCAAAAGCCGTGGACAGGTGGAACACAAATCCGTATATTTTCTAACTCTATCTTATAATATTAACAAGGCATAAATATGGTAAAAAAAAAATGCCATACATAAAATATTTGACCATCAATAGGTCAACAATATTGCTAAAAAAATGCTATTCTCTTTTTATAAAATATACTGCTTTTAAGTAATATTTCGAAGTTTTCTTTTGCTGCTATGAGCATATTTTAACTGCTTCATCACCATGTATATGAGCATACACATGTTTATATTAGAGCAATTCTTTATATTACAAAAGCTATTGCAGTGTATATGTAGTACCAGTATAGCATTTGGTGTGTATCCATAAGCAAAAGGGTATGACAAACATCTCACATGCGAGACACAGCAGTTCCTGGTTGTCAGCACGTGCACAGCCAATCGTCCTGCTCTGACTGCCGAATTCGAGAGTCATATGCTGCTAGCGCAGAGAGAGACCCTGTTTTTTTCATGGGGTCAGCAGGGGGGACCTAGTTATGGTCCCCCTGCTGATGCCATGCAATGTTTAATGTCCCTTTAAGAATAAATAATTTGTTATTTAACTGCTACATCCTATGAATGTTCACATGACATGCAGCTAGCCACAGATACAATAGCTTTCCAGAGCCTTTCCAGTGTAGACACTGGCCTGGATTCTATGGCCCCCGTTAACAAAAAAAGTGGCGTTAGTGGTACATTAAAGGGCATTTTTTATTTAATGCCTGCAGCTAATGTAATTAATGGGTGTGGTAATATCATTACTGCAGCTGTTAAAAAAAAAAAATACTGCACCCACTAAAAATCTCCATGCCTTCTATGGAGGTTTAGCAGAGCTGGGGTTGGCGTTATGCCTCAAGCCTCAGTTAAAAGAAACACCCACCCTTGGGGCTGGGCCTATATTATATTTTAATCACAGCTGCAGGAATATGCTATCCTTCAGTCCCTGGGGGCCATATTTTTATTTAATGTTGGAGCTACGGGCATTGCTCCAGGGTGCATGGGTATTTAGTTATATACTGACCACGGGCAGTAGCTGGGGGTGATTTTTGCTAATGGACTGGGGGTGGCTATTACACCCCCAGTCCCCTAGAATACTTTTTACAAGGAAATTAGAAATAACGGCTAAACGCTGTTATTGTCTTACTGCAGTACTGCAGTGATTGTATGCACAGTAATTCTGCGGTCACCACTGCAGTTGAATTTCTTCAACTGCAGATTGCCGGCATAGAATCTACCCCATTATGTCTACTGAGCTAACCATGTATATCAATCATCACTTGTGACTGATGAAAATCACATCTGTGCTAATACTTCTAAAGTGCAGGCTCAAAGGTTTAATGCAGTAAATTAATGGATGTTAAAGTCATCAGAAGAATGTAAATACAGTAGATCTTTACATTCCAACGTAAAGGTGAATATTAGTTTTAACAGCAAACCATTAAATTACTGCTTTACATCATATTGACATTTTCATTATTCATAAGCAGACTGGTATATTTCTAGTGCTAGTAGGACTCATTTTGTAACAGTCATATAAGCAATACTTTTTCTTTTTGTATATTTGTTTGTCATGTACTTTAGATTTATTTGCTACAATGTCACGTCTGATAAAGGTTTCATATTGTTTATTTTTTCATGTTGTTTACTAATGGTCTGTTGTTTTACTTGTTAGGACTTTTTACATTAAGGAATCTTATATTATTAATTATTATAATATGATATATAATTTATTATTATATATTACCGTATATACTCGAGTATAAGCCGACCCGAATATAAGCCGAGGCACCTAATTTTACCACAAAGAACTGGGAAAAAATATTGACTCGAGTATAAGCCTAGGGTGGAAAATGAGGCAGCTACTGGTAAATATTGCCCCCAATATGCCATTTAATATGCCAGGATATTGCCCCAATATGCCAGGATATTGCCCCCAATATGCCAGGATATTGCCCCAATATGCCAGGATATTGCCCTCAATATGCCAGGATATTGCCCCCAATATGCCAGAATATTGCCCCCAATATGCCAGGATATTGCCCCAATATGCCAGGATATTTCCCCCAATATGCCAGGATATTTCCCCCAATATGCCAATATGCCAAGATATTGCCCCCAATATGCCAGGATATTTCCCCCAATATGCCAGGATATTGCCCCAATATGCCAGGATATTTCCCCCAATATGCCAGGATATTTCCCCCAATATGCCAGGATATTTCCCCCAATATGCCAAGATATTGCCCCCAATATGCCAGGATATTTCCCCCAATATGCCAGGATATTGCCCCAATATGCCAGGATATTTCCCCCAATATGCCAGGATATTGACCCCAATATGCCAGGATATTGACCCCAATATGCCAGGATATTGCCCCAATATGCCAGGATATTGCCCCTTACTATGCTCGTTATGCCACCCTCCTCCCCCAGACCCCAGCACTTACCTCGTTCCTGCTCTGTCCCCCGGTGCTCTGAAGCTGCGTGGCTGTGAGAGAAGCGTTGTGAGCTTCCCTCCAGCCGCGCGGTCAATAAAGTGTGTTTAAAAAAAACACACTTTATTGACCGCGCGACCGGAGGGAAGCTCACAACGCTTCCCTCACAGCCACGCAGCTTCAGAGCACCGGGGGACAGAGCAGGAACGAGGTAAGTTTTAGATTTTTTTTTTTTTCCCCCACTGACTCGAGTATAAGCCGAGAGGGCATTTTTCAGCACAAAAATTGTGCTGAAAAACTCGGCTTATACTCGAGTATATACGGTATATATAATTCTCCAGAGAAAAAGATGTTCAACTTTTAAAGCAAACATGTTTAGTTCTGCATATTAACAAACTGGTCAGATTCATACACTAGTGCATTTAATTAAGTAAAGGAAACTGTTATTTAGAAAAAAAGGGGCTTAAAAAACATGCACTTACCAGGGACCTTGGGGGATTGTCAGGTTTTTATTTAGCAGGTCTCCCATTTTGAGTAAATATAGGCCAAAGCATCCCGTCTCAAACACCTGATAAAGTGAATTAAGTTATTCAATAAAATATTAAGTAAACTCAATGGCAGAAGCAATATTTTTTTTTTCTGGCTGCACAACAAGAGAACAATGGAGGTGTGCTATACAATGAAATATCCCCCTCCATGACCTAACAAGGTGGAAATACGGCACTTGCAATGTTCACTATACATTTTACAGTAGGCAGATGGGGAAAAAAAGGAAAGTAGCAGGGGAAGGTGAACATGGGAAACATTTTGTGAGGTTAGGATACCTGATGGTATAAAAGCAAGGTTATACTAACATATAACTTTAAAATTTGGTAATGGCATAAAATTTGAAATAAAGAAAATATATTTAAAGAAAATTTGGGACTGCCGCGGATTCTCCAACCCTTTGATTAATTGCAACCTTTAATGTGTGCTCCAAAGATGTTGGATTCCAAGCTTCAATCATGCTGGACATTTCAAGCCGCAACATCAGTAAAGAGAAAACGGCGACAGACCATAGGCATGATTAAGTGCTAACATGGTTAGTCTGTAGCTGCACACATGGAATACGAATAAAACACAGATTGAATATTATTTGCTATAGAGCCATTTATCAGTTTTTTTTCTTTTCTTGTATTAAAAGATAACAAGAAAATAAATTATGAGTAGTCTTGATGCAAAAACCTGCATTCCAAAGATGGACGGACAGGGCTTTCAATTTAATGGATGGTGCCTTGTTGACTATAGAACTTAGTGGTTCTGTCTGAAGGACACTGAACTCTGCCTTTGGTCATCTTACCTTTCTTTCAGTCTGATATCTTAAAAGACTATATTAATGAAGTGAAACTGAGATAGACTACCATATAAATGCAGATATTACAGAACAAGCCCATTAAACATCAGACTTTATTAAAATTGAAAAGTAAAGCTGAATAGAATAATGTTCCTCTCCCTATGTATAAAGGACTCTGTTATCTCTCCTTGTGCCGTTTTTCTAATCAACTCTTTTCTTTCAATTTAAACCTCAATAATGGCCAATATTATACAGAAGGAATAGGAATGTACTCCTCCCTGATACCTCACACCCCTTCCCCCAGCAAATGAGGCCCTAAGATTATTAAGATTGACTCTTATTAACCAAAATAAAAAAGAAATGAAAATGAAATAAAAGTTTTCTCTTTTAAACCCCATTACATGTCTATTCGGCTTCAATATAATTAAGGAGGATGATCAAACGCAGTGGAAAAATGATATCTTTTATATCATCCAGCAGTTGGCCATTTCTAAAGGTTTCTGATTGCAATAAGGAGGTTCTTGCCAGCAGGAGGCACTTCTAGTAATTAATTGTGGTTCCTTTTGATAACTGCAATCCCCAGAAGAGAAAGAAAAAGAATATCAAGCTCACGGTTGAACACTGTTATCTTATCAGGTGAAGTCTCCCAATAGTTCAACTAGTTCTGTGTGGACAACCGTCAAGAAGAGCAGACTTCTGTGCATACAGTAATAGTAAGGTGCACATTGCATCTGAAAAACACTTATTATCCTATAATACTTGTACATTTAATACAACAAATTATATTTTTTTGCAACTATTGCAATACTACAGTGAAGAAAAAAGTATTAGATCCCCTGCTGATTTTGAACGTTTGCGCACTGACAATAAATGATCAGTCTATAATTTGAATGGTAGTTGTATTTTAACAGTGACAGACATAGTAACAAGAAAACTAATTGTAGTAAAACAAGTCAAAAAAGTTATAAATTGAATCAGCTGGGGATTAAATACTTTTTCCCTCACTTTAAGTGGCATTGTTAGCATTGTTCAATTTCCAGCCTTCAGAGCAAATGGCCACGTTAGGCACAGGCCGAAATGAACAAATGACATCAGCTGTTTCATATTCAAAGTTTTAAAACCAACTCACAACATTTGCGCTGAGCCGTGTCTTTGTGGATATTGTAGGGGTTTGGTGGAACCCTGGCTCAGGGCACTGGACATCTTGAGTGCAGCTCCTGCTATCCTACTTGTGTATCAGCTATTTCATGACAGGGATTCTGCATCTTTTATATAGAAGCCTGTATTTAATTTAAGGAAAGAACAAGGATTGTTGATTATTGGTTTGGTTCGTTAATAGATGCCAACTTCAAGATTTCCAGGGGTGCCAAGTTGATTCATTGTGACTTTAACAATACTTCACTATTTAGCTATTATAGTTATTAAAGCATTGGACAACTGCAATATTAATGCCCTTGATGGACTGAAAGAATAGTTTATTAAGACAATGACTTTTACATTTTGTTTGCTTTTGTTGTCATGAATTGTAAGGAGAACCTCCCGTTATAAGGAACATATTTGGTTTTCTTTATAAGGAGCAGCCAAAAAACACTAAAAAAAACAGACAGATCTATCTAATTGTCCTTTACTATCTCACCTCAACTATAATGACCTGAGTATCGCATACAAAACGACCTATTACATACTTTTTAGAATGTATTTTGTGGAGTAAGTATTTGAACACTTTGCCTGAGAAAATAACATAATGTTTAATAGTGCACCGTATGTTTTATCTGGGTCTTCACATCTTTAAGCATGAACTTTCCTCTTTAGAAACCACTCCCCTTGGAATCGTTGGGAGGTACGCTGATAATAACTGTGCCTGTTCATCTAGGCATTTTTCTTATATAACATTTCCAGCGGGTTTTTTTAATTGACTTTAATTTTAGCAGTACTTACCTCTCAATTATTGCACGTATCCTTATTGTACATGTACCCCCAGGGCTCTGCTTTTTTCACTCTATAAATAATTGTAGAAATGTGCTAATTACTTCTAATATGATAATGAAATAACTGTCAAGGCATTCTTTAAAGAAATGTAAAAAGGGTTAATTATTGGTAACATCATCTTTCTCAAGTACTCTCCTTTAAACACACATCGTTGGAACCTAATTCTTCTTTGGCTCAGAGTATTGTGTTATGAATGATATGCTTATACAACCAAATGAAATATATGTTGCACAATTCTGCTTTTATTATACCCCAAATGGGACACCAATTTGAAAACTGGAAATTTAAATTTCTCCCACATCTAAGAGACAGATGTGTGCCATCATTTTCTCTGCACTGAACTGTATCAAATACTGCAATCAAATTTCTTATATTTCCACAGTGCTAATTAAAAATCCCCATGGAATGCAATCTGCCAAACCATCTGATCCATAGGATTATGCGGCAATATAAAGAACTTGATAAACGTTAGGCTATAAAATATAGCATTAAAAAATAAAATGATGTCAAAATACTCTCCATACAGGATCTCAGAAACTCGAACTGTAGCTATGTGTATTTCTGGTATACAACGTAACATCTGTCGTTCTGGTCCAATAAGTCACAAGATCAAGGATTGGATAGGGCCGTACAGACTGTGTAGAACTTGCAGTGAGAGTCAAGAACCCAGTTGCTCAATTCTATATTCAATATCCTAATGAATGGACACATTATGAACATATGTCAATAATCTTACACCATTGTGCACAACCTTTATTACAAGTGCATTCTATAGTAAAAACTATACTCAGAGTCAGTCAGATTCACAGGAGCTGTTGGATGCATGTGTCAGACAATGACAGGTATAATGTTATCTAAAATACACTCTAACCTGATAAAATGTAAGCAATATATGTAACCGTCAACATTGCTATTGGTTGGTATTTGGTCAGGGCCACCACCAGGGATAAAACCATTTATCTATTTAGTTATAAGGGGCTCAGTGGTCCCGGGGCCCACTTGGGATCCCTTTAAAAAAATTGTTTTAAAAAGCTTGCCAGCAGAGGTGCTGGGTGGGGAGATCAAAACATCTCCCCTCACCAGACCTCTGTGGAAGCACGAAAAAAAGTTGAGATTTCACAGTGCGGCATAAATGATGATCACTCTCCCGTTAATCTCCATAACTCTGTCGCTGCTCCGCCCAGCTCCACCGCCGAGCACAAACAATGAAAACGAAACCAAGAGGAAAACAAGCAGGTCAATCCGGATGGGAGAAAACACGACTGTATAACAAACGAACCAGCACACAGGGTAGGCTGCAAAAATAGAGGTTTAATGCTCAAACAATAGCAGCCATAATGCCAACCAACCAGTAATCACCTCACTCAGTGAAGGTAATACTCCTACTCGTTTCGCGCCAAAACTTGGCACTTTGTCAAGGCTCTGTGCAAGCAGGCAGGCAGCTTGATATCTGTACGGTGCCCATGCACATAGACTTCCTCCCATTCTGCCTCTCGTACTAATGTGGGTGCAGGGCCGGATTGGCCCACCGGGATACCGGGAAAAATCCCGTTGGGCCGCCTGCCCCGGGGCCGCCTTTCCCAGTCACAGTGAATCAGCGGCGGCCGCTGCTGCAACAACCGAAAAAGATTCGGTTTAGAGACTTTCGGTTTATAGAATGCATGTAATGCTATGGGCTTTCTATAAACTGAAAGTCTATAAACCGAATGTCTTTTGGTTTATAGACTTTTGGATTATAGAAAGCCCATAGCATTACATGCATTCTATAAAACGAAAGAATGTTC
This sequence comes from Pelodytes ibericus, assembly GCA_036172795.1. NCBI lineage: Eukaryota > Metazoa > Chordata > Amphibia > Anura > Pelodytidae > Pelodytes > Pelodytes ibericus. The sequence goes on along the minus strand of CM069860.1, from coordinate 141,667,718 downwards.
AATGGCAGTTAATGTTACATTTGGCCAGTATATGGCACTGTTGTAATACGAATGGTTACATTCGTGTAACCTGAAGGTTTAAATGTATCTTTCAAAGTTACTTAATTATAGATGAAAGTCTATAAACCGAATCTCTTTCGGTTTATAGACTTTCGGATTATAGAAAGCCCATAGCATTACATGCATTCTATAAAACGAAAGTCTATAAACCGAAAGAAATTCGGTTTATAGACTTTCGGTTTATAGAAAGCCCATAGCATTACATACAATGTATATATATATGTATGTAATGCTATGGGTGTTCTATAAACCAAAAGTCTATAAACCGAATCTCTTTCGCTTTATAGACTTTTGGGTTATAGAAAGCCCATTGCCCATAGCATTACATGCATTCTATAAAACGAAAGTCTATAAACCGAAAGAGAATCAGTTTATTTTGTTTTATAGAATGCATGTAATGCTATGGGCTTTCTATAAACCGAAAGTCTATAAACCGAATCTCTTTCGCTCTATAGACTTTTGGGTTATAGAAAGCCCATTGCATTACATGCATTCTATAAAACGAAAGTCTATAAACCGAAAGAGAGTTGGTTTATAGACTTTCGGTTTATGGAATGTATAATGCTATTGGCTTTCTATAAACCGACTCTATTTTGGTTTATAGAATGGCAATAGCACGAATGGACGAATGATTTCCGTTTATTAACCATTCGTTCATTCGGCTTTCGTTAGTTTAGCATTTTCGTTATTCGTTTTTCGGACGAATTGACGAAAATGCTATTTTCGGACGAAAATGCATTCATCCGAAAACGAATGCACATGTCTAATATGTTTTATTTTATGCTATAGGGCTGGTTTAAAAATGTTATGCTATGGGGCTGGTATACAATTTTTTTCCAGGGCTGGTTTTTGTTCCCAGTCCGGCCCTGTGTGGGTGTTAGGGCATGACCTAGGTGTGCAATGTGGGTGCTGAAGGATATCTTGTGTTTACAATCCGGGTGCTGGATTGGGTAAGACATGGGTGTACAGTGTGGGTAATGGAGCATGTCCTGGGTGTGCAATGTGGGTGGTGGGGAATGTCCTGTAGATACAATGTGAGTGCTGGCTGGAATAAGTCCTGGGTATGCAATGTGGGTGCTGGATGTGGCATGTCCTGATTGTGTAATCTGGGTGCTGGCTGGGGAATGTTCTGGGTGCTGGTGCACGTCCTGTGTGTGCAATCTAGGTGATTTGGCAAGATCTGTAAATAACAATATGATGTTCTGGCAAGACTGGTGGCTGGGACAGGAAAACAAATCAATCGGGTTTTGTAACTAGGAGAGGCCAGTGTGGAGACAAGCCTCCAGGTTGGCAGGAAACACTACCTTATGGATTACTTGTGAGTCACTTATGAAAGTGATAATATTGGTGTGCTTAATATATGTGTGTATAGAGTAAAACAGAATAATGACAACCTTATCTTTAGGAAATAGTTGTTAAGTAGTGTAGAATCTCATATTCCACAAAATAAATGATACATGTAAAACAGAAAATTCAGAGAATGCAATAATTGTGTAGTATATCCATATACCATTCTACCAAAATGTTCCCAATACACTCAAAGAGGTAACTGTAATCACGTTCCACTTTCACACCACATTATATAAGCAGTCGTAATGGTTCCAGAAGTATCTCCAATAATAGATGAACCAGTTTGTTATGCAGTTTATCACAAAAAATATATTATAATAAAAGTACTACATGCATAGTTGCCAACATCGGCCATGTTTCCAGGGACACATATGCGTTCCACATGCTGCAGACAGAGCATACAATGTGCAGCCGGCAGCATATAGGATGGATATATGCACAGACACAATCCAATTAATTAATCATGGTAGATCCTTTGTGATCTCCACCCTGATTAATTAATTGGATTGTGTCTGTGCATATATCCATCCTAGATACTGCCGGGCTGCACTTTGCATGGTCTGTCTGCAGCATGTGGAACAAATATGTGTCCCTGGAAACATGGCCAATGTTGGCAACTATGCTACATGCAAGTAAGCAGAGTTAATCATAGGGCCTGATGCAAGGTAACCACTTGCTCCCAGGGTGTGACCCATATATTTTGTGGCCACATACCAAGATTTAGTGACTACAGCAGCGCCTGCAGGCATCCAGGGCAGGGTAAAGATCTGTTTGGCCAATACTTAGCAGGATCTGGAGATAGAATTGGGAACCACTAAACAAGGTAGTCAGGGCCCTTCAGGATGATAAGGCAAGCCAAAAACAAGGAAAGGACCACACATATGCAAATAAAGAGGACAAACATGGCTAGAAAGCACAGGACACATAAAAGACTCAGACATAAAGCACAAAGCTAGCAAAGAGAGAACAGGTGCATAAGTGTAGTTGGCAAGAAACACAATGAAGCCAACCAAACAATGAGTGGAGCAGGTTAAATGACGAAGGAAGGAAAAACGAGTACAAGGGAAAAACAGACATGGAACAGGAAATGGTCAGACCCAGGAAAATGTATTGACCAGTCCCAAAAGCTGGAAAGCAGAACAAAAGGGAATATAGGCTCATGAGTAGGAAGGACACAAGGCAAATAGAAAAGCAAACATGAACACAAGGAGAATGGATGCAAGAATTGGTTGACCAAGACCAACGTAGCTCTTTATCCCCCAAAGGATCCTGCTTTAGGCAAGACAGTCATGATTCAGAACCGCTATACCATGGTCCGGATTTTATTCGTGACAGAGGTTTGCACTGGTGGGAAAGTGCTGCCACACCCCCTGGCACTGCGTATTGGCTATGCATCATGTTGGGAAGTACGCTTATAGGCTTCTCTATATTTATGCTATAGATGTGTCAGCAGTAATATTGTTTAGAATACAGGCTGATATTGCAGACTTTACTGTGGTTTTCATTCAGACACCTAAATCTTCTTGATCATGCAGGTGGTTTTAAAATAGAGTCGGGCTTGATATCTGATTGGATGGTGCAAACATGGACTGAAATAATACATATGTAAGTGGTTGTCCTTCCCGTCCCATTCAGGAGTGTAACTAAAGCATATGTGTCAAGTGCTTTACAGGCTTTGTTCTGGCATGGAAGTATTGCTACTGATAAAACCATCGATAAAACACCCAGGTTGTTCAGAGCTTTATCTGAACATTATCTGTGGGAGTAAAAGCAAAAAAACTGTATATTTGCATATTTCATGTTTTAAAGTAATCTTATTAGAAAACACTTAAAACGCTTACAAAAAATGTACATCCTCACTAGCAACTGTTTTTATCTGTTTTCTTATTGCCTCTCGTTTTCTTTATGTTGCCATAGGAAGCAGTCTGTCTAAAGAAGATTGGCCTATTACTTGGCCAGAGACAGAGACCGGAAAAGAAAATAACCCCATCACCCAGCAAGAGACTGCCCAGTGGATCAGAACACACCTTACACAAAGCCCCAAAGTCCAGCCAAAATGCATCCAGCATTACTGCCATTTACCAGTTGCTCACGGGTCCATGTATAGTAATGTAGATAGATTAGCTGTTGACGCATACCCAGGACTGTGCCCACCATCAGAGACTGGGCACCGATCACTACCACCATCTCCTCGACAGCGGCATACAGCCCACAGTAACCCACCACGGACTCCTAACATAGTCACCACTATGACCCCTCCAGGAACTCCCCCTATAAGGCGAAGAAATAAATTGAAACCACCTGGCACCCCACCACCTACATCCCGGAAACTCATTCACCTCATTCCTGGATTTACCTCACTGCATCGGAGCAAGTCACATGAATTTCAAGTGGCTCATCGTGTAGATGAATCTCATACTCCAAAGTAAGTCCGTAGTCCACAGTTCTATACTTGCACAGTATATAAAGTCATTCATGAAAATGTTTTTTTATTTAATACATAACCATCGTTTGTTGCATGAATTTCCACCATGTTCCTCAAATGCTTTCTTTTTTAGGGGTTTGTAAACCAAATCTTTGTAATGCTGATGTCAGGGAGTCAGATCACGATCCACTTCACTGTGCTTGCTAGAGATCCATGCAGAACAGCCATGCATGGATCTCTCATGTCCTTGCTTCAGCCTTTATGGGAAGGAGTTGGAGAGTAGGCCAGTCTATATGCACATATACTGTGCATACACATTTACATGCTTCATTGTGCTTTCAGTTTATTCTCTAGGGCAGGGGTCAGCAAACACCTGCTCATGATCCGCATGCAGCTTTTTGGTAATATAATATCAGCTCTTGACACTGTTGCCAAGTCATGATTTTTTTTTCTTAGTCTGTGGGAAAGAAACGGATTTGTCTTCTCCCCACCACCTCTTGAATAAACTGTATTTGTTTCATAGCAAAGCCAAAGACCCGTTGTCTTATATTCCAGGTTGTCTTATCATCAGACTTCAAATAAAGGCCTGACTATAAGACTAAGATCGAGGTCCCTTGCAGGGTATGTGCGCTGCGCACAGACATCCTCCGTTGCTGCCCAATATTTTAGCTGGTGGTTCTTTGAAGGAATGCCGGGAGATCACGTGATTTCTCAGAAATTCCAGGCAGCATTTGGAGGATGTTGGTGCGTACTGAGCAGCACACAGACATCCTCCGGCTGCCCCCGCTTCATAGTTCGGGGGGTTTGTTTTATAATCATGGTCGTCTTATATTTAAGCAAATACATTATTTCTGGGTACTTGCTGCTCTCTCTGCAGAGGAGGGGGTTCCGAGGCCAGTGACATCACACATAGTAAGTATGTGTGGTGAAGTGAAGGCGGGGAGCACTATAGAAGTATCGCAGACTCGATGTTGGCGCTGTGTAGAGAGTCAGAGTAAGAGTCTATGACTCAGTTTATACCTGGTTTATTAATTATATTCAGACAACTGGCACTGAATGTTGGAAGATGGCACCAGACAACAGAACAAGTTCAAGGCAGCTGTAGACAGCAGAATATTGAGTTATAGACATTAATTCAAAAAAAGCCATATCAGACATCATCCTGAGGGATATATTTTAAAAGTTTGCCTTCCCCTTCTCTATGGCAACCATCAAGCTACATTGAAGTCTTTCAGCAAGCAAGCAAACAGGCAAGAATGCCAGTATAAAATAATAGGGCACAGACTAACTGGCATGTTTTCAATAGTGCCAAATATTAGCCTGGCATAAATGGGCTTAAATTAATATTGCATTAATTTAGGCCTTTAAAAAAATGTCACTGTTACACAATAGTCATTTTCAAAGGTAGTGCAGATCCTACCGGCTGAAAAGGGTTTTGCTTGCTGTGCTGTGTATATATTTCCCATGCTTTGATAATCCCACCTCCCCCAGCAATGAACGCTATATTTATATAGAATATGAAGAATCTTTTCCATTATCTTCAGATGTTTGGATTTAAGGTGTTCATTATGAATATATCTGCCAAAGGAAATTTGTTTACAATTAACCAAGTTCATTAATCTTATTTCAGTACTGAAATGACCAAAGCTATATACCATATTTAAAACATGGCAAAACTAAGGATTTCACAATGTTATTTTCTTTATGCCCATGTTAATACTTTATATTTGTAGGCATGTATTGGCACTAAATTGTGTGAACTGTTTTTTTTATTAAAAGGGTTTAATAGATTTTGGTACAAGTTAATCAATTTATATATCTTTGTATCATTTGCAAATACATGTATGTCATATATCTTACATATAAATGCTCCATATGAGCCTATGCACATTCCTACATTACTTGCTGTGGGTAATTCGAGTACCACGGAATTACAGCAGACAAGGTCACTTAATGGTTCATTTGGCTTAAGTCAAACAGACATAGATGGGAGTTTGACCTCCTGTACTGAAGACTGCTGGGTTTTAACGCATCACAAGAGCCAACCACATGGATCATATAACTAAGCTGTGAATTAGTCAGTATGTAATTCAGTGCAAAAGGGTACTTACAGTAGCTAAGAAAAAATATACAGTAGTTTGTAAATGCAGTAAAACTTCAAAAAATAATGTTACATGGATGAAAGAGAGGGTTACTTTGCCCATGTCAGTTGCTGCACTGTCAGTTGCTGTCATTGTTGAAATGATTAAAATAAATGTACATACGTGCACACATGCCATTACACATGGAGATTCCCAGCCATGTGTTAGCACACAGATATCCGGCATTGCTTGTTTTCTAATGTCCTGGACAGACTCATACAAACCGCAGCAGATAACAATATTTTAGAAGAAGGTTGTAAATAATCCTTGCATGCGAACTGGAGACCCAAGTATCCCGCTAGGCAGATTGGTTTTTAGAATCAAGAATTAATTAAAGCTAAAAAAAAATGATAAGCGGAGATGGGTGCAGGAAGCAGGACCCCATGGTTTGCATAATACACAAACTGCTTCCTGGATCTTTGATTTCATTGACTAATTAGTGACTGTTTTGGAACCAGAGACTCCTCTATCTCTTCATTAACCCCTGAACCACTTGTGGATGTTGAAATCCACTTTCAGCCTCTCACTCACTCATTCTCTAAATTGGAAGAGATTAGCTTTCACTAAACCAGCTAAGTAGTCATTGTTGCAGTATAAATGCAATTTAATTCTATGTTGCTATATAATATGAATTTAATATAATTAAATACAATTCAAATAAATATGTCTTTACTCCAAATGCTCTATGCATGTTTTGTTTGTGGCAGATCCCATTACCTTCCTAGATCACACCACAATGTAAACAAATAATAATGGTAGTAGCATGGACACTCAATGATAAAATGGAAATAGATTTGTTAGAAGGAGTCCACATTATCAATATCAATATGAAACTGATAAACATCTGTATTGTTAAGAACCCCAGTTTCGTTGATATTAAGTACTTCATACTCAAGGATTCATACCAATGATTCATGAAAGAGGGAATTAACAAGGGAATTTTAAACTTATTGGCAAAGTAGCCATGTTAGGAAAATTCTCCAATTCAGTTACATTTTTTAAAGATTTTTTCCAACTTGACTACGTTGGGCTCAAGTTTCGAATCCCCTTGTTAATTCCCTCTTACATGAATAAAGTCCCAAGTCGAGTGTACCATAAGTACCTCATATTTTTAATACTGGCATTATTCTTTTAAATCACTGACAAGATATAGTCCTAATTTAGCAAGGTACTGTCTCCACAGTGGGACCTGCATATGTGTCCTGACCATTCTCTAGTTTTTCCAACAGTGAGTAAGCCTTTTTTATTTGTAACAATTGATACACCTGCCCAGTTTGATGCTAGACTAATGATGGCTATTCAGGAAACCATGAACTGCGGACAACTGACTAGTAAACAGCAAATATAAGAAAAGGAATTCATATTCCCTTGTCAGTTCACCACAGTTCACTGTTTAGCTCAATGTGCCCAATATACTTACCAAACGTCTGTGGCGTATTATATGTAATGTGGAGTTGGTTCTGTTTTTCATGTTTTGTGGAATATAATCTAGTCATTTTTGGGCTGGATAACTCTATTGTACAAATATAGTTATAAAAAAAAGAACTCCATGGAAGTATTTCAGAAAATAGAATTTTCAAAGTGTCAAGTAGCTGCTGGAGGGTGAATGAGGTGGAAATAAAGGGATTAACAGCTATTCCAGCTGTGTGCTCCTAGTTACAAGACCAGTGCAACATTTGTGATGGTTTAATGATACTGCATTTGCTGCACAGTGAAAGTGAGCCATCATATAATATTTAAAGGGAGCTTTTAACATGCTGTATTAGGCATAGCGTGGATTACAATATGGATACATGTCTAGAAGCTTGCAATTTCTTGTAGAAAAATGTCAAGATCAAATTGTAGTTTTGTAACAGGTAAAAATAATTTATTTTTTTCTCAGTTGTGTGTACATTGCTGCAGAAGTCCTAGATTGGTGAGGTTGGCAATACATTACCTCAATGCTTGACAATAACCAATTTACATAAGGACTAAACATGTCAATCAATGGATTAGTTGATTGTTTATTTGGCCCCATGTCAGGTATGGTAAAATCCTGATGCTTAATATTATAATATAGAATACGTTTTAAAATGTCTTATCTTTAATCTAACATTTTTTTTATAGTGTTGGTACAATTACCCAACTCTAGGTTGTTATACAAGCTTACACAAACAGCTTTGAGATCTCTACAGTATAACTAAAAAAAGTGTAACAAAATTGAATCAATAGAAACCTATAGACTGCTACCATTCTAAAAACCTATGTAAAAGAATCACATTCAGAATTATGTTAAATAAACTGATACCCCAGTCAAAAAAAGTGTGACTGTGTGTGCATATCTGAATCAATGGGGGAATGGGGGTAGGTAATAAATAAAAAAAAAAAAAAAAAAAAAAAATATATATATATATATATATATATATATATATATATATATATATATATATATATATTACATGCCCATGTGTATAATCTCATCCACAACATACATAAAAATAAGATGTGCTCATCATAAGTGAGGGCTTATCTTTGTACCTCACAGTGTATCACATGATCGACCTGTCTGTATAGCGTGGTCTCATTTTCTGCATGGAACGTATTTAGCTATACTGTAATATTTTCTTAAATACAAGTAATTGAATGTAATCAAAATCCAAGCATGGGAGCATGGGAGCATTGGAGCATGGGTGTGAAATGCATTGTGGGTTTCACCCCGAATACAAGGAACAGAGGTAAAAATGAAATACAAGGGGGATAGTGCTTTCTGTCACCTTTAGTATGGGGAGTATGTGGTGGGTCAGTGGAAGGGTTAGTGGCCGGATAGTCGGTGATTCCATTGGGTATGCAAGTTCTTGGCCATGTCCATGGCAGCACATCACAGGGTTGTTGAAGAGAAGAATTTTAGTTTGCTGAACTCAAGGTATTATTGGACTGTTTTAAAATATTTGCAGTTTGCTGCATCTGTAAGTTTGTCTGTTTCCTATATATTAATAATGTTTGTTGTTATACAGCCAGAAGATACATATAAAGTATATTTGCTCCCTGCAGGAGATTGAAAAGAAACTGTGTAGAGTAAGCAATCATTTATACCCCACAGAGACACTGCTGCTGTTAAATGCTGATTATACGCAGCAAAGACATTAAATGGCTATTATAGAGTTAACATCCATGGACTGGGGACAATATCCAGGTTTACATCTCTTGTATGTACATTAAAAAGATAAATAAAGTCATTATTTAGTTACCAGGTACTTTACTAATTAACATGGGATTGAATTCGGTCCAGTGCAGGAACACAAAATTGTCACCATTGTTAAACAATTTTTGTAAATTGACATTTAATGGGCATATTTCATTTTGCTTGGGCTTGTTTTAATAACTTAATGCATAAAGCATTTAAGATGATTGCTGGATACTGTTGCGTACCGGAAAAAAGAAGCCCCAAGCATTGCCAAGAATAAATTTTGATGGAAAACGAATAGCCTAATAATTAGGATTAATAAAGAACTAAAATACAGCATTAGCAGTACTTATTTACTGTATAATATGAGAGGTTGGTTACTGGCAGAGATGTAGCCTCACAACATTTCCTAGAAAAATAAAAACAGATAATTTTTACATTAATGATTCCAGTGACTTGCACGATGCCACCATTTGATGATCGAGGAATAGTTACAACATTGGTGTAGATTCAATGGCCCCCGTTACTTAAAAACGTGGTGTAAATGGTAAAATAACGGGCATGATTCAATGTCCGCCGCCAACGCCATTAATGGGTGTGGTCAAACCATTACTTTGGTGGTCATGTATGAAAACTCACGCACTGCGAAGTGTCGGGAGTTTTATAAAAAGGCTCAATCGCCGTTTGTTATGTATAACGCCTAGTGTGCCCTTTGTATAATTTAAAAAATTCTGCAGTGCAACAGCGTTTGGCGGAAGTTCCCTGACATAATTCAGACGATATTCAGTGCCTGATAGATAGGCTGCACCAGTGCAACAAGCGCCAGCACAAACTAAATCTACAGATTCAGCGTAGATAACGAAGACTCCCAAAATTTGTCAGGAGTCTGTGTTATACATTGGTGCACACGCCTATGGCGCCAGTATTTGGCGCAATCTGTGTGTGCACCGTGTTTATACATGCCCCCCTTTGTGCCGGAAGAACTGAGATTTCTCAGTAGATAGCTTAGATGTGCATTGTGGTGTGTTGTGGGAAATAGAGAAAGGCAACGTGTTTGTGTCAGAAAGTCCAATAAATGTCCACCATAAGTATTGTTGGTGTCTACCCCTAGTATGAAGTAAAGCTAGGAAAACTATATCAGGAACATTTATTAGCAGCAGGTTATACACCTCTATTAGGGTAGTTATAATCTCATTAATAATAAGGACAGGTAGTCTAGTACAAATCCCAGGCTTTTTTGTTTTTCTTCAATATTTTATCCCCCACCACAATGGCTGAAAGCCCTTTACATGTGTCTACCACTCATTTTGTAGTTATTGTGACGGCAAAAGCCAAAACCAATGTTACTATCCATAATATCACTTTCTATAAACAGCATACATTTGTATCCTCTGAGAATCAGGCTAAATTAGTTCAGTGGTGCTAATGAAGCCATTTATTTGATTAAGTATTATCTCACTGTGTTATATAATTTATGATTCATACATTATAGCATTATTTATTGATATTTCAAGGAATAGAAGTGAATGCATAGAAAGAGACAGCAACTCAAGAGAAGCAGGGTGCCAGTGCCACTGTAGTCCTGTGATGGTTTTGTGCCAAAAGCTGTCCCTGGGCGCTTCTCTTAGCCTCCATATATTATTTATGATAACTGGCGTCACTACACCATCTGTTTTATTTAGAAGAAATGGATTTCTATTAATGCAGGATTTTGGCTGTCTGCTGAGCATATCACCAAATATGACAGTGGACCATTGTCTGTGGATTGAGTTGGTATCATTCTGCAGGATGCCCTCTATCAGGCTGACTATACAGTTACTACCCAGTGCTGGCATCTGGAAAGCATTTAAAGTTTTCCTACTGATAATAAATATATTTAATATTTTAGCTTAGAGACAAACAAAGATTAATGGATGGGCAAAAACTGTTAAAAACCAAAGTATAATAGATACTGTAGTTTAATGAGGATTTGGAGGTACCTATGTGGCATTAACAAAAATAGAAAACATGTTGGTGAATTTAGATGGGCATTTACTGGAGGTAACAAGGGCAGCAATAAGGGGAATTTATTTATTTTAGTGTAATTTATGGAGTGAAAACAAAGCAAAAGGTGAAGCTTGGATTCAGCAGGGAGAAACTGAGTTAAATGAAAAACTTTGTAGTAAGGGAAAAATTAAAATGCTAAAGAATTTAACTTATAAAATAATGAAATCAAGGTCTTGGCATACCTCTTATAGCGAGCACGTAAAGCTTGATTTGGATGTGCTCTAGACTTGAACCAAGGTTGAAGAGAAAAGGTCACGCTCACACAAAGTTATACTCCTTCATAGCTGAGGTGCTGGAAACAATGTAGCAATTTGTTACAATTTGTCATAACACTGGGATCGTGATGTGAGTCCCAAGATCTTGCTAAACGTCCAGTTTAATGTGAAAGTTGTAGCGAGATCCAGTGCCGCAATGGTCCATGGAAGCACTGTGTTAAAACACAAATAATGTGTGGCGGTATAACTGTGTGCAACAAAGCGAGAGAATAGAAACCTCGCTATTTATCAAATATCTAACTAAATAGCGCATTAGGAACATTGAGTACTATGATCATCGATTACCTGTTGCTTTTGTCCATGTCACACAAAGAGACGGCACTTTTGGTATTGAGCAAATAATATTTTGACTGATCAATTTTTGATCTGATTTTTTAAATTAAGAATATATTAATATAGGTATAACAATATATTATTATTATATCAGATGTACTACTCATGAATGGTGTACTATAGGGTGCATTTCCTTAGTACTTTCTATATATATCCATGTATATTCACACAATTGATAGTCCCATTTGTTCGAAAGGTACACTATTAAAAAGTTTGGGTCCATACATGGGGCAAGGCCAGGGCTGTGACATAAATACAGTATTTGCTAGAATAGAAGACATGGCTTTTTCAGAGCAAAAGCTCTGAAAAAGACCCCTTGTCTTATATTCAAGGTTGTCTTGTAATCAGACCTCTAATAAAGGTTTGACTATAAGACTAGGATCCAGGTTCCCGCAGAGCTGCAGAGACCCTGGATCCTCCTCGGAAGACATCCACGCTGACATCCTCCAGTGCTGCCTGGCTTTTCCGCCGGGACTTCTATGGCGGAACCCCACCATCAGAGACATCCACCGGCTGCCCCCACTAGCAAAATAACATCAGGCTAGTACTTGCATATTCATATCTGTGAGTAGTGCAACAATGAATAGGTTTTTATTAATGCAAATAAAATATTGTAATTATATGCACTATAAAATACAAATATTATAAATAAAGGTGGGTGTCTGTGCACTGCCCAGCCGCACAGAAATCCTACCATGCTATATCTTGCACTGTGCGTTCAGAAGACTAAACGCCAGCAGATCACATGACGCAAGGTTGCTTTGAACTCAGATCACACACGCAGGAAGTGCGAGGGCAGCACTGGAGGATGGCTGTGCGCCTGGGCAGGGCACAGGCATCAAGCTGCTGTCTTCTTGCAGAGAGGCTGGAATGGGGAAATATTGATCTCTACAGCCAGCACCACTCATAACAAGTGTTTTTTTGTTTTTTTTTAAGGGCTGGAGTCCTGGGTGCCCAAGGCACTTCTGCTCCAATCTGCAGTGGACTATAGTTCCTATGGTGACAAATTAGCAATATAGCTGGATGAGCAACATGGGAGCTGTGGTCAAAACCAGGAGGGGTGCAAGGCTTAGCCAGTTCTTATGGCTTTTTTTCTAGTGCCAGAAATGTGACTCCACACAGCATTGGGAGCGCTAGGGTGTTGTGTGCTGCTTTCTGTAGAGGCAGAGAGTTGGGGTAGAACATCATATCCTGGTGGTCTGTCTCTGCAGGCAGCACAGAGATGTGCAGTGGTGGAACATGCTGGACCGATAGCAGTCAGTAAGCTGAGAATTACATCTGGTCAGTTCCTAGATTGAGTGATTTTCAGGGAGGGTGAAGGGAAGATTTACCTCCCCTGAGAACGCACATGCTCATTATCACTGGAGGCAGCATGATGCCTAACATATAGAGAGGCCATACTGCATTATCGATGATTCAAACATTAATGCAGTATTAATGCAGAACTGAAGGAAATGAAAGTCAATCTTACTAATTATAATAACCCTTTTTTAAGATCTTCGTTGAATGAGATTCATCTCTGAATTATTCGTTACCTCTCCTCCTATCAGCTAGGCTTGAATACCATTGTGGACATCAAGCTTAATTTTGCCTTCCTACCTTACACTTGCATTTAATTGTTGGTCCAGATGGTAGAATAATGAAAAGGTCTGGCTCCATGGAAACCAAAGTAAGAAAACATTCTGGGTTATGGACTTAGATTTTATTTTTAAAACAGCTAATGCTGTTTAGCGACAAGAGATTTACTGCCATTCCCATGCTATTGTTTTTATTATTATATATGAAAGTGTGATTTGTTTTTCGAACTTATCTGAAGTCCAACAGCTTAAAGGTGCATACCTCACAGAATAATGTTCTGGATTACTAATAATGTAATACAACTATTTTCTACTGACAAAGGGTCTATACACAGAATTAACGTTAAAAAAAAAAATACAACAAAAAACAATTCAAGTAGAGATAACTAATCAAATGCATCAGTTACAAGCATTTCCCAAACTTTTCCATAATTAGGAACGTATCTTTGTGTGCTGGATAGATGGATTGCTGTTGTTAATGAAATGTTTGATCATCAAATGTGACAGAGAGATCTAATCAGTAGTGGGTTTGGTGCTGAAAGTACATGTTGGATTGTAAATGTGGACTGCTGGATGTTACAGTAGAAATTGGAATATGTACTGCCATTGAAAGATGGGTTGCAGAATTGGGACATAGAATTCAAGTTGGGACTGTAGGATTGCTGTAGGGTTGGGAAAAAGGTTGGTTGAACTGGATCATTTTTCAACCTAAACTCCTATGTAACTATGTACAAATTCACATCAAATGGAACAATTGGGGGTGTGCTACTAATCGTTCCAAATTAAGTAAAATGCATGGAATAAAATGTATAGGGGCTACATACCAATAAAAAATGACTCATGTTGTGCTGTCTATAATCTTTTTATATTATATAACTTTATATTTATTACTTATTTTTATATTATATTACCAATATCTATATAGCAAGACTTTCATACAAAATAGCCAAATATATTAGAACACTGAAATAGGCACAACATGCTTGGTATCTAGAAATTAGCATAACTCAGGTTACCATCCAACTGAATTGATATAATAAGACAGACACATAATGATTGATGGAACAGATCCTAATGTAAAGTGGATGTACTAAGACTATTGCTATTTTTAAAGCACATTTTATTAAAAATCATGCTGGCGTCTTTTGAATATTTAATACAAAACTGTTGGCTGCAAAAAGTGCTACCGGCACCAGGTGTTTTTCTTATTCATTAATATCCAAGTTCGAAAGGAGCTCCTCCTCTATAAACCAATCTGCTCTAGTGTTTATATATGTGGTAAAACAAGATCTTACCTGGTATTTAAGAGTTTGTTAAATATAGTATGAAGTTATATATACATCACAAGTCATATTTTTGAACTTTTAGGTTAAAGGGACTCCAGACATCAAGCTAACTTGATTAATCTGGTAGTGTTTAATGTGTACATTTTAAAGCCTTTTCTGCACACAAATGTATGCAGGCAATCCAGAAACAATTTTATTGTGGCATACCTAAAGAGAGGCTCGGGGACAGCCCAGCACAGGTGCCAACATTTAGTGTGGTGCATTAAGCAACTGTAGCTTAATGTGGCTGAAACTGTCAGACCTCAGTCAGCACTACCACTGTGGCTGGCTCACATTTGTAATGCTTCAGAACATTGGAACATGGTGCTTTGTGCAATCACTAAGCACAGGGAGAGCAATGAGGTGCTGACTAAGGTCTGACAGTGTCAAGTATACAGAGTTGCTGCTGTTGATTTTGCTGTTGTTATTAGAGAGACCTTGGGGGAACATAGGGGGAGAGACAGACAAAGATGGCTGAGTGGGATAGAGAGACAGACATGAAGAAAATGGGTGCAGGTGGGTAGGATCTGCCCTGGGTGCAAAACACCTGCTCCTTCATGCTGTTAGGATTGCTGATCTGGTTGGGGAAAATGTCCTTAACTAACCCAGCATTAGTCTGTGCTCCCACCCCCTTTTTTGTCTCCATAAGGCAGGGTATTCCCAAATGACTTAGGATCTCTGGCTTGCTGCACCTAGAGGATCATCAGCCATACCACACTGATGAGGCCAATGTAGGTGAAAATGCCCGTCTGTGGTTTGCTGTGTTCCTCGTGCAGAGGAGACCAGCCATGCATTTAGGATGTAGACTAACCTTCTGGGTGGGACTAGTCTGAAATGCTAATGGAGTGGTTTCCTCTGTAATGGTGTAAGCGAGCAAAAAACTGTGATGCTCTCCTGAGTAGGTTACTTCCTATAGAACAGACTATTGTAGTGCTTTCCGTTCTCAGTGAGTCTGTGCTCCCACACCCTTTTTTTGTGTGAACCCAGCATTATATTAGAAAATAAAGGGGCCCCTTTGCCCCTCAACATGTAGCCAGGCTTGGGAATGTCTTTCAAAGTTTCACATTCTAGCCCTCTTTTACATTTAAGGAACATTATTCCTGTCATTATTTTTTTTCAGCAGTGGTTATTTTGTCATGGTAGTTGACTAGTTCTTACTGACATCCTGGACAAGTGCAGTGGGCATACCCATGCATTTATTTTAGGAGACCTCCAATTGGCTCACAGGATCCATCCGTGTAACACAGTGTAAGTAGTAATTGGCTAGAGTCTGAATGTAAGACCCATAAGTATCTTTTTAAAGAAGGTCCATCAGATTAAGCAGATTTAATTCCACTGCTCAATCAAAACACATAAAACACCAAATGGCACAGTATCTTTGTATCAACAAAAACACTTACAGAGCTCAGTGACACAAAAAAGTGCAAAAAGAAATAAAATCACATAGAATGGCCTCATACACCCTGCAATGAGCTTGCTGTCCATGTTCTCAGTGGTAAATATCCAGCTTCCTCATGAGAAGATCAAAATATATATGGATATCACAAGTCCGGAGAAAGTCTTATACAGTATTGTGAAGAAAAAAGTGTCACTAACATATGTTGTTAGGATACCTTAAAGGCACACTGTACACAAAAGAACCTTTGGGTTACCTATTGGGTACATTTTCTTAAACCTTAGTTATTGTATCAACGACTATAAGTAGATGTTTAATATGTCAATAAAAAAAACTGTAATTTGGTTATTTCAGTAAAAAAGTTCTTTTAACCCTTTAACGTCTGCATATTGTTTGGTGCTTTTGTCCAAAATGACCAAAAGCACCAAACGGCAATTTTGTTTTCCAGGATTTGATCTTAGAGTTTTTGGGAGCTAGGAACTTCCAATAGCGCGTTTTTGTTAAATGTAACTGGTGCTTGTTGTGAGCTTCAGTTACATTAAGCCTGTAAGACTGAGGCCGCTCAAAATCTTACAGGTCACTTCAGTGGGATCCCGGAGCACAGCTTTCTTCGCTGAGGGCTGCAAAGAGATGCTGTTTAGAGGACGTTGCATGTCACTGTCCTCATGGTCGTTTGGGCCATGTCTATTAGGACTGCATAGAACGTCCTTGTGACGGACCCCCTGGTACCCTAACTGGGTACCTCTGTCAGAACTCCGCTTCCTTGTATCAGCCATCCGAAGACACTAGGCAGAACCAGTGTTGTAGATGGAGCTTCCAAATCACCAGACAGGACCAGGAACTTTGAAACAGGAATGCACATTTATTGAACTGTAGCAGAGTCTATATTCAGACATAATCCAGTTAACATAAATCTCAACCCGCATATTAATATATAATCAAAGAGGAACTAAACAGCAATGAACCAGAAATGACACAAATATACAAGAACACATCACAATTAGTTTTGTCCTTTACTCCCCGGTGACCTATTGTGATCAGAGTGGTCGACTCACTAACACATTTTTTTTTCAAAATAATAATATCCACATTCTGTAACCAGAGTTATAACTTTGTGCATGTTTACCATGAAGCTAAAAAGCTAGAGAATTAGCCTTCACATGACCTTTTAAGATTAGTTTTCCCTCTTGACTGTTTAGACAGTTGATAAATATAAAACACAGCCGTTGTTCATTGTTTTATAGAGCAATGCCAATATCTGTAATAGTTCATCATCCTGCAAGATAAAAATTGCAACATTAGATCAGATAGCAAACAAGGTAATGTGTTTTCATTTGATTAGATGGTTTCAATACATTTATTAAAGTGAAAAAGAAGAATGGTTAAATGTGTAATATCAGAGGTTTCCTGTTTCATAATATAATTCATTTATACCAAGGGGTTGGATAGATTAGAACAGTGAATCTTATCTTCTCACTATCATGATACATTCCATGGAAAAAACATTTCAAACAATTTCTCAATTCAGGGGCAAAACACAGAGCCACAGAGCCTCGTCAGCTCTGGATACAATGTTCTGCCTTATATAAATGTCTCCAGCAAAGGCAACTGACAATAACATATAAACAGAGGATGATTGGCAAGGGGGAGACCACACTACTCAATGGACTAGAGCTGCACCAATTTTCACTAGATAGGATACGAAGTACTGAGGTCAGATATGCGCCATATTGTATCCTTCCACAAACTCCTATGCATTCCCTTGTGTCTCCACCTTCACAGTCTTTATCTCCCTTCTAGATGCATGGATCTGGTTAAAATGCGTTGGGACCCAGCCACTGTTCTATCTTTCTATCATATTGTGTTGTACCTTATCTGTCTGCATATCTGCCGTGCCTGTCTGACTGTGTCAATCGCTAATGAAAATGGGAGGGCTGGTGAAGTTAAACCATGGGCCACTAAAGTATTTTGCCTCACGGGTCAAAGGTTGCCAATCCTCCGTCTGTACATTAAGTCCCACCAAAACCAGTTTCCCTTTCACTAAAAACAAATTCCAAAATGTTCTCCAGCACTAAAGAAATAACCATTTCAGACTTCTATTTCTTGCATTTTTTTTTTTTTTTAGAATGTTTTCATTATTTTCTGTGAGCAGTATTTGGAGTTCAGGACAATGCCTGTCTCTGTATTCCCTTTTTTGTACATCACTTTTGAATTAATGTGCCCTTTATGTTATTGTGTATATGCAGCCATCATCCCTTTCTGCATCTGATTATCTAAAATACCTTGAGATTTGTATGTGATCAACACAAGTACCACAAAAAGAATTCATAAATGCTCTGAATAATCTTGTTTCCATCCAGCTACAGAGCCGTGCATCCTGAATGTTACTGCCTATGTTTCAGAAAGTATTACACAGAAATTATTTTCAATGTAGCATAAAAAGATGATTATTTAACCCCACAAGTACCAAAGGTTTATGCAGTGCATTGAAACACAACTGATTGCTCATCCCCAGCGACACTCAAAAGCTTTAAACATCTTCATTCTCCAGCCTCCCTCCGGCTGATTCTACAGATCTTCTGTCACCAGTATATTTAGGATGTTCCCCGCAGGACTAGTTAGATGACTGTATAGTCAATTGTTGTTGGTGTGATAGTGAAGAATGGTCCTTAACGTATAATAATCTGGTAGTGTGGGACCAAGCAGGCTACATTTGGCTTCTTTGAATAGGAAATCGAGAGTCTTGTATTAAAATGTTTAGCTAGACTAGCTCTAATTCATGCATGATGGTCATGTTATAGCCAACCTTAACTTAATAGGATCATGTTTAGCAGTTCATTTGTGTATTCACCCAACAGAAGGAGCAATTTGTAAGTGAATACAAAACATTGTATTGCAGATAATGAGAAGTGCCCTTATGGGAATCCTATATATATGTCTGTCTATCTAACACAATCTGTCTGTCTGTCTATCTGTCTATGTATCTGTCTCAGTACCTATCGATCTATCTAATGCTATTTGTCTGTCTATCTGACTATCTATCTATCTATCTATCTATCTATCTATCTATCTATCTATCTATCTATCAGACTACCTCTCTATCTACCTATCTGCCGATCTGTCTAGTTAGCTTTCTGAGCAGATACCTATCTATCTGACTAGCTACCTATCTATCTAACTAGCAACTTATCTGACTAGCTACCTACCTGCCTAGCAGGGGCGGATCCAGAGTCTGATCTCGGGAGGGGCACTGCCAAATTATTTTGGTGCGGCCGACAAAAAATAATGTGTTCCTTGCAGGACAGACATTATTTCATTTAATTTATCATACAGCACTAACCTTGTTTTAAATAATGGCATGTATGCTCCTCATCACTTTCCACAATGCTATAGTACCACATTGCCATATACCACCAAATCACCGTACACAGTGCAATATTCCAAACCCAGGGATGGAGGAAATGGAACAAATAAGAGAATGATAAAAAAGGGGTGGGGGGGAGGGGGGTGGGTGGTGCAGACAAGATTGACAGAGAGAGGGAGACAGACAAGAGCGACACAGAGAGAGAGACAGACAGAGAGACAGACAGAGAGACAGACAGAGAGAGACAGACAGACTTTATAGTGAATAAAACATTATTAAAACACTGAAAAAGCAATTGCCCCATTGCCCCCCCCCCCCGATCCTCCACTGCTGCTAGCTACCTATCTTTCTTTTTATATACCTATCTATCTGACTAGCTACCTATATATCTTACTAGCTACCTATCGGACTAGCTATCTATTTGACTAACTACTTATCTGACTAGCTAATTACCTGCCTAGCTACCTATCTTTCTTTTTCTCTACCTATATATTTATCTGACTCTGCTGAAAACTATTTACTCATGTTTAAAAAAAGACTGGGAAATTTTTTCCTACAAACATTTTCAAAAAATTGCTTAGGTAAGCACCAAAAGTAATTAACAATATTACATATATTAATAATAACACCATGTATTGCATGTACACATTTGGTTGAGGCTCCTTGATTAGTCCTCCACCATCTCCCAAATTCAGGCTATGTTATCTATCTTACCGTAACTCTGATGATGTGACTTAGATTACTTATTTCCACCACCAGCTGGTGATTTCTCAGTTGTGAAAAGCTGTGATATGTGGTACTCTGTATACATTATATGTATGTAAGATCAGTGACCTACACTTCACTGTATTTATTACCAGCTAATCTCTAGGGCCACCCCAAATATAATAAAAGATCACCTTTTTTGCCCTGTATTTTTACACTGTACAAAAGACTTTATGATTTCGGTTGTCCCTGTTCAACAGCTGTCGTTTGAATTATAGGCACTTTAAATTCAATTTAATTTAAAACAATGATGCACAATCATGATTATAGCTGTAATGATGCAGTCAGACATGAAACATTTTCACACCATTTTTAAATATGTCTCGCAATAAAAAAATCATCTTAATAGCTAAACAGATGCACAAAGACTACAATTCATACAATGAATATTTAGAAAAAAACTAAGGTTAATGGACGTACTCTTTCAGAAAGAAAGCAGACCCGTACTAAGACCAATTTTCTTTTGTGATGTGACGTAAGTTCCCTGCTGTATTTAAAAAATTTTTTTTTATGTTTTTGTGAAATAGTCTTCAGAGTAAGAGAATGGTACAGATAAATATATACACAGTGGGTTCAAACACAGTGCATAAAATGTATTGCTCGAATGTAAGATGACCCTAATTCTAAGATGACACCCTAAACTTTGGATATTGATTTAGGGGAAAAAAAGAAAAACTCTGAATTTAAGACTGTCCTACAATAGGAAAAAAAGTTTTTTTTTTGTAAATTTTAATTCACATGTAAATTGTTTTTTTTTCTTCATATTTAATAATAATTGATTGAAAAAAACATTCTTGTTTTTATTTCCTTTTATTTGCCCAGTCTGCCCCCCAGACTTTGCAATGCAGCCATACACTTGCTCCTTTGCCCCCTGACATGTCATGCACCCACACACACACTTGCCCTCCTGACCCCCAGACCTGCCAATGTACCCACACACTTGCCCCCCTGACACCCTAGACTTGCCAGTGCATCCACATACTTAGCCCTCTGACCATCCAGACTTGCCAATGCATCCATATACTTGTCCCTCTGATCCCCAGACTTACCAATGCATCCACACACTTGTCTTCTGCCCCCCCCCCCCCCCCCGACTCAGCTGTCTGACCCCACAGACTCCCTGGTGTCTAGTGGGGGCAGCCGGTGGATGCACACAGGCACCATTTGATGCTGCCCAACACTTCAGCCAGGGCGTTTGGTCATAGAAGTCACGGCGGAAGTGCCAGGCACCATCAGAGGAGGTCTGCGCTCATCTCGCAGATATCCACTGGCTGCCTGCGAGGAGGATCCAGGTCCCCTGCTGCTCTGCAGAGGACCTGTATCCTAGTCTTATAGGCAATATATTGATGTAGCAAATATTTACACAGCGCTGAAAAAATGACCACCAATTGCCCATAAGTTCACTATAAACTGATTGATAAATTAATGCTAGATATTTCATAAATACGCTGCTGGGCACTTGGGTGCTGGGAATATGGCACTAAAAGTGCAGTGTTACAGGATAAGCATATACGTATGTAAGTGCATAAATAATGCTCTAAACTTACGCTACCTTTCAAAAGTTTGGATTCACTTGGTAATTTCCTTGTTTTTGAAAAACAAAAACACATTTTGGCCATTAAAATAACATTAATGGATCGGTGTAGACATTGTTGCAAATGATTGTTGTTGCTGGAAATGGCTGATTTAAAAAAAAAAAATGTTTTTTGTTTATTTGGTTTATCAGATAATGTTACAATAGAGTTATGCACTATGCAAATCAAGATTCAAGCAAACATTGATAGTAAAGATATCGCAAATGTTAAATGAACTCAAAAAGCAAACTGATATATATATATATACAGCGATGAAAAGGAAAAGAAAGGAAAGCAGAAGAATAGAGCTAAGATGACAGAAAAGGTGAGGGATGAGATACAAAAATGGGGGGAAAATAACCCTGGTGGAAAAGACCACCCATGGCATTCACATTATTCACATGAAAAAAAAGGGGCAGTTAAGTCATTTGCACAAAAGAGTTTTACTCCACCATCATGCCAAACATGGGGACAGGGAAAGATGCCATTGGGGTAACATGTACCGACAACCAGGCAGACACACACAACAATAAACTGGTATGCTGTATATATAAAAAGTTATACGAACATGGGAATAAGTTTAGAGCATATAAGGCTAACTTGGGTTAATCAGTTGGTATGATTGTAGGTTTAAGGTAACATTGGTGTTAAACCGAGCCTCCTTCTCTTGGGATGCCTGGAGCTGGTTGTTTCGGGCTGGATCTTGAAAGCTGAGCTGGGAAAGTGGATCCGGTGAACCATTCAGGAACCTGAATAGTTGGCAATCCCAGACCACTCAAAAAGGAAGGAAGGCCTGCTGGGTGGTGTAGGACATGCTCTTTGTTTTCCTTCCTCTCTGTTCAGTTTGGATGTTCAGTTTGGCTGTTCCGATAGTAGTGAAGTATGGAAACTCGCTCATAGTGGTAATGCAGAGTGCACACCACATCGTTAGAAGGTCTGTTAGACTTGCCTTGGGTACCGGGTGGTTTGTAAACTGTGTCATGCATTATCTGGGCACTCGGATGCAGTTCTGTTGTCAATTTGTTTCATATCTTGGTGGAGCCCTGTGATTTTTGTGTGGAGAAGCTGAATAGCTTTATCTATAATATTGGCGATGTCTGTCTGACTTTGTGGGCAGATTGAGAAATGCCTCCTTCCAGCTTTCATATCAGGATTGTCCGCTATCAGGCTGTTGGGCCCAGGAGGTGGATGCCAGCTTTGGTGCGGCGGCCATTCTATGCAGTCTTCAGGCTCAGCAAACAAGCAAAGAAGGAACCTGGCAGTGGTTTTCTGGACCCAACTTGTTTTTCTTAGGTTTAATAGGGTCAGTTGTTTTGTTGACCCATGGTAGAATTATTAAACGGTTCATTTGTATCACTTAAACATTTTTGTACAATTTATCTGCCTGGTATTCTGTACTACTACTTCTTTCCCGCAAGCACTTTCACCAATATTCTGTTATTTCATCACATCTGCTCTATAGCCGTGGGGACAGCTCTATTTGGTGAGCATAGGAGGTTTTCTCTTCACACTTTTCTCTTTCTTTCCTCCTTTCTGGTGCACGTCTCCTACCCAGTTCTATCAGGTCAGAATTCACTGAAATGTTAGCTGCTATTGCAGAGCTTTAGTAGCATGCGATTGCCACTGCGGCCTCCAGAAACAACTGATTTTTAATGGATTATCTACATAGGCATACAGAGGCCCATTATCAGCAACCATAATTCCTGTGTTCCAATGGCACACTGTGTTAGCTAATAGAGATGGGCAAAACGAAAATTTTCCTTTCGTTTTCGTCCATACGGACGAAATTTTTT
This sequence comes from Pelodytes ibericus, assembly GCA_036172795.1. Classification (NCBI taxonomy): domain Eukaryota; kingdom Metazoa; phylum Chordata; class Amphibia; order Anura; family Pelodytidae; genus Pelodytes; species Pelodytes ibericus. Next base: position 141,644,131 of record CM069860.1, on the reverse strand, counting down.
TATTTATTTCGTCCAAGACGAATTTCGTCCATTGCTGCATTCGTTTCAGACGAAATTGGTTCATTATTTTCGTTTCGTTATATTCATTCATACGAATAGAAAATAATTCACCTATTGGAGAATTCGGTTCGTGCTATGCTTCACATAGGTGTAATGTTCATTCATATGAATTGAATGGTGAAATTAATGCAGCAATGGACGAAAATGGCCTCACTTCAATAGTATAAGGTTGGAGAATTCGGTTGAGAGAGTCAAAATTTTCGAATTTCATCCCTTACCTATGCTATTGAGCTGTTGAAATGTGGCTCTAAGCGGTTGTCAATTTCAGATATAGAAGCTTATGGACATCATTTTGTTGAAATCAAACAGAAACATAGAAAGTAAAATTTTGGTGGTGTATATGTAAACCCAAAAGTATGATTAAAATAATATTAATAAAAGTGTATGAAAAATATTTGATATGTTGCATATTAAATAAAAATAAATAAAAAACCTGCGGTTTATATAATATTCACAGTTGATTATTTGTTGGCTTTAAAGGGCCAGTAACCTATATTAAGGCTACTTTGTACTTAAGTTTGAAATTCCTGTCTAAAATCTCTACAGTTTCTCTCGTGGAGTATACCCTTTAGTGACCCCTTAAGATATATGGTTCTTGCATGCTTTGACAGTATCCCTGGGAGGTATATTGACAGCGCCATCAAGCATGCTCGGTTGCGCTGTCACACAACCAGGCAGCACTGCGCATGTGCAGTATTCAGTCTCCAGTGTCCCAGACACCAGAGAACAAATCAAGAACATGGTGTTGCAGTTTTTATTTCCGCTGTTTTGACGAATTCTACCTCTCTTCCGAAAAGTGGAACAGCGTTAGAGCTTGATGGGACAGCATGACACCCCCCCAAAATCAGAACTGTCCCGCGAAAAATCTTAGAGCATGTTACTGGCATATTACGCCATTCAGTCAGGGATACTCCTAACGCATGCATTAAGCCTTAAAGAACCAGGAAAATGTCAATATATACAAGTTGAACTTTTTTCCTATAGGGTAGTCTTATATTCAGGCCTTTAGTTTTTTTCCTGGGTCGTCTTATAATCGAGCAAATACAGTAGTACTGGTACTCAATGTCAACAGTGAACAGGCAGCTCCGGGATGATGGCCTTCTAGGCAGCTTCTAGGCAGAGTTGCAAAGAGAAAAGACATATCTCAGACTGGCCAATAAAAAGATTAAACTCAGCAAAACAACACAGGCACTTAACAGGAAAGATTGGAAAAAAGGGAAAACAAGTGTTATGGACAGTTCAGAACACAAAGAAGAACATTTGTGAGAAGCAGCCACCTGGTATTCTGTCTATAAGTTTTAAAAACAAATGGAAAATGATGTGGCCAGCATAGTCACTACATCTCAACCCTACTGAGCTGTTGTGGGAGCAGCGTAACCGCATAGAACATAGGAAATACCCATCAAGCAAATCACATTTTTAGGAGGTTCTTCAGGAAGAAGTCAACATATTTTCAACTAGAATGACAAATGGAATCTTTGACAAAATAAAACATCATTATTTCCGTTTCATTTTGCAATTCATTTGAATTATGATTTTATGGAAAACAAGGAACTTTCTAAGTGACTCCAAATTTGGAACAGAAGTTTATGTAGTTGGTATACAAAGAGTAATAATCCAGGACATAATTTAATTCTTAAAAGACTTTGCTTTCATTGACTGTGATTGGATTTTTTTACAAAAAGTTTAATATTAACATAGTCCTTAAAGCTTGTGTGGATACATTGGCCAGGTTCAAATTTGTGTATGAAATGAGAGACTTGATATTATCATTTAAAACTTCTAGAAGGGATTCAAAATCACTTAAGTCCATTTTTCCAGCACCTTAGTGCTCAATCAGATTATAATGAACATGTGGGCATTTTTATTATGTGCTATCTGTTTACATTCATATTTTCCACATTATTAGATTGCACTGTTTCTTACTTCATAATCGCTCCTACCGATGTCAAGTCGGTTATCACGCTGACCTTACTATGATACATACGCATACGTGACCTGAAGAATGAAGGTGTTGAGTTTATTTCAAATAATTGTGCCAAAAAAATAAAAACGTCCAAAAATTATAATAGATCCAAATGGTAATAACACGTTTTATTATTTGTAATGTGAAATAATGTGATTACTTGTTGCTCGCTGGTTCTGTGCCATGAACAGCCTCCACAGTATTGAAACTTGGCTTCCTGGACGAATGATAATAGGGTGATCGGCGGACATCTGTGATTATGGTTGGCAAGTCCCTCAGTCCAATCAGTGGAGAGGGTGGTCTTCTTAAACTCTCCTTGCTTTCCTGGTGAGTTTGCTTCTCACGGAGACAAAAAAGCTGATGGGATCCCACTTACCTAAAAATAGCCTGCCCTACAGGATGGCATCTACTCGGGAGGGGCATCACTGTTTTTTTTCTCACATGTTCCATTACAGAGGAGACCTCTCTATTAGCAAATCAGACTGGTTCCTCCCATAAGGGCAGTCCAGAACCAAAATGCATGGCAAGTCTCCTCTGCACGAGGGACACAGCAACCTCAGACATAGGTTTCAACCTATCAAATTCAGGATATGCCCAGGCATGGGTCCCTAGCTCACTGCACCTAGTGGGCCACCAGCCTTCTCAGTGTGGTATGGCTGCTGTCCCACTATATGCAGTGAGCTATTTACCCATGTCTGGGCATATCCTGATGTCACTTCACTACCCTTTTGATTCTCTCTAACTAATGTGGTTTTCATTTATCTGCTCAAGATTTGATCGTGAAACCTCTTTGCTATGTATGCCAGACACACACACACACACACTGTGTTATTATTGCCATAGACCACGAGAAGCAGAGGACAAAAATCAGTCAGCAGCGATTGATTGTACTAGTGATTCTCTATGGCCTCCATTAGGATACTGTAGGGCAGATTTTTGGCCAGATCCTAGGCTAGCAAGGCTCTGTATACATGGCTCCCAGGCTTCTTTATGGACACTGCTACTAAGTTACGACACTTTTGGGTGTGGTGTGCAAGGAGTTACACCATTTGCTATACTATCCATATTTGTAACTGTGACAATAAGTGGATTAATTTGGTGGTTATTAGGTAGCAAGTATCCTCCCCATACTTTTATTGTTATATATGGTGGTTGTTGCACTTTCATATAGCCTCTATTAACCCCTTGGCGAAACAGGACGGACTAGGTCCGTCCTGTGTGCCGAGGCGTTAGTGACTAGTCCGTCCTGTGTCAAAACGAGCACTGAAAGCGGAGTTCCGCTTTCAGTGCTCAAGCAGTATTGAAACGATGCTTCCGTATGGAAGCATCGTACAATACTGAAAAAAATGCCCGTCGGCATTTCGATCGCTCCGGAGAGCGATTGAAATGCAGGTTTTAAAGGCACAGTGCCTTTAAAACGACAGGCATTAAAAAACGAGCATAGGAAGCAAATTTTTCGCTTCCTATGCTCAGAAAGTGTTTCTGATTGCCAAAAAAAACAAAACAAAAAAATGCACGATCAAGATGGCACTGCCCATCTAAGGGCAAGAGCACAGGAGGCAGGAAGTACCTGCTTCCTGTGCTCTCTGGCTGCCACACGATTACCTCTTCACAGAGGCAATCAGTGTCTGCCAGGCACACTGACAAGTAGTGGGGATGCTCTGATGAGCATCCCCACTGACTGGTCAGATCAATATTAACCCTATATTGATCTGACCAGTTATGATCTGCCTCCCTCTCCTCACATTTGTTTTAGTGAGGGAGAGAGACAGATCAAAGTTATAAAAGTAAGTAAAAGTACAAAAAATAAATAAATACACAACACACGAATAATAAAACAATAAAAAATTTTTTATAAAAGCAATTCCCTGCGTTTAACCCCTTCCCTGCCACTGATCTTGCGTAAGCAGTGATCGTGCACATCAGCGCATTTATTTTTGCTGTTTGTGCATTTTTTAGGGGTTAATTTTTTTTGTACTGTAATTTATTACAGTACTACAAAGGCTCTTCTAAGAGTTATTAACCCCTTCTTTGCCGTCGATCACTGCTTACGCAATGATATTGACGCCAAAGCAATTTTTATCTGTCTGCATATTTTTTTTTATTTTTTTTTTACACACACCCGCTAGGGGATTACATGTAAAGTAAAAATATTTGAGATTTTTTTTTTTAAGCTGTCTGAGCGCATAGCGATCAGTAACAGCGAATTAGTGGCAAAGGTGGTTTGGTGATTTCTCAATTAAGCTCACCATTCGCCCTGGTCAGATCAAAATTGGTCGGAACAATATTCACAAATATTGATCTGCCTCCCTCTCCTCACTTACATCTTTGTGACGGAAAGAGACAGATCAGTATTGGTGAAATAAAATAACATTTTATAAAATTGTCAGGTTTTATGAAAGTCTTTCACTGTGTATTAACCCCTTCCCTTCCATTCATCACTGTATAAGCAGTAATCTTGCACAGCAACAGTATGTTTTGCTGTCTGCACTGTTTTATGGATTCATTTCTTTGTACTGTAATGTATTACAGTACTAGATATGCTCTTCTAAGAGCTATTAACCCCTTCTTTGTTCGAGATCACTGCTTACGCACTGATTCTGAGGCCGCGGACTCAGGGTTCGATTTTGACCCTGGACAGCTTTCTGATACATCATCTAGTGACGTATCGGTGGCTGCTGAGCCCTTGCCAAAGGAGTGATGGGGGTCTACCGTTAAAAAATATATGGTTTGGTGGGGGTAAATTACATTGGCTGGCTTCAAAGATATATCCCATATAGTACACGGAAGCAGGTTGACTAAATGTCAAAATTCCAAGTTGGAATTTTGAGATGCGCATCTCACAAATGTTGCCTTCTAGCCAAAAAACAAACCAACAAACCTATGCATGGGTGCTATCCCTGTACTCGGGAGATGTTGCTGAACACATATTGGGTTGTTGTTTGGGAGTGACATATACCAGAATCTGTGAATTCATGCCTGAAGTCAGTGGTGTATCTTGATTTTGTGCTGCCCTAGGCAGACAAAATCCGGGCACCCCCCTACCCAAGCTGCACACCCACGTTACACACCTAAGACATGCCCCATCATTCAGACTCACATCAAGCTCATACTCCCATCACACTCAGTCACACACTCCTACTCCCATCACACTCAGTCACACACTCCTACTCCCATCACGCACACTCTGACTCCCATCACACTCAGTCACACACACTGTCTCCCATCACACACACTCTGACTCCCATCACACTCAGTCACACACACTGTCTCCTATCACACACACTCTGACTCCCATCACACACACTCTGACTCCCATCACACTCAGTCACACACACTGTCTCCCATCACACACACTCTGACTCCCATCACACTCAGTCACACACACTGTCTCCCATCACACACTCCTACTCCCATCACACTCAGTCACACACTCCTACTCCCATCACACACACTCTGACTCCCATCACACTCAGTCACACACACTGTCTCCTATCACACACACTTTGACTTCCATCACACTCAGTCACACACAGTCTCCCATCACACACACTCTGACTCCCATCACACTCAGTCACACACAGTCTCCCATCACACACACTCTGACTCCCATCACACTCAGTCACACGCAGTCTCCCATCACACACACTCTGACTCCCATCACACTCAGTCACACACAGTCTCCCATCACACACACTCTGACTCCCATCACACACACACACAGTCTCCCATCAGCACTTACCTTTCTTTGGTGCTTAGTGGCAGGCAGCATGGTCCCTCCATGCTGCCTGTTCGGCTTCCCGGCGATTGTGCCGACAGGTCACGTGACCGGGCGCGCGTATGACGTCAGCGCGCCCGTCACGTGACTGTCGGCACTTCCGTGTCGGCACACTGCACGGGGAGCCGAACAGGCAGCACGGAGGTTTCTCTGTGCTGCCTGTTCGGCTCCCCGTGCAGCCTGGCAGGCAGAGCGATGGTGAGGGGGGATCTTCCGATCCCCTCTCACCTCCGTCTCTGCCTGCAAGCGCGGTGGGGGTTTTTTTTTATTTAAAGGGCCGGATTTTTATTTTTTTTATTTTTCCAGTGCTGGGGGGCGCTGCCGCCCCCCAAAATTTGCCGCCATAGGCATCCGCCTAGGATGCCTCGCGGTAAATACAGCACTGCCTGAAGTACAATGCATGTGAAAAAAAAAACCTCCCAAAAAAGTACTACCACAAACTTTTACAAAGGCTGGTGGTAGAATTAGTACATATACAGTATTAAAGTACCACCATTTGAAATACCTTAGGATGTCTATTTTCCAAAAATATATGGTTTGATGGGGTAAAATTCATTGGACGGCTTCAAAAATGTTCCAAATGGAACATGGGCGCAGGCTGACTACATGTCAAAATTCCAGGTTGGAATTGCGCACCCCCTAAATGTGGCCTTTTAGCCCCAACAAACCTATTCATGGGTGGTATCCCTGTACTCAGGAGATGTTGCTGAATACATATTGGGGTGTTGTTTTGCACTGACATATAACAGGATCTGTGAATTCATGCTCGAAGTACAATGTATGTGGAAACAAAACATTAAAAAATTACTAACCTAAAATTTGACAAAGGCTTATGGTAGAATTAGTGCATGGAAAGTGTTAAAATACTACCATTTGAAATACCCTAGAGTGTCTAGTTTGCTAAAATGTATGGTTTTGTGGGGTAAAATACACATTCTGGCTTCACAAATGTCCCAAATGAAACATGGGCGCAGGTTTTCTGCATGTCAGAATTCCAAGTTGAAAAACCAAAAAGCGCACCTCTAAAATGTGGCCTTTTAACCCCCAAATAATCTAACTAACCTACACATGGGTGGTATCCCTGTACTCAGGAGATGTTGCTGAACACATATTTAGGTGTTGTTTGGCATTGACACATAATAGGATCTGTGAATTCATGCCCGAAGTACAATGTATGTGAAAAAAAATTACTATCCATAACATTGACATAGGCTGGTGGTAAAATTAGTGAATGGAAAGTGTTAAAATACTACCATTTGAAATACCCTAGGGTGTCTAGTTTTCAAAAATATATGGCTTTGTGGGGTAGAATACACTTTTTGGCTTCAAAAATGTCCCAAATGGCACATGGGCGCAGGTTTTCTGCACGTCAGAATTCCAAGTTGGAAAACCAAAAAGCGCACCTCTCAAATGTGGCCTTTTAACCCCCAAATAACCTAACCAACCTATACATGGGTGGTATCCCTGTACTCAGGAGATGTTGCTGAACACATATTGAGGTGTTGTTTGGCACTGACATATAACAGGATCTGTGAATTCATGCCCAAAGTACAATGTATGTGAAAAAAATTTACTACCCAAAACATTGACTTAGGCTGGTAGTATAATTAGTGCATGGCTTTGTGGGGTAGAATACACGTTTTGGCTTCAAAAATGTCCCAAATGGGACATGGGCGCAAGTTTTCTGCATGTCAGAATTCCAAGTTGGAAAACCAAAATGCGCACCCCTAAAATGTGGCCTTTTAGCCCCAAAACAAACCAACAAACCTATGCTTGAGTGGTATCCCTGTACTCAGGAGATGTTACTGAACACATATTGAGGTGTTATTTGGAAATACCCCTTCATATTTTAAGGTAATGTTTACCTAAATTGCAATCTATGTGAAAAATGTAAAAAAAAGATTTTTTGCTGCAAACTTTGGCAAAGATTGGAGGTAAAATGGCTACATGAAAATATGTCAAAATACCCCAAGTTAAATGCCCTGAGTGGTAAAAAATATGTACATGTTGGGGTCATTTATGGATTTAGTACAGAAATCAGTGTTACAATGTCACTATCGCTAATTTTGAAAAAAAAAAAGGATTTTAAAATAGCTTTGGACTACTTATAGTTCTGGCCCTGTAACATGAATAAAAAAGCACAAAAACATAAAACGTGGGCTATTTCTGAACTCAGGACATATATTAGAAACTATTTAGCAGTGTTTTTTTGTTGTCTCTTGTACATGAGTATACGATTTTTCAAATAAAAGTCATAAACATTTTTATTTTTTTGCAATATTTTATTATTTTTTTACATACAATTATATGCTATTATCAAAATAATGGTATCAAAAGAAAGCCCTTCTTATAACGATAAAAACGATATATAGTTTGTGCGGGTACACTAAATGAGACAGAAATAGATTACAGCAAAACACAAACACCTCAGAAATGTTAAAACAGCCCATGTCACCAAGCGTCGGACAAGCCAAAAAAAGTCATGTCACTAAGAGGTTAATTATCTTCTACACTATTATTGTGTGTAAGATTTACACACACCATATAAAAATATATATTCTTCCCTCTATTTTTTTTTTTTTATAAAAGAAATTCAAAGTTATGTTTTAATATTAGGAAAGTGTACTATCCTCTTGTAATATAACATATTATTTTTGGTTCAATCAAATTGTTCGCCAGTCTCCTTGTCCCCACACTGTTAACCCAGCAACTAAACATCTTAAGGGTAATTTCCTACAGTTCTAATCTAGTTTTGTAGTTTTGTATATTGATAATCTACAGGTCATGCAACATTAATGTAAAAAAGAACTAGATTTTTCCCTCATGTTAGGGTTCTATATATTTTAATATATATGTATATTAATATAATAAATATTGTAGATTTCATGAATCCACATGAGACATGGTCCAATGAAATGTTTTTCCAAAATTGAACTGGGACTCATGTAGTTCCTGAAAGGGTGCACAAGTGTATATGTATAGAGATGTATATCCCAACACATAATGGTTTTAATGAGTATGTGGACTATTTTTACTTGAACATACAAATATTTACCCGTCCTGTATCTTTTTAATTTATTACTACATCACTGCTGTACTTTCATAAAGCCAGGAAAAAAGGACAGTGTACAAAATATCTGTCCAGAATCAGCCTCTTTTTAAAATAATGAACGCTGTCATCAAACCTGCTTGAGTAGGAAATTGTTCTTTTGTGTAAATATTTTGGTCTGTAACTTGATTTATGGGTGAAGAGAAATGAGATTAGTGGATATAATACAGGAAGCCAGTTTGGAGGCAGGCTGTCTGCTACAAGCCTGTCAGGAGCAGGGTCTATGCTCACAGATGATCTCACAAATTTGGGATTATTCCAAGTATCAATTTTTATTGTTCTCTATTATGCTATATTGCACAGCAGGTGAACCACACCACAATATTATTAATGGATAGGCCATTTTCATTGTGAAACATAACATCATGTAACATGCTGATGGACAACTTAATCCATTCCTGAAAACCACTGTCAAGACCACCTTGAGGGGCAATTTCTACAATGAATTCTGGTAGACAGGAGCAATAGAAACCTATCTCCGATCCTGAATGAGCACTGCATGCTGGGAATTGAAGTGCCACTCAAACAGACAGCTGCTTGTCAGAATGTGTAGCCATTCTGACTGTCCTGTTAGGATAGATATAGCAAAGTGGAAAAAAGCACAGCCCACGGAAACGGTACTTTATCTCAATACAAAAACCCTGAAACATTGTAATTCTAATGCAAAACGTGCAGCTCAATATAAGTATAAGTAATCTGCCTTTAAAAAAAAAAAGGGTAGAAAATGTCAGAATATTTTTTCTATGTAAGAAATTAAAAAAAACTTGATCATTTAAGAACAGTAAAATAAAAACATATAATTGAATTTAAGTTTGCCATGTTGATTGTAATTGTTTGACACTTTGACACTTTCTGTCTGCAAAAGCCCCCAAATGTATGGATCCCCATTTTATTATAGAGCTTATAGATAAAGGTAAGTGGGCTTTATGATTCTCAATAGATAGCGAGTGAACTTTCCAAGAGGTGTATAATAATATATAATAATTTTGATATGCAATGAGGATATTAGTCATCTTCAATTCAGAAAGAAATGTGAGCGCAGATACATGGAGAAGAAAAAAAAAAAATAGTGCAATACAGAAGACACAATAGGTTATTCATGGGTACTCTATTCACTCACAAAGATTCTTCATATATATCACCCATCAAAATAGATGAATAGTAGGTCATCACTCACAGGAGATTGTACAAAAATCTTCTTTAATAAATTCTATAAAACAAGTTAAAATCCAATGGTGTAGTATCCATAAAACACAAAAGACACACAATATGGGTACACTTACAGCAGCCAAATCGCACAGAAACTGGGCAAAATCGCATGAAACAATACAGTGGTTCGGACTGGATAAAGATGGTCAGGTAGTATCACTCCCACAACTACAAGAAAACAGCATATAACAATTACTGGAATAGTATTCCTTTGGTACGTTGCGACTGTGTGGGGGAGTATTAGTTTTTCCTTTTTTGTCCCTGTTTATACGTGAAGTGTGATACCACTTTGTGCTTTTTCTGTGGGAAATTCACATCTTCTCATGACCTTCAGTGAGCAGGCATACCTACATTCAATAGAACTATTTATATTTTGTTATTTGTAAAATTGTGCTAAAATGCCCATGAGACTTTAAAATGTCGTGTAAAAGACCACAGGTGACAGAGTATCAGCAAGATGTGGAATAAATAAATAATGTAATTGTCCTTTCTCCAAACTGTCTCAAATTCAGAATGATTCTCTGGTCCTCTGATGAGCAAGACTACTTTGATTTTAATTGGGTCTGGCTTGACTCTTTTTACAGAGAGTGTGTGACCAAAGCATTTGACTTTAGTCGGTTTATAGCTGTATTTTATGTCATTTAGCCCTTTTTTATCTGGATCTGGTAGTCTTTAGGGTCTATTCAAAAGCGAATTGCAGAGAAATGATATGGGATTTTACAAATTTAGGCCAATATAGTCGAGTTGGAAAAATTTCCCAAATCAGCTGAATGGAATAATTTTTCCAATATAATTAAAGAAATTCTGGAGAAAAGCTGTGCCAGTAGGCTCCTAGATGATGTCTATTTCTAATGTTTGATATGCTCAAATATGCTGGATTTTGTGAAAATAACTAGTCCATTGTTCTCTGATAAACAAAGTTGATTGCTTACTACAAGAATTCTACATGAATTTAAGCCCTTTGCATCATTGCTCATTTGGACCTTTTATGAATAATAATTTAATGAATGATAATTTCCGATACCTGTAATAATAATAATTTAACATGCGGTTTACAACTGGAGCTACAGATCAGACATTTGTAACTGTAAATACACTGTGTGTTGTTATTATTATAATTTTTAATTGTTTGCATAAATACCACATTAATAGTACAATATTAAACAAAGGGGAAGTCATTTAAAGAGATTTCAAATAAAACAAGAAGTTTTTACTCGCTATAGAAAGTACCATACTAAAATATATTTAAAGTGAGAGTAAACCCCTCAAAAAAGTTGTAATTAGGCAAAAGGGTGGTTTAGTACCCTTGGAATGGTGCTCATAGGTGCATAGGACTTCACGTGTGGCATCTTAAAGCATATTGCTACTGGTGTGTCTATCATGTATGACATGCCAAACAATCAACAACAAATTCCTTCAATCTTGGAGGAGTCAATGCACCCAGGAGCTTCCCCAGCAGCAAGATCTGCATCCAGTAGCTGCCCAAGGGGATAAATCTGCACCCAGGTACAGCCCCTACAGCCAGATTTGCACCAAGGAGCTGCCCCAACAACAAGATCTGCACACTGAAGCATCACCAGCAACCAGATGTGCACCCAAGAGCTGCTCTAACAGCCACATTTGCACTCAGGAGCTGCTCCAGGAGCAAAATTTGCAATCAGGAGCTATCCAAGCAGTCAGATTTGCACCCAGGAGCTGTCCCAGCAGCCAGGTTTACACTCAATAACTGCCCCAGCAGCTAAATTTGCATTCAGGAGCTGCCCCAGCAGCCATATTTACACCCAGGAGCTGCTTCAGCTGCCAGATTTGTACTCAAACTGCAATTTCTAACACTCACTTTTCAATCAGGACATCTTTGCAGGCTATTATTTTGGACTTGCTCACAGCAAACCATGTGGCTTTCTGCAAGATTACGAATAAAATTGTGGTATTCTGCGTCTGAGAGGAATGTGTTGCACAGGGGTTTCTTTCACGACCTGTTCTTCAAGGCATGTGCATCTTACTCTCCCCTATGGTTCTTCCCTCCTCTTTAGGTGGTTTCCATACCCTTACCGTCTTATTTCCATTTTCACTCATTTTTAAATAGGTCTATAATTCTATAAAAAAAAAAAAAACATCCTTGCTGATCAGCTCTGAGGAAACTAATCCATACTGAGCAGCTGGGTTCTTTTATAGACTTATTTCATGACATCACAGCTACACCCAACCCTATATATGGTCATGCCACACCCATCTCTAGGTCACCACTATGGACATCCATGGGGGGGGGGGGGGGTGGGGGGCAGGCAATGACAAGAGGGGGCACTTGCCTTTAGAAATTAGATCTGCATAGAGGGTGAAGTAGTAGGCTGCTTAGATTTGGTTAACTAGACATATAGGTCATAAAAAACTGCTCTCTCAGGACTGTTTTTGGTGGATGACATTATACTGGTTTAAATTATTATTCAATTTATTTAAGTTCCCTTAGCTTCTTCAAACTGCAATTCATTTCATTCACCCCACTGGTCACTAACTGTCTGTCTTTCACAAAATTGGCCAGCTTGCCTTAGATCCCTTCTCTCTCCCAGTCACTCTGACTTCCTTTACCTTGGGATTGGCTGATTTTTGTTTACTCCCTCCTCTTAATTCATGTTTCTTCTGCCTGTGCAGAAGCTGATAACTGGTAAAAAGTTATCACAATATCAATTACCTGTTCTTAATTCCATGGATTTTTATCTCACCAATTGTCATCAATAATTTGCTGATTTCCACATGATTTCCACGTGCTGTGAGTCCTTTCCTGCTTTGATATTTTGCTACTCAGCCCCTCAAAAAAATACTGTGGACACCCATGGATGATTTGCTACCTGGGAACTGGGAGCATTGGGACTTTGCTGACAGACTCGACTGTTATTAGTTGGTCACTGATCATACTGGTCTCTCACACTAATAAGTGTGTGAGTAAATTAACTGTCTCCTTATTTCGCTCACAAACATTTTTGGTTTATATTGTTGTATTTTGTGTGGGGTGAGGGAAGCCCACTTTGCGTTGTTTGGAGCAACTCAAGCGCCACCTTCAGTTCTTTGTGTTATATTTGTCTCTTACTCTGTCAGTCAGACATATCTGTAAGGGAGCCCCTACACAGACCATGATCACAAGCAAACACCAGACAAGGTATCCAAATGCTTGCGTACCTCCTTACTATATCAGTGATATCTATTAAACAAAATATGATAGAAAGACACTTTAAAAAGTGAGTTAATCAGCAAAACAGTGCAAATTTTTAACCTTTATGTATGTAAACGAACAACAGCTGTAAGAGGGAGTTTTACTTTAATGATTATCCATGTGTTTATCTTAACGGATAAAACGAAATATAGATGCTCACAAAAAGCCAGATCTCCTGGGGAGGAATTCACTTACAATTTAAGTTTTAATTATCCAGAAATTAATTGTGAGGTTATAGTCAGGATGCAGCAAAAGGTACGAGGTTTTTAGAGGTCCCAGAGGCTGAGATACTGTCACACAGGGTTAGGCAAACAACCAGGCAGTGGGCAATGATGGTTCTGGCAATTAAGTAATGTAACTAGCATCTGGTCAGAGGTACATGAAGGCTATTAGAAGTTTTGAAATGTGCAACTTTAAAGTCATTACCGTAAAAATAAAAAAAATAGACTGCAAACTTAACAACAATGTTCTAAGGATAGAGCATATTGCAAGTCAAAGCACTTTCAATATAATGTATTAAATATTTCAACTGGATGTTTTTTTCCCCATGAGAGGGTATTAATTAACATACATGGTAGTAGATGAAATAGAATCCTTAGAGCAGACAACATATGTGAATATATCCTAAACCTATTCTGGATGTTGATCACTGATGTGGATCAAAGAAATTATTTGTGTTATCCAATGCCAATATTGCCTATTGCTTATTTTACCATTTTACATGAACTTATATATACCTGTATATATAGTCAGCTTATTAATATTTTCTTTGCTCGGGACAAAAGGTCTCACCCGTTAAATGTGACATCAGAGGGAGTATCAGCGTTACCTGAACACTGCAGAAAGAAATTGTGACAATGGAAGAGCAGTCCCAATCAGGACTGCCCCATTTAAAATGGTTTGGGGTATATGTGATTGAGTACCAAAGGGATGTGGAAAGTAAAGCTTAGTTTATAGGCAATCTCTTAAGGGGGCAGATAAGAAATGCAGAACTCTATTGAAATCAGTAAATGCCCTGCCCTGCACTCTACACGGGGAGCGCGAGCAGCACTTACTGAGCTCTGTCACATAGAGCTCATGCTGCTCGGCTCCCCGAAGCAGACGCCACTCTGCTTCAAGGGGAGGAGGCGGACCTCACACCCGGTGAGATCTGCCCCCTCCCAGGGTCTGTCTGGGGGGAGGAGAGAACAGAGGAGGGGGAGAGAGAGAACAGGGGAGGGGGAGAGAGAACAGGAGAGGGGTGGAAGGGGAGAGAACAGAGGAGGGGGAGAAAACATAAATGAGGGGAGAACAGAGATGAGGGTAGGAGGAGGAGAGAACAGAGATGGGGAGAAACAAAGATGAGGGAGAGAACGGAGGAAGAAGGGGAGAGAACAGAAATGGGGGAGAGAACAGAGATGGGGAGAGAACAGAAGAGGGGAAAAACAGATGGGGGGGAGAACAGAGATGGGGGGAGAACAGAGATGGGGGGAGGAAAATAGATATGGGGAGAGGGAGTATAGATAAGGGATATGGGGAGAGACATGGGATTGGGGGGGGGCAGCAAAAAGCACTTTTGCCTGTGTATCAAAAAATCCTTCCATCGGCCCCGATTGCACGTGTGTGCTAATCTCATCTGAGTTGGGTAGGTTTACAAAATAATTGGCACAAGCGAGGATAGTTGATAGGGAGTGCGGACTGTTGGCAGAAGGGAAAGTTTCCACTTAAGGTCCACAGAAACCTTGAACTGGGCCTGAAGATGTGCAATTCAAGTTCAGTCTGAGGACTGCCTAGGATACAGAGAAAGAAATTGGGTTATTTTGCTAAATAATATTTTTTTTATTCTGATAAGAGTTTTGGTATGAGAAAAGGTAGTATTTACCTCTTAGCAGATATTAGCACTATGGCTGACTATAGGCTTTTGTGGATTCCAATAGTAAAATAAAGTTCTTTCATCTCTGTAATTATTCATGCCAAACACCATTTAGCTCTTTGAACAAATCAGATTACACAAGCTATCTAGGATGTTGGCATTACACCATATCCCCCCAGACGCTATTGTCAGATAATTACATTGTTTACAAGATTGCACCTGGAAGGATATTTAAATGATATACTTTATAGATATAGTACAGGTTAATGTGAGCTGTACACATCCTTCAGTCTGGTATTACAAGTACAAACAACATTATTATTGTTCATGTGGAAAGAAATAATGAAAATGTCTTTTGAGTCAGAATAGAAATACAAGAAATAAAATCAAATTTTCTTTTTGAAATGTTACCCATCATGGTGTAGTTATCTTTCTGGTTGGTTAATGTAAAAATTGCATACGACCTATAGCAGGGTGTTTTACAGATTGATTAGGAGGATCTAAATATAGATACAGCTTCAACCAGGTTATCTTTTTATTTTTGTATTAGTTTTTTTGATGTTCTCTGGCTTTCTCAGCTAATATTAATGACATAGATGATCAACATACATATTAAATGATCAAAAGGCAACAAAATGTAAAAGAGTTTTACTTATATAATGCTAAAACAAACTGCATTCAGACTGAGAAAATACTAAATTTGCAATATTAATTAAAGTAAAAAAAAAAGTTTACATTTTGCAGTGCAGATTTCCCAACATATATTTTAGTTCATTGTCTCTATTATCACCATGTTTTATAGCTATACTATGTAGTCACTAGTTCTACATAGATCATTTCTTTGCTGACCAAAGAAAATTACAATTGCACCCTAAAATATGGTACGAATATTCCTTGATATACGTACCAATTTATGTACTTGTGTCATTGTTTGTTGCATTCTAATCTAACTGTGGGCAGCAATCGCAACAGAAGGAAAGGAAAGTTCATAGTACTTGAACACCAGGACATAGCTTCTGAGAAACTGTAAGAATAGCCAAAACAAGAGAGGACCAGTCGGTAGGGAAAGGCCAGCCAAGCAATCAAAAAAATCAAGAATAGAAGTAACAGTGTAATGGAATTATATTTTGCATTCAGGCCGAGGTGAGAGCAATTTATATAGGTAGCATAATTGTACATTAGCTAGAAAATATAAGCAGAAAATGTATAGCGTTCAAGAATTACATTATAAGCATTAGTCTGAATACCCAAGCTATCTTCAATAATAAATGTCTTTAGCCATGTATATTTAGTGCTACACAGACAGGTATATTAAGAAAAATAATGTCTGAGGCATACATTGGTGGTGAGAGAAAAGCAAGTTCAGTTTCTCACTGTACAGAAAAAACTCTGATTCATGGTAAAATATATCCAATCTTAAATAACTCTTCATTAAAATCCTCGAAAATAGCAGCACATGAACCAACATAGAAAGTGAAGGAGGGAATAGATCAACCACGGTGCATGAACACCACCTGAAGCATTTCGTTAAAAAAGACTTAGACGTAGGAATCGTTTGTGTCTAAGAATAATATAATCCTAATATATACCAAAACAGAGGAGGAATAGGTAATTAAAGCCAACCAACGGTGAATAGCAAAATCAACTCCACCCTAATCAGGGCCCGCCTTAAGTGCTCCGGTGCCCTGGATGGGCCTTCCCCGTGGTGCCTCGCTACCCCTATGCCTGTCTCTTCCCTCTCCCTCCATGTATGTGTCTCTCCCTTCCCATGTTTGTCCCTTTCCATGTCTGTCTCTCTACAACCCCCCATATCTGTTCTCTCTCTCCCCCATATCTGTTCTCTCTGCCCCTCCTCCCCATATCTGTTCTCACTCCTTCTCCACCCCCATATCTGTTCTCTCTCTCCCTCCTCCCCATATCTGTTCTCTCTCCCCCTCCTACCCGTATCTGTTCACTCTTCCCCTCCTCCCCATATCTTTTCTCTTCCCCCTCCTCTGTTCTCTCCTCCCTCTTCCTCTGTTCTCTCCCCCCCCCCCCGGTTATCTTTCTGGATTTCTGATACCCTGCATCATCGCTAAGCATGGGGAGCGCAAGCATCACTTACTTATACTGAAGCAGACATCGCTCTGGTCCACAGGTTGGGGGCGGACCTTCACCTCTCACCCGATGAGGTCCGCCCCCTCCCCGAATCCTCCAGAGGGCTGCTGAGGGGAGATCTTCCGAACTTTTTTTTTAACGTGGTGGGCGAGCGCTCCCTGGGGTGTTGCACAGGTCGCACAAACCTAAGGCCGTAGGCCATAGTCCCCATACGGAATCAACAGAAATAACCCACATCCCACTCGGAATTAAGACCAGCCGGTTGTCATGGTGATTAACATCCAAGTTTTAGGACTTCCAAAATGGTTGTTTTGAACACTCTTGCCACATTGTACCCCATAATGCTTAGTCATGCTTTACCAGCTTTATCTGTTTATCTTAGGATTAGTAGTTCCCAAATATCTGCAGTGCCAAAGGTTAGCCATCACTGTTCTATAGAAACTCATTTGCAAATTAGTGAATACTGTCAATGTAATAACATGGGGCTTTTAACTAGATCCAAATGTATCAACCTTTTATATAATTATTATAAGTGTATTATATCACTCCAGGACTGATTTAGCATTTCTGTATAGCATCATGAGAGAGAACTCTTTGGCAACAATCACAAAACATGAAATAAATAAAATATTTACTATTCATTTTATAGCACAAGTAACTAGGGAGAGGTATTAGCAGTAGGAAGAGGGAAGTGCTCATGCCATTGTACAGAGCACTGGTGAGACCTCACTTGGAGTATTGTACGCAGTACTGGAGACCTTATCTCCAGAAGGATATTGATACTTTGGAGAGAGTTCAGAGAAGGGCTACTAAACTGGTTCATGGGTTGAAGGATAAAACTTACCAGGAAAGGTTAAAGCATCTTAACATGTATAGCTTGGAGGAAAGACGTAACAGGGGGGATATGATAGAAACATTTAAATACATAAAGGGAATCAACACAGTAAAGGAAGAGAGTATATTTAAAAGAAGAAAAACTACCACAACTAGAGGACATAGTCTTAAATTAGAGGGGCAACGATTTAAAAGTAATATCAGGAAGTATTATTTTACTGAGAGGGTAGTGGATGTATGGAATAGCCTGCCAGCAGAAGTGGTAGAGGTAAACACAGTCAAGGATTTTAAGCATGCGTGGGATAGACACAAGGCTATCCTAGCTATAAAACCGGGAACGGGGGACTAATAAAAGTACTCAAAAAAAAAAAAAAATTGGGCAGACTAGATGGACCGAATGGTTCTTATCTGCCGACACATTCTATGTTTTTATGTTAACTAATGTCCTCTAATGTATTTCCTCTACTTTTCCCAGTCTCTGAACTAACACCATAATTTGTTATTTCCACAACATTTTTTTTTAAATTTAGTTTTGTTTACTTTCTTCCCTCTGTTTCTCTCCCAGAACAAAGAAAAAGAACAAGCCTCTCAACCTCAAGATTCACAACAGCGTGGGCAGCTGCGAGAATATCCCATCGCAGCGCTCCCCCCTCCTTTCCGAACGCTCCTTACGTTCGTTCTTTGTGGGCTACCCATCTTTCCTACCGTCTACTCCCCCTGTTCACACTGAACCCTCTTCTGCAAGTAAGTCCTGTACCTGAACCCTGTGAAATCAAGGACAGCTGCTAAATGTTCATACTTGTGTGTAGTGTGCTTCTTTTCTCACACTTTACCTTTTCGAGGAGCAGAGTTCCAGTAGCTTAGTTATTATTTACCATTAGTTGTTGAAGGATTTTTTAAAGAACTCAATATACTGGAGATATTGCTTGTTGCTATTTAAATTGTGTTGCAACTTTTTAGCTTTTTTTTTTTTACTGATTACCGAGTGCGGAAGGGAAATTATTGTTCTTAGTAGAACCATCAGTCCCCGGTTTAGGTTCTGCAGACCTAGGAGAATGGAGGTAAGAAGACCATTTAGCATGGACACCTTCCATTTATTCTCACTGTAGTCAACCATGCAGAATTTCTTAGAGTTATAGTATATATTAACCCAGCAAATAAAGTTAGCTTTTATTAAAAATTACGTGCTATTTTTTTTTTTTACAAACAGTTACATTTTCATTTGTCAAAATACAAATTAGATTAGGCACTTGACACAAAAAAGATTACTTTCCCCATGAATCCACAGGGACTCCTCGTATGCAAATTCCCTGAAATAATCAAGAATGTGTGCAAAACATGCATCACCGGGAGTACCATTATTTGGTTTGTAAGATCATTTTATACACTACTTCTTAGTACAATATTTAACAAAATGGTAATTATTAGTAGTTGTCTACAGGAATACATACTATATAAACATAATTTATGTAAAAAAACTCACATGACTCCTGTTCCCTCCCCTATGTGAAAGAGAAAAGCTCTTGAAATTGTTAGCTCTACCTAGAAATTAGGAAATGTGCCAAACCAAGTGGAGGAGAGGTGTTTGAAAAAGAGGCCTGACCCTTAGATTGTCAAGCCCACAAAAGTTCTATAAAAAAATAAAAATAATAGAACTGCTGTAGTTATTTTTTGGAAATACCTTCTTTTTTTTTTTACCTTTTAAATCTAGAAATATAAAATAGTTTTCCTAATAATTCCCTGGAGCCAATTCTCCATACAAATTAATATATATGGTCAATGTACTGTATCAAATTGTGGGGCAATGAGAAGATATATCTTAAATTCACACTTAACAGCTAATGAGATAAAGCTGTTATATGTTTTAGTCTGGGGTTGTTCTTTTATATGTCATATATACTGGGAGCCTCTTGGAAACGGACAGTCGTATTGTGTTGATCCAGATTCTGTGCTTAGTAGTTACAGCCTGTGTCTTCTTCTCTATCATTAATCTGACTCTCGGAACACTACCACGCTTCGTAGTTATTAACTTAGGTAGGAAGATGGTATTTATAGTATATGTCAGGTTTTTTTTTATGATTTGGAGAAACAACCAACCACAAAGTAAGTGCCTAACGCTAGTGCAAGGGTTTGCACAATGTAAGTAGTTAGAGAATCTTGACACCATATCTTCCCACTACCTAACTTTAGGAGACCCATTGCAGAAAAATAAAAAAAATACCTTTATTGCACTCACTCTGAGCTAACCAATAAATAAGAAATAAAACAGTTTGACAAGTCAAAACAAACCCCAAAAATGAAGTCAAGTGCATTTTAGCTTAAATACGTAGTTGTTTTCCCTCTCTATAATTACTGAAATGTTTGTAAGAATGCTCCTTTGTTCTGGCTACACCTGCTCTTTTTATCTCTTTGAGATCCACTGTATTATTTTCTGTGCACCAGGCCAACCTCGCGCATTTGTCAATCGTTGATGTCTGAGGTGACTTAAGAGAGTTCTGTTTAAGAGGCTGTTGCACTGGCACCTGGGATGTATTTAGTATAATTATATAATACTGCTTCAGAGCTTAGCTTTGTTCAGTATCCCACGCCTGCCTTGTCCCTTGATACAAATGTACAGTTCTAATCCTCTCTCTTTCTCCCTTCTCTGTGATGCCACTGCAGAAAAGTCAGTTTGTGTTTATCAAACATTGATCAATAAAGTTTGTTGAGGAGAACTGTATCTCTGCCATGTGCCAGACCTCTTCTAACGGCTCAGCGAGAAAATGTGTTGCATATGGCAACATAACTCTCTTGCCAACATAAACCACATATTATTAGCCCACAAGAGATATCATTCTAAAAATGTGTTACCTTTATAAATATATACAGCCCTGCCGTAAAACAATTATTCGCATCTTGAAAATTGAATTAGACAAGAGATACACTACACAAACATATGTCCCCATTTTCTGCAGGGGGGAAGATGGAGGATCCCATGACTGCACAGTGGTGCATCTTCGGGATCAAAAACAGTGGTAAGTGTTTCTTTCTGACAAGAGTGTGTCCTCTTTTAATAGATGCATATTGCTGAAAGCAACCAGGATTTTATGTCAATATTTTGTTTACCACCCATGCCCCCAGAACAACGGACATTGAGAAATTCAGACCTTACGTAGTGCTACATATCAACAGCTCTGTCAATAGCTCTTGGAGCGCCAAATACACACTTCACTGTTTTCTGTAGACAACATATTAGTTTTAGCCTAGTTAAAACGCTGCAGAACTGAGGGTAACTTCCCACCCATAGAATCCACTATGTAACAACATTTGTCAAGGTCTTGATAAGCACTACAGATACTGTTGACTTGCAAATATTTTTTTCTCCCCAGGGTGCATGCGCACAAAACACAAAACCTTAGTGGCACCCCTGTGGCACTGCCATTCCAAATCTCTATCAGCAATTTAAAATAATCAGCATCACTGCTGCATGTCACTTATGTCACAAGTAGGTATTTGTTGCAGCTGTGCTTGGGGAGGTCAGCATTCTCAGCTTAGGGATTGAGTAAGCAAGCCAACCAAAAAAACATAGGAAAGCTCAGTATCAGTGAGGATAATGAAAAGGAGTTTGTAAATGATTTACTTGGTCCATTTTGTTGCCTGAGGCAGCTGACGTATGTTATTATGTAAAATTATTTACATCTGGGTTGTTACATGTGTAAATATATCATATAGGATCTCACAATCCATCAGAAAAAAAGAAAGAGTAGTAAGTGGTATTTATATAACATATTACAATTGTTCACTTAATATTATCCAGTCTTCACAAAAAAATGATCCAATATATATTGATATTGATAAGCAATGCAGCACAGAAACAATTATTTTAAAACTGTGGATTTGGCTCCGTGAATTCTCTCTTTCCAACTTTCCTGTCATATGGTTCATGAATGTATAAGCAGTTTCTAAACCTAAACCAACCCCCCCATGGCCCAATAAACCATTTTATTTCTATTTTATGTAATTAGGAGACATGATAAAATAAGTAGGATCATTGATCTGCTTAATTTCTTTATGGAAATAAGTACAACCAGTGATATGCTTAATCTGTTTATAAGCATGCAACTGGATCTATTTACTTACAATCCATCATAATCCTATTAATAGAGAATGTATGTTTATGCAATAGTCATTTACAACATTAACAATGTCTACGCTTTATTTCTGATGCATTTGATGTTATTTTAATAGACAAAACCCAACTTTTGAATGGCAATGCACGTGTGGTTGTGTGTGTGTGTGTGTGAGTGTATATATATATATATATATATAAATATATAGTGGGTGGAATATATTAGGCAGAAATAGAAATTTTTTTTCCTCAAAGTTGATGTGATAGAAGCAGGAAAAATGAGCAAACGTGAGTGACTTTGAAAAGGGCCAAATTATGATGGCTAGACGTCTGGGTCAGAGCATCTCCAAAATGGCAGCTCAAAACGGGTGTTCCAGTTCTACATTGGTCAGTACCTTTCAAAAGTGGTCCAAGGAAAAAAAAGCAGTGAACTGGCAACAAGGTCACAGGCAGCCAAGGCTCATGGATGCACATGGGGGGCAAACGCTGGTCCAATCCAACAAACAAACTACTATAGCTCAAATTTCTTAAAAAGTTAATGCTGGTTCTGATAGAAAGGTGTCAGATCACATTGCAGTTTGTTGTGTATGAAGCTGACCCCTGTTGATACCCTGCTGGTGCACTTACAATGGGCACATGAGCTGTAGCACGGAGCAATGGAAGAAGGTGGCCTGGTATGATGTATTACATTTTTCTTTTATATCACATGGATGGCTGCATGTGTGTGCATTGCTTACCTACAGGACACATGGCTCTAAGGTAGCCGGCAGAGGCAGTGTGATGCTTTGGGCAGTGTTCTGCAATTCATGTGGATTTTACTTTGACACGTGCCACCTACCTAAGCATTGTTGCAGACCATGTACATTGTTTCATGTATTCCCATATGGCATTGGCCTCTCTCAGCAAGATAATGTGCCCAACCACAAAGCAGAAATGATTCAGGAATGGTTTGAGAAAGACAACAATGAGTTTAAAGTGTTGACCTGGCCTCCAGATTCCCCAGAATCAATCCAGTCGAGCATCTGTGCGATATGCAGGACAAATAAGTCCAATTCATGGAGGTCCCACCTCACAACTTACAGGACTTAAAGGACAGCTAACATCTTGGTACCAGATACCACAACACACCTTCAGTGGTCTAGTGGACTTAATATTATACAGGTGGTCATAATGCTATGGCTGATCGTTGTGTGTGTGTGTGTGTGTGTGTGTGTGTGTGTGTGTGTGTGTATATATATATATAAACAATAATACTGGCCTTCATTTGAATCTGACTGTACTTCTTATTCATCTTGAAACTATTTTCATGTAAATGAGAAACATTTCAGTGTATTATTCTTGGTAAAACACTTTCTAAATAAATAAATATTTTCATTGAAAACAAGGAAATGTCTAACTGACCATACACTTTTAAATGTTTGTGTATCTTTATATTTACTAATCTGCTGAGTAAGGTGTTTGCTGTGCCTTTTAAATGCAGTCATAGTTTCTGCTTTAGCTGCTTTGGATAAGAACACCACTTCCATTGGTGCTTTCTAGGCTAAAGAAGTGGAATTCTAATATAGGTTCACTGACCAGCAGAACCTAATAGTGGAATTATGAAAGCAATTTAACAGAAATCGATAGAAAATGATGTGACAACACATGGCTAGCTAAAGGCCATCAATGAAAGTGTCTTACACATCACTTGCCGCAGGCCTTCTCATTATTATTCATGGTGCTTTTTAAAGCACCGTTGCCAAGTACTGTCTGCTATGCCAAAAACATGTTTATATTCTGTACTTGCACCTATTCTAAACGATAGAATAGGGTTTCAAAAAACTAACATCTAACAATGAAACAAAATGACATAACATAAACATATGGTGCTACATAGAACTACATACTAAGTTAGACAAACTAGAACAGACTGGTACATGAGGTAGAGAACTCTGCTCACAAGCTTACAATCTAGAGGGAATGGGCTACATGAGACACATAAGGGATTGAAGAGGTTAGAAGGATCGAAGTTTTAGTAACAGAAAGTGTGGATGGGTGGCACTAGGTGGGATAGGCCAAAGATGAATTGTCTGTTCTAGCTAGGTGGGATCAGCTAGAGGTAAAGTGACCGGTATTCTAGTGGGTTGGGTAGTAAGCTTCTTTAAAGAGATACGTTTTGAAGGACTTTTTAAAGTTTGAAAAGGAAGGAGAGAGCTGTATGCTCTGCAGAAGGGAGTTCCAGTGAGAGTTTTAGTCCCATTGAGGAGTGCAAAGGTCGTTCAGGGAGGTATTAGTTAACAAGGGAGGCAATGTACAGAGGGGCGGAGGAGTGGAGGGCTTTGTAGGTTAAAGACAGAATTAAAATTTTTATCCTTGAGCAGATGGGGAGGCAGTGGAGGGAGAGGAGCTGCCGAATCAGACCGACGTGCAAGAAAGATGAGTCTGGCAGCTGTGTTTTGGGTAGATTGCAGGGGAGACAGATGAGCCAGAGGTAGTCCAGTCAGAAGGCTGTTACAGTAGTCAAGCTGAGAGATCATAAACGAGTGCACTAGTATTTTGGCGGTCTCTTCGCTGAGGAACTGGCGAATGCGTGCGATGTTCCTTAGGTGCAGACGACAGGATTTTGCTAAAGACTGAATATGAGGAATGATGGAGAGAGCAGAGTGAAAAGGGACACCAAGACATCGGACACGGTCAGCTGGTACGATTGTAGGGACAGAGTTTGAGGGAGGGCAGATAATCAGTTCTGTTTTGGAAAGGTTAAGTTTCAGACATCCAAGTGGAGATGGCCGACAGACACTCAACTACACGTGACACTAGAGAGGGAGTGAGGTCAGGGGAGGAGAGGTAGATCTGAGTATCATCCGCGTTCAGGTGGTATTGGAAACCAAAAGAGCGGATGAGTTCTCCCAGAGAGGTGGTGTACAGGGAAAACAACAGCAGGCCAAGAACTGATCCTTGCGGAACACCAACAAAGTGCGGAACAGGCAACAATGTCGCTCCAGCAAGCAACACTGAATAGGCACGCACAGATAAGTATAACTCAATCCAAGAGAGTGCCATACCACCTATTTCAAATGAGGATAATCTATTAAGAAGGAGGCAGTGGTCAGCAGTGTCAAAGGCAGCAGAGAGATCTAAGAGGATCATCACTGAGAAGTGGCCTTTAGATTTGGCAAAAAGGAGGTCGTTTGATACTCTAGTGAGGGCTGAGTAGAGTGTAAGGGTCTAAAGAAAGATTGAAAAGGGTCAAGTAGGTCATTGGCAGTCAGAAGGTCCGTTAGTCGCGAGTGCACCGTTCTCTCCAGCAACTTGGACACGAAGGGGAGAAGGGATATAGGACGGTAGTTAGATTGAAGAGTGGGGTCGAGGGAAGATTTTTTCAATACATGTAAAATTTGGGCTTGCTTGAAGGTTGACTGTACTATTCCTCTATAGACCCGGTCGGTCTCTGCCACCATCCCGCGGTACTTTGGGCATGCAGGGATGCCAAAGATGTAGTGAATGCTCAGTTTGAGCGTTCGCTACATTTCCTATGTCAAACTGAGGCCAATTAAAGTGGCCTCATCTGACACTGCGGATCCCAGTGCAAGTCCTTTCAGCGGGGATCCTCAGCACAGCACATCACGGGGAGCCGCAATGAGCTGTTACATGCAGGACAGTCTATGCCGTCCTGCAGCTTTTTTTCAGTAAAATGTAGCTGATGCTTGCTTTGAGCATCAGCTACATTTTCTGTGTCAGAGTGAGGCCACTCAAAAGATCCCTGCTGCGGGATCCGCACACAGCTCATCACCACGATAAGTCGTTTAATACAGGGAATTCTATGCCATCCTACAAGCCTCTAGGAACTAAAAAGTATGATGGCATAGAACTTCCTACAAGCAGGAAGGGGTTAATACCAATGAAAGTTACGAAATCTCCAGCTATGTAATCAGCAGAGCATTGGTGACTTTCACGCACCATGCGCCTCAGCTCTTGGTGATCTCGCTCTGTGGCTTTATGTGGTCTTCTTTGTGGCTGAGCTGTTCCTAAATGCTTTCACCTTCCAATAATACCACTTACAGTTGATTGTAGAATATCTAGCAGGGAAGAAATTTCACAAACGGACTTATTGTGGCATCCTATCACAGTCAGGGCCAGACTGGGAACAAAAACCAGCCCTGGAAAAAAATTGTATACCAGCCCCATAGCATAACATTTTTAAACCAGCCCCATAGCATAATATAATTTTTTTTGTTCATAAAAGGGGAAACCATGCATGTTTTAAAAACACATCTGAACAGAGTATTATTTATAGATAAGACTGATATAAAAGCCTGCCTAGGGCAATATATGAATTGCCCTGTGCAGAGGTATATATCGGAGCAGTGTGTGAGACATATCCTTGTGTACATATTTCTGTAGCCTCTCTCTCTCTCTCTCTCTCGTAGCGTCTCTCTCTCTCTCTCGTAGCCTGCGTCTCTCTCGTAGCCTGCGTCTCTCTCTCTCTCGTAGCCTCTCTCTCTCTCGTAGCCTCTCTCTCTCTCTCGTAGCCTCTCTCTCTCTCTCTCTCTCGTAGCCTCTCTCTCTCTCGTAGCCTCTCTCTCTCTCTCGTAGCCTCTCTCTCTCTCGTAGCCTCTCTCTCTCTCTCGTAGCGTCTCTCTCTCTCTCTCGTAGCGTCTCTCTCTCGTAGCGTCTCTCTCTCTCTCTCTCTTTCTCTCGTAGCCTCTCTCTATCTCTCTCGTAGCCTCTCTCTCTCTCTCGTAGCCTCTCTCTCTCGTAGCCTCTCTCTCTCGTAGCCTCTCTCTCTCTCTCTCGTAGCGTCTCTCTCTCGTAGCGTCTCTCTCTCGTAGCGTCTCTCTCTCTCTCTCGTAGCCTCTCTCTCGTAGCCTCTCTCTCTCTCTCGTAGCGTCTCTCTCTCTCTCTCTATCTCGTAGCGTCTCTTTCTCGTAGCCTCTCTCTCTTGTAGCGTCTCTCTCTCTCTCGTAGCATCTCTCTCTCTCTCTCTCTCGTAGCGTCTCTCTCTCTCTTGTAGCGTCTCTCTCTCGTAGCGTCTCTCTCTCTCTCGTAGCGTCTCTCTCTCTCTTGTAGCGTCTCTCTCTCGTAGCGTCTCTCTCTCTCTCGTAGCGTCTCTCTCTCTCTCGTAGCGTCTCTCTCTCTCGTAGCGTCTCTCTCTCTCTCTCTCTCTCGTAGCGTCTCTCTCTCTCTCTCTCGTAGCGTCTCTCTCTCTCTCTCGTAGCGTCTCTCTCTCTCGTAGCGTCTCTCTCTCTCTCTCATAGCGTCTCTCTCTCTCTGTCTCTCTCGTAGCCTCTCTCTCTCTCTGTCACTCTCGTAGCGTCTCTCTCTCTCTGTCACTCTTGTAGCGTCTCTCTCTCTCTCCTGTAGTGTCTCTCTCACCTCTCCCCTTCCCCTGTAGTGTCTCTCGCTCTCCCCTTCCCCCTGTAGTGTCACTCTTACCCCCTTTCTCCCTGTGGTGTCACTCTTACCCCCTTTCTCCCTGTGGTGTCACTCTTACCCCCTTTCCCCCTGTGGTGTCACTCTTACCCCCCTTCCCACAGTGGTGTCACTCTTACCCCCCCTTCCCACAGTGGTGTCACACTCCCCCCCCTTTTCATCTGTAGAGTCACACTCCCCCCCTTCCCCTTGTAGTGTCACTCTTTCCCCCTCCCCCCTGTAGTGTCACTCTTTCCCCCTCCCCCCTGTAGTGTCACTCTTTCCCCCTCCCCCCTGTAGTATCACTCTTCCCCCGTAGTGTCTCTTCCCCTTTCCCCCTTCCCCGTGCTCTCACTCACCCTGCTGTCTCTTCCTCCTCACCGCACCGCGCAGGAACTGCTGCTGCAACATCCGGCGGCAGCAGGAGAATTTCTTAAAGAGGCGGCAGCCTCCGAACTTCTTAAAGTGTCCTGCCGCCACTTTAATCAGTTCGGCGGCCGTCGCCACTTTAAGAAATTCGCCTGCTGCCGCCGGATGTTGCAGCA
Source organism: Pelodytes ibericus (assembly GCA_036172795.1). Lineage (NCBI taxonomy): Eukaryota > Metazoa > Chordata > Amphibia > Anura > Pelodytidae > Pelodytes > Pelodytes ibericus. The sequence goes on along the minus strand of CM069860.1, from coordinate 141,615,974 downwards.
GCCGAACTTCTTATAGTGGTGGCTGCCGCCTATTGGCTTTAAGTGGCCAAGGCGGCCCTGGAGAAGGCGGCCCACCGTGATTTTTCCCGGTATCCCGGTGGGCCAGTCCGGCCCTGATCACAGTACCATGCTTGAATTCACTGAGCTCTTTAGAATGGCCAATTTTTTCACAAATGTTTGTAAATGCAAGTGAAACAACTGAATTAAATAATTAAGAGGCGTGTCTTGACGAGTTCCAAGATATATGGGCTCCCTGGAAAGATTATGACCTCAGGACCTCTAGCACTGAGTCGTAGTTTAAGCGCACCACAATATAATACAGTCGAATCCCCTTCGCGGGTTCTCCTGGCCGAGACTCCACATCGCAGACCCCTAGTATGATTCCAGTATGATTCTTGAATGACTGAATGAATGAGCTGAATGACTAGTACGAATGGAGGAGTGTGATTGTATGGATACGAGTGCAAGGTAAATAGCGATGCTGATGACCTACTAGATCCTCACGAGAAGATCTGCCATCGCTGCGACCCACGTATCTCCAATATTTTACCCTACAGGAGGGTAAGTGAGAGACGGGGAAAGTAGGTTGACACAGAAGGGCCAAAGGAAGGGCATGCCAAAATGCTTAAACAAAGGAGAGCCCAACTATATCAGTACATTGGAGACAAATAATGAGGATCACTATACTTTTGTAACCTCTTAAATTATGGATGTGTATTGTCACGATTATGTACGTATTGTAATTTTTGTTTTTTGCATAATAAAAATAAATACATTTAATTAAAAATAAATAAATAAAAAAGGTGTGTCCCAAAAGTTGTTACTTGTAGTGTATGTGGGATGGACATGGTCTATGTCAAAGATGGCTTAGTTTGGTAATTAGAGTTCAAAGGTTATTAGAAATATGTAAGTAAACTTCTAAATAGATACACGTCTACATGGCTAACTCGACAATAATGATTACCTCAAAATGATTAATGTAAAGTTATCTGCATGGTTTGGGTAATATGTCCGTACTGGTGATTGCAGACTATGTAAAAATGAATTGTTGTATTTGGGATAACATGCTGAGTATGGTATTTAAAAAAAAAAAAAAAAAAAAAGGAGAAAGGAAAAAACTTGGATTTTAAAAAAAAATTGAAAAAAATGAATGTAGGATTTCTCATTAAACTGGAATTTTGCAAGTGATTGTTATTTATTTGTAAAACAACATTTGTAAGTAATGCTATGCAATACAATACAATATACAAATGGTAGATAACATAACAAGATTTCTGACTAATTGGATGAAAGTATTCATTATGGTAATATGAACTGTTATTGGGGCTATTCTGCTGGTGCTCATGGAGAATAAAGGGTTAAAAGCTTCTGCAAGAACACTGCACATTATGCAATGAAATCACCAGGCACTGTTTACTTATGTCTTTCTGAATTAGGTGGCTTCATCTTGTTACATCACAGAAGATTGAAATAACCATATATAGCAGATAAACTTTTAGGCTGTGATACAATGAAAGATGATAGAAGACAAAGCATCTGTCAAAATTGATCTAAGTGATTCGTTTGCATTCCTTTCAAGATGCTGATATGCTTAAATTAGCCCTTTCAGTTTTACTATATACCATGTTTTTGCTTTCTTTAATACTCTTCATCCAAACTATTGTAACATTTATTCTATCTTTTATTCAAAGAGAATATTATCCCAGTGACTGAGAGTTAAAAAGTAATAATAGAAAAGTGTAACACTATAATAATTAAATTTTACTAACTTTTTGAAAGCCATTTTTGAAAAGCCATGTGTACTAAGCGACATTACTCTTTCAATATGTATCTAATAGTGAGTAATATATTTTGAAACTGTTTGTTTTATTTCAGTTTAAATGGCCCTTACTGTGACCTGTTTTCTGTTCTTCTGATTAACTTTGATTATGATCTACATTTTCCCAAAATAAAGGTCAGATTTTTTAATACAATTTTAACTAAAACATTGGTTACAAAAAAATACGTTTCTTATGTTTAAATCTACTTATATCGATAAGGTTTCATATTAATGTCATCCTACAGAGGCTTTAAAACAGATATCAATGAAAGGTGGACAAAAACTCATTGTATCATCAAAGGGATAAGACTACTGTCCAACAAGTAGTCTGAGAAGAATATTTAGATCCTGATTTCAAATCTGTATTGGATCAATAATTTTATAATAGTTTTAATTGTGCTCACAGTTAAAAAATCATGACCTTTTTATTGTCAGGTATAATTTAAAATATGCTACATTCTATATTCCATAAAACAAATCTAGAAACAAATTTTCTAACATTTTCAGCAATTAGAATTAGTTAGTATGCATGCTATAATAATAATAATAATAATAATATTATTAATAATAATTAATAATAATAATATTAATAATAAGTAGTGTAGTGGTATCCCTAAGTGAGAAGTATGTAAGGAACCCTTTTAAGTGCTTTCTGGTGTTAAAGCTAATCTATTCAGATAGACCTGTCTGTTAATCTAGCATTTATATACTGATCTATGTAATATATGTATGTATGTATGTATATAAATATATATATATATATATATATATATATATATATATATATATATATATACTGTAAGTAGAATATTACTATAAATCACAGAAATATGTTTCATATATTTTCTTAATTCTGAAATGTATGCAAATGTATGTATCTGTATGACCGCTTTAGCTGAGGTTTCTTAAACATATACAAACATGCTATTGCCTTAATATACTTAAGGGTTTACTCAATATGTACCGATCGGTCTAGAACTGGATTAGGTTTGGGAATGATAGCTGAAATTCACAAATCCCTGAAATGCGGATGCTCATTATCCCTCAATTTGGGTGTGAATCGACTGCTCAGGTCGTTGGAAACCGAATAATCAGAGGCGTTCTGAACCATAGGTTTTCGGCTATGAGATAAGGTCCAATCATCCCGAACCTGCTCCAATTGCAGCTTAAATAGTTGCATTTTGGGAAAATACCCCCAGACCCTCATTAAAACTAAATGAACCACCCGGGTCTGGGCAAATGCTCCCAGACCCCCATTAAAAATAAATGACCCCCCACAGTCTGGGGATTGGGAAAATGCCCCTAGACCCTCCTTAAAACTAAATGAACCCCCTGGGTCTGGGCAAATGCTCCCAGACCTTCATTAAAAATAAATTACACAACCCCCCCCCCCCCTTGAGGTCTGGGGAGAGATCTAGAATAAGAAAATCATAATACATGTGGCAAATACAAAATAGTTGTTCAACTGCTGCTCAAAACAGATTTGAGCAGCACATCAAATACCTGGTCCTCCACTCAGTACAATGCAGAACTCTGCATGCCTTTTTATAAAATTCACATTCTTCTTTCTTTCGTAAAGCACTTGAAGTTCTTTTATTTAAATTATTCTTTAATAACTTCACAAACCAACTCACTAGGTATTGTAGAATTATCCCATTGACTTAAATATATTCACTTTTCAACAATTCAATAGAGATCTTATTATGTCCTTCTTGCTATACTGAAAGAGTTTAAGGATAGTTTATAATTAGTGAGAAAGATGCTGAATGGGTCATCATTCATGCATTGACAAACTTATGCTCATTGAATTTAATAATCACATAAATTCACTCATACTTAGTTTAATGTTTTAGAGTATGAAAAGCTCCTGTCCTTTTTGATATATTGTAAATTAATCCTGTTTGGTTTATCCATAATTGGATTAATGATTGAGGAGAGTACATTTCATTCCTTTCTACTCCTAACAACAGTTATGTGAGGATGGAATTTTGGTTTATTCAAGAGCTGAAATCAATTTTATTTCTAGCAGCCATTTTGTTTTAATATATACATGTACGCCTTGTGTCTTTAAGGTCACCGGAGGTGATCAGACGTTGTTGCCATCAAAAAACCCCTCTGGTGCACATATGATTGCTCCAAGCAGTGAAAATATGTGCCATACCGGAAGAGCAGCGCCATACTGGAAATGCTGCTTCCCTGTTGTGAGCCAGTGCTTCGGAAGCTATAAATCCCAGCTTCCATCACTCTGTTGTAGTTGGTAGACTCCCTCTAGTGGCAATCTGAGGTATTATAACAACAAAAAATTAAAAACAATAGTTAGGGTTGAGAGCTAGGATTAGGGTTACACTGAGGTTTAGGGTTAAGGTATAGAAGATACAGAGAAACATGCAGATTTAGACACTTTACAGGGGTAAAGGTGGTGTGTAACAAAATATAAAAATGGGATTAGACATAAGAAGGATGTTAAAACCTACTTGCTAAGATGCCATTTATATATGGCTCATAAATACTTGAGATGCAATTAATATAAATCTGGAAGCTTATATTTTAGTTATCTAAATTGCTCATTATTGTGTGTCTGACAAATAATGTGTTATTAGATCATGGTATACTAGGTGTTTATAGGAAAGACATTAGTTTGTAATATCTACAATACTCTGGGCTGCTGGGAAATATAATGCGAATGGTATCTAAATCTTTCTTATGTGATCTGGAATATAATGACTGGTATAGGTATAAAGGCATGTTTTCTTATTTCTTATTCAACACTTGTAGCATTTTTCTCAGTAATATTTATTAATACATTTGAGATTTGTATAAAACCTTGTGTGATTTGGGGCTAGCTAATGATGACCCTACATGGATAATTTATGAGCCTAATAAAATATAATAAGGAGATTAAATAAAAGAAAGCTGTTAAAACCTATTTGTCAACATTTCATTTAGACATGTTGATATATACAGAGGGAGGCAAATAATTGAAAGCAGCAAGCTTGTAATATAGCGAGCTAAATTGTTGTTCAAGGTGCTTTGGATGAAGAATATGTTATTGGATGCTTGGTTTATAAGAAAGATAATTTATAGTAGTTATTATACTCAATTGGGTCTATTCACAAAAATTTGACTTTGGAGATCGACTCAAGTTTGACTTAGAATAAAAACCCCAAGTTATAATCAAAGCTACTTTTGAGACTAAGTCAAACTCGGGTGCCGAATTATTAAAAATAGCTTTGATCATTTTGCCTTCCATTGCTTTCAATGAGGTAGATTCAAATCTGTTTTTTTTTTATATAAATCAAAATCAGGAAGCCAGTTTGACTTAGTCTCAGAATGAAAGTTGACCTTCAAAGTTGAATTTTAGCAAATAGACCCATATGTATTCCATCAAACGTGAAATATAGGTTGAACAATGTACCAAACTGAATAACGTCATCTAGTGTTTGGGCACGTTGACCTGTAAGGGTTTGAAAATCTTTACCAGTAAGGGTATACAGACGTAACAGAAGGAAACACTTTCAGGCTCCAAAAGAAGGACCTCCCATAGCTCAAACCCCTCTGAGCTTTTCATCGCAAAATACTTTTTGACTGTTATGTCCCTCATATATTTGTTCAAATCAGTTAGTGTTTCAAAATGATTAAACATGTCAGTAGGTGAAAATGAAAGTCCCCTTGAAAGTAGAATGAGGTCTTCATTAGTTAGTTGTCTTGATGATAAGTTCAGTAAATGTTCACAGTAAGGGTATAGACTGATTGCTTTACTTAAAAAAGGCTTTTGCATAGTCATTTGTACCTTGCTGGAAGAGGTACTTAGGTGCTTTGGATTTGGGATATGATTCAAAGACTTTCATGGCCTTATATTGAAAAAATTGGATGAGGACTTTGGGACAGGGAATTTGTTCCAAGTGGTTTGGTATTAATAATGGCACCCCATGGCCCATGATAAACATGTGAAACAGTTGGTAAACCTTGCCCCTCTCGATGTGCATATGAGCACTATACATTTTGTATGCAGCAATTATAATAAATCAAAGAAATGTATACTGAGTGCAGCTTCTGACCTGTTTTTCCTATTGCTTGGAGGAGATTTGAGGGTTTCTGGTTGGTGATGCTCCCCAGTACTAAAAAGGTGTCTACTTTAATTTGAAGTTGGCGCCAGTGGTCCAATTGTTTTCATATACAAATTAATAATTCTCCCAGCAGGGTTGTCCACTCTCCCTTCTCTACATTCTCTCTTCGGAACCACTGGTTGCCATGATCTGTAATAATTCAGAAATAACGGGTATACGGATTTGGGAACTGAAGAGTAAGCTAAACTTATATGTGCATGATATTCTCATTTCTCTTTATGATCTAGAGCAATCATTGGTTCCTTTGATGGAAGAAATAAGAAATTATGGGTCATTGTCAAATTATAAGCTGAATATGAGTAGGTCTCAGGCCACTAAATTAGCCCTATCAGAAAGATATATAGCAAGACATAACTTTAGATGGAAACATCGTGGATATGCTATTTGGGGATTGTAATACTAAAACAATTGACACCATAGTGGAGGCAAATGATTCAATATTTTTTTTTTCCTTTCTTCCCTTTTAAGACACTCAGTTCAAATGTTCTAATGGGATTGAACATCCCTAATTTTATCTAACACGTTCTTGTGTCTCTACTTCCCCTCCCTCCCTCCCTCCCTCCCTCTCTAAAATGCGAAAATATCCATATTATCCCAGGCTTTCACTGGATTAAATATTCATAATTATATTCAGTGCGTTTAACCAGCGCATGTCATGTTGATCGTGAAAGGGGGAGAAAAAAGAAAAAAAAAAAAGGAATGAAGAACACTCAGTGAACTTAAATAGGCAACTCCCTGGGACTAAATTTTTGGCCACGTTCCAGAGGTCTACTACCTCTCTGAATCTGGACTCTAAAATCCTCTTTCCAGCACTAATTGGAGATCTATCTGTTTTTGGATCTCGTCCCAAGTTGGGATTTCTTGCCTCCTCCAGAAACATGCCAAAGATAATTTGGTTGTGGATGTAGATATTTATCGCCAAAATTGATTTTGGTGAAAGCATAGGACCCAGATTGAAGTGAAAAAGGAAAGACTGGGGTGAGAGAGTAACACTTTTTTCTAAAATGAAATCAGTGAGGATGGACAATTTTTCCTTAATAGGGGTCAGGCGATCACAAGACAAACATATATGATGGTGTGTACCTTCTCCCCTTCCACATCTCCAGCACTGATTTGGAAAACTAGGAGATATTATATTAAGACCTGAAGGAACCATATACTAACGAAAGAGAATTTTATAAAATAATTCCTGTAGGCTGATACCGTGTAGTGCTACTCTGGTACTCCTACAGGCGGCCGACCATGCCTCCACCTTGAAGACCTTACCGAGGTACAATTCCCAGTATCTAAAATGGTCGATCTTATCGTGAGTAGACAAATTGTCAAAGAGGACCTGTAATTTAGAGGTAATCTTCAAATGATTCAATATTATTAAAGAAATGATATAAACAAGTGGGAGAATGAAAGTGACTTTTTCTTTCCTGGATGGGGAGAATGAATGTAATTTGCTCTCATATAATACCCAAGTGGTTCAATGTATTGCGAATGGTGCAGATACAGCTCCCTTTAACCTGGATAAGCCCCTGTCAGACCACCATAAAAAGATTCCTCCTTGTGGATAAAAAGGCAAGCATTTCAAGAATTGTGCATATTATACACCAGAAGAGGGGGCTTGTGTCTCCATGGTTTAGAAAGAACAATATGTAAATTGGAGGATTGGTACTATAAAGAGCAAGAGCTGATAGGCCTTTCTTGTTTAAAATGCTTATTGTGGCTGGACCAGCATAGAGTCAGTTTGGGTTACGTTAGAATTTGGTAATCATACAGTAACTTGTGTAGGTGTGTTTTATAGGCCCCCTGAACAAATAGACTAATAAATCTACTAGTTGAGGAAATAGCTTAAATGACAATGAAGGAGGAAGTAATCATCATGGGTGACTTAAATCTTTCTGATGTTAACTGGAAATCCAAAATAGCTGCCTGCGCCAGGAGTAAGCATATCCTAAACTACCTACTTGGATTATCTCTAAAGCAAGTAGTTGAGAAACCAATTTGAAAGCAGGCCATATTAGATTTTGTATTCACAAATGGAGATTTGGTATCAGATATTACTGGAGGCGTGCTTTAATATAAGAACAGTGACGCAGTCACACCACACACAAAATAATAAGTTTTAGATTTTAGAGAAACTGACTTTTCTAAACTTAGATTATGTGTAAAGGAGTCATTATCAGACTGGAGCAGTTTAAATGGAGTGCAGGAGAAAAGCAACAGAAAATTGCATTAGGCTTGTCAGTAAGAGCAAAACATTTAAGAAACCAGTGTTTACTGTGGCAAAGGTGGCCAAAATAGTAAAAAAAACTAAAAGCTAGCATTTAGTATGTAGTGGTATAAAAAAAACTCAGAGTGAGGAAAATAGAAAGATCTAAAAGAGTAGGCAGAAGGAGGCAAAGCAAGCTATAAAAGCTTCCAAAGCACACACTGTGACTTTACAGCACTATTATCTCACTTTGGGTCTGGGGACACAGAATACAGTCTATAAGTCATAATTCTGAACAGAGACTTGCATTGAATATGAGGGTAATGTAACTATTACATCACAGGGGGGCAGAGTTATGATCCAGTTTGATAAAGTCAGTCTCCTCTCTTTGTGTTGGAAGGCACTAGTCCTGCCCACTAGTGATACACAGAAGACAGTAAGACAGCAGGGGCGTATCTTATGACATCATCCTGCAGGCACTGGCCACAGTTGGAAAGTACCGTATTTGCCTGAATATAAGACGAGGGTTTTTCAGAGCAAATGCTCTGAAAAAGACCCTTCGTCTTATATTCGAGGTCGTCTTATAGTCTGACCTCAAATCGAGGTCAGACTATAAGACAGGGATCCAGGTCCCCTGCCGAGCTGGTGTCTAGTGGGGGCAGACATCCTCCATGCTACCCGTCACTTCTGTCTATTATAACAGACAGCCAGTCCGTCATAATAGACGGAAGTATCGGGCAGCATGGAGGATGTCTGCACTATTGTGCAGACATCCCCCGGCTGCCCAAATCTCCTGGTGGCTAGTGGGGGCAGCCGGAGGATGTCTGCACGATAAGCGCAGACATCCTCCACTGCTGCCCGGCACGTCCGTTGGGACTTCTAAGATGAAGACGGGTCCTTCCGGCTTCATCATAAAGGTCCGGGCGGAAATGCGGAGTAGCAGCGGAGGATGTCTGCGCGTATCATGCAGACATCCCCCGGCTGCCCCCACTAGCCACCAGGGAGTGAGAGACAAGGTGAGGGGATGGAGGGGGGGCAGAGAGAAACAGGGCAGAGAGAGACAAGGGGAGGGAGGGGGGGCAGAGAGAGACAAGGGGAGGGAGGGGGGCAGAGAGAGACAAGGGGAGGGGGGCAGAGAGAGAAAAGGGGAGGGGGGCAGAGAGAGAAAAGGGGAGAGAGGGGGCAGAGAGAGACAAGGGGGGAGAGAAACAAGGTGAGAGGGAGTGGGAGAGAGAGAAAAGAAGAGAGGAGGTGGAGAAAGAAAGAAAAGTTTGCGGGGAGGGAGAGACAACGTGGGATGGAGGGGGAGAGAAATAATACTGGGGGGAGAGAGAGTGACAAAGCTGGGGGGAGGGGGAGAGAGAGGCAGCATTGGCACATAAAAGTAAATAAAAACAATAAATGCATTTTTTTTAATATCATAATTTTTATTAAAAAACAATTTACATGTGAATATATACAAGTTAAACTTTTTTCCTATAGGGTAGTCTTATATTCAGGCTTTTCGTTTTTTTCCTAAAGGAATATCCAAAGTTTGGGGGGTCGTCTTATTTTCGAGCAAATACGGTAAGACTTGCTGGAAGATTTTGGAGAATCTTGCATCATGGGTAAAATTCTTAAACTGGATGCTTAGTTTTAGTTTTACTTTTATAAGCAATTAATTCAAACATAAAAAAAAGTAGCATATGTCTTATATATATGTTTGTTTTAAAACACAGTTTATAGGTAATCTAGTTACATCTTATGTAAGTGGTAGTCTCCCTTTAACCCTTTAAGGACCAGGGATTTTCCAAGGCCAAGGACCAGAGCGTTTTTCAATTTTTATTATGCGGTTTTTGAAACATAATTTTCCTCTCTCTCATTTAACGCACCCATACAAGTTATATGTTGTTTTTTAAAGGACAGTTAGAGCTTTCTTTTGATACCCTATACATAAAAATTATTTACATTTTAGTATTAAAAAATACATATAAAAGATGAAATTTTGGGGAAAAAGTGCGATATCAGATCCATAAAAATCACGCAACAGGCACACAGGGGTTAAATTTTATTAAATAAATATATTAAAATTACCTTTATTAAAAAAAACTTTATAAATTGCAAACATACATTTTTTTGTAAAGGGCCATAAAGTGGAAAGAAACTGATCACAGTTACAAACTTTAATCAGCATTGAAAGGGTTAATTCCCCCCCCATACGGTCGCTAATGCTGCGGCTCTTATGACGAGTTAACTTGTCATAAGGTCGTGAAGGGGTTAATATGACAACATTATGGTTGGTTTTAGAGTTCGGTAGGCACTAGGGGGCAGGTTTATTATTGGGGGGAATTAAGGTTAGGGTTCATTATGGTTGCAATTGATGTTTCATATGGAATTAGAGTTGGGGTACATTATAGTTAGGTTTTCGGCTGGCATTAGGGTTAGGGTTTTTGATTTTTGCAATACTTAATTGGAAACAAACCTTTCGCAGGCTTTCCACTTTGGACTGGACCTTTCACCACGGCATTGGACAGAGGAAAATAATACTGCAAACTATGTAACACTCTTTTTAAAATAATAATAATAACAATAATAATAATAATACAGTGGACTGGGTTTTAATATAAATCTCTGTTGATCTCATAATTCCAAGTGATTATGTTTGTTTCTATTGCTTCTAGTCGTGGTTATTTTAATCTACTGGTAATAGGGGACAAAAGATCGGGGTTGGGGGGGAATTGATAACAGATAATTACCAAAACTTCAGTGTTTACTGCAACCAATTCTAACAGCTCTCTTCTGCAATCCATCCTTTGGATTAAAAAAAATCAAGGTCACATATGAAATATTAATGAATAGAAGAGCCGAAGGAGTTTGGAACTGCAGTGGACATAATTTGTGTAAAGTCCTCATCAGTTCATTGGTCACTAAGACTGGGTTTCTGTCAGGTTATCTGAAAAGGTGGATAGTTTTCTTTTTAACCCCTTAGTGACAAGACATTTTGACCTTGACTTTCCCTTGGTGACAAGGGCTGTTTTTACGTTTCTGGGGTGTTTGTGTTTAGCTGTCATTTTCATCTTTCTCACATACTGTACCCACACAACTTAAATATTGTTTTTATCGTCATAAGAAGGGCTTTCATTAGATACTATTATGTTCTTCATATCTTATAATTTATTACAAAAAAATATGATGAAAAATTTAAAAAGAAACACTTTTTATAACTTTGACCTAAAATATAATTTACACAAATACAATCATTAAAAGACCACATCATTAAAAGACCCCATCTAATTAGTTTCTAAATGTTGTCCTGAGTTCAAAAATATGCTTGTTTCCATGTTTTCTTCAGTTTTTTTGTGAGTTTTTTTCTTATATTGACTTTTTAACCCCAACTCTAACCCTTATGCTAACCCTTAATATATTTTAATTTAAATTTAATTGTAACCTTATCCCTTATGCTAACCTTAATTTAATTGTAACCCTAGCTGCTATAGTAACCCTAACCCTAGATTTAAGCTAAGTAAGTCTTTTTTTTTCTTAAGACCTTAATTGCAATGTTGCTTACTGCCTCTAGGGGCAGTCAAGCAACATATTCAGACCGTCGGAAGCGATTGTGGGTGCCCCAGGGCCGGAATTTCGGTGCTGACTATTGCCTCAACATCAAGGCAATAGAGCAGCACCATCAGAGTTGTTTTCGCAATTGGTGATCGCGAAAACTGCTCGTTTTACCGCAGGACGTGTCAAGCACGTCCATTCTCAGGAATGGAGTTCCTGGTTGAACATTCCTGACATGTCCATTGTCGCGAAGAGGTTAATGTGCAGAGTGTTGTTGTAATGACAACGCTAGCTGGTACCACTGCTGTTCTGATGAGCTGCAAGTCCTTCTCTCAGGAATACAATAGCCTTTCTTTACCACTAGCTCTGGAAAAAATATTTCCTAATATATATATGTGATCACTCACAAGAAGACGGGTGAACTTCAACCGATCTGACCTGCCATGCAATATTAGCTTCAGTGAAAACACAAGAAATATTGAACTCTTTCTCGACCATTCAGAACTATCCCACAGAATCAAAATGTGAAATGTATTCATAGTAAAAAAGGTTACATATATGAGGGATGAATATGATTGCTTTTCGGCGTGTATACTCTATATGTGCTAGGTGTGCGCCGCACAACAAGCACGGATCCACGCTTTTTCTGGAGTTTGTGTGCTCCGAAACAGAGAGCACACAAACCCCGGAAATACATCCGAGGGACTGACGGCAGCTGCGAATTCATCAACAGTCACTCGTATACTTTTCGTGCTGATCGTATTGGCAAAAGAGTTAGTGACTGTTGCAGAATTGGCAGCTGCCATCAGCCCCTTGGATGTATCTTGTGTAATTCCGGGGGTTTGTGTGCTGTCTGTTCGGATACATTGTGCCCCTGAGTGACAGGTGTGCTCCGGACTGGCAGCACACCTGTCACTCAGGGGCATGATACGGCCCTGTTGCTTTTGACATTTTCAACAAATAATTTGCTATTTAAAAGACTTCTTGGAACTCTGAGAGTGATAGGAACGAAAGCATAATATGATTGATTTCCCTTGGCTATCTAGATAAATCAATAAATCAAGGCATTATGTCACTTGGCATGTGCCTTAAAAGAAACCTAATACCTGTAATTAAGATTTCCAGATGCCTCCTGCCTCAAGGTAGGGTAGGACAGAGAGGCGGTTACAGACAGAAAAAAGAAAGGGTTTTTATACATAGTGAGTGGAGACAAATACTAATCACCCCCTGAGACTGGAAGAGCAAAGATTTCATAGGCAGCAAAGGAAGGGATTCTTTACGGTTAGGACAATAAAGTTATGGAACTCACTGCCAAGAGAGGTAGTGCTATCAACCACAATAGATGCATTTAAAAATGGTCTGGATTTTTTTTTAGAAAAGCAGAACATACAGGGGTATTAATAATAGAATGAGCATTAATAATAGAGCTTTTTGATCCAAGGAGAAATCTGATTGCCCTTTTGGAGTCAAGAAGGAATTTTTTTCCCCCTAGGAGGCAACATACTAAACAGCTTCCTTAGGGTTTTTTTTTGCCTTCTTTTGGATCAAAACGCTGAAATGATAGGTAGAACGGTTGAACTTGATGGACTTGTGTCTTTTTTCAACCTAAATTACTATGTTACTATGTTACTACTACAGTGAGAGTTAGTTAGATATAGGATCCTCTATACATTGTTAAATGTCCTTATATAAGAAGGAAGTGTGAACCAGGAGTAAATTCCAAGGAATATTATTTTCTTAATCCTTCAAGTAAGCATGTAATTTATTTTTATTGCTTGCTAGCATCTTTAAATGGGTTATCTACTTGTCACCTGTCACTTGTTTGATAGGCAGCTCAGCGTTACATGCCTAAGATTTCTCTTATACCTACATTTTATTTTTTTGCATAATGCTTGTCCCCTTTGCCCTGGGCTGATAACCATAATAAGAGAATTGGGCTGATGGCTGACACTGTCTCTGAGCTCTCACCTTCCAGTGCATGGAAGGTAAACATTGACGTGTCACTTCTCACAGAGAGGTCTTACTTAGCTGTCACCACTGATAATGATGCTGTCATCCCCCATCCTTTTTATTCTGCATTCATAATAAAAAGGAGAATAACTTGGGGTCAGCCATGGAAAGACAGTGTCTGTATTGGACATACACACTGCCTTTCCATAGACCAGCACAAAACTCTTTGTACAATTAAGACCAACACATTGTACAATTAAGACCAAGGCTTTTTTCAATTGAGAACTGTTTAATTATTTTAGTCATCATCTGTGTGTACAATAGGGCATCAGTAGTCACAGTACCAAACTGAAAGGTGGTTTACGGGCCCTTCCTTCATGAATGAAAAAGTAATTGTCCCCTCTGTAAGCATTAATTGGCAACCAAACCCATTGGTCCTGTCATTGTGATTTTTACTACAGTCAAGCTAAAAACATTGATGGATTGAGGATTGAGCATAATGGGAGTCATAGAAGGAAACAGAGGATTCTAGTCCTGTAGTAAATTTCACACTACTAACATCATCATATTGTTTTCTGTTTCACTCCTAAAGTCTGTACATATTTGTCAAGTCTTGTGGTGTATAGCTCCCATTAGTATATGGTTAGCCAGTCACATATGTAGTACAGTATACCTCCCGTCAGTATAAAGATTGCCAAATATAAAGCAACAGACTCGAGGCTATGCCTATAATGGGATTTACCTGTACTTGCAGCAGTACATTATTGTTACAAATAATGAACACAAACAAGGATTTGTATAAATGCTCTTGGTAACAGATACGCAATATAAAATGTCCATTAAGTGTGTTTTTGAATTATGGTTATCATATATCAGTCACATACGGCAATATTTGTAATATTTATAAATGGTGAGGATTTCCATAGAACTTAAAGTGTTCTCTGTTGGCCAATACATCTAACTAGCTGATTAGTACCATAGAGAGGCACAGAGTCCCAGACATCAAAAAAACTGTCAATTACCGCTGTCCCACTGCTTCTCAATGAATGATTCAGAGGGAGAATCTATAATTAATCTCCAGTGATGTGCAAGTTACAAATTGATTAAGCAATGTACCGTGCAATTTGGTTCCTTTGGGGATGGGGGGGGGGGGCTTTTGGGGAGCAACTGATATACTATAATATACATATATATATATATATATATATATATATATATATATATATATACATATAAAATCATTCATAATCCTTCCTGGAGGGGGGGGGGGGGGGGCTTTTGGGGAGCAACTGATATACTATAATATATCTATATATATATATATATATAATCATTCATAATCCTTCCTGGACAACCTTGTCCATTTACCTGCAAAACACCAACCAACCATTCGCTAAGACATAGCACAATGAAGACACTCAGATGCTCAATACTTGCCAAGACATTACATGATTACTGATCATCATCTTCAAGAACATGTCGAATAATAAAAATTCCTAAAAATAATGTTGATTAGTTAATTTTAATATATTATTTTTGGTGTAAATTACTGCAACATTTTTGCTCTATATGAACAAATTATTACAGGGCACATTTAGCTTGGCTTTCCTGGAAAAGTTGTACCTTTTTTCTCCTGACAATCAGTCAAATGTTGTGAGGGACAGAGGCAAAATGGTTGGCTGAGCATTATGGTAACTGTAGACCACAATATCTGGGGTACCATATGTTAACTGGTACTCAGTTAGGGGTGAAAAGTCAGACCAGTCTTAATACCTCTCTATTCATTCTGGGTTTTTTATTTCGCCATATAAACTTTGAAAAGGCCGCCTGGATCAACATTAACCATGGTTTCGGGATTCTTATAGGTATCATACGCATGAGGAAGTTGAGCTTCGGCAGAATGTAGGCTCTAAGTACGTTGATGCGTCCTAACCACGATATCTCTGAGTTAGCAAGATCTCTTAGCTGTTTGTTAGTTTGTTGAATGAAGGGCAGGATGTTATACTCACCTATCTTATTAGGGTTTTTTGGGATATTAATTCCCAGGTAAGGACAGTGTCTTTTTACCCATTCAAAATTATAGTTTTCCATGATATATTTTTTTTCTTTTTCAGGCATATTCTTTACTAGGATCATTGATTTATTTGTGTTTAGTTTATAATTAGAAAATCTACTATAAATTTCTATTACTTTACTAACTTCATTCAGGGAGGAGACTGGATTCTCCAACAGGATTAGAATATCATCTGCGTAGAGAATTACTTTGAGTTCCATCTGACCGATTTGGCACCCTTTTATTTTGTGATTTTGTCTTATATCTTCCGCTAAAAACTCTATTGATATCACATAGAGCAGGGGGGATAGAGGGCACCCTTGGCGGGTCCCATTAGAGATGGGAAACCAGCTTGCGTCTGACCCTTTGCCTATTGATCTGGCCGTCGGGGACAGATATAGTGCCATTATGACATCCAAAATCCAGCCCGACAGGCCGTAGGCCTCCAATGCACGGCTCAGGAAAGTCCACCTCACCCTGTCGAAGGCTTTCTCTGCGTCCACCGAAAGGGCGAGGAATGGAGTTCCCGAGCCGTGCATCATTTCTAATACATTCAATACTCTTCTCACACAGTTTGCCATCGACCTACCCTTAATGAATCCGACTTGGTCCCGATGTATAATTGAGTGCAGAATTGGTTGTAGTCTTTTTGCTAGTACACTGGCATACAGTTTTATATCTACATTCAGTAAGGATATAGGCCTATAATTTGATACCAAGTCTGGAGATTTACCAATTTTTAGGACTGGAATAATATTGGCCCGTAACATTTCACTAGGGATCGATCTTTCCCTCACCATTTCATTGAAAGCTTTTGTAATATGGGGAGTTAGGATCTTGCTGAATGTTTGATAAAATAGATTTGAGTAGCCATCCGGGCCTGGAGTTTTTTTTTTACTTAGACTATTTATGGCTGTGCTAATTTCTTTTGGAGCGAAAGGTTTACATAGCTCTATAAGATGTTCTGGTGATATTTTTTTAACTACTCTGTTGTTAAAGTATGGGTCTAAATTTTCAAGTTTTGTTGGAATATTATATAGCTGATGATAATAATCATTAAAGGCTTTTGCTATTTTTGTTGGAAGACGCTGTTCGCCTTCTTCTGTTATAATCTTATGTATCACTTGTTTCGCTCTTTTTCCCTTGACTTTATTGGATAGCATTTTTTCTGCCCTGTTTCCCTGGTAGTACCACTTTGATTTCATAGTCTCTAAATTTCTTATGGCTTGTTCTTGAAGAAGTCTATTTATTTGTTGTTTTATTGTTCCTATCTCTTGGATTTTTTGTTCAGAGGGGTTTTCCTTGTTATCTCTAGATTTCCCATATAGGTCCATGTATAGATCTGTCAGGCAAGCGCCCCTTTTTTTCCTTTTTATTGATCCACTCTTAATAAAGTGGCCTCTTAAAGTTGCTTTATAGGCGCACCAAACTATGGGTTCTGAGATTTCATTATTAGCATTTTCTTTAAAAAAAAGATCGGTCATTTTGTTGACTTCTTCTATATCTTTAGATTCTTTTAATAGGAGATCGTTTAATTTCCAGGTTGAGCGGGAGCCTTTTGGTTCGCTATCCTTTAAGTCCATAACTAAAATATAAAGAAGGAGAGCTGGGTGCCCCTGACATCCTGGAATCACATGAAGCAGCAATGTTCCTACATCTAATAAACTCTATCAGAGAAAGAGAAGAAAGAGAGATTTGGGAAGAAATAGAATCCCACAGATCAGGTGTCAAAACCCTAAAACAACTGATTTGGACGTTAGGCCCGGACAAGAAGCAAATACTTGCTCAAGGAAATTCCCATATACTGAAAGGTATAAAGTCCACTTGGGGAATCATGAGCAAGAAACTAGGTATCAAAGGCAAGCTACTGGAAAATCTTCCATTAGAAACAGCTGCTTACAATATAGAAAATATCAACTACGATGCCTGGGTAAAGAAAGGCCTAACCAAAATTTCTGACATAATGGAATAAGGGATCTTAAAACCCTTCCTAGACCTCCAAGTAAAATATGGCCTAACAATTAAAGACAACTACACCTACAAAAAACACAAAATCCAGCACATCACTAATTCAAATCCTAGAATCGGCAACAGAGAAAAATCTCTTAACAAAATGTCTAAATCTCTTGAAAGAGACGAGAAATGACCCTAGACCCGTGGCCCTGGGGAAATGGGAAACAGACTTAAACATAAAAATAGATCAAATCAAGTGGCAAAAATCATTCTCCAGGGTTAACTCCGCCATACATTGTCTCAACCTGTCTGAAACTCATTATAAAATAATGCACAAATGGCACTATGTGCCTAGCAGACTAGCGAAATTTTACCCAAACTGTTCATCAGAATGTTGGAGATGTGGCAGACCAAATGCAGATTACATCCACATCTGGTGGTCGTGTGTGGGAGTCCGGGCACTGTGGACAGAAATAGCCACACGTATTAAAAAGCTGACAACTAGAAATTTAGAGCAATCCCCGAAAACCTTTCTTTTACATCTGGACTGGCCACATATGTCCACTTCAGAGTCTGACTTGATAAACCATATCCTGATGAGTGTGAAATTGTCCCTAGCCCGCCGATGGAAAACCGCTAACATCCCCTCTTGGCAGGAAATAAAAAACCAAACTATACACCAAATTAAGATGGAACAGGGAATTCTTAGACAAGACTCCTATAACAACCTAAAAATCAACCTCTGGGAAGCCTGGATAGATAAACTACTAACGATAGTCACATAACCAGTAGAAACAAGCTCTCTCCCCCCCAACACCAGATTCCCTGCCCCCCGCGTCTAGCATCTTTTGTATATATGTCTATCGGTTTAACACAATGATTAAGGGACATTTATGAAGATTTATTAAATAAACTAAGGAGGGAGGAAGAGGGAAAGATGGAGGAAAGATAGCCCATGGGCTTGACGGAAATGGGCACATTCCCACTTTTTACCGTTACGAACTAATTCCTCTCTTTTCTCCCTTCTCTTATGCCTTATCACCCTTAATGTATTTTGTATAGTCAATGTATTTTTTGTATGTTCATAATAAAAAAGAAAAAAAAAAAAAAAAAAAGAAAAGTCAGACCAGTTCTGGTAATGGGGACTACAAGTCATGTTATGATCTTGCTGTTAAATGGTTGGCTCAGCATCATGGGAGTTGTAAGGCAGAACAGCTGGGATGACTTATTAGCAGATTATTTAGGATCATTGGTTATTTAGCATGACAGGATGCTCTTCTTGCCGGCATCACAGGTCACTCTACCTATTCTCTTCTCCAGCAGTACAGTTTCCACCCCTTTTTCCTCTGCAAGTATTACAGGTCCCTTCCCTTTTTCCTGGTAGTATCAAGAGTAACAGGTGCCTGTGCAGACAGCATAGGCCCGAGCTTTAGTATCACTAATAGGTATGTGGAAGCATGAAGAGGGGTCTGCACTGTTTGGGGAGTGCACAGACCCTGCTACCTTGTAATCTGCTTTGCAACCCAGGGGATTAAGTGCACCCTCTTTCTCCGGCATATTTTGTACTTGTGTGATTGGGGAATGATTGATATGACTTATGTAAATACTACTATTCAAGTTATCAGTAAAGTGTCATCCCCAACTTCTTATAAGTACACTTAGTTTATCAAAATAGCAAGAGCACGTGTTAAAAAGGCTGATGATTTTCTCTCAGCAAACAAATGCATGTGTTTAACAGTTTAACTGATCCATTCCTGGAGCCATTACTTAAGAGAGAAGTATCTGGTTCAGCAGTTACAATCTGTTCTTCTTAAGTGAGCAATCAGGAGTACATTTTCCATGCAGTATACTGACTCCCAGTCTCTGTTACCATCTCTTATTTTATCAGCTACTGCTGGTCACCTGCATAGGCGTGCGCAGCCTATTGCATTAGGGTGTGCACCCTAAAGCACAAACACACACGCCGCACACGTGTTTGTATAGATATATAGATAGATATATATCTATCTATATATCTATACACACACACACACACATACACAAATGCACTCTGCATACTTACATACAGACCCGCATTCATATAATTATCAATATAAACAAACATTTAAAAACTGTATTAAAACTTTTTTTTTATTAATTAAGCATTTAGCAATGTAAACAAACATTTCACATTTTTTAACTTAAAAAAACACTTACTTAAAGTTTACCAGCCAGCCGGCCGCCCCAGGACCCCTCCTGGGAAAAAACGATGTGCCTGTGCTCCGCTCTGCACCCTCTCCTCTGGCACTGCGGCTGGGCCTCACCCTTGCGTTGCCGTGACTCCGCCTCTGCGTGACGTCACGGAACGCGTGTACGCGAACGCGTACATTACAGGGGAGGTCTGAGGGAGGAGAAAGTCCGTCCTTCACTATGCGGCGCTTCCGCTCGCATAGTGAAGGATCGGATTAGGAGACAAACTCGGGCGGCAGACGGCAGTGCAGCACGGAGGCAGGGCCGTCTTTAATAGTGATTGGACCCTGGGCAAGAATTTGCTTGGGCCCCCTGGATCCTGCCCCCTCCCCTGCATGCAATCCCGCCATCCATCGCGATGTTACCCCCCCCCCTCCCACACACACACACACATATGCCATAATTGTTGTGCCATTCAGATGCCAGTAATATTGTAACTTTCGGATGCCAGTAATATTGTGCCAGTCAGAGCCTAGTAATATTGTGCCAGTCAGATCTAGCAGTAGGAAGAGGGAAGTGCTCATGCCATTGTACAGAGCACTGGTGAGACCTCACTTGGAGTATTGTACGCAGTACTGGAGACCTTATCTCCAGAAGGATATTGATACTTTGGAGAGAGTTCAGAGAAGGGCTACTAAACTGGTTCATGGGTTGAAGGATAAAACTTACCAGGAAAGGTTAAAGCATCTTAACATGTATAGCTTGGAGGAAAGACGTAACAGGGGGGATATGATAGAAACATTTAAATACATAAAGGGAATCAACACAGTAAAGGAAGAGAGTATATTTAAAAGAAGAAAAACTACCACAACTAGAGGACATAGTCTTAAATTAGAGGGGCAACGATTTAAAAGTAATATCAGGAAGTATTACTTTACTGAGAGGGTAGTGGATGTATGGAATAGCCTGCCAGCAGAAGTGGTAGAGGTAAACACAGTCAAGGATTTTAAGCATGCGTGGGATAGACACAAGGCTATCCTAGCTATAAGACCGGGAACGGGGGACTAATAAAAGTACTCAAAAAAAAAAATTGGGCAGACTAGATGGACCGAATGGTTCTTATCTGCCGACACATTCTATGTTTCTATGTTTCTATGTTTCTATGCCTGCAATATTGTGCCAGTCAGATGCCTGCAATATTGTGCCAGTCAGAGCCCAGTAATAATGTGCCAGTCAGATACCAGTAATATTGTGCCAGTCAGATACCAATAATATTGTGCCAGTCAGATACCAATAATATTGTGCCAGTCAGATACCAGGAATATTGTGCCTGTCAGAGCCCAGGAATATGGTGCCTGTCAGATGCCTGTAATATTATGCCAGTCAGATGCCTGTAATAGTGTGCAGTCAGAGGCCAGGAATATTGTGCCAGTCAGATGCCTGTAATATTGTGCCAGTCAGATGCCTGTAATATTATGCCAGTCAGATGCTTGTAATAGTGTGCCAGTCAGAGCCCAGGAATATAGTGCCAATCAGATGCCCAGTAATATAGTGCCAATCAGATGCCAAGTAATATAGTGCCAGTCAGATACCCAGTAATATAGTGCCAATCAGATACCCAGTAATATAGTGCCAATCATATGCCCAGTAATATAGTGCCAATCAGATGCCAAGTAATATAGTGCCAATCAGATGCCCAGTAATATAGTGCCAATCAGATGCCAAGTAATATAGTGCCAGTCAGATACCCAGTAATATAGTGTCAATCAGATACCCAGTAATATAGTGCCAATCAGATACCCAGTAATATAGTGCCAATCATATGCCCAGTAATATAGTGCCAATCAGATACCCAGTAATATAGTGCCAATCAGATGCCCAGTAATATAGTGCCAATCAGATGCCAAGTAATATAGTGCCAGTCAGATACCCAGTAATATAGTGTCAATCAGATACCCAGTAATATAGTGCCAATCAGATACCCAGTAATATAGTGCCAATCAGATGCCCAGTAATATTGTGCCAATCAGATACCCAGTAATATAGTGCCAATCATATGCCCAGTAATATAGTGCCAATCAGATACCCAGTAATATAGTGCCAATCAGATACCCAGTAATATAGTGGCAATCATATGCCCAGTAATATAGTGCCAATCAGATACCCAGTAATATAGTGCCAATCAGATACCCAGTAATATTGTGCCAATCAGATGCCCAGTAATATAGTGCCAGTCAGATACCCAGTAATATAGTGCCAATCAGATACCCAGTAATATTGTGCCAATCAGATACCCAGTAATATAGTGCCAATCAGATACCAGGAATATTGTGCCAGCCAGCCCCCCCCCCCGTACTTACATGAAGCTGCTCCGTGTCCCCCGCCGGATGTCTCCTCCGTGCAGTCTTCCCTCTTGCATGGAGGAGGGAAACAGAAACCGGATGTGACGCAACGTCACATCCGGCGTCAGTTTTTTTTTAATTTTTTTTCTCCGGCCGTCGCATCCATCGGATGCGGCTTGCCGGAAAAAGCGTTCACAAGCGCAATGCGCTGTGAACGCGGCAGCAGGGGCTAGGGGCCCACGGGACAGCTGCCTTGGGGCCCCCCCAGGAGTAAATGGGCCCAGGGCAGCTGCCCCGTTTGCCCCGCGTTAAAGACGGCCCTGCACGGATTAGGGTGTGCCCAGGCACACCCGGCACACCCCGTGCGCACGCCTATGGTCACCTGACACTATTGTCCTATCACATTCTGCACCTCATTATCAAGCTGTCATCTTGCCTCATACTTAATATTAATTCACTAAAACCTCCTCACTCACCATCACTTCTATATAAGTGATCCTAATGTTAATTGTTATGAAAGTGGGTGACAACATTTTTAGACGGCTCTAAAAAGTTTTTAACTTGTTTCCTGCAGAAGAACAGGTACTCAAGTGCCAATACATCACTGCTTTTGAGTACCCATGGCTTCTATACAACCTGCAGAATATTAACAACATGACTTTGTTGATTGTTTCAGTGCTCGAGTCAATGTAACTAAGTTAAGTATTGAGGTATTTGCACCACAAGATTAGAAGCCTAGCTCAGTTTGTGCAGCCATTTGTAAGCATTGAGCTTGCATTGTTTAAGCTGCAAACTTAAACTTACTTAGACGTACTATTATCTGAAACTCCACATAACCAAACTGAATTTTGTTCTTGAAATTATAATATCCTCAAGTGGCAGGTAGAAAATGTGGTTACCATACAAAAGTCTATTGCGAACAGTCTCACTGCTGTCAATCACTTCCCTGCAAATGTAGTCTGCATTGCATTTGCTCATCCACTATGGTAAGGTTACATAATAACTATCATAGAATGATATGCACTGACTGAGGTTGTAAAGAAAGATATAATGTTTATCAAACAGTCTGACTTACCCCGCTTTCTTGCTTTCAGACACACTATCAGTGCCTCGCTGGTCGCCACAGATTCCACGCAGAGATCTGGGAAACTCCATCAAGCACAGGTAATGAGAATCACTAGCAATAACAGCATATAGACTATGTAACTTGCCAGATTTGGATCTGATCGACCTAGAATGGGAATCTTAGTGTATTGCAACAATTGGTTTTTCAAAGTAAAAAGCAAACAAACCGGCTCCACTCACAGCGATTAAATGTGTAGAGGGTGGGTGCTCCACAGCGTTGATTAGACGCAGCACATGGACATCAATGAAAAAAGTGTGCACTCCACTCTCGAAGATGATGAATAAAAAGGTGCTTTAATGTTATCAATAAATAAACAAACAGAGTACGATAAATCCACGGACTAGAGAGAGCCTATGACTAAGTGAGGTAAGATGCAAAACGCGTCAGGTGGTCTTCCCTCACCATGACTCTCTAGTCCGTGGATTTACCGTACTCTGTTTGTTTATTTATTAATGCAACAATTGGCATAACGCGTACCCCTCTAATCAAGTACTATAGAACACACCAGTCTAAAGTCACATTTTTGGGCCAAACCCAGAGCTGGCCCACTATGATTGTAGCTGGAAAAAACTGTGCACTGCCAGTATTAATGCCGGCACCCAAAAAAATGGTACTACCCCGGTAAATGCGGGACTGTTGGCAACTATGGATTATACAAAGGGGAGGATAGATTGGTGTGTGGAACGAACAGTTAAAAAACTTATGGAATACCAAATCATTTATTTTCCCCATGTTTTCTCAAAAACAAATCAATTATCCAAATTTGCAGTTTTGACATGCAGAGTTTACCTTCAACTTGCCTGCTGTAATACGCCCAGGATCATTGGGCTTCTCAGAGCACTTTTGTCCAGTTATAGAGATTTTAATGGAGGTAAATGCATCTACTAAGCTACAGTTGGGAATGGAGCCCAGCAGTGCTGTCTTGTCTACATGGAATAGCAAATAACAAATATGAGTGCTTCAGCCAAAACCTAGAAGGAGAGAGGATGTTTTTAATTGTACTTCTTTAAATTCAAAGTCAGTAAAGTGGCATATGTGACAAAGATATCTAATACATGCTATTTAAAAAACATCTTAGTACAGCATACAGGCATTTTTCTGTGTATTGTTGAGGTGATGGGTCAGACTGTTATCAGTACCACCAAATTTGCCAGCATAATACAGTGAATCTAAAAAAAAATGTATAGAGGAGCATTTGGGAAGCTTGAGCATAAACCTCTGTAAATAGATAATCAGTAATCGATTGCTTAAAACATGGTTTATATATCATTTTTTTTAGAATTTTCTCAATCCACTACCTCACGCTATATTTAAAATATAAATACATCTATGTATAATGTTGTTGATAAAGATTTAGGGTCCAGTGTTGGAGCCAAGGCTCACAAAATAGGTTCTATACATGGAAAGCTACTGAATTTAATACAATATCTTAATACAAAAAACTGCTACATTAGTGCTGAAGGCATATAAACATTAATATAACCCGCAATATGCACAATCATTTTTCAGTGTTAGGAAAAATATAATTTATCAAACTCTGCAAAGTTTACACAAAATTAAAACAGTATATCATTTTAGGGTGGGAAAGTAACATATTCTTTTGATTTATGTCTGTGGTATTACAGTGCTGGTTTCAGCATTTTAGCTCCAGCACAGCCATTTTTAAGGCATCACCTTAAGGGGGCACCACAGTTTTTTTTTTTCCTTTATTTAAAACATAACTTTTACAAAAGGAAAACAAAAGTTTAGTAGCGCTTTAGCACTTAATTATATATATAAATTTCACATGACACTCATTATTACCTTATTATAATACAGTCGTGGGAAAAAGAAAGTTTGAATTCTAGTCAAAATTAGGTAAATGCAATCACAGATGAACAACAACTCATGACAAAATTACACTGTGTAAAGATGTGTTTAACAAAAATAAAGCCAAAATGGAGAAGCTATGATTAAGTACACTGCTGTTTCCATAGGAATTAGAAGGCTAGACAGGTGCTGCTAATCAAATGCCCTTGGTTAATTGGTCATCCACAAGTGCGACTACCTCTATAAAATCTGAAGTTTTAGCAGTTTACTGGCTTGGAGCATTCATGTGTGTGTTAACACAATGCCAAGGAGGAAAGACATCAGCAATTATCTTAGAGAAGCAATTGTTGCTCCCCAATAAACTGGGAAGGGTTATGGGGCCATCTCCAAACAATTAAATGTCCATCATTTTACAGTTAGATAATAGTTTCTTCCCAGCAGTGGACTTTAAAGCTAATTCACCCCATCAGAAACTACAGGCCTCAGTTAGTCCATGACAGTACAATTGGAAAAAGACTGAACTGATATGTATTGATTGGAATGGTTAGCAGGGCAAAAGCCTCTTCTCTCTAAAAAGAACATGGCAGAATGACTTAGGTTTGCAAAGTTGATTCTGAATAAACCACAAGACTTCTGGAACAATGTCCTACGCACAGATGCAACCAAAGAGGAGATGTTTGGGCCTAATGCACAGTGCCAAACATATCAGCACAAATGCCTCATACTAACTGTCAAGCACGATGATGGAAGGGCGATGATTTGGGCTTCTTTTGCAGCCATAGGACCTGGGAACGTTGCAGTCAATGAGCTGACCATGCACTCCTCTGTATACCAAAGTATTGTAGCGTCAAATGTCCGACAGCTAAAGTTTGTCCAAAATTGGGTAAGGCAACAGAACAATGGTTCCAAGCACACCAGCACACAATGACTGAAAAGAAAAGAATCAAGATTTTGCAACGGCCAATCCTCAACCCAATTGAAATACTGTGGTGGGACCTAAAGAGAGCTGTGTATAAACAAATGTCAGCAAACCTCAATGAACTGAATCAACGTTCTTCCACAATGATGTGAGAGGCTGATAAAATCATACAGAAAATTATTACTTCAATTTATTGCTGCTAAAGGTGGTTCTACAAGTTATTGAATCACAAGGTGCACTTAGTTTTTCACATAGTTTTTTCATTATGGCTTTAATTTTGTAAAATAAATCATGACACAGTGACACAGTGTCATGTGTTGTCTGTTCAACTGAGGTTGTATGTACCTAATTTTAAGACCTGCTAATGTACAGATGATTGTTATGTCCTGATATGTAAAACCATAGAAGAAGAGAGGACAATACAAGTTGTTAGCAATTAACTTAGGACCTTATGTATTAAGTGTGTAATATGCACCATTTCCCCGAAAACCTATTCATTAACTGAACAAGACTCCCTTCCAAATACTAAGCTTAGGATAGGTAAGATAATTGTATGCAAGTCTAGCTGCACAGCTATCCAATCTTATATCTGTAAACTAAAACATTGTATAATAAAAACAACAAAGCCAGTTTCTGATAGGAAATCAAATTATCCAAAAAATCTTTAATATTGTCTCTTTGCTAACTCATTATTAAACAGAGCCTCTGGAAATAAGCTCCTAGGAAGCTATTCACTAAAAGGTGATCTGCAGATGAGATGAGGTGAGATTTACATTTCATCTCACCAGCTCAGCTATATAATGTGTTCAGGTAAAATTGTGAGATGAAATGGTTATCTCACCTCATCTCACCTGCAATTCATCTTTTAGTAAATAGACCCCAGGAAGGAGCTCATTCTATCAGGTTTTAAGATGCTCCATAATTAATACGTATGGAATGAAACAATAACCATTGTGTACCATTAAGCAAAGAACTGTGTCATTTTGGGAATCTGGTAGACTTTGATCCTTGAGGGATAACATTTGTGGGTTACTTACTCACTGCAAGTGGATTTTACAATATTAATTAAGTTTAAAAGTACTAATATAGGGCAATTATTTTGGGCGTTATGCATAAAGGTAATTCCTCAGCAAAATTCCATTTGTTTCTATGGGGACTTGAGCACTTTTAGAACTTTTCCTAACTTTATAACTAACTTCAATTATCTATATTTGTAACTGATAACTGATACTTCACAGTGTTATATTTGAGCCATCAGAGCCTGAAGAGGCCATAAACTTTATAAACACAAACGGTTTGACTCAATATGCAACGATCCTTGCCAAATTGCATTCGGATCAGGCATAATAGCCGAACTGAAGGTGATATTCAAAATCACCTTCATTCGGGTCCAAAGCAACAGTTCGGGCTGTTCAGACAACGAAGCATCAGAGGCGATAGAATCTGAACATTGTACAGGTACTCAAAATGCCCAAAGCATTATCTAAATTCTGCTAAAATAGACTGCTACTGGACCCAGAAAAAGAAAAAAAAATACACCTGCCCTAATGACAATTAGCCCTGTCTTTCCCTATAAAAAAGAGGCCATGAGCTGGCCAAATGGCTCCCAGTCCCTTGTTATACATATGGTGGATCATTGCAGGTAAATATGTCCCAATGTGCCCTGAATCATACTGGAATTATGAGGCACTATTTTAGGCCCAAAGGATGCTGCATATTGAGTGGATCATTTAGCCTAGAACACTAATATTACCGTGCTATATGCTACAGGGTGTTTGTACATAATGGGTGTTACAATGCAATGGATGAATCATTACTTCTGATTCTCCCTCCATGTCAAATAAAAAGTCTCTTCAATATGCCAGGTTTGATACAAGGGAGGAAATTGACATTCTTTTGAAGGACTTTGACAAGGGAATACATTTTTACAGATTCTCAATGCACACATCCCAGAGGATACAAGCAAACAGGCAGGTGTATGAGTGTGTCATCGCTTAGATCACAGTTTGAAGTCTCTCAGCTGGCCACACTGGATTATTTTCAGATTTAACCCCATAAGGAAAAACGTTTTATTGGCATTTTTGTTATGTGTGTATTTGACTCAAAATTCTCTTGCTCTAATTTAGTGTACTCTTACAAACGATTAACTCTTTTTAAGAAAACATATGGCTTTAATATGATCTGTTTTTTTTTTTAACCCCTTAACGACAGATGACGTGCCAGGCACGTCACGGCAAATCGTGGACTTGCCGACACCTGACGTGCCTGGCACGTCATGCACTAAATGGAGTAAACTCCATTTAGTAATGTTTACTCTAACGGTGTTGCTACAATGCCTCTAGGTAGAGGCATTGTGCAACACCCCCCAAATGTGCAGGGGCACGCTACGATCACTCCACGGAGTGATCGTAGCAGCCATTTAAAAATGGCTGCGCCCGCTGCACACATGTGCTTAGAAAGCGAACGATCGTTCGCTTTCTAAGCATCTCCAGTGTTGTTAAAGTGCCTCGCCAGCGAGGCACTTAACAACACCATGCTGCTCCCCAGAGCCGATGGTGGTCGCTCTCCTGAGCGACCCCATCGGCTCAGTAGAAGGGAACGCTGCCTGTACAGGCAGCGCTTCCCTTCTAATGGCAAGAGCATCGGAAGTGAAAGTATTTCACTTCCGATGCTCTAGGGGGAGCCAATCGATGCCGGCACAGCAGATCTATGTGATCTGTGTGCAGGCATGTATGGTAAGTGCTCTGATGAGCACTTACCATACTGTCAAAGGCAATATTACTAAATATTGCCTTTGACAAGTATTGATCTGCCTCCCTCACCTTACTACTTTTAGTAAGGGAGAGAGACAGATCAGATCAAGTAAAAAAATAAAATAAAATAATAAAAAAAATATTTAATAAAATTTTAAACACCAAGGGCTTTTATAAAAGCCATTTAACCCCTTCCCTGCCATTGATGGCTGTGTACGCAGTGATCATACACAGCAGCACATTTTTTGCTGTCTGTGCATTTTTTAGGGGTTATTTTTTTTTACTGTAATTCATTACAGTATAAAAAAACCTCTTTTAAGAGAGATTAACCCCTTTCTTGCCGTAGATCACTGCCTAATCAGCGATCTGACGCAAATGCAGCAATCTTGCTGCAGAAGCATTTTTAATTTTTTTAAAACTTTTTTATTACACCCGTCACGTGTTAATTATACCCGCTAGGGGACTACGTTTAACGTCAAAATTTTTTTTTAGCTGTCTGAGCGCATGTATAGCGATCAGTAACAGCTGATAAGTGACAATGGCGGGTTGGCGTTTGCTCAGATGAGCATCACCATTCGTCTGGTTAGATCAATATGTGTAAATATTTGATCTGACCCGTGTAGATCTGCCTCCCTCTCACTTGAGTTTTAGTGAGGGAGGGAGACAGAGCTGTATAATGTAAGTTTTTAATTATAATATATTTAATAGAATTGAGACCCAAAGGCTTTTATAAAAGCCGTTTCCAGTATTTAACCCCTTCCCTGCAATTGATCGCTGTGTACGCAGTGATCTTACACAGCAGCACATTTTTTGCTGTCTGTGCATTTTTTTAGGGGTTATTTTTTTTTACTTTGATTTATTACAGTATATCAAAGGCTCTTTTAAGAGCTATTAACCCCTTCCTTGCCGTATATCACTTCCTAAGCAGCACATATGGTCACTGCCTAAGCAGTGCATATGGTCACTGCCTAAGCAGCGCATATGGAGCAATCTAGTCGCCGAAGGATTTTTTTTTGCTATCAGCATTTTTTTTGTCAGACTCACTAGGGGTTAATTATACCCACTAGGGGATTACGTGTATTCCTTTTGAAGCTGTCTGAACGCGTGTATAGCGATCAGTAAAAGCCGATCAGTGGCAAAGGTGGTTTGGTGATTTCTCAGATGAGCATCACCATTCGTCTGGTTCGTAAATATTGTTCTGACCCATATGGATCTGCCTCCCTCTCCTCACTTGAGTTTTAGTGAGGGAAAGAGACAGATCTGTATAACATAATTTTTAAATTGTAATAAATTAAATAAAATGTTAATAAATTGTGAGTCCCAAGGGCTTTTATAAAAGCCATACCTTTTGTATAGTGTAGTGTATTAACCCCTTCCCTGCCACTGATCACTGCACAGCAGAACATTTTTTCTTGTCTGTGCATTTTTAGGGGTTAATTTTTTTGTACAGTACTACAAAGGCTCTTATAAGAGCTATTAACCCCTTCCTTGCTCTACATGTTCAAATTCCAAGTTTGAAAATCAAAAAGCGCACCTCTCAAATGTAGCCTTTCAACCCCTAACAAAGCTGACAAAGCTATGCATGGGTGGTATCCCTGTGCTCGGTAGATGTTGCTGAACATATATTGTGGTATTGTTTGTCAGTGACACATACCGAAATATGTGAATTTGTGTCTAAAGTGCAATGTATGTGGGAAAAAATACACAATAAAATGACTACCACAAACTTTGACAAAGGCTGGTGGTAGAATTGGTGCATGGAAAGTGTTAAAATAACACCATTTAAAATAGCCTAGGGTGTCTACTTTTACAAAATATATACTTTTTGGGGTAAAATACACTGTCCTACTTAAAAAAAAGTCCCAAATGAAAGATGGGCTCAGGCTGACTACACGTCAATATTCCAAGTTGAAAATGCGCACCTTCACAATGTGGCCCTTTAGCCCCCAAACAACCCAACAAACCTATGCATGGGTGGTATCCCTGTACTCAGGATATGTTGTTGAACACATATTGGGTTATTGTTTGGCAGTGACACATACCAAAATCTGTGAATTTATGTCTAAAATACAATATTTGTGAAAAAAAACCACACAAAAATTACTACCACAAACTTTGACAAAGACTGGTGGTAGAATTAGTGCATGGAAAGTGTTAAAATACCACCATTTGAAAAAGCGTAGGGTGTCTACTTTAAAAAAATATATGGGTTGATGGGGTAAAATACACTGGCTGGTTTCAAATATGTCCCAAATGGGACATGGGTGCAGGCGGTCTGCATGTCAAAATTTTAATTTGGAAAACCAAAAACTGCACCTACAAAATTTGGCCTTTTACCCCCCAAACAACCCAACAAACCTATGCATGGGTGGTATCCCTGTACTCAAGAGATGTTGCTGAACACTTTTTAGGGTGTTATTTGGCAGTGACACATACCAAAATCTGTGAATTCATGTCTGAAGTACAAGGTTTGTGAAAAAAAAACACAAAAACATTACTACCACAAAGTTTGACAAAGGCTGGTGGTAGAATTAGTGCATGGAAAGTGTAAAAATACCACCATTTGAGATAGCCTAAGGTGTCTTCTTTTAAAAAATATATGGGTTGATGGGGTAAAATACACTAGCTGGCTTCAAATATGTCCCAAATGGGACATGGGTTCAGGCTGTCTGCATGTAAAAATTTCAAGTTGGAAAACAAAAAACTGCACCTCACAAATTTGGCATTTTAGCCCCCAAACAACCCAACAAACCTATGCATGGGTGGTATCCCTGTACTCAGGAGAAATAGTAGAATCTATTTAGCATGTTTTTTCGTTCGCTATTGTCGATGAGGAGAAGTTGTTTCAAATAAAAACAAAGAAATTTGTGTATTTTTTTTTTTTTACCATATTTTATTATTTTTTTTAATAATATGATAAGATATGATCAAAAAGATGGCATCCATAGAAAGCCCTTCTTGTCCCGATAAAAACAATATATAATATGTGTGGGTACAGCAAATGACAAAGAAGAAAATTACTGCTAAACACAAACAGCACAGAAATGTTAAAATAGCCATTGTCCAGAAAGGACAAAAATGTTTCAAAGGCTCTGTCCTTAGGGGGTTAAACTGGCCACTCCTCTGGTTAACATTCATGTGTGTGTATATATATATATTACCTCATGTACCCATAAGGGGTTAAATCTTAGTGTAGTCATGTTTGATAATTGCAAGTAGTCCTAATATACCTTACTGAATTGTATATAGTGTACATACAAACTCTTATTACAGATAAATTACAGATAAATAAAGCAGCAAAGCCATATGTTTATATGTTTTTTTGTGCTTCTGCATATGGTAGTTTCCTATACTTTTTCTGGGCTTGTATACCTTTTCTGGGCTTAAGTTGTGCCTATATAGAAAATACAATTCCTCTGTGTATACATGGCTATCTATTGATGAATGAATTGTCATTTGATTTTGTTTTACATGTGTAATTTTCTGTTCCTAAAATACAATAATTTGTATATATATATTTCTATAAAAAAATGATTACCGTAATATTGCTCAGGAACATATCAGAATATATACAGTGTGACACAAGGGTGTCACACTGTTAATCTACTTTAATTATGCATACATAAGTTTATTTAAATACTATGGAGGTGACAGAGTCCCTTTAATGTTAATTTCCTATCTAGAAGTTGTCCTAGTATGAAGTAGTTAACCATCTCCAATGTGGGGAGGACAAATGTTTTTTTTTTTGTACAGCTTTGCACAGTGATTGATTTCCCCATCTCAGTAGAACAAAGACTGACCGATTCTTCTCCAGGCTAGAAGAAATCTCATCTTTCGCTCCCCGCTTGCCTTTTTCGTCCTCACCTACAAGTATCTGTAGTGGATTTGAATCCCATTTTATTTGGTGAACTACTTCGATGAGATAAAATTCTCAGCTTATACTGATAAAAAAAAAAATCAAATTAACTGCTGGCTTGGCAGCACTGTAGTAAATTTAACATGGCAAAAAAAATTGAAGAATATTGTGCGAGATTGGAGCTCAATCCATCACCTTACCATCCCATCGATAAGACGGTTTCTAGAAGGCATATTGGACTAGGTTAATACTTTGTGCAATAAGTCAGATGACAAAATGAAACAGTCCTGGGCACCCTGTTCCAAATCTTCCGAATACTCTTTGTGAAGCTAATCTCGCACTATTGTGATAGAGAGAGCACCAAATGGATGATTAAAATTATAATTCTCTATTATTATTGTGAGCATTTATGTATAAAGTACCAGCACATTCTGAAGTGTATTGTACAAAGCGCAGGAACATGTTCGGTTTTTCTCAGTGTCTGATAAAATTGTGTGGTCCCATAAGTAAAAATGTTGTTTTTTCATTTTTGTACCACCAATTTATTTACTGCAGATTTTAAAATAGACCTTATAGTCTCAGTGAGCAAGGATAGGCACAATGTCCGTACAAAGACACCATTGTTCGTGGTAAAGTCTGTGTAGGTCCACAGAACATCATTAAATTGTTTGTCCTAAGTCCAGTAAATATCAACCATGTACAATGTTGGTGCTTGAGTGAGACCCAGTTGACTATGTGGGCACAGGATATGCAACAGGCAGCTCTCTAGCAGTTACTAAGTTACGGTTTCCTTGATTCTCAATGTAGAATAAAAAAGAGACATAATAATACACAACTACACAAATGTGCTGATTAAAACACGTGTGGAATTCTTGCTAGAATTAGCGTTTATTAAGTAGTAAACAAATGCTCTGTCCAACTGCTCTACTTATCTATTATAAGTTGGAGACGTATTAAAATTATTTTTCATGGTTTAATTTTATTTTACCTTAATGAAACGTATTTGTGTGAAATTACCTCACTCAGTTGTTTTTCTTTTTACTCAGGTTCTCCACTAAGTACTGGATGTCTCAGACCTGCACTGTTTGTGGAAAGGGGATGCTGTTTGGGCTGAAATGTAAAAACTGCAAGTATGTTGAACATTTCTACCAAAATCTGACACGATTAGAAATAATCATACTATAGGAATGCAATACTTACTGTACTCCTTTCAATTTAATTAGTAAATATAAGTCTGCGCTGAAAATGTGGGGGACACAAGAAAAATGAGAGAAAGTCAAGTTGTGAACTGCAAACTGCTGCTTGCCAATATTCAGTATGAGCTGAAATCCTCCAAATATAACCCTGTTTTAGTCCATTGTGGACATTTCAATTCTCCAGCTAGAAACTGTAGAATTAAAATTATTGTAGTGATCAAAAAATTAAGACCCACAGGGTCTTAATAAACCCTATGGGTCTGTGGCAAAAAAATTACTTCCCACTCCTTGGGAAGACTCGGAAGTTGGGTCACAGCGCAATTTGGAAAAATGAAGCCAGTGTTCGCATTGAGCATTGACCACTCAAAGTTTCATCATGTTACAGGTGACATCCCGGTGCAAGTCTTTGCAGCGGGATCCGGGCCACGATAAGCTGGGAAATGCAGGATGTTCTATGCCATCCTAGCGTCTTTTGGGACCATAAAAATAGGACGGCATAGAATGTCCTAGCGTTGCAAAGGGCTTACATTTTGAAAAATGGTTACAAAGAAAAATAAGAAAGACAACAAAGGGACTGAGTCTTAGACAAAAGCATGTATTAATTTAATACACAAATGATACTGAAGTAGACAAACATCTTGAAGTAGTTTAGTGGCTTCCAAACCAAACCCTAAGAAGCAGGACCTTTAAGTCATAGCTCATATGATGGATCAATCTCTGGTTTAGGGAAGGAGGCAACTGCAGCACTATGAGATGTCAACTACTACTGCTGCTTAGACAGGTGTTGAACGGTAATAGGCAGCATCCTTGAAACCAACTCAAAATATGCAAGGATGGTCCGCCAGCTGGGCGTGAGTTCTAGGAGACTGATAGCAGTCAGAATTGCTTCAGATTCTTAAAGGCCGAAGGCATTCTTGGATGGTGGAGGTAAAGCCACCCAGATTCATTTTCCTTAAAATAGATGATATGGGCTGAATCTATCCCTTGATTTACATGTCGGGGAATCTAAGCTTCAAACCAGTAGCTTTTTTCAATGTGACGCAGTGACAGAGTTACAATCATATTGGATTAAATAGGTGCTAGATAAATGTAAATATTGTGGGTAGGCCATTACCCTGAGATATCAAGACTGCACTATATAAAATATTGTCTGTTTAGCCACCAACCATAGAATGGAAATACCTGCTCATTCTGTCTCACTGTTCTGTATTCTTTTTTTTTAATCTCAGAAAGTAGTTTTGTATGTATGTATTTTGATTTCGTAAAAGGGTTTGGAATTTTCTATCTGTTTATTAGACCTTTAGCGCCTTTCTTTGTGTGCCTTCTACTTTCACCTTCACATTTTAGATTCAACAAATAAATCTGATGGCCAAGAACAGTCAGGATCACACCACTAAATAACAGGTTTTTTTTTTTCTAGTGTTAATGCAGAGACATCATTCACGTGCTTGACTCTATGTTTTGAAATAACCTTCACAAAGTTCTCGACTGCGGCATGTATTAAAGAGGGAACTCAATTACAAAAAATAAAAATAAAATACCCAATAAATGGGGGCAAACTCAATCTGAAAGCGAAGGGTATTTGTTCACATGTACTGTTCAAGGTTCACTGTTCATTCAGATAACACACTACAAATCACTGTAATCTCTGTGTTATTATTTTCAAAGGATTCAGTGACAATACTATTGGCGGAACCTAGAAGTTCCTGTAGATGGGGACTCTATTCATCTACATTTCTTCATTACAGTGGGTCATACCATATTGATGTTTACCAGACAGGGGTGCTTAGGCTGATTTTGCACAGTGTAGCATTTGGTTTCGAACCCCTTATTTAGTAAGTTCAGTAACTTTCTCCATTAACAACTGTGCTGACAACTGAATTATGTGCGATACCTTTTATCACACTAAGTATATTGTTCATTAGAGACCTGAGATAAGTTGTATATTGTTTTACAACTATTAACTATGCCTCATAAATCATACCTTGTTATTCCACATAGAGGTCTATCTTGACTTAGCTGTAGCAAAAAAAAAACAAAAAAAACTTTGTAGTATTGAGGTATCAATAGAAAAAAAGCAGACTATTGACCTTAAACCATTAAAATTAACTTGTTTGTTTCTCAAATACTCGATTTCTATGTTTGTGTGATTCATCGTTCATGTATATTTTCTGCAGATCAGGGCTTAAATGGGCATCTCACATATGAATTATAAACGCTGGTATGTATACAGAACCAGTATCTGTGGTTCTATATATGCTTTTACCTGTATGAGTTTATTTACTTTTAGGGGATATGTTTACTAAAAGGTGAGTTGAGTTGAACATTTGCATTATCCATGGCCAGCTGAGACTTTCTGGAAAAGCTCACCAAGTCTAGCCCTGAACAATGTACGCTACCAAACATTTGGGATCAGTGAGAGATTTCCTTGTATTTCATTAAAACATCAAAAGAGTTGCAAAATGAAAAGGAAATACAGTCAAGACTTTGACAAGGTTGGGAATACTGATTTTACACGTAAATAATAATTTTGTCATTCAAACATTGCATACCTAGAAGAATTATCCATATGCAGCCATTTTAATTTTGCATTCTAGTTGTCAATTAGTTGAGGTAACCTGAAGAGATTTCACCACATGCTTCCTGAAGCAACTCCCACAAGTTGGATTGGCTTGATGGGCACTTCTAACATACCATATAGGCATGCCTCTTCCACAACATCTCAATAGGGTTGTGTTACGTTGACTGCACTGGCCACTCCATTATACACAGAATATCAGATGGCTGTTTTTCCCTAAATAGTTCTCAAAACAGTTGGAGCTGTGCTCCATTATCCCTTTGTAGGAGGAATTTTTCTCCAATCAAGTGCAATTGACAGGGAATGGCATGGTTTTGCAAAATGGAGTGATAGCCTTCAATCTTCAAGAACCCCTATAACCTGTGTAAATCCCCCACTTTGCCACCACCCTCAGAATATCATGAATGTTTTTCTTTGTGATTTGAACACCTCAAACTTAGATTTGTATGTCCCTAACACTTTTTTTGCAATCTTCTTTTGCCCATCTAATTATCTTCTTTTTATTGGCCTCCTAGGCAAAATTGCAATCATTCTGAAGTCACCTCTTCACTGTTGACATTGAGACCTGTGTTTTGCAGGTGTTATTTAATGAAGCTGCCAGTTGAGGACACATGAGGCATCTATTTCTTAAACTAGACACTCTAATTAACTTGTTGTGCAACTGGGCATCTCACTCCTCTTTCTATTCTGGTTAGAGCCAGTGTGTGCAGTCTGTGAAGAGTGTAGTACACAGCATTGTTTAAGATCTTCTTCTTGCATGGAATAGTTTTCATGTTTCAGAACAAGAATAGACTGAGTTTCAGAAGAAAGTTCTTTGTGGCCATTCTGAGCGTGTAATCGAAATGCTGATGCTCATAATCTGATGCTCCAGATACTAAACTAGTTAAAAGAAGGCCAGTTTTATTGTTTTTTTAATCAGCACACCAGTTTTCAGCTGTGCTAGCATAATTGCACAAGGGTTTTCTAATGATCAATTAACCTTTTAAAATTGTAAACGTGGATTAGGTGCCATTGGAACACAGGAGTGATGGTTGCAGATAATGGGCCTCTGTACACCTATGTAGATATTCCATTAAAAATCAGCCATTTCCATTGACAATAGTAATTTACAACATTAACAATGTCTATAAATACAGGGATATTTCTAATTGACATCAACATTTTGAATGGTAATGCTTAATTAAAAATCAAAAAGGAGACCGTTTTAACAAGCATACCTGCGTAACCACACTCATTTCATAGAAATTGTAACCAGAAAAGTAAAAAAAAAATACTTTTAATATATGAAAGAATAGGATAAATATAATCACGCCAGGAATCTCCTAAACCTGGTAAAAACCTAAACAATATAAACACACATATATTCTCAATACATTAAAATTGAAATACTGGTTAAAGGTACTCTGTCATCATTTGAACACAACTATCTGTTGTAAAACATGTAAATGTACATAGGTAGTAAAAAGCAAGAATTAAAAGAAGATCCATTCATACATTATGCAGAAATCAGCATGCGAGCAGCCATATTTCTGGAAGGATACATCCAGGGCAAGATTGGGATGTTAATTTTCCACTCCTATGTGCTGGCAAGCAATGCTACCAGGTTAAGGTAACCGTGATTTGCTCAAGTGCACCCTGCAGAGACCTCACTGTGCTTCAAGCATCATTTGTTTTGTTAAGGGGTGGGTAATGGAGGCAAGACAGTATAGCCCATGGAATGCACTATAGTGGCATCACAGATGTACCCAGTAGTATGAGTAAATTAATAGCTTGTCAAACATTTTAATTCTCCAAGGTGGCAGCACAAGGTACAAATGCCACTTTGCACACCACCAGCACATTCAGCTTCCCATTAAAAAATAACAATTAAACATAATAATATGTGGAAATGTAGACATTGTGATTGGGTCTGTTCCAGTTCATGACTTTGAGAAGCTAGGGTTCCTCATTCAGGAAAGCTCTGCTTAGTCCACATGACACAACCCCAGAACAATAGAACTGACAAAGCAGGCTATGCACCATGGATATCTCATAAAGCACAGAGAAACACAGCCCTCTCCTTCCCCTACTGAGACCTAATAGTATGTCATAAACCACTCACTGCCAAATAAATAGTGAAGGAAAATCTTCAGTAGATG
Source organism: Pelodytes ibericus (assembly GCA_036172795.1). Lineage (NCBI taxonomy): Eukaryota > Metazoa > Chordata > Amphibia > Anura > Pelodytidae > Pelodytes > Pelodytes ibericus. The sequence continues at coordinate 141,577,449 of CM069860.1, read as the reverse complement.
AAGCAGTAGATAACTTCCAATATCTTCACCATGTCAAAAAATAGATTTGAAATCTATGTCCTGTTTTTTTCACACAAGCACTGAGCTGTTTGTCTGGTTACTAGGAGACACACTAACATTACTTTCCCTGGTAGGGGGAAGTGTTTGAAGCCATTTTACCAGTTTGAGGGAAATCCTTTGCAAGTGAAGTTTTTTCCCCTCCAGGAAGTGTCATTAATATTTGTGCCTGATAACAGCTTACTCACCTTGTTTGTATCAGTGTTTTCTTCATTGCCTGCACATCTGTTGTGTGTTTGGTGATGGGGACCCTTTAATATACAAGAAGGAAAAATGCGACTTTGACTAGTTTATTATTACTGCTGGAGTCCTTTAGAACTTATACAGGGAGTGCAGAATTATTAGGCAAGTTGTATTTTTGAGGATTCATTTTATTATTGAACAACAACCATGTTCTCAATGAACCCAAAAAACTCATTAATATCAAAGCTGAATATTTTTGGAAGTAGTTGTTAGTTTGTTTTTAGTTTTAGCTATTTTAGGGGGATATCTGTGTGTGCAGGTGACTATTACTGTGCATAATTATTAGGCAACTTAACAAAAAACAAATATATACCCATTTCAATTATTTATTTTTACCAGTGAAACCAATATAACATCTCAACATTCACAAATATACATTTCTGACATTCAAAAACAAAACAAAAACAAATCAGTGACCAATATAGCCACCTTTCTTTGCAAGGACACTCAAAAGCCTGCCATCCATGGATTCTGTCAGTGTTTTGATCTGTTCACCATCAACATTGCGTGCAGCAGCAACCACAGCCTTCCAGACACTGTTCAGAGAGGTGTACTGTTTTCCCTCCTTGTAAATCTCACATTTGATGATGGACCACAGGTTCTCAATGGGGTTCAGATCAGGTGAACAAGGAGGCCATGTCATTAGATTTTCTTCTTTTATACCCTTTCTTGCCAGCCATTCTGTGGAGTACTTGGACGCGTGTGATGGAGCATTGTCCTGCATGAAAATCATGTTTTTCTTGAAGGATGCAGACTTCTTCCTGTACCACTGCTTGAAGAAGGTGTCTTCCAGGAACTGGCAGTAGGACTGGGAGTTGAGCTTGACTCCATCCTCAACCTGAAAAGGCCCCACAAGCTCATCTTTGATGATACCAGCCCAAACCAGTACTCCACCTCCACCTTGCTGGCGTCTGAGTCGGACTGGAGCTCTCTGCCCTTTACCAATCCAGCCACGGGCCCATCCATCTGGCCCATCAAGACTCACTCTCATTTCATCAGTCCATAAAACCTTAGAAAAATCAGTCTTGAGATATTTCTTGGCCCAGTCTTGATGTTTCAGCTTGTGTGTCTTGTTCAGTGGTGGTCGTCTTTCAGCCTTTCTTACCTTGGCCATGTCTCTGAGTATTGCACACCTTGTGCTTTTGGGCACTCCAGTGATGTTGCAGCTCTGAAATATGGCCAAACTGGTGGCAAGTGGCATCGTGGCAGCTGCACGCTTGACTTTTCTCAGTTCATGGGCAGTTATTTTGCGCCTTGGTTTTTCCACATGCTTCTTGCGACCCTGTTGACTATTTTGAATGAAACGCTTGATTGTTCGATGATCACGCTTCAGATGCTTTGCAATTTTACGAGTGCTGCATCCCTCTGCAAGATATCTCACTATTTTTGACTTTTCTGAGCCTGTCAAGTCCTTCTTTTGACCCATTTTGCCAAAGGAAAGGAAGTTGCCTAATAATTATGCACACCCGATATATAGGGTGTTGATGTCATTAGACCACACCCCTTCTCATTACAGAGATGCACATCACCTAATATGCTTAATTGGTAGTAGGCTTTCGAGCCTATACAGCTTGGAGTAAGACAACATGCATAAAGAGGATGATGTGGTCAAAATACTCATTTGCCTAATAATTCTGCACTCCCTGTATATGAGGCTCCATATAATCAGTGAATGGTGTCCAGTATGCAGTAAAGATCTCCTGAGAACTGTATATATTTGTAGCTGCCACAGTTAAATATTGTGTGTTCATAATTCAGGTATCAATAGAACCAACCATATTGGTTTCCTAAAGAAGCAGTAAAAAAAGTATATATGAATAGTGAGGCTTCACATCGTATGTAACAGGTTTCTAAACAGTACATGCTGCAAGGTGCACTAAATAATTCCCTCAAGTTCATGGGACACCTTGCCACCATTACAAATGAAGTCAGCCGATAGCATCCTGATTACGGGACTAGCACCTTCTGCAATGTATTGGGCTTTTTACCGCTAGTTTGTTATGTGGACTATTACTAGTTGTTGGAATTGTCTCCATAGACCATTGCAGTCAAAGTATCAGTCATTCAAACAGCTATTACTCCACTTTTAGATAACTAGAAGCACAGACAATGCAGCTCATGCTAATTAAGCCTGTGAACGATGAAGTAGGATACCTGTGGCACAGAAAAATAATACAGTTGTATCCGAAGGAGGTTACAGGCAGATAGTTAAGGTAAAGCATCACAATATTAATGCCACCGGACGTGGAGTGAATATACAATCAATTAACTATTACCGTGCCAAATTCTCCCAGCACTTCCAATTTCACATAAGAAAGAGCAACATTTAAATACAATCAAATCAATATATGAGTACATAAAGGATACATGCAGAATTACTGCTTCCCTTTATCAATTGAAAACAGTATACTGAAAATATTCCTGTATAATTCAATGAAATTAAATGTTCATTTCACCTCAGTGCAACCCACCATTTAATGAATAGCATTTCCAAGAATTCTTAAGAAAATTATACACCATAAAATTGTCATACATGAAACATTCCAGCAAATCTACTCTGCTATAAAATGTATAAAACAGTCATAGTAAGCATAGGTAAATGTATTTATTTCATGGAGTCACAACACAGAAAATTAGTTAGTACTTACAAATTGGTAAAGCAGTTACTTGACAGACTTGAGTATTGTGTTTGAAACAAGTTTGAGTTTGATGGCATAATTCTTTTCACATGTTCTGTTTCTGTTTTCTAACCAGGCTAAAGTGCCACAACAAATGCACCAAAGAGGCCCCTCCGTGCCACTTACTAATCATACACAGAGGAGGTAAGTACCTTAATAGTTTTAGTTTTTTTGCTATGTGTAATGTGTATGTGTGTGAATATATATAAATATATATATATATATATATATAGTATAATTGTTTAGATATCTATAACTGTGTTTCTTTTACAGAGGGATAACAGAATCTAGAATGTTTTTTTGTTGTTGTTTGTTCTTTCTGTTTTTAGAGGTAGTAGCTAACATTTATCCACTGCCCAACTATGTGCTATGCAACAGCTATTCTTACTTCTAAAGCTTTTTTTTGTTTCTCCCATTAAAGCACGATTAGTCCGGACAGAATCTGTACCATGTGACATTAATAATCCTTTGCGGAAACCTCCACGTTATTCAGACCTCCATGTTAGCCAGACCCTGCCTAAAACCAATAAAATTAACAAGGTAAGCATTCTAATGCCAGCTTACGATCAAAGGGAAGAAATGCAACACTGTGCATCCTCTGACTGTCATATAAGAATGCAAGGGGGAGGAGTACTCAGATATCTCAATATTAATCTTAAGGGCAACCATGCCAGAAGCAGAACTGTATCCGCCACATACAGTTCTGCAATCTAACTATGCACTGATATTCCTGCTCATTACCATCAGATATGCTTTATATTATGGAGCATAAAATCACAGAATAATTTGCTACTAACGTAATAGGCATCATAAATCATAACACTCATACCCCTGAATACTATGCGAGTGACTGGCTGTGGGTTCAAGTAAAATGAAACTACAGTCATCGTTTTTCAATAGTATTGGTGAGGGAAAGGAAAACAGCAAATGGGTATTAAAGCTGTCAACTCAGTAGAACAAGAAAAGTAAAAAATCCATAGCTGACACTTATAATAACGGAGAATTAGGTGATATTCTATAGGGCTTGCGTTTCTGCTGGTACTCCAGCTTTATATGCTCAGATACTTGGAAAGAATTGTGTTTTACACTCTGAACATATTTCAGTTGGGAATATTATATCCATTGTAGGATAGAAACATAGCAGCAGGTAGCGACCAAATGCCCTATCTACCATAGTATGCCAATGACTCAAGCTCAGGGTTGCCTTACGGATAGCCAAAGAATTGCTAAAATCCTTCACAGTATTAATCTCAGTTAAATGCCAGGTCTACTGGGAATCTGCAACCATTCTCCAGAGTCCAGCACACCAGAGAGCACAGAATAGTTGGCTGGTCTGGAATATTAATGTTTTACAAATTTAATTTATATGTAAAACTGAGGAATATTAGCTCTCCTAATTTAAAAACTACAAACATTATCAATGATAATATGCATCATGGAAATTCATGGTTATTTGGTATTAGACTGTAAGGACAAATCAGTTCAATGTTGCCAGCGACGTAGTTCATTATTCTCAACTACATATTAGTATGCAAATCCAGAGTGCAACAAATAAATACGAAAATGGGGTACATGTAATAGAGGAAAAAAATATGTAATGATATGTAGTGCAATATCGTAGGAACAGTATAAAAGCCACACTATTTGGGTTTATATGCACTGATGTACAGAGAAGGTCCATCAAATCAGGGTAAAAATCATCTTTATTCCATGGTTTTAAAAACAAAGAGACACGCCAGTTGCAATATTGAAAGACTATTGTATGAAAATACACCCTTTGGAACTCCTTTCTATCATTTTTGACCTTACAATAGTCTAATATGTTTACCAGTATGGTAGACAGATTAATGGCCAATTCAGTAAACCATTAATCATATATGACATGTTATCTGATTGATATGCCTGACATTCTATGGACAGTTCTGCGCTGGAACTAACCTGGTCTAACCGAGTCTATCCATTTCTGCTGACTAACAAATGCTTTCTGTTACATCAATCTTCACAAAGTGCTTAAAAATTGCAGTTATATCCTCTCCTTTATTTTGTTGTGTGACCTGCTTGAGCCTCAAATATGACCAGGAGTGAATTGAAAAGGTGCCATTGATTCAAAGGTCCTCTGGGCTGCTGTTTTTTTTTTTTTTTTTTTAAGTAATTATGCTGTATATTCAAAATATTGCCATGACATGTAGGACATAATGCACAGAGCAATACTTTCTCTCCACTTCTGCACATCCTCTTTTACTGAGTGATAGTGGCTACATTTGAACTTATGTTCCCACTTATATTTCGTAACCTTAAATTGTAACTTCAAAGATGCCAAACTGACCGTTTAAGGACCCAGTGTTGTGCATTCCTGTTTCAGGTAGCAATTCGTAAGGCAATGATTTTTTGCATATTTGCTAAACAACATTTATATTAACAATAAATAAATGAATACTTCTGAATTGTAATCTTTATTAAAAAAAATAAGTTGCTGGAATAAATGGAAACATACCTTAACAGTCTGGCAACACAAAGACATAGAAATGATTTTATTTGGATTCTCTCACTCACCCTACACTCCACAAGTTGACAAGAATTATATTTTATAATCCAAAACCATTGCATAAACACGTAGTCTCTATTAATAGTAATTCAATAGATGCTGTGGCATGCATATAAACAGATCTCTGAGTGTACTTGTTTCTGTAATTATATAAAAATAGAAATAAAATGGTTTAATGTGCCATGCCCTCAAACCTTCCACTAGAGTCTTGATTGACTCCCCCCATTCTGATACTCCACTAACCCTCCTGGAGATTAGACAAGCTTCCGCTGATGCTGTGACATTTAATATATTCTACAATTAATAAAGGGAGGGTAGCTGGGACAAAAGTTAGTATAGCTTAATCCTATTGTTACCAAGCCTATAGCTACTCCCAAACGCCTCCCCTCAAAACTACAACCAATAGACCGAACCTGTCACCTCAGCAAAAAACCACTGATCACAAAGCCAGGTGTGAATTACCACCAAATTGGCACTGGTGATAATAAACATCCAACTTAACTGAGTACCGTGTGATCAATCGTTTTCTTTTGGAGTTGTTAAATAGGACCCGGTGGAGTCCTACACTAGCACCATTTCCAAAGTGAGGGCTTACCTTATTTGCTTTCATTGAACATGTCACCTCAGCACTCTGTCAGAATGCCCCTCGCCAGCTTTGTCTGGGAGCTACATCTTTTGCTTCTGATTGGTACATGGCCTTACCATTTAAAATACATGAGAGTTCTGTGTTAGAGAACTCTTATATCCTGGAAGTATATATGATGGACTTAGCCTCTTCCTTTGTACTTTCCCAGGAGATTTGATTTCCTGGAAAAGTTCCAAAAACATAATTTGTCCTCTACCTAAGCACTATAAAGATTTCTTCTGCCCATTCATTAATGTACATTGGACTTGCCACTACCTCGAAATATCCATTAAAATGAATATATATCTTTAGAGCCACAACACTAGCAAACAATATCTGTTATTTGCTCCCACATTAAATACGAGACAATTTAAAATGATGTTTTGCAGATGGCAGAGAACAGCCTTTATTTAATTAATGAAGAGGAATACATAATAATGCGCTCTCCTTTTATTTCCTTTTTTTTTTACATAGCTCTCAAACTGCAGATTAGTGTGTACTCTTCTGATGCAGCACAGCAGAGCCATTCTGTGTGACATAAACTAATCTCAGGCATATGTCTGTAGTTATTGGTGAAATGACAGTCCTGGCATGTTTTACAGATGGATAGAGTCATGGGCAAAAAATGAATCCACGCACATCCCCATCACAGCAGATAACAGGAAACACTGAACTGATTACATTACATTGATTTGTCCTGTGCCCGTCATGGTAATTACTGAATGCCATTCCCATTTGTAATTTAAGATATAATTCAGGCTTACTTCACATTTGGATGTGTTGGGCTGTCAGAGCCCTTCAAAAAGTATTGCCAGTACAATTCAGAGAAACTCAACCTTTGACCTTAATACTGAAAGCTCATAACCTCTATTTGACAGTTTTACCTGTAACATGTTTAAATCAAATCATTAGAAAACATGATTAGAATAAGAAATCACAGAGGTTATGGAAATGACACTTTAGGAACACAGCAAATTACAAATAACCAGCATACTACTCATTTATTCCCAGGTATTTAGGTATTGACTCTGCTTGCAGAAATTGTTTTAATATGCTAGCCATGTTAGTGCTAGTGAGTTTGACATACACATGCAAAAATACATTTACTGCTTATCTCTACTTATTGAATATCTTATGTCTGCTACTTCAGTGGATTTAGACCTTCCCCAAACTATTCTCACAAACTACAGGTTGAGTAAACCCTTATTCAAAAATCCATTACCCAAAATAATCCGTTATAAATAAAAACGTTTTAGGATTTTGTTACAAGCTGCAAATTCCACACACACCTGTCAGAATGCAAGCGCAAACCAGTTTATTCAGTGACCAGCGCCCTGAAGCTGCGATATAGCCTATCCATGCATGCTCAGATTCCCCCGGGCGAATAAAGGATAATACAATGGCACGTGTGCAGGCCTGATGCACCAACGGTAGGTTCCCAGCGATGCCTCATGTCACAGCCACATCACATTAAAAAGTGATTTATTTGCTTTATACAGTCTTTGCATTGATACTACAGTATTTCATGAGTGCTGAGAGGCTTTAATATATCTTACTGATACTCATACTCATCAGGATACTCATCATGTACCAAAGTCACATTGCACCTCTCAAGCCTTCTCCTGGGATAACTTCATAAGTTCATATTTAACAGGTGATCTAAGCATGTCAATATACAGTCAGTCAGGTTCTCAGGATCACAGTAGAGCTTCCTTCTCACTGTCTGTTCAAGTGAATAAGAATCACCTTTGGTTAACAATCATACTGGTTTAAGACTGATCAAGATTTACTAATGTAAGCAAAAACAATATAATGGATTCAGGATCTGAAAAGATAAAGAAGTATTCATTAGCAGTTTTTTCTAAAATCATAAGCAATTTTATTGTTAGTGGCCACAAACAGATGAACGTCCAAGTACAGCTCCAAAATGGAATCCATAGTAAAGCTTATGGTGACTGGACAAGTCTAAAGAGCTCTGAATTTCCCGTTCATTCAGTTTCAATAAACAAGAACTAAAATCCTAGCAACTGTTCTCTTAATGGATTCCCCTCACTGATCTCCAAGCTACATTCCTCTGATGTCACTTGGAAAATATTGGTAATAGTTCCTAGTACCTAGATAATCACTTATTTTTTGAGGAGTCAGGGCCAGGGGACATGTGTGCTCATTTATTCCCTTTTCCATTACAGAAGTGCTTTTCTAATTTAATATCATGCTTTGCCCTGTCTGACCTAAATGCCTCCCACAAAGTATTATTTCCATGAAATGTTTTTTTATAAACTATTTGGGCCTTGGTAGTAAAGTTGACCATAGCTCTCAAGTATTACTTCATAATATCTACTGATACTCACTACATAATCCATATTAGTATATTATAAACGTATGTAAAATAACTTTACTATGGATCCGGAGTTATCTCTTTGTAAATATAAGTACACCTCAGTATTTGTGATGTGTACAATGTCACTTTGTAATACTAGGACTCCTTGTGTTTTGGTTTCATTGGTCTTCTTCTGTGATCCAGAAATTATTTAAAATATTTCTCTAGAACAGTGCATTACAGAATGTATTGCTTTATGGCATGTACTGGATACCATATCATAGACTTTACAGCAATGATCACATTAGTGAATTTGTATCTTAGCTCTGGACTCCCCCTTGCTCCCGGGAGTTATAACAACAGAAGAAAATAGAATTAAAAAGACATACAAATCTAATAAACTAAATCTAAAAGAAACACGCAAATTAGATTTTATACATATAGCGGTCACCAGGATCTCAACAACAAACTGTCTCATATATAACAAATAACTAGATATCATGAAGACATAATTGCTTGGTAAGGTTTAATGCAGGTTTATGAAAATAATACACTTATTAGCAATAGTGTCAATTGTATACTGCTTAGTAATATAGTACTTTACCTATAGCGCTATACATTTAGAATTGCAAACATTGAACTTCAGATACACATTCTGCAGAACATACATTTTATTTTTTCTCAGCAGTGATTGTAAGCATGGGTTAGTTGTGTAATGTCATTGGTGACATCACTGACATCCTGCACATATGCACAGGGCATTTATGTATATATATATCTGTGTGTGTGTGTGTTTGTGTGTGTGTGTGTGTGTGTGTGTGTGTGTGTGTGTGTGTAAATATATGTTTAAAAGAATATATATCTCAGACACAAAGAACAAAAAAGTAAAATAAGCAAATTGCCTCTTGGGTAATGAAAGCAATTGGATTACATGGACATAGCAAATCAGCTTGTGGGGGGTCTGTAAAGAGCTAATAAACTTTTTTCCTTCACTAGAGCTTCTACTGTAAAAGCACAAAGAAAAAATGAGTGGCTCTAGTTTGAGAATAAACTGTCATGTACATGCCAGATTATCCTTCAACCGGCAGCCATGATGCTTGAATCATCAGGGCTGCAGTTTTGTTGCTGACAGACTCTCACTGCTAGTATAGTGAGAGAGACATTAATTAGAAAGGAGTACTGGCAGCAGGTTTTAACTTTTGCTTCTATTAATGCTTCTATTAATGAAGCAAAAGCTAATAAGGTTTCTCTATCCCTTGGCTTTATTTATTAGTGAAAAGGGAGCCTTGAAACTGCACAGCCATATAATAAATGCATTTACTGTCATATGTACATGCACACTTATGTACTGCTTCTACCTAATTCCTTAACATGTAGAGATGTGTATTAATCATGCAGAGAGTCATACAAGATACTCAAATGCTCTGATATATGGTATTTTAGCATGTCTGAGGTTGGAGAAATGTTCTATTTAATAATCAAAATGTTTTTAATTCGGTATAATTAACAGGAGAGATATTTGGAGGCCTGTTTTTAGTGCACAACTAATCAAATGGGCACTATATTTGTTACTAGCTGACAGGAAAATTATCATTTTAATAGAACTCCGAGCCTACTTATCTCTCAGATTTAGTTTGGCCTATTCATTATACTATGGTGAACTGACAAAGGCATTATAACATGCAGGGTACATAAGTGATTTGAAATAATAGGGGAATTGAGAATTTTTCCAACCTATCTTTTGTGTCCTGATTTTGGCAATTTCTTTGTCAATTGACCACATATAGCTGTTTAGTGAATTAGACCCAGTCTTTGGCTTGTAGAGGTTTCTAAGTTGCATGGAAGAATAAAATAAATACTGTTATTTTCTCATGGGAGAAATAAGATTTGTATAGAGTTCAAAATTCAGGATGTTGAGAGAATCCATTTTTACTACCATGGGACCTCTCCTAGACTCTCATTCCTGAAGCTAATACCAAATTCCAAAGCAGCAATCTTTGCCCAAATTGTAGGTCCAAATTGTAGGCCCAAAGTTACATGTACATACCGTTAAAAAGTTTGAGGTCACTTAGAGATGTCATTGTTTTCCATGAAAACATACGTACAGTGAGTTACTGTAAATGCAGTCAATAGGTTGATGTTTAAAACAATAAAACTGAATTAGCTAATACAACATGCCATTGGAGCACATGAGTGATGCTTGCTGATAATGGACCTCAGTGTGCCTCTGTAGATATACCATTAAAAAAATCAGCCATATCAAGTTGCAATATTCATTTATTCATTAACAATGTCTACACTGTATTTCTGTTCCAGTTGGTGTTTTTTTTAATGGACAAAATATACTTTTCTTTCAAAAACAAGACATTTCCAAGTGACCCCAAATTTCTGAACGTTAGTGTCTATGTTGAGAGATTTAACTGTTGCCTCTCATACCCCTGTCCATCAGAACAAGCTGAAGGGACACATACATTCTTCAATCTAAAATGTTACATATATCAGAACAACTGTTCTTTAGTATTTTTCAACATATGATGTTCAGCTTACTCATCTGTTTCCCCAATGATTGTCTGATATGCACTGTATCTTATTTCCAGTGCTTCAGGAGAAGTAGTGACTTGGTTGAACACAGATTTCAAATCAGGATTCCCATTACTTACTGTGGCCACTGAGTTTACCTAATTCACCACTCCCTCTGGCTGTTGCAACTGTTAGTTTATGGTCTGCACAATGACAAACACAGAGGGAGAAGGATTGGTGGACCGCGGAAAGAGGGGCAGTGCTGTGGGCAGTAAAGCCAGTTATTCCTTGGTAAACTCTGCCTGTTTGGTTGTTGTGCCATCTGCTTAAAGAATCATCCCAGATGGTATGCATAGTTTTCAGGCCTTGTTTTATCGACACACATTAATAAATCAAGACAAAACAAAATAAAAACATATTCTGGAGGAGGAGAATGAATATGAAAAGGACAGAGTTTGTATGAGGGAAGGTATACATTATTGGATTTCTGAAAAGAAAGAAAGAAAAATTGTAGGTTTTCAGCAAAAAAATGGAAAGTGCTTCACTGAATATATATAAAATATATGATATTTTTGTTTATGAAGAGCTGTTCTAAAACAATGACGTAAATTGTAGTTTAAGCATTTAGTTATTAGGAAGTAGATAAACTGAATGAACCATTACTTGTTGAACACTAATGAAAGCAGATAGACTGTGTATGAAGCATAGAACGTTGAACTGGGTAGTGTGTTACTTGGGATAGTCTTGATACATGAACTATTGTGTACATTTTATTGGGCCGCTTATATTATAATCCTAAAGTGATAACGATGCTAATTTTTCCATGAGGGTGAACACATTTTCCTTCCATCAGAGACATAAGCGGGAAAGAGCCTGAGAGATCACACAGTCCATGTTAACTTTTCAACTTGTCAATTTTTGACTCAACACATTACAATACACAGGTCAGAGACTGCAAACAGGATCACTGTTTTGAGTCTCCGGTTTATTGTCTGTCCTTCTGCCAAGTCTTCATGCATGACATGTGGTCAACCTAAATCCTATTAATTAATAGCAACAGTTTACAAAACAAAAACTGTTATATCCTGGAATGTCAAAGTATGTCTGCTCTCCTCTCATCTGCTTCCCAATGTGTTCTCTTTTGTCTTCCCAGGACCACATTCCAGTGCCCTACCAGCCAGATTCCAGCAGCAACCCCTCCTCTACGACATCCTCCACACCGTCCTCACCTGCTCCCCCACTACCTCCCAGCGCCACCCCACCCTCTCCTCTCCACCCATCCCCACAATGCACTCGCCAACAGAAGCCGTTCAGCTTACCAGGTAGAAGCAGAGGAAGCTCTACTCTATTCTGCAGCCATTTAACATATAATTACTGTTAATATTTGCAAATAAACAAAGTGCACTTTAAAAATAAGGGAAACTATTGTAAAAATTGCATTCCCCCTTTAATGTAAGGTGTTATTGCAACAAAAAAAATTAATGTGTCTTTTAGCAAGAAATAAGTATTGTTCATGTTCTACCTGTGCACAGGCAGCAATGTGTTTAAACTGTGTGTCTTAGGACATATACAACTTAAACGAGGAGAACAAAATTCCAGACACCTGGTAATTGCAGTGGGGAGGCTGGAGCTCAATATCCTGGGGTCATGCAACATCTCATGATGGTTACTGCTTTCCTGTTTTTTTTCTTTTTTTTACTGCCTTTATTTTTTGACAGCAGTGATTGTAAGCATGGGTTAGTTGTGTAATGTCACTGGTGACATCACTGACATCCTGCACTAATGCACAGGGCATCTCCATGCATATGATTGGCTCACAGTAGATGCTGGGGAATGCCCATTTTATGCAAAGAACAGAAGAGTAAGATTAATCACTGGGATAAAGTCTGCAAAAGGTAGGTTTCCAAGTTATTGCAAAGACAAACAAAAAAACAAAAACTGGAACACTTAAAGTCATATATGTTTTTTTTTTTTTTTTTTAATGTCAGCTTTTATTGATATGCTTTTCAGACTTGAGTGATGCCTTAAAGTTACCTGTATTTGTGGATGCTCAACTTTCAGTTACTTAAAACATATTTTTACAGTGATATAGTTATAACGACATTATAAAGAAAATATAATTCACGCTATAAACACAATGTTGTGTTTTATCTATTTCACTATTGCTAATACACAAAAACACGATAAAAAAAGAGACAGTGCTCCTAATAAAAGACATTGTAAAACAGATCTATATTAAATATAGTAAAATATAAACATGTATAGCAATCTTCAATTTATATATATTATTAATAGAAATAGATTTACAACATACAAACAAAGTATATGCTATCAGGCCTGGCCAGGATTTGAGACATTTGTTTCAGCTGTATCAGGGTCCACCTCATGTATTTGTATTACTTTAACTCTCCAGATGTTTTAAATCTAGTGGACTGATAATTGGGTTTGCCAATGCATTCACTTAATGTATTATGAAGAAATTTAGCTGATTAGAGATCTGTTTACCATGAAAAAAGACTTATTTGACTGGCTTTTTTTTTGTTTTTAAGTGAAAGAGATACAAAGACCTAAAGTGAAATGTTTTATAAAGAAACCCACATTTGTTAAACTCCAGTTTTATGAAACAGGACTTCCATAGTACTCCTAAGATTATTTTACAATAATTTCGACTGTGTTTAGAGTTAAATAATATAATAACTGTATGGAAGTAGTGGTAGGTGTTTTATATACACACTGTTCCCAGAGAGTTCCGTATAATAGATCCATATGCCACCAGTTCCCACAACAAATTACATTAAACTGTCTGTGGTTTTTATAGAAAAAAATAAAAAACTTAATTCCTCCAGGTTGAAGCCAGCTTTTAGCTAACATGGGAACAGTGGAAGTAAGTCTAAATGCAGTTATTTTAGGAATGGATGTAACAGGTGTTCTTCTGTTTACCCTTTCTGTGCCATTAATCTTATTTGCAAGTAGGTAACCTTTCACTCTACTTTTTTTCTTTTTGGAGAAAGAAAAACTAAATGGCTTTTTTGTTTAGGTTTCAGACTTGTTTTGTTTCACCAAAGTTGTAATGCATTATAGCCTGGAAGCTAAATTACCAGACATGTTACAGCTTCTAGTCACATTAACATACTACCAACACTGCAAGTGTCTGCCACAAACAATTTGCTAAATGCAAACGATTCTAATGTTCTCAGTCATAATGGATGAGCTGTTGTCAGCTGTGAGAGCCCCATAGATGATAATAATAATAGAGAACCCCACTATTTTCTTCTACACCTTTGTGTGGATTTGGGCCTGTGGTATCATTCAGAGCCATTCACCCATTGCCAGGAAACATCTTTGAAGCCTGCTCAGAGCTATAAGAACTGAAGCGTTCTCAGAGTAGGCTACAAAGATATGTAATGTCCATGCATACAACTGACAGTGTATTTTAATATGGGTTTGCAAGTATCTCAAATATGAGATTGACTTGGCAATATTTGTGCAGTATTTCTTTTTGTATTATAATTCTGGTCACCATTACTCAAACTTCTGAACATATGTTCTGCTCTGCTTGATATCGGTGTTCCAAAAGAAAAACAAATTATGCATTTTTTACAAGATGCAATAATTTATGGCTAGACATTCAAAAGCAGTCAGCTATTATGTAAAGCATTAAGCAACTTTCGGTAGCCCGTCTTCTATGAATATAACTCCTATAATGCCCAGTCAGCACAAGTAGCTTCTGTGACTATTACGATTTCTATGATTAGCATTTTAAAAATATGCTTTCCAAGCAGTTAGCACACCATATAATTTGGTCTTCTTAGTGACCACATAATATCTGTCCCTCTAAACACTGTGTTATATCTAAAGATGGCCAATAAATAGTAATCATAATCTATACTAAATGTGAATAGTGAAAAAGGCTTGTTTGGCACCATACACTATATTCAATGAGCTTGTCAAATGAATGGGATTTAGTCAATAAACAGGGAAACTTTCTGCACTTCCAATTAAATTTGACAAAACCAGGCAAAACTACATTTGCTTTTGCGCTATTGGTTTACCAATGTTCAGTTTAGTGAAGAAAAAACCCATATAAATATTATGGTCCATAATTGCAAAATTGTAATAACAATGTGAACACACATTTATGTTTTTTTTTTTTTGTCTTCTAGCCCTCTAAGAAATGCTAACAATCGTAATTCAGACATCTTTATTCAGACTCCAGTTTATTCCTTAATTGTCAAATTATATCTATCTGTGTTTCCACCTATCTACTTGACTAAATTAAAACAACATACCGATACCACTTTTATAGGTCTTGTGATTTGCAAATAAGTTGCTTATGTAATTTAACAGGTACAGTAATCTATAGTGAATTTGCTTTATTTTGTCATTTTGCTTTCTTACAGGGTCCAACAGCACTTCACATCCATGTACCTCAAATCTTTTACAAGGTTCACATTATTACAAATACAAACAGCAGTTCATATTTCCAGGTAAACTCATGTGCTTCTGGTTATCTTGAAAAACAGGACTTGTCCGTTATTGCCAGGTACAGAGTAGACTTGGGCAATCATTTTCATACAAATTTGTTTTTGGACAACAAATTGGCTGTTTCGTCCATTCACACAAATTCCAAAATGGGGAGATGAATTGAATGAACGAATGTGCAATGAACGGAAATGTGGTTCATTCACTCGTCCGTTTATTCGTTTGGATGCCGTTCGCGTAATAGGAGGGATATGGGAGTGAGTTTATTTTAATTTGTCCAATCAGCTCACTCCTGTGACATAATGCCAAGAGGCTTTTCCAACGGTGTGCTGCTATCTGGACTTTAAAAAAAAACCCAGATGAAGCAGTATATAAGCTGGAAGGGAATATTTTCTCTCCACTTGTTTGGCTCAGCTTTGATAGTGACACACTGTTCTGTTCTAGCCTCCTTGCCTTTACTTGCCACTCACTCCCCTTTACCATTTGATTCTTATTTCAATGCTGGTGGAAAGACATCACATTCCTTGTTTTCCCATCTAATCACCCCAAATCACCCTCAAACAAGCGTTAAAGGTTTCTCCTGCCTGTCTGCAGTGTGGCAACCCCGACTACCTCCACCTAACTCCTAACCCTTAACCCCTACCTAGACTTGGGATTTCCTTTTTCAACTTCTGTTTTAAATTCCCTAACTTTAAGCTAACATTGTGTGACTTATACTGAAATTAACTTCAGTACCATTCCATTTGGATTCCCCCCCCAAAATAAAGTCCGAATTCCATCCAAAAACGAATGCATCAATGAATGAAATTGGGGTTGAACAACCCAAAATATGTTGTTGTCTGAATGCCTTCGAAGGACATGAACATTTCAGCAGCACCCAAGTCTAGTACAGAGCATCATTCTGATTATGGCAGCTTTATAGGAGTAGGAGACATCACTAACTCATTCAATCCCAGAAAGTCCAGCAATGGTTTTCTCATGTGACTCTTGTCTTTTGATGTCCTTCATCTCTTTGATTAATATTTGAATAGCATGACATGAATGTAGAATGCTGTACCAAGCAGCAGGAATCAGTCTAGCTTCTTTTGAGAATATCGTTCTATTCCATGTTTGATGTGTGAGAAATATGGCTAACGAGAACTAGCTGGGTTTACATTAACAACAACAATAGTTTTTTTCAATACCTCACTTCTCCATGTTATAATAAGACAGGTGCATTGTCAAAACAAAATAGGTATGAACCATAGTTTCCAACTTATTGCAAACCTTCTTGAATAGCTTGTGATTTTGATTGACCTCCGTATCTTTTGCCTCCAGTGTGGCATATGACTTTTTTTTTGTATTGTGTCTCTAATGTTAATGAATACAGTAAGATTTGGGAATGTAGTAATCATGGATCCCTGACATTTTGAGGCTCAGGCAACTAGGACTGTCATAGATGATATGCTGCCAGTCAGTGGAACCCAGATCCATTTGTTTAAAATTGATGATTCATGTTTGCTAGTATCTTTTTTTTTTAAATATTTTTAATAAGTATACACATATATTTTTAAAATTTAGTAGGTTGAATTATTTAAAAATCAATAATCTGAATCATATTTACATTTATTTCTCTCACACTGACCCTAACCCATTGTAGTGACATCCACTGTACCTCACCAATGAAGCCGGCTAAGACCAACATGTATGTCTGTTGTCCTGAAGTCACTAGGCATAGTGAACCAGGGACCCACAAAAAGATTTGTGTTGTGTTTCGGCTGTGGACAACTTTTATAGGCAGCAGTAGTGTGATATGCTAAAGAAAATGTCTGCTCTTCAATAACACAAAGGGAAAAAGGTTGTTTACTGCTCCTTAGTGGAGAGAATCTTATAAAGAAAGATTGTTTATTTCTCTGTCTCATTTCAGCTAGTCTTTCATTTTTGATACTGCCATTTCCCCCTGTTGTTTCATTTTATGCTTTATATTATTTTGTGTTTCCTATTTACATGCAAAACATTTCTAAATTGCAGATGTTGTGCCTGAAGTCCCTACTCGAGCTCCTCAAGTAATCCTTCATCCAGTAAACTCCAGCCCAGCGTAAGTTAACCACTTTCCTCAGAAGTCTTTGTTGTGTTGTGAATTCTAGTACAGTAAGGACAGTGCTGACCATCCTCTCCCAGCATGCTTCTGTGTAATGTCCAGTCAGGTCCATTAAACCAACCGCTATCCATATAATCCTGTGCTTGGTCCAGCCTGATTATGTGATATCATTTAGATTATCTATATTGTTTTTTTTTAATTGTTTTAAAGATTATCTATATTTTAAGAACATAAATAGTTTAAATGTTTTGTGAAAATAGCTGCTTGTGCTCCACTATGCTGAAATGGAACAATCATACTGGGGAACTGAAAGGACAATGGCCAAAAACTCAAAACTGCTTTAACAAATGTGGGACAGTTGGCAGGTATGGTATCTATGTTCTGCAAAGGTGAAGAGCATTATGACACAGCAAACCAACCTAATTTCGTTTGCTACTATGTTCTTCCAAATCTAATAGTGTTTGTGCAAGGCTTTATGATGTATGACACCTTTTTTAAATGAATTTTACTGTTGATATTATAATTATGGGCAATTGAGCAGCAAATTAATAAAGAAAGACATTATGAAATGTAAAGGACTTACCGGGGATGTGTGTATAAATAAAATATGGAAATGACAAGGGGACTTTATTACAGTTATAGAATTTTAAATGGCAAAATTGTACCTACATTATTATTGTTTTGTTTTAGCAGCTTAGTCTGTACCTTGCAACACATATAAATACTTAAGTAGCAAATATGGACATGCATATGTAAAACAAATCAAATCCAGTCATCACTGACAAAGGGTAATCCATCTTTTGGATCATGTTATATTGTTAGTTAAACAAAGTTGAACCTGATCTATACATACTGCGTGATAACTGATAATTTAAACTGTTATATATTACACTTTTTATTTATTTATTCACATCTTGCACTATTTATTTATTAGTTTACAGTTTCATATATTGGCCATAACCTTTCATTTCACATGTCACTGTGCCCATAAAACATCTAGTTGTACAATAACATTGTAACGCACATTTCACTTTACTGACATAGATAGTTTTGTTTCATCTGCATATGTGATTTGTGTTGATGATCGCATAGCTGGAGAATTGAAATAAATGAAGCCTCCGGCAGAGTGCAGTGCCAACAGATGCACACACAGGGAAAATCAAATATAGTTGGTAATAGATGCAACTCTCAATTTTGTGCCACTTCTTGATTTTTCATTTATATTTCGTATATAAAAATGGAATTGGATGGCAGATGAGAACCACATGTCCCAGTTATTGTGTCCATTTTACTATCCTGAGGCATATTAAACTCTCAATGTACCTTTCCAAACGCCTAAAGAGGGACACTCAGGCCTAGATGTGGTACACACAGTCATCCGAGGCATGGGCAGCATAATGCCTCATTATATGTAATAGGAATTATGTATTGGCACATACTGTGTTGTGGCAAGCTGCCAACATTCCATTTTTGTTTTATTATTAAAACTTAAAATGAAATTCAAATGAGAAGAGCTATACAACCTAAGTGTGAGAGAAATGCAGTGATTTCACCTATAAATTGTACAAAACATAACTCAAAATATAAGAGTGTTGCGCAAAATTGAACTTATAGTAAATAAAAAAAATAAAAAAATAATATATATATATACACATATATATGAAAACATAATTTTTTACCAATATCTACATACAGGTCTATTCTTACTCCAAATAGGCAGAAATAATACACAGGAGCCGGCACTCACAGTGATAGGATATATTCCAAAAGATAGCAACGTTTCAATCCAACAGGATCTTTATTTTTACTCCAAAACTTGATAGAACCATGTATACACAAAACCCCATAAGCAATCAAAATGGCTTCTATGATAAAAAATCCTTGGTGCTTGTTTAATAGAAGGTTCATTCCACATGCACATTAGAGGTCAATGATCTACTCTGATTTTAAAAGTGCACCCAAGTGTCATCAACATTTTATATGTAATGAGCGTGGGATCATACCATACAGAAGAAGATTTAGCATACAGAATGGTTATTGTTATATTTCTGCAAACAATTTAGTAAAATAGAGATTAAATACGCTTAAAAAAGTAATTGTGGGCAGTCAATGAGAATAGACTGTTTACTAACCCACAAGTCCAATCCAAGGTTGTTGGCTGAAATCCATGTGTAAATTCAGGTATTCACTGTAGTAATTAATTAATTGTTATGCAGTTATGTACAAACTTTTCAAAAGACCCTTCACATTGTTTATTTAACAATGAATATAAGGGTCTATGGAATACTACCGACTAGGGATCAACTTCTTTAGCTTACTTGTACCCTTACAAAGAAGACCTAGCCATGCAAAATATCTGAATCACCAATTTAAATGCCAATTAGAATGAATTTTTCTGAGTTGAAACAAAAAAAATCTCTTCTAACTTCTGGAAAGTAAATAGGGTGGACCAAAGGGTTACTTGAACTGACTGTTGCTGTTAATTTCACAGATCTGTTTACTGTGACTAACAAAGTGTAGGGTGTGTGAGTTTGGGACAGATGGATATGGGCAAAATAGCCTAAAAATATCTTACTGCAGCAGGGAAGCAGTAGATAAATTAATTTAAAATGCCTCAATAATATTTTATTAACTTCTTCTTAAAAAAATATTTTGAATTTTATTAACTGAGGGAGAAATAAATAAGATAAAGTGCATGCATTTATTTATATCCTATTTTTCTATTTGATTCTTCATTTTTTGTTTCTTTATTTCTCCATCGAGTCTACTACTATAAAATTTCCGATAGCTTGCTAATCGAAAAAGTGCCAGCTAGATATTCTAAGGGGGTCATGTATTAAACAAGTGCAGTGTGAAAAAAGTAGGTAAAACATGAGAATATTTGTAACATTTTGAGCTCCCCCCCCTTTTTTGCGCCACTTCAGTTTATTTTTATTTAGTGTTCTTTTTTCCAGTTGCGCTAATATTTTGCGATTATATGTGAGCATGCTGAAGAGTTTTGTGAATATTTTGTGAAAAATAATTCATATTATGATTGTGAAAATTAATTTTTAGCTTTTAGCAAGTGCTATCAAAAGAGGTAGAAAAAATATTCGCAAACTTGCCTGTTTTTATGTGCAATTATGCCCGTTTTTATTCACAATTTGCTCGTATTTTCTGTTTGGGTGTTACATGTTTAGTACATTGCAAAAGAAGCAAAGCGCAAAAATGGTTTTGCACATAAAATATATTTGAATTTTTTAGTACATACCCCTTTTTTTTAATCACATGTACTAAACAAGTGCAGTGGGGGAAAAAAGTAGGTAAAACATGAGTAAGGAGCAATTTGTGACTATTTGTAACATTTTGTGCTTTTTTTTTCCAGATTTGTACGTCTTCCATTTATATTTAAGAAGAGTGCATTTTTCCAGGTTGCTCTAATATATTGTGATTATAGTTGCGCATGCTAAAGACGTTTGTGAATATTTTGTGAAAAATAATTCTTATTTTGCGTGTGAAAATTACACCAGAAGAGGATAATTACATCAAAAGAGTTAGAAAAAAATTCCCAAACTTGCCCCATTTTTATTCGCAATTTGCTCGTATTTACTATTTGAGTTTTAAATGTTTATTACATTGCAAAAGGAGCAAAGCACAAAAATAGTTTTGTACATAAAATATATTTGCGTTTTTTTAGTACATGCCCCAACATTTGTTATAATGTTTAGAATGGACTGTCTTTTTTATTTTAATATTTTTTGGTTATATGTTTTTTGGTTATACATATATATGTGTATGTGTGTGTGTGTATATATATATATATATATATATATATATATATATATATATATATATATATATATATACATATATTTTGGCTATATATTTTTTTTTATATATGTATTTTGGTTACACACACACATGTGCCAGACTGGCAGCACACCTGTCACTCTGGGGCACGATACGACCCTGGTGGTATGTTACATTTTCTGTGTCATGCATGCTATTATCAATGTATGATTAGTTATGTTCGTGCCGAACTGTGTCTCCTGTGTAGGCAGGAGGTCATAGCAGAACAAATAGAAATGTGGATATGTTCTTGGGCGTTTGTGTGAGTCTCCCTGTCCCAATTATCATCAGAAGCAATTATTACTTTGTGATAGATGCAATAATAATACGAGATAGACGCACAGTACACATGATTCTGATATCCAAGCTGTATTACATTAGCCAGGTTTGTGGAGATGTATGAAACATGACATTTTTTGTTTTCATATTTACATGACCAGATTTGCAATTAACTGACAGTAATGGGTGTTTGTTAGCTTAATTGGACAGATCTCTTGAGAATTTCTGAATATCAGTAAATGCAACTGTTTTCTTATTGTTTATTCCAGTAATGAAGGACATCCAGTACTTCAAATTGAAGTGGAACCAACCTCTGAGGTAAAAATGGTCTAATATTCTCAGAATGTGAAAGACAGCAAATCCCGGTGCTGTTTTGTATTTACACTTTGTCACTTACTGCTTTAGACAAGGGCCAATTTATCGACTGGACAATGTGGGCATTTGCATGGGGTCACCTTTTAAAAAGGGGCCCGTAAAGCTAACTTAAGTTTATCCCAGTAGAAAAGGAAATAGACAAATAATAGTTAGGTAGTAACCAAATGTAAAAAGGCTTGCCTTGCTGTTCCAGCACTGGCCACGCATGGTACTACTCAGGATGAAGACAGCAACCACCCAGTGTTCAATTCAGGGACTTAATTAGAAACTACTTGGCCTCTTGTGAAGAAATGCAGTGGCCTCTCTTAATCAACTTGAAATATGTCACCAGTCTATATCATGAGTTTCATATAGTTCCCCATTTCCACAGTGCTATATTGTTCCCCCTTGTCTCAGTGCCATTTAACTCCCCACTTTTAACAGTGTACTATAGCCCCACAAATTCCACAGTGTTATATATCCCCTTTCCCACAGTGCCAAACATCCCCCTAAATTTATAAACTCTCCCAATTTCTACAGTTATAAAGCTAACCTTTAACAGAGAGCCACAAATCCCTGACCTTACATCTAGCTATTCTCCCCTAGTAAAAATAGCAGGCTGGCAGGTGAAAGTGTTGTCAGCATCAGTTGTGAGTGACAGAATCAACAACATATAACAGCAGGAACCAAATGTATTCAGAGATATGTGAACCACATGCTCATTTTGACATATAAAATTGTGATGAATATTTCTGGAGTGGTTGGGTGTATTTACACTATCAGGGATGCTGATCTGTGGGCATGTTCTTTAATAATAACCATTGGTCATTGATGCACTACTTTATTTAACTATTATATATAACTACCCCTCCCGCCCAATAAAAGTCATTAGTTTTTTTTGGTAATGTTATTCCCATAATATGTTATTTGAAGTCACTTTTTGGGCTCTATAATACTGAACTGACCCCCCCCATTACGTATGTTTTTTTAAAACAGATCCCCCCCCCCCTCCATTCCTGCCCCCCCCCGTAAATTAAAAGAACATAGGTTTGCTTTAAATAAATTTATATAACATGTGGCGCTCTCACCAGTCACTGCGTTCAGAGGGAAATGCCCGATATGACCTCATATGCTCATATCCGGCAGCAAGGCTACAGGAGCGCATTAAGCGATCGGCCGTGCGAAAACCTCCGTTTCCAGAGAGAATTTAATTAAAAAGTTGGCAGCTGGCTGGCAGTCAGGTTAGGAGACTCGGGCATGCTTTAGCCCTAGAGTCGCAATTCGGGGGTAACCATGTGAGACTCGGGGCTTCAGCCCCAGTAGTACCCCCCAGTGACGCCTTTGCTGTAATATGTTACCAAAACTAAGTGAAGTAAGAGTAGTGTTTTACTTTTTAAAACTTTAAATAAATGGGCCCTTTAATTGATTTGATGTTCTCTACCTGTAAAGAAATTCAAGCAAATTATACTTGATTAGATGTACATTATTTTATAAATTTACACCCACAAATCTAGAAAAACAATGTGTTCCATATGTCTGTAAGTATTGCACCAGGGACAAACTAAGGAGCAATACTCATTCTCGATTTTGTCTACAGAATGAAGATGGCAATGAACGTGCAGAAGAATCAGAGGATGAGTTTGAAGAAATGAATCACTTGCTGCTCTCAGCCAGGAACTTCCCGCGCAAGGCCAGTCAGACCAGCATATTCCTGCAAGAGTGGGACATCCCATACGAGCAGCTGGAAATTGGGGAAATGATTGGGAAAGGACGGTTTGGTTTGGTGTATCATGGACGGTGGCATGGGGAAGTGGCTATAAGGCTCATTGACATTGAGAGGGACAATGAAGACCAGCTGAAGGCCTTTAAACGGGAGGTTATGGCATACCGACAGACACGGCATGAAAATGTGGTTCTATTCATGGGAGCGTGTATGAACCCCCCACACCTAGCAATTATCACCAGGTAACCATGATAACTTTTTACTATCGCACTGATATTACACAGAACATCAGCTCTTTACTTCATAATGTCTAATAATTGAAATAATACACAGGTCAAATATATATTAGGCCTTACTGACCCAGTCATTATGATTTCTAATATATGTAAGTGTGAGGAGGTGTAGCAGAGTTCTAAACACTATTCTAGTTCTTTTAATAATGTCCTCAATGTTTACGTTGCATTATGCTCAATCTAGATAGGTGTAACTGGGTTATGTGACAAAATCTTGGAGGAGAAGTGCAACACTCCTTTTCCCAATAACAATACCTCATCACTAAAATGATCTGGCTGTACCTTTGCTGCATCTTTGATGGATCTTTCTTGTGACACGATATTAAAGGAATAATATAGTCTGAAAAGAAGTGTATAAATAAATTCATGCTAAAGCTGACACTTCTTTAAAAATAAATATATATGTTTAGTTTTTGCAATAATTTACTTGAAAACTTACCTTTTACAGGCTTTCCTCTAGGGATTGTAGCATTCTGGAAGTCTCCTGCATTTCCTGGGAGCCAATCAAAAGTCTCCCACAGCAATGCATGTGGATGCTAATATATATACACATATATATCAAAGTTGTTAAGGGATATCACCAGTGACATCCCCCAACTGTCATGCTCCACCAATCACTGCTGACAAAATATAAATAAACAAAACAAGGAGGCAGTTACCAGATACTGAATTAACTGGTGCTGCAAATGTTTAATAGTCCATCTGCACTGATCTTCTTGAAATGCAGAGGGCTAAAGCACCAAACTTTGAAAGATATTCTCAAGGATTCACTGAAATCAGGTACCTCTTAAACACTACCACATGTATTAAAGTTACTTTGATGCCTGTCGTGTAACTCTTAGAACAGTTAGTTCAACAGAGCTAAGGACAGTGTATTAAACACACTTGTATTTTAACTAATCCATGTCTGTTGTGACACTACAGTACCCTATATGTTGACTTCGGTGTCATGTTTGTTGATGTTCTCCTTCCTCTGTGAGTGTTTGAGGTGATGGGGAATGCCTCTGGGATACCTTTTGGTTATGCCTGAGAAAGGAAACCTGATCAAAGTAATAAATCAAGAACTTGTTGCTCTGTGGAGCAGAGAAATGAGACTCCCAAGACAGCTAGTTTACTTATTTCGCTTGCAGGTCCTGGAGAGAGTTTCTAGATTGACAGCTGCCTACAGCAGAGTCAGGTCTTTTATGTCATGGCAGAGTGACATACTCACCATCTGAGAATTATAGATTACAAATACCCCCTCTCTTTTTTTAACACACAGTGAGATATTTCCTATAAGGGTTTAATATTTAACTAAAAGTGCATGATAATACTTTAAGGAGAAAACACACAAGATACAGGCTTTGACTTGTGTTATTCTTTAAAGATAGCCATGTGATATATTACTTGATCACAAACATAAAGTGACACTCTTACAGGAAAAGAGTTCTTAGTAGATGTGGTAACCAACTATATAACCCATGCATTAATGGGTCTGAAATTCATCTGCGGTTCCTTGGTAAATATGTACAATTATATATTCATACACTTCAAAGTATGGATCAATTTAATTAAAGGTTTGCCTACTCCATTTAATTACTCTTAATTATAAAGTATCTTCCAGAGCCCTCTTTGCTCCAAATAGCCATGGGGGCTGACATGTTTAGAACCTTGGGTCAGATCTTCTATGATCATTCACTGACATCCTTTAAAACATGTTATTCATTTAATCTTGGAACGTCCTAACATAACGTATCACTAGACCCTTCAGACCATTAATGCTTAAATCAACTAACTCAAATATTGTAAACAATGACCCACCAGAACTTCCATTAAATGAAAACTGGGTAAAATGATATCATCGACTGAGTCACCTATGTAGAAGCAGGGTAGCAACTTGTGTTTAAGTGCTAGCATCATCACATGAAATCAATGTGGATATTGAAATGTCTCCTTTATACAAGAGATTATAAAAGCAAGTAAAACCAAGCCACATAATCTGGCCAAACAATCGTAGTTCCAAGGTAAGAAAAGAATGAAAATAAAATATAATAAATAAGTCATTTTTATTATTGTTATAGCAAATGATCAATAATGAATAATTGGTTAATGCAGACACCACTAATTTTAAGTGCTTGCCTTAAAGCAAACAATAATTGTACAATAATTTGTACCTAACCACCATTTGAGCTTTATACTAAATATGTATTACATCCCTGGCAGTGACATCAGACAAATACCAAGCTTTTTACAAGACTGTGTAATATTAATTGTCTTAGAGAAACTGTGGAAAGCTTTTGACTTATTTATGTTTTGAGTGTATATTCAAATAATAAGTACAATGTCAATTCTATGAATCCTTTTTGAATTGCTTTCGCTAATGTTATGGTCTGTAATGAGTCTGAGATGGTTTCCATTAATCTTAATGAACGCAAGCAGTGACAAGTGACAATGTGTAATAAACCTTAAGCCACGTACCCTGATTAAACACTTTATGCCAAGGATATTTTGACTAAGCTTGTGAGCAGGGCGCTCTAACTTATCAATATGTTCTTGATCACCTAACTTAGTATAAAGTATGCAGTCCCGCTCTATACTTTGTACCTAACTTTAAGTAAATTGTTGACGCTGGATAAATTAATTGTGAAGGCCTGAGATATTGCAGAGACACTAATAGGCAAAAACTATGAGAAGCATAGTTGGCTAAAGACTAAAGGGTGATGACTAAGTATGCATAGCTGGAGGGATCATTCATAGTCTTGAAACTTGCTTCTCTTGGAAAATATTGTCCATAGTTAATTCATTAAGGGGATTATGCTGCCCTAATGAATTCTAAACAATGTATTTCATTTTTTCCCCCAAAATATGACATTTGTTGCCCCACATATGAATAGTGGATGTTTTTTAAACTAACTTACTTTTAATGGTGTTTTCTGGAAATTGGAGTCTGAAAGCTGATGGGATGTATACAAATGGCAAATAGAAAATACAGGAGACTCAGCGCACCGTTTAAGGGAGTTTAATCCACCAAAAAATAACAATGTTTCAGCCCAGCACTGAGCTTTTTTCAAGTCTACAAATACTTAGATACAGCAAATGGGAATTGCACATTTTATAATTTCCCAACACCTTTGTATGTGGGAATGTTTATATATAACCCTCATTGTCAAAATAAATGCATTGCCTTTTCTCTTGAGTCGAATGTCATGTGATTCTGATTTTCTGGAAATTAGAAGGAAAAAAAGCAGTATGAGGGCCAGTAGAAGATGCATGCCGTTTGCACATTTTAATAAAGATATACATTTTCATAATTATTACATTATAATATTAGTTTTAAAGGTAGATCATTTTTTAGTCACAGTGGCCTTTTAAGATCACACCACTGAGGTGTTTTTTTGTGTGTGCTATATATAGGACATATTTTATATGAAGGTCTCTTCTCACATCTTGCACATTCCTCCTTAACAAAAAGTGATAGATATTCCATCTTTTTAGTTGGTTGCTTCCTTTTTTATCATGGGCTATTTCTTAGCAGTATTTAATGTAATGAAGGTCATTAATCTGAAGTTAAAGAGATATTGGCGACCAGTCAAGGGAAATAGTAAGACAAATTGATCAGGTGGGCAAAATCTGTGCTTCAATAAATATAAGACTGTAAAAGTAAATGTATTCAAGTAATGAATCACAAAAGCCAATGATAAGTCTTTATATCTATTTATCTACTTGAGCATATATTAGCAGAGCTCCTTCAATTGGCTTTCATTTAATATCTAAGATGAATAGATTCGTGGAGCCTACAGGCTTGCTAAAGTTAAAACGCTGTCTGAAACTAAACTAAAATAACAACAGAAATGGCAAGATAGCTAACAGCTGCAAAATATTCTTTATTGCTTAATTATATAAAAAAAGATCATTTTTTGTTATACCTAAAAATAAGAGATTATATTCAGAAAAGAATCAAAGGAAAAGAAACCCAGGCAGTCAGAATTTAAAAAAATAAAATGATGGCAGAAACTGGTAAATATCTTCTCCTATTCCAATAGCTGCTAAAATGGTTATAGCCAGACTGTGGAAATTGTGGCTGACACTAAAAAACAAGTCGTATACCAGCTGACAATGGCAAAAAAGGTCTCATTCCAGGTAGTCACACAGAGAATGCGGAAAAAACTTGGGATATTTGGTGCCAAAATTTTATGTAAATTTAGACAAAATTAATCTCCCAGCTGAAAGGACAAACAGATTCATTTTCAGTCCTGCTAATCCAATGTCAATAGCAGGATATATAACTCTCCCCCCAAAAAGCAAGGTAGAAATATGGATAAATAGAGTGCTGCATGCAAATTTTACTATGTGATGAACATTGAGTATTTATATATTTGTATACTTTGTGTGTTCTATGTTTCTGATATGCCTATAATACTTTTGAAACAATAACAACTAGTTGGGGGAAATAATCTGTATTTTGTGCATGTTTTATATAGTTCATGTTTTCAGACAGCAATATATGCTATATAAAGAAAAAAGGAAATGCAGTCCAAGATGCTATGTGGATCTTAAACTACCAGCAGCTGCATTTTATAAATATTGTAAGAGAAAATCTTTGATTAATGATAACATGGGTATAGACTGACAGAGTACATTATATAAGAAAATGTTTATATATCACCAATCATTTATTCAATAAGATAAGTGAAAAGACAGGAAGGTGATGTCAGTAATAGTGCATTGAGATGGCTTTGGGAGCTATGTAGTTCTTGCCTGAGGTTATTTATTGTGTGTTCTAGTTGGTGATTATGCGACCATGAAAGTGAATTAAGCTGCAGATTTGGGCCCCCATTTACTCATGTTAGGTAGAGGGGAAAATATATCAAAACAGGAGCCCCATCATCTGATTCTTTGCCTGGGGGCACTAAAACCTGGAACAACAAACAAAATGCACAGTACGTAGGTGAGGTGAAGTTTTCAACCCCACTGGGTCTTTGACAATCTTGTGCTGGAAAAAAACTTCACCTCACCCAAATGCTGTGCATTTTGTTGGTTATTTTTGTGACTGGGGGTCTGTGTAGCTCATGCACTTAAGAAGAAGGGAGTGCTGTTTTCCAATCATTTTGGGTGCATGCTAAATCCTAGAACCACTCCTGGTTCTGGTTGAAAAATTACTGGTTTCCGAAAAAGAGCCAGTATTTTACCTAGATCTCAGTAGGTTTTCGAAAGGGTTCCGACCAAGTTAAACTGACTAGAAGATGATTAGTGGGTTATTTTCTATGATAATGTTGCAGTTATTTGGGGTTAACGGACTCCTTGCAGTCTTCCTTAACTCTCTTTCCCATTCTGCTTTCCCCAAACCTCTGTTTTTCCTCCAGCCTCTTCTTGAATGCTGTATGTTAGTTATTTTTCTAGCTGATCTGTATTTTATGGCAACAATATTCAAAATATCAATAATCCATTTGAGGAAGTGGTAACCACGAAATGTACAGAAGCTGTAGGAAATGTTGGGGTTTGAGACCCACCCAAGATAATGAGACATTAGACACGTTGTTTTCTTGATGTTTCCTATTACCGTGTCAGGGTGAAAGCAGTCGTTAATCTTTATTATGACACCAGTCTGTACTTGGTTGTCATGTCGGCAAAACTAATGGATGAGTTGAAATGGCGAAGAAACTCATTATATGAATGACAGCACATTAGATATTGTGGTAAACATTTCCTCCTCTCTCTGTGGCTCTATCTTCTTCCTCCCCCTCTTTCTGCTTATACTTTTCTCCTTCATACATAACACTGATTAATTTTTGGAATTTTTCTTTAGCTACCTTCCCCCCCCCCCCCCTTCATTTCCGTCTGTAGCCACCCTGGTGACTTGACATAGTACTTTTCATTTGTTTGTGTTTATTTACTTGTCGAAGTGAGAATTGAACAATAAAGACAGATGTTATAACCACCAGCTACTTTCTCTATATGCATTTTCAAAATATAAGTATCCTTAAAGGTATACCAAAAAATACAGAGTGAGTTTTTAATAAAAATACTATCGTTCAACAATTTTTAAAGTGATCCAGATTAATGTGTACTGTATAGTGTCAAGTAAAATTGACAAATAGGAATACAATGTAAAACAAATATTATTTGCTTTTTTTTGATGGAACGACATAATGGTGGTAGGGCTGACCATGAAGACCAGTTCTAGTCATAATGTTGGAAAAGTGGAACAATCACAAGGAACATTCCATCGGTTTCCATGGTAATCAACATACTTTTAGAAGTCTCTGTGCACAACCCCATATATGGAATTGCAGTTTATAATAAAAATGGGCTATTTTGGTTAATCTTCTCAAAACATGTTTATATTTTAATCTATTGCATAAGATGAGAAAATAAAATAATGAAATAAAAGTAATTTAAATTTCAGTTTACTCTAATTAAATAAGATAAGTACTTAAAGTTAATAACTTGTGGCATTTTACATAACTAAAAGTGACTCTTTCTGTGGGGGCTATTCACTAAAATGTGGGTTTGCAGGTGACTATATATAAAATTAGCATTTTATTTCACTAATTTAGCTGTAAATTGTGCAGATACAAAGCTGGTGAGTTTGCTTAGCGGGAGAAACTCAACAAGTTTGCACAATATATATAGTTAAATTGGCGAGATGAAATGAGTGAAATCACTTCACCCATCGTACCTAATAGAATACACTGTGTGTAGGCGGCCCTGTAAGCCAAGTATCGCGGAAGTGTCAGGAGTGTCTTCTACACGGAGCTCCCCAAGCTGCATGGGATGAACCCCAAACATCCTTTGATGGTATGACTTTACAAGCTCAGGGGAGCTGTTGTTAAATATCGTGTTTTCTTGCAGAGTGGATTGTCAAAAAGTGCTTTTCATGGATTGCAATAAATCATCATTTTCTTCCAGTGTCCTGAGGATATCGATAACGGAAAGTATGCCCTCCATATGCCTTATTCTATGGTCCTTAATCTGTAGGAGCATCGTTTGTGAAGGTGCTATTGCATCATATTCCTAATACCACCATTTAAGTGTATACATACTGCACCATATTGTGTTTTTTTTATTTTTCAGGTCATCTTTTATGAATTATGCTGTATATATAAGACTATTTGAATACAAAGCGTCAAGCGTCATTTTAAGGCATTTTATTAATCACTAATTTAATATTTTTGTGTATCACAAGTTATTGCAGTGTCACTTTAACAATTTCACTTGTACTTTGAGACATTCATTTTATTTCTTGCAAAAGTGTCCATACTCTCTATGCTTTACTTCTGTATTTGCTTTGATTTGTGACAGCCCTGGTGGTCTGTTTGTCTAGTTTTAGCTGTGAGGGTTTTTGTTGACAACTTGTTTTATTTATTTAAGTTTATTTACACATGTGTTATCACTTGTGTGTCGCTCGTCCCCTATTTTTCTTGTTCCTGTTGTAGATTTAGCTTAGAATACCTACACTGGACCTCAACAAAGTGTGCTTCCTCATTATAATAGGTATAGGGCTTGATATGGTATATTATGTTGTCTAATTAATGTTTATAAAGACTATCTGGTCTTTTTAATTTTAGTACAATTTCCAGTAAGATAGTGTGAACAATTTTGATAATGTAAGTGATTAAAATAAAGAAAAATTTGCCTTCTAGAAATGGTTTAATTGCTTCTTAGGGGAATTCTTATAGTTCTTATGAACAGATCGGCTTCCCACTTTTTTCAAACATATACTGGCCATTCTACTGACTCCATAGACTTAACATTGGCCTCAACCCAAATTTTAACTGGCCTTGGTAGTAAAATGCCTTCTTGGTGGCAACCCTATGAACAGAAGGTTGCTGGGTTGTTACATCTTACACACTTTATAAACATTTTGATCATTTGCCATTCTGCTAACCTATATATTATAATACAATTATTTTACAGGAATTTCTTTAAGTAAATACACGCCATTTATCAAATGTGCACTATATGGACAACAGAAATGGGACCCCTGATCAATACTCCAACAGGGACTTTTATGACATTAAATGATAAAGACATAGGCATTAATACAGGGCTCGACAAACCCCAGGCGCCAGGTCGCCATGGCGACCAGGAAATTAGACCTGGCGCCTGGGTGCTGTCAGCCTTCTGGTCCCCTTGCCGCTGCCATCCGATTTTTCTGCAGCGCGAGGGGGTAAAGTCTGTGCCGATGGCCGATGGCACAGACTGCAAGCTCCGCCCCCTCGCGCAACGCGTGTCTGAGTGCTGGGTGTCGTCACGTGACATCCTGGCACTCAGCACGCCGACCAAAGGAGATCAGCAGCAGCATGAATGTCCCCCTCCCCTGCAGTGAGGTAAAGCAGCAGGGAGGGGGGACACATCAAGAAGAAACCCCCAAGAAAAGAATGTGTAAGGTGGGTGTGTGTTTGTATGTATTGTAAAGTAGGTGTGTGTGAGGGGTTTGTATATATGTGTGTGTGAGGTGTTTGTATATATGTGTGTGTGAGGTGTTTGTATATGTGTGTGTGAGGTGTTTGTATATATGTGTGTGTGAGGTGTTTGTATATATGTGTGTGTGAGGTGTTTGTATATATGTGAATATGTAAAGTATGTGTGTTTGTATATATGTGTGTGTGAGGTGTTTGTATATATGTGTATATGTAAAGTATGTGTGTTTGTATATATGTGTGTGTGAGGTGTTTGTATATATGTGTGTGTGTGAGGTTTTTGTATATATGTGTATATGTAAAGTATGTGTGTTTGTATATATGTGTGTGTGAGGTGTTTGTATATATGTGTGTGTGAGGTGTTTGTATATATGTGTATATGTAAAGTATGTGTGTTTGTATATATGTGAAGTAGGCGTGTGTGTTTATGAATTGTGTTTATGTTTGCGTGATTGTCTGGCTCCTAAAAAAAATGTCTGGCTCCTAAAATCAAATTAAATTTGTCAAGCCCTGCATCAATATACAGCTAGTGCCTCTTTGCAGCTATAACAACTTCCACTCTTCTGGGAATTTTTGACAATTCATCTAGTACAGCACTTATGAGGTCAGGTCACTGCTATTGGACAAGAAGTCCTGGCTCGCATTCTCCATGCCAGTTCATGCAAAAGGTATTGGATGGGGTTGATGGCAGGGCTCTGTGTGGGTCAGTCAAGTTCTTCCACACCAGACTCATCCAACCATGTATTTATGGATCTTGCTTTGTGCACTGGGACGCAGTCATGCTGGAGTAGAAAAATAACTTTCTAAAATGGTACCAATAAAGTTGGACGCATAGCATTGTCCAAAATGACTTAGGATGCTGAAGGGACCTAGCCCAAGCACTGAAAACCATCTTCATACCATTATCCAACCTCCACCAAACTTTATAGTTGGCACAATGCAGTAAGGCAGGTAATATTCCCCTGGCATCCGCCAAACCCAGACTGCCAGTCAGGACTCCACAGAACACATAACCACTGCCATTGGGCAGGCTAGATGGAACGAATGGTTCTTATCTGCCAACACATTCTTTGTTTCTATGCTCCAGAGTCCAGTGAAGCTCCCGCACACAGTTTCTGTGTTGATATTAATGCCAGTGGAAGTTTGTATCTCTTCAACTATGGAATCAGAAGAGCATTGGTTAGTTTTACACACCATGCACCTCAGCTCTCTCTGATACCGCTCTGTGACTTTACGTGGTCTCCTGCTTCATGGCTGAGATGCTGCTGTTTCTAAATGCTTCCATTTTCCAATAATATCTCTTACAGTTGACCATGGAATATCTAGAAGGGATGACATTTCATGAAATTAATTATTGCAAGGTCACCTGTCACAGTACCATGCTTGAATTCTCTGACCTCTTCAGAATTGTTTTTACTAGTGTTTGTAAAGGCACATTGCATGGCTAGGTGTTTGATTTTATACACTTATGGCAATGGGTCTGATTTGAATCTCCTGAATTCAATAATTAAATAGTGTGTTTCAATACGTTTGTCCATATAGTGCAAGGGTAGGCAACCTTCACACTCAGATATTGTGGACTACATTTCCCTTGAGGCTATGCTAGCATTACTGCTGTAAGAGCATTATAAGAGATGTAGTTCACAACATCTGGAATGCCAAAGGTTGCCTACCCTGATATAGTGCATGTTGATCTTAAATAGTAGATTGCTTTTCATAGAGAATAATAATTTCTTATAGATGTTTAAGCGTAATTTAGGATAAATAGTTGATTAACATATATAGCTGTTAATAACTTTGCAATATACTATATGTATAGATTGATGTATCTGACTTTTTTTTGTCTAATTGTTTAATGCTTTGGGGCATTGGTAACAATTTATGAGCGTGTTCATGCTACATTTAGGATTATTTGTTTGTTGTTCTTGTTGTTTATTTAGCTTTTTTGTGTATTTAGCAATTGTTCCTAAAGACTTAAAAGCAGTGACGTTTAAATACGAGCTTAAGAAGGTAAACTGTGAAAAATGTCAGTGTCCGATACTAACTAAAGAAAGGGTAATAGACTTGTTTCTTGTGGAGAAAACTCATTGTTACATTTTGTTGTGGATTCCCAATTGCGTAGCAGTTATCATTATTTTATCATGTGTATATATACTATATAAAACCTTCGGCCTCGAGGATAGGTTTTTTTTTTTTTTAACAAAATTACAGTTGAAGCCTCAGAAACGGAGGGAAAGCTGTATAACTATGAAAGTAAAGAACATCTTATGAAGCCTGCTAAGTTTTTGCAGATTGCTGACAATTAAGTCATTAAGTCATTCCTGACGATACTTTTCTGATGGAAAGACTGTAAATCCTGTGCGTTCATTGCAAGAGCCAAGCCTGGTCTTGGAGAGTATAGAGAGCTATGAAGGATTTGTTGTGAGTTTAAACTTCAGAGCACATTTCTATTATAAACCTGTAATAATTCATGTACATTGCAGTTCTCACTCATCTGTTACAAAAATGGTAAAATGTGGAAGAAATTTTATATTCTTGCATTTTCTAAAATATGTTTGAATAGGGAAGTATGTGAAACACAGGCAACCATCAAATGTCCTTTATGGTCATGGAAATACAATTTATAGGTCCATCTTGTATAATACTTTTTAATAATAGCTGTGATATGATATTTTTTCATACAGCTTGGAATGTGCACAGCTGTGTGCCCATAACAGTTCATTAATTATGTATCGAAGTACGTAACTATATTTCTATAGAACCATACAAACGTAATGATAACAGGCCTCTGCCCTACAGACACAGCCTTATGACCTCTTGTGTGCACAATAGTAGGATGAACTGATGAATATTGTCGTATGCAGTTTTCCATTGGAGTGAATTACATTTTAAATGTCACTGTACTTTATATACTCTTAGTTACAGATTCCATCGAGGGTTTTTCTAAGATTCTTTAGAAGTCATTTAACAATCTTTTGTCACTTCTACTGCTCTGAGAAACTGTCAATTTGTCAAGAGAAACCTTGCATAAAGGGCCATTTGTGTAGTCAAGAAAACACCATATTTCCAAGGTTTCTGCCTTTATTTAAAATGTCTTACATTGACAGATTTAGCAAAACATGAACCCAATACAGGGTTAACTGGGCTCCAACTCCACTGACTGAAACGGTGAGTCATGAGAAGGTGCTTCCTGGCTGTGTTCCCTCTGACTGAAGGTACTATCAGTACGCAAAGCAAGAGAAAAACGCCGGCACTGCATCTCTCGAGCATGATAGAAATTCTATACGGTGGCGTGGAAAACAAATATAAATAAATACAAGTAGCAACAAAAATTTTTAGAAAGGGGAAAATAATTAACGTTTATGATTAAGCATCCTTTTAGACGCAAAAATACACCTAGTCCTTTCCCCTTTTTAAAATCCCCCCCCCCCTTTTTTTTCCTTTCCTTTTTCCTTCTTTATAAATCTTTTATTTTATGAATTTTGAAAGACAATATAAACAAACAAGTACATGAATACAATGCAAATCGCAAAACATGTAAAAAGACAAAGAAGTATCCTAAATAGCTAAAAGAGCAAAACAAAACAAAAAACAAACAAATAACTAAACATTATAATAGGCAGTTCCCCCAAAAAGAACTCTAGTACAGTAAAGATAACATTTTCCCTTTACATAATCCTGGTTGCAAGAGGTAGTTGTTAGATTAAAAAAAGGTTGAGCTCCAAATGGGTCAGAATCCTCCTTACCCTTTTTCAAATGGACCAGTACCAGGATAGAGAAAAGGGAGGGGAGGGGAAAAAAGGAGAAATACATTTTTGGAGGATCCTTCAGGAGGTCCTAAGAAACTGAAAAAAATACGTAAAACCACTCCATCCAAATTACTCACACAAGAATCACCATTGGGACCACCCCTCCCCTCCCAAGACCCCAAGAGTACCAGAAAGCAACCTCCACCCATGCTAGATAAGTGCCCAGTTAAGACCATAATTAAACTATCTCCCAATGCCGGAAACCGTTTTAGCGGAATTCCAAAGGTCCTCTATCTCCCTGAGTCTAGGCTCCAAGGCCCCTTTCTAAATTTGTTATTGCATTTATTTTATTTTTGTTTGCCACGTCACCGAATAAACTTTCTATCTCCAACGAGAGACGGAGCGCCAGCTTTTTTTTCCTCTTGACAGATGTACCCGTGGTCATAATGGGTTTTGCTGAATAATTTCCCTGTCGCTGTAGCTTGAATTTAAAAACCTATACAGTAAACCATATTGAAGCATATTTAGGGCACTGCAAGGATGTGAAGAATTTTACTGTCATGAGCCATGCACTTGTGATGGACTATAACTGTCTCCAATTATGATGTGCCAGAGGTCATTTATCTCTTATCTTATAATGACGATTAATATGATGAAGATTACCATGATCATGCAAATGCAAAGAGTACTACTGTATACAAAGAGGTGCGTCTGTGGTTTGCTGTGTTCCTCGTGTAGAGGGTACTAGCCATGCATTTCGGATCTGGACTGCCCTTATGGGTGGGATCAGTCTGATATGCTAATGGAGTGGTTCCTTTGCAATGGTGAAGCAGGCAACAAATGGAGTTGCTCTCCCGAGTAGGTATTATCCTACAGGACAGACTATTGCAGTACTGTTTGTTCTCGGGCATTGTAGCACCCACCCCTCTCTTTGTATACAAAGAGGTGGCAGACTTGTGGAATAGATAAAAATCCTTAAAGAACTCAATGTGACAGATGAGCTGTTTCATAATGCATTTTTCCCTCTAATTTTATTCAGATATGATTAATTCTTCTTTTGTTTGTATAAAACAAAGATCTGTGCTACATCTAAATGCAAAAGATACTTCTTTAGCTTCAGATGTAAAGTAACCCAAACAAGAACACATTTTGTGGACTTGACTTGTTCTAAGAAAGGAAGAAAAGCTTCTTTCCAGACATGATCAAACAGCTCATGGTGTTAACTGGCTCATTACAGCAATTAGTACAGATTAGGGAAGTCTTGTTAAGACACTTTTAGTGAATATCTAATTGAAACTTAAATATTGGCTTGAGGTTCAATTTAAAATACAGGAATAGAGACAATGTATTATTTTTGAGCAGGATAATGTTTTTTAGTTGGATTTTCATATCTGCATTTTTGGCACTAACAGACCATTAATGAATACACTACAGTGGCTTACACACCTTTATTTTGTTGTCTTTCTGACATCTTGATGGGGCTCACTGGGTCAATGGATTAAAAAGTCAGTAGGAAAACAACAAACACAGGCTTGAGGTCTTATATAAATCAGTGGTAAGCCTTTTTACCAGCTGCCTGTTTCAGCTCTGCTTCCGATGCCATAAACTGTGATCGTATGTGCTTGTTTAAAATCTGACTACAGTGGTCTCTGTTGGTGCAGTTTCTTTAATGGAAGATTTGGTCTAATGCCCGTCATAGAGGCTACCTAGAG
Source organism: Pelodytes ibericus (assembly GCA_036172795.1). Taxonomy (NCBI): domain Eukaryota; kingdom Metazoa; phylum Chordata; class Amphibia; order Anura; family Pelodytidae; genus Pelodytes; species Pelodytes ibericus. The sequence continues at coordinate 141,539,559 of CM069860.1, read as the reverse complement.
ACTAGGTAGCCTCTATGCCACGTCGGCCTGCAGAGTGGTGGTGTTCAAAGAACATGTCAATAAACTGCCAATCATGAAATCAAAGGCTGGCCAATATTACTCCCAGAGTAGTGACCTCCACCGCTTGCTCCACTGTTGAAATAGAAAATGCTAACTGATGTGAGCCTGGAGATATGGTCCAGAAAGGTCAGACCTGTAATTACTGGTGTGAGAAACAAGTGTAGCTTGTTTAACAGTGAGAAGTAAAAAGTTATCTGTAATTTTATTGTTGCTTAATAACTAGTCTGGTATGTATCACATTTCTATTATGAGGACATGTGCAGTGCTAGGAGCATATTGCAATCTAAGACACTTATGAGTGTCTACAGCAGTGCAGCGCCATATTTGAAAGGCATGCTGCCTCTGCATCTTTGGTGTTATTGAATGCATTGATATCAAAGCATTGCAGCAACACCAGCTGAGCAAAGAAAATGATTATTTATTGCAGTCTAAACTCCTCTTACTGCAGGACATATTGAGTACTTCCTCTGTTATTAAGTGTAGTCATCTCCATCACATACCTGGTCCCTCCATTGTTGCTATGGGGTTAAAATCCCAAAACAGATTTGATTCCATCAAATGAATAAAATCAATAAAAAACAAAAAGTGCAAATAAAAATTAGAAGTTCAGCAGCTCACTGTATTACCAAGCTGTACATTATGTGCGTATCGTGAAGCTATAATACCCAACTTAATCGTACCAGTGTGAAAGTATGAATCACAATGAGGTAGTATAGCAGTTCTATTATTATGAGGATTCTCTGATGGAAACCTTTGGAGGCTGCTGTGTGCCTAATGCAAGTTACATTTTTTCAAGTGGGACAGTTATACAACTAATTTGGTATCACTGTATGTTTTCTCTAATGAACGATCAGAGCTAATGCAAAACGCAAAAAGATAATAAACGTGATAATTAGGACTCTACAAAGGATGCATGGTCATTCTCCTTAAGGAAAGCAAAAGGGTCTACTCAGTAAAGACATACTTGCAAGGAACAGGTATTTCAAAATTAAGGCCAAAGCAGCTGAGTTGGAAACATTCTCCCATTTAGCTGCATTGGAGAATTTTTCCAACTCTGCTACATTTCCCTGCAATTGAGTAGACCCTAAAATGTGTATTGTACAGTAGCAACAATGAATATATGGAATTCATTGACTAGTTATACTGAGGGTTATTATTACAAGTTAATTCTGGGGCAAAGTTATAAAAACAGAGCAGTCACCATGGAAACCAAAGACCACTTTATGAACTTCGCCCCAGAATTGAGTGTTAGAAATAACCACTATCATATTTAAACAGATGTTTGCTAATTTGATGACATAGGTTCCTTTAGAAATGGGGGTTGTATTTAACAAAGAAAAAAAAAACAGGTAGATATTTAGTAATAGCTAATAGTAATTGTTTTTGCTCTAGAGAGAAATCTATTTTGGATTAAACCATTTTTCTTATTATGAGGCACATTTGCGAACTGCTTCATTGTTGTATTCTTTTGAATTGACAGAAGCAAAAAGGATGTGTGAGAGGTTATACTTGCTGGACTCAAAGCTTTTGTTCAATCCAAATTATTATGTTATTAGTTTGTTACTGTTTGATATATAAAAGGTAGGTGCAGCATGATTCCCTAATGAATAAAAAGTGAAAAGGGAAAAATTAGTAAAACAATATTCCTGTGATTGGCCATCTGTTTTATAGACCTGGATGGTAACAACTGATCAATCTTTTATTGTAATTAAGAGCTGAATATGTTTGTATGTAACCTTTTAAGTAATGTCATTACAAGCTTTACTTTGTGCCATTATCCCCACACAAATCAGCCATCATCATCACGGTCTGGTCCTTAGTATCATATATTTAAGTCCATAGTCACTGCTATATGAATGGGACTTTATGTGCTGAATACTATTTTTAATGATCCTATTGGGTCAATTTAGTCACAAGTGAAATGTGATGAACTGAAAAAAATCAGATCTTAATAGATGAGCTGGAACAATTCTCCAGACAATCTTTCCAACTCAGCTACTAATACTTATTTGTTTGTCATTTACTTGGCAGTTTACTTGTTACAGAATAGACCACATTATAATGGTGGCACAGACAGTTATTGTTTTCTAAGGGTTTAAAGGATAGTGTCTGGGAAAAATAAGTTATGTTTAATTAAAAAATGGCATTACATGTTAAATGCTTTGATGGAAGAAGACTTATAAATTGCCATATTGAGTCTTCTTTACTTGCCTAGCCTTAACAGAGGATTGATATGTTCATTAGAATCTTGAGCATAAAGCTCAGATATTCCTTCATTCGAACAATGATGAAGGAAGGTTCTATCTAAACAAAGAATCTAAACATGTCAGCCCCCTGATAAAGCTATGCAGGCATATAGGGCTTAGAAAGGTTCTTTATTTGTAAATTTTCATTAAAGTATTTCTATTTAAAATGCCTGCACTTACTGCAATATTTCTTATTAGCTTTTTTTGTCAACAATCCTTTAAGTAATTTTGTACTTTCCTGTAAATCCATATGGTATACCTAATAAAATGCAGTAAATATTAGAAGATGTGTAGTGTAAAAACTTAACAAAAATTCTGTATTTGTGTTCCAGCCTGTGCAAGGGTAGAACCCTGTTTTCCGTGGTTCGAGATGCAAAAACAGTCTTAGATGTCAACAAAACTAGGCAGATAGCACAAGAGATTGTGAAGGTAAGTGAAAATTCTATTACTATTTTTTCTTAAATCCTATTTTACTTCCTATTGTAACATTTGTTGGAAATGTAAATGAACTGAAACTGCCAAGAGTCTCTATAACTGTCCCAGACTTTTTAAGCAAGCTTTTGAGATTGAAACCAAGCATCTAAACGATGATGGATGTAGTTCATTTTTCATCAAAATGTTATGCAGTATGCATCAGTATGCTCTGAAATTTACAACACCTAATTATCTGCATCTCCCAACATATAGGGGTTAAAAGATCACAATGTGTTATATCTGTGGATGTTAGATGCATCGTTGATTGAAAAATCATTTCATAATTTACAACCAAGAGCTGAATGAATCCCTCATCTCCTGCAATCAACAACTGTATATATATGTATATATATATATATATATATATATATATATATAATATATATATATATTTATGTATTTATTATAATTGTATTTATTTTTAATAATATCCTTCTACCACATAGTAAAACGTAAGTTTTTTTTTGCAATAGATAGTCCAACGGCGGTGTGCATAGTCCACTTATTGCTCTGTATTCAGGTGAATACAGGTTGTAATAGGCTCCTAAAGATACAAAATGTATATTTTTTTAAATACTATTTATTGTGACTATGAAAGAAATGTCTGTACTTAGTACAAGCGAGTACCCTAACGAAAAAAAATCCCCAAACTGATTTTAACACTTTTGGTTCCAGAGTGAAAAGCATATTGCAAATATTTAAATAGCAATCCTTGACATGAAACTGTCAACTAATCATTGATATAAACTAACTGTATGCCTTGACTCCATACAACACGATATGTGGAGCATCCCTATGTCTTGCATTAAGGATCACTTGCTCCCCTGTGCTATATATCTCTTTATATCAGCTCATGGAGCTGATGTGACTTGCACTCCATCTATTTCTTCAAGTCATCTCCACATTGACTGAGAAAGTGCATCACATTTTGAAAGGTCTGGTAAAAACACAATTGCTATTCTTCTAGCCAGGGAGGAAGTTTGAATTATGATCCTCAAAGCTCAAAAACAAGAAAATGAGACAGCCAACTTCAAGATCATCTCCCAAGTCAGAGAAAAGTGGGAAAGGGATTGTAATGTGTTTCAATCACTGCTCCGTTAAAATAAATGAGTTAGAGTGATGAAACATTCAGTCTCTCTCTCCGTCTTTGTGAGATGCTTATAGATGAAAAATTGCTAGTCGAAGGCCAGTGTCCCTACTAATAGAAAAGTACCTTTTCATTCCTCCTCCAGCCCTGATCACTTTTTCTCCAAGACTATCCTGCAGACTGTATCCCGTCCTATGCTATGATCTTCACACATAAAACATTCTAGATGAGCAAGGAGACCCTTAATATTATTAAACCCTTAAATAGCTCACTGTAAATACACTACAGACAAAATTCTTTCCTACATGTTTAAATTAAAGGGACTCACTTATATACTGTAAACACTGTGAACACAGAGAATAAAAATATGATCTGTATATTGTGTGAACAAGTCATTTTTGCATATCAACCAGCAAAGTGATTTTGTAAACAGGAGACACTAGAGACACATTTAAAACACATTTTTCTCTTAAATTACACATTTGCTTGTAATACTGCCAACATAATATGTAGATCATGTATCATTCTTGACATTCAAAGTATTAATACTTTCTAGTTGATGGAGATCCTTTAAAAGCTGTTCGCTATCAACAACTTCATTTACAGTAATTCCAAGACATCTCATGTTCAATGATCTCTGTTCAAGAAGGAATTTCCACTAGGAATCAGCAGTCAGAAACCCACCATTTATGAATCTTATCAGTTATAAGATGAGTGGGAAACAGGGAAGTGTACATAGATGCTGATGAACTTAACATCCTATAATTGTCTGCATGTTAAAACAAACAGAGACCTGCACAGAGACGATAAAACACAGAAGGTGGTTAGAATTTATAAATACATCCAGAAACAATGGAAGTGCTGTCAAAACTACGAACCCTTAACTAAAACTGTGAGTTTGTAGTATTGTACCTTTGCCAAATCCATGAGGTAGATAATATTTAGAATTTGAGGCATATGGGTCTATTCACTAATGTTCGACAAAATGATCAAAGCTATTTTTGATACTCAGGTGCTGAATTTAACTTAGTCTCAAAAATAGCTTTGATCATTTTGCCTCCCAATACTTTAAATAGAGAAGATTTGAACCTGGGTTTTTTTTCTTAGTCAAACTCGGGTGCCGACCTTGAGCTATTCTGGCATTTTAGTGAATAGTAATTTAGGTTGAAAAAAGACACAAGTCCATCAAGTTCAACCCTTCTACCTATCATTACAGCTTTTGATCCAAAAGAAGGCAAAAACCCCTAAGGAAGCTATTTCGAATTTAGCCTCCTGGGGGAAAAAATTCCTTCTTGACTCCAAGAGGCAATCAGATTTCTCCTTGGATCAATTAGCTCTTTTATTAATGCTTATTCTATTATGAATAGCCCTGTATGTTCTGCTTTCCTAAAAAAAACCATCCAAACCATTTTTAAATGCATCTATTGTGGTTGATAGCACTACCTCTCTTGGCAGGGAGTTCCATAACTTTATTGTCCTAACCGTAAAGAATCCCTTCCTTTGCTGTCTATGAAATCTTTGCTCTTCCAGTCTGAGGGGGTGACCTCTTGTTCTTTGTACCTTTCTGTTAATGAACAGGTCACTGGAGAGCTCTTTATATTGGCCCTGCACAAATTTATATAATGTTATCATATCCCCTCTGAGACACCAGCACCAATAGCACCAATAGAGTTCAGTTCCACAGAGGTAACTGCATAGAAAGAACAATTTCTTGGAATGACTTCATTTAATTACGTGTCTCCTTATGTGACACTTTACTGCTGCACCCTGTGTAAGTCCTATACTTACCTAACTCTTATGGTCATACAGGGTTTACAGGACTTTGCTGTAAAACACAAGGAAATAAGGAATGTAAATGCCAGATTAAGGCCAGAAAGAGTAATTATGTGAAAGTAACTCATCTGAATCACTGTACAATGCTAACATTATGATGTTTTCAGTTGTGGAGACATCATGTGACAGGTGACAATCTTATGATTTCTGTTTTTCAGGGAATGGGGTACCTGCATGCCAAGGGAATTCTTCATAGAGACCTCAAATCAAAAAATGTTTTTTATGACAATGGGAAAGTGGTCATCACAGATTTTGGTCTCTTCAGTATATCTGGTGTGCTGCAAGCGGGCAGGTACTGTATGAGATATTGTATTTGCATGGTTCTGAAAAAACTGTTCATAGGTGTGTATCTCTACAGAAAAAGTATATGCACATGTTGTTAAGCAAATATGTGATCTTCATATTAGTAACAAGGGAATGTCTGCATAACACACTGACTCTGTTAGACTGGTGGACTGGTAAGTAAAATATACAGCCATTGACATAAGAGTGATGGGATTGAGGGGGACAGAGAACATTCTTTGTAATCAATGAAGAAGCAAGACTTGATCTTGAGAGATTTCACTGAAAAGAAAACCCAGCTAGATGATAAAAGCCAAAATCCCAAATATGGAGTACATAAAAGAAGCAGAATATAGTAATGTTCAGAGCATAGGCTAAGCATGGTGGGAAATGTAATGCACAATCAATTAAGATCATTCTGCTACTAGCTGACCTCCCATTCTGCTTGCCTGGTCCTGTACACGAGGTGAGGTGTACTTCAGAGAAAAGGAAAAAAAAGTGAAATACCGATCGTAGGTAAAGATAGGTAGAAGGTTATCACCAACTGTATTATTTTACAGTGCAGTTTTTCAAGGTCACTTCTGGGTCTTCATCAAGCATGTTAAGCAACTCAAACTAGAACTTATTCATTTAATTAAAATTAATAGATAGAACATTATATTATGATCTCAAAGTCATGTCATGTGGGAAATGCAAATCCTTGATTAGTATAAATTATATGTGAGAGGGACAGTTTGGCATTGTCAGTTAAATTTGAAGTATTACATAATCCCACAATATTTATGAAGAAGGACAAGGCACAGTAGGTTCAAATAGCTTTAGTGTCGGATAGTAGCACAATATACATTCCTTGCCCCCTTTTTAAATGGTGCTTTAAGGTACCAACCATTTAAAATGCAAAGATGCAAAAAATGATAGTACAATCTTTCCCTATAAGTATGATTTAAAACCTAAATGTTTAATGGCGTATCTATTTTAGAATAAATGATCTTATCCAGATCCATTAGTGAGCCCATTTATTCAATCTGTGAATACCTTGTGTATTTAGACTTGTTTGCAGAGCTAAAGGTACAAACAGGATTGAAAAACATTCAAGTTTCACCTAGAAAAAAACATGGATAAATAGGGGCATTATTGCCAAATACACCGATATATAATACTAACTCCCGACAAGTCTTGGACTTCTGGTGTGACCTGCCATCTTGAATGCCAGTATACCCCATATATAGAAAGCAGGAGCTTAAAAGGCCTTTAAAAATGGTGGACAAGTTCCTCAAAAGTAATTTTGTTGGAGGAGTTATTTCCCACACAAAGGGATTTTAAAGAGAGGTGCAATTGATGTTATACATATGAAAAGACTATAGCACCTTTTTTTTAACCTTTCTGATATGTTCACGTGGGGTTTTTAAACATCCATCTGATTGACGCAGATCCCCCTTTAAATAGTACAAGTTGCTGTGATATATTGCCAAGGGTAGAGAGTTTGTCCTCATGCAAAGAAGTTGCAGGAAACTGCCAAACCAATTAACAAATGAAATGCTCATTTAGAATGAAACACCAGTACAATTATCAGGCTGGGTGCAAGCAGGGTGTTCGCTGAGAGAGGATTGCATTCCTTTTCTCACTGTCACAGCACTCAAAGGATTAAACATGTCCTCTCCAAATGTAGACATGTTTAGCTTTCTTTGCAGTTCACTAATATGCTACAGTAGTACCTTCTTGTACCTTTTGCAGTGCTTATATCCTGTACTAACTGATAATAATCCCAGTGGGACCCTATATTGTTTCCTTATGTATTTATTTTCTTTACTATATCTGGGTGTCATGGAAACTGTTGCTTAGGAACAATTCCAAGCCAATTCCCTCCCCCATTTTGTGTGTATATTTATGATCAGTTTAATTACTGAATGTTGTCCTTAGTCCAGGCCTAAATCTTTTCACTTATATTTTTTGACTACCATTATAGTACAAAACAAATGTATTCTTCTATTCCTATACACAATAAAGCAAGTATACAGTACAGAGAAAATGTGCATTTGTGTAGATTTATGTTTCTGTAGCTTCACGTTTGATGGAATGGGTGCATGGAGACAGAGGAAAGATTGTGAGCAAAAGTAGACAATTACAATTTTTGTTTGTATATGGTAAATGTCTATACAATTCACGCATTAAAGGACAACCATTGCAAAAAATTATCTAATGTTTATTGCATCATGTATAGATAGTTTGCAAAGAAATGCTCTAATGAAAGAATATAAATAACGTACCTTATTGAGACCTTTTTGCTCTGTTTATCTCTAACAGGGGGCAGACATGTTATTTAGAATCTTGGGTTTGATGGGTCAGATGTTCCTCCATCTGAACCAAGGTCCTAAGATTCTAAACAACATGTCCGCTCAATATTAGAGCTATACAGAGCAAAGATTGCTCAATAAGGTACATTATTTAGATTCTTTCATTAAAACGTTCTATTTAAAATATTTACACTCAATGCAATCTTTCAATTAAACGTATGTCCTTTAAACATATGCAGTTGTCAATTAAACGTATGCAATTGTCCTTTAAACTTTAATAACCCTAATCTACCTTCTCAGACCATCTTACCTGTAGAAGTTGAAAATTAAAATATGTTTCTTCAGATTCTATGAGGCAATATATGGTTATGTGTTGGGATGAGAATAGCAAAACGTGGCTTAAAATTAGCTGGACCATATTCAAAAATGGGATATTTAATTAAAAACACATTAAGCTGTGTGTGTGGTATCACAAAATTGCCTAGCAAGTGATTATGGGTAGGACCATCTTTTTGTTATTGATTGTTAATTATTTGCTTATCTCCATTTTAAAATGGGTTCCATTTTGTTCTAATCTGCTATAAAGCACCTCACTTATTGGCCAGTGGAAGAAAAAAAATGCATGGATTTTGTAATACACTTCTGATTGTCTCAAGATGTCACTAGCAGCTATTACATTTAATGACTTGACTTTTCCAACAACCATTTAAATTAATTCCCTCGCTCACCAAGACCTGCCAGTTTAAAAAATTGAAAGTCCATAATCTTGCACTGTGTATTATCTTGTGGATATCAATATGAATTTTATGCGTATGAGGTATAGAATGATATGCATTATATGGAGAGGGGACATCTCTGAAGTTTTATCAGCAGGATCTTAATATCATCAATATTCCCAGCTTTACCTCTGAAATCTCCCACACTTCATAATTAATGCTATAGTTATTTTATTATAGTGCACTTTTCCCATTTTTCTCAGTTTGTGTTATGTGAGCTAAGCTATAAAGAAGTCATTAAGTGGGAGATAAAATGTTTTCTTTGTGTCTTTTTATAATTATGGTTATCAGAGTAAAAGACTAAAAAAAAAAATAAGAGGCAATGAAGAAATGTTTTATTGTCTGCTAATTAATCAGAAGAGGAATGGCTGCATAGATTTAAGGTGGTAGTTCTAATACTTTCTGTCTCAATACCTGAGTGCTCCCTTAAGCTTCTACAGGTCTGAATGTAATTTATGGCTCTAGATAACTTAACCTGACAATGTTTACATTTCTCACATAGTATTGCATTGTCATGGACACAAATATTCTATTTAATAGAAAACTGTTAATGGATAGGGCTAGAGACAGGGATTGTGGACTGTTCACCTTGTGTGATCGTTTGTTTTTTCACAAGAAGTGTAATTATGCCAATTTATAAAGATTTTCTATTCTGTCTGTAACATAAGTAGAGAACTATACAAAGAAGAATAGTGAAGGATAGGGGCAAACAGAGGAGACTGGAATGACCAAAACATCTGGTTTATGTACTAATGTGAGGTATAAAAGCAATGATGCAAGAGGAATAGCAGACAAAGGGTGTAATATTAAGGCATTAGACCATGAATGATGTCATTACAGGTTGGGATTGTGGTGTAATACCAAATAGATTAATGTTGTATTTTTAATACTTGTAGTACACTAATACATCAATACTACACATATTTATTGGCTAATATGGGAGGATCACTGTCATCTCCATTTATCTTTTAATTAATGAATTCAATTATTTTACAGAGAAGTGGGACCAACAGAATGGGATTCATATGAGACTGGGGTATGACGTATAGATAATAGCCTAGTTAAAAGTGTGTGAAGGTGGAAAAATCTTATACTTCTCCACTCCACCAACCAGGTAAGGGCTGGCAGCCTTAGGCCTGGGGGGCAAATCCGGTCATGTGGCCCATTGCACGAATCGCTTCCTCATCCACGGCCATCTTTTCCTTGTTTTATAACGAATATTGCCAGGATTTTCCCGCACAATATGCCAGGATTTGCCACTTAATATGCCAGAATTTTCCCTTACAATATGCCAGGATTATGCCCCTCAATATGCCAGGATATTCCCCTCAATATGCCAGGATTATGCCCCTCAATATGCCAGGATTTTCTACTCAATATGCCAGGATTATGGCCCTCAATATGCCGGGATTGTCCCCTCAATATGCCAGGATTATGCCCCTCAATATGCCAGGATTTAGCCACCCAATATGCCAGGATTTTCCCCTCAATATGCCAAGATTATGCCCCCTCAATATGCCAGGATTTTCCCCTCAATATGCCAGGATTATGCCCCACAATATGCCAGGATTTTCCCCTCAATATGCCAGGATTATGCCCCACAATATGCCAGGATTTAGCCACCCAATATGTCAGGATTTTGCCCCACAATATGCCAGGATTTCCCCCCACAATATGCCAGGATTTTGCCACCATATTGAGTACTTACCTCCTTGCTGCTGCTCTGTCGCCGTCTCCCAGTGCTCTCATCTGCCCGTCTGTGGCTGTGAGGGAAGCGCTCCCCTCCAGCCAAGCGTCTTCAAACAAACTTTATTGAATGCGCATTGGCTGGAGGGGAGCGCAGAACGCTTCCCTCACAGCCATGGACCTGCAGCACCGGGGGACAGCAGCAAGGAGGTAAGTACTGGGAAAGTGTGGGGGGGGGGGGGGATTTTTGGCAGCTGCCCCAGGCCGGCCCTGTACTTCCTGGGGCGCCCAGCGTTAAAGACGGCCGTTTTTAGCATGCATTAGGGCAGCCTGGGGGGCAATTGCCTCCCTGCCCCCGGCCCAGCCCGAACCTGCCACCAACTGAGAAACAGCCCGGCAAGGCGTGGGCGTGGTGATGTTCAGAATACAATTATATTGAAATCTATATGTAGAAACATAGAAACAAACATAGAATGTGTCGGCAGATAAGAACCATTCGGTCCATCTAGTCTGCCCAATTTTTTTTTTGAGTACTTTTATCAGTCCCCCGTTCCCGGTCTTATAGCCAGGATAGCCTTGTGTCTATCCCACGCATGCTTAAAATCCTTGACTGTGTTTACCTCTACCACTTCTGCTGGCAGGCTATTCCATACATCCACTACCCTCTCAGTAAAGTAATACTTCCTGATATTACTTTTAAATCGTTGCCCCTCTAATTTAAGACTATGTCCTCTAGTTGTGGTAGTTTTTCTTCTTTTAAATATACTCTCTTCCTTTACTGTGTTGATTCCCTTTATGTATTTAAATGTTTCTATCATATCCCCCCTGTTACGTCTTTCCTCCAAGCTATACATGTTAAGATGCTTTAACCTTTCCTGGTAAGTTTTATCCTTCAACCCATGAACCAGTTTAGTAGCCCTTCTCTGAACTCTCTCCAAAGTATCAATATCCTTCTGGAGATACGGTCTCCAGTACTGCGTACAATACTCCAAGTGAGGTCTCACCAGTGCTCTGTACAATGGCATGAGCACTTCCCTCTTCCTACTGCTAATACCTCTCCCTATGCAACCAAGCATTCTGCTAGCATTTCCTGCTGCTCTATTGCATTGCCTACCTACCTTCAAGTCCTCTGAAATTATTACTCCTAAATCCCTTGCCTCAGATGTTGAGGTTAGGACTGTACCAAATAGTCTATATTCTGCTTTTGGGTTTTTACGCCCAAGGTGCATAATCTTGCACTTGTCCACATTAAATGCCAGTTGCCACTGCTCTGATTTTTCTAGTTTATCTAAATCATTTGCCATTTGGCTTATCCCTCCATGAATATCAACCCTGCTGCAAATCTTTGTATCATCAGCAAAAAGACATACTTTGCCAACAAGACCTTCTGCAATATCGCTAATAAAAATATTAAAGAGAATGGGTCCAAGAACAGATCCCTGAGGTACCCCACTAGTAACAAGAACTTGCATCGAATATACCCCATTGACTACAACCCTCTGTTGCCTGTCACTCAGCCATTGTCTAATCCATTCAACAATATTGAAATCCAAACTCAAAGATTTCAGTTTATTGATAAGCCTTCTATGTGCGACAGTGTCAAAAGCCTTACTGAAATCTAGGTAAGCAATGTCTACTGCACCACCCTGATCTATTTTTTTAGTTACCCAATCAAAAAAATCAATAAGATTAGTTTGGCATGATCTCCCTGAAGTAAACCCATGCTGTCTCTGATCTTGAAATCCAAGCGACTTTAGATGTTCAACAATCCTATTCTTTAACAAGGTTTCCATTATTTTCCCCACTACTGAAGTAAGACTTACTGGTCTATAGTTGCCCGCCTCCTCCCTACTACCTTTCTTGTGAATGGGCACAACATTAGCTAATTTCCAATCTTCTGGAACTACTCCCGTTAACAATGATTGGTTAAATAAATCTGTTAACGGTTTTGCTAGTACACCACTAAGTTCTTTTAATAACTTTGGATGTATCCCATCAGGTCCCATCGACTTATTTGTCTTTACTTTAGACAGCTGAAGTAAAACCTCTTCCTCTGTAAACTTACATGCATCAAAAGAATCATTAGTCTTTTTCCCTAAATGAGGTCCCTTACCCTCATTTTCATTTGTAAAAACTGAACAAAAATATTCATTAAGGCAGTCTGCTAAGCCTTTATCCTCTTCTACATAGCATCCTTCTTTTGTTTTTAATCTAACTAATGCTTGTTTTACTTTCCTTTTCTCATTTATGTATCTAAAAAATGTTTTATCCCCCTTTTTCACTGACTGGGCTATAGTCTCTTCTGTGTGTGCCTTGGAAGCTCTTATAGCTTGCTTTGCCTCTTTCTGCCTATTCTTATAGATCTTTCTATCTTCCTCACTCTGAGTATTTTTATAGTTACTAAATGCTAGCTTTTTATTTTTTACCATTTTAGCCACCTCTGCAGAGTACCACAGTGAACACTAAGTCTAGTATGGCCTGCTTTCGAGTTGGCTCCTCCACTACTTGTTTTAGAGATAATCCAAGTAGGGAGTTTAGGATATGCGTACTCCTGGCGCAAGTAGCTGTTTTGTATTTCCAGTTCACATCAGGAAGGTTAAAGTCACCCATGATGATCACTTCTCCCTTCATTGTCCTTTTAGCTATTTCCTCAACTAGTAGATTATCTAACTCCTCTATTTGTCCAGGGGGCCTATAAATCACACCTACCCGAGTTACCATATGATTACCAAATTCTAATGTAACCCAAACTGACTCTATGTTCGCCTCACTAACTTGTATTATGTTACATTTTAAGCTATCCCTCACATACAGGGCCACCCCTCCCCCTTTTTTACCTTCTCTGTCTTTTCTATATAAAGAGTACCCTGGTATTGAAATGTCCCAGTCATGTTTTTCATTATACCATGTCTCAGTAACAGCCACTAAATCTACATTCTCAGTTGCCAATATTGCCACAAGTTCATGGATCTTATTCCCTAAACTGCGAGCATTTGTAGACATGACCCTAAGCTTATCATTTTTCAGCACACTGACTACAGGTAACTTCTGTACCTTTTTGGGGGGGCAATTGGATTGATGTTTTATCGCCATTTTGCCCCCCTCTTTTAGTTTAAAAACCTCCTAGCAAAACCTCTGAACTGCTCACTGAGAACATTCGTTCCCTTTTGAGAAAGATGCAAACCATCTTTTTTGTACAGTTCCTTTCTATCCCATAGTGAACTTCCATGAGAAACAAAGCCAAATCCTTGCTCCCGACACCATTCTCCAAGTGACAAGTTGAAGTCCCTAATACGCATCCGTCTATCATTCTGAATGTTATGCACAGGCATAACTTCAGAAAAGGACAGTGTGGACACAACCTGCCGTATATCATTGGCAAGAACACGAAAAGCTTCCTTCACCTCTGAAACCTCATTGCAAGCCAAATCATTTGTCCCTAGATGAACCAGTACATCCAATTCTCCTAGAAAAACAACACGGAGTAGGGGCGCATGTACCGGGAAGAGAAACAAAGAAACAACAATAGTGCAACACAGTTTAAATATAATTGGATGTTTAGTAAATCTCTACAGGGGTGCACTCACAAACGGATATTGAAATCAGGCTCATCGGAATATGTAGTCAGTCGGTTTTAATCATTTCCATCTAAAAAACACATTAAAAAGCCATTGCGCAGTGGCTAACACAAACCAGGCAATAAAAACAATAGATACACGTACAAAATATAAAGCACTTAAAGTGCAACTTGCGTGAAAAAAGTCCCGAGAAGTAATACTTCTTTCCTGCTGCCACCAGGATAAGATACTCAGGCTCTTTTCTTTTGAAGAAATAAACAGCTGGATCCACTTCTCAACGCGTTTCGCCGGCTCTGCTGTCGGCTTCCTCAGGAGATTGTTGTTTTGTGCAAACTTGCAAATAAAGTGCTGAAAGACTGTAGCTAAGAAAACGCCTTAAAAAGGCTTCACAAAATACAATAACGTAGAACACCTGTAAAAAACACACAAATTAGGAGAGGGCACTTGTCTATGACGCAAGTGGGGGGAGGAAAAAACCCACTATGCGTCCAGACTATGCGCGATCACGTGACCCGGACTGGAGAGAAAGAGCCTACCTCCCTAACTAACCTCCCCGTCTATAGCGGTTAGTTAGGGAGGTAGGCTCTTTCTCTCCAGTCCGGGTCACGTGATCGCGCATAGTCTGGACGCATAGTGGGTTTTTTCCTCCCCCCACTTGCGTCATAGACAAGTGCCCTCTCCTAATTTGTGTGTTTTTTACAGGTGTTCTACGTTATTGTATTTTGTGAAGCCTTTTTAAGGCGTTTTCTTAGCTACAGTCTTTCAGCACTTTATTTGCAAGTTTGCACAAAACAACAATCTCCTGAGGAAGCCGACAGCAGAGCCGGCGAAACGCGTTGAGAAGTGGATCCAGCTGTTTATTTCTTCAAAAGAAAAGAGCCTGAGTATCTTATCCTGGTGGCAGCAGGAAAGAAGTATTACTTCTCGGGACTTTTTTCACGCAAGTTGCACTTTAAGTGCTTTATATTTTGTACGTGTATCTATTGTTTTTATTGCCTGGTTTGTGTTAGCCACTGCGCAATGGCTTTTTAATGTGTTTTTTAGATGGAAATGATTAAAACCGACTGACTACATATTCCGATGAGCCTGATTTCAATATCCGTTTGTGAGTGCACCCCTGTAGAGATTTACTAAACATCCAATTATATTTAAACTGTGTTGCACTATTGTTGTTTCTTTGTTTCTCTTCCCGGTACATGCGCCCCTACTCCGTGTTGTTTTTCTATTGTCAAGTGCCCGAGGAGCACTTTTACGGGTGCTGCAGTGCCAGAGGAGGAGTATAATTTAATTACCATTTCACTTTATTCACTATTTTTTTCACTGTTTATATTTGGGTTAAGTGTCACACCTTCTTTCTTCATCCAATTCTCCTTCCTGATTTGCTTGCTTAACAATATTAGAAATACGCCTCCTGTCTCTGCGAGCAGTAGCTCCAGGAAGACATCTCACTAAGCCAATACTGTCCAACTCCGCACCTCTTGTGATAGAATCGCCCAACAACTGCTTTCTATCAGGCCTCACCTTCTCCTTGCACACCTTAGCCAAATAGGAGAGTGGTTCCTCAAACTCTTCGTCTGAGCCTGCCTCCACAACACCACTGCACTCTGAAAGTGCTGAAAATGAATTCTGGACAGCTACAGACTGCGGGACATGCCTTTTATCCACAACTCTAAGCCTACCTAATCCACCTGCCATTCCTAGGAAGCCTCCGTCGGCAATGGCCTCTGTGGCAGTGACTTTGCAACAGTCTCAGTTTGAGTTTGTTTTACAGATAAATTACAAATCTCGGACTTTAAAAATGCAATCTCCTGCTGCAATCTTGAGAACTGTCTACAGATTAGACAGCCTCCAAACCTCCAAAAAATGGAATGTGAAACAAATGCAGAACAATTATCACAGTAAACCAAATCTGACATTTTAAGAATTTAAATCAAAAAGATCTTTTAGTTTTGCTCACCTCTTGTATACCTCAGACTACCTCCAGAATATCTCTTAAATATACTCTTTGAAAAGCAGCTCTTTGAAGAGCAGCCAAGCTCTTAAATTAGCCAAGCTAATTTCCACTATGCCTTATATATACACACCTACAAGCACCAAGGAAGGTTTTAACACCTGAGTGGGCCTATGCTAATTAGAACCAAACAATGACAAACACCTAAGTATTCAATTCAAATTCCTTAGCAATTTGAAGCAGGAAATCAGTACAAACCACCACACAATAACTTGACTAAAAGAATCTTACTTGTATCAGTAGAAAAGAAGATCTCAGCAAGTTAAAATAATCAAGTCTGTCTCCAGAATATCTCTTAAATATACTCTTTGAAAAGCAGCTCTTAGAAGAGCAGCCAAGCTCTTAAATTAGCCAAGCTAATTTCCACTATGCCTTATATATACACACCTACAAGCACCAAGGAAGGTTTTAACACCTGAGTGGGCCTATGCTAATTAGAACCAAACAATGACAAACACCTAAGTATTCAATTCAAATTCCTTAGCAATTTGAAGCAGGAAATCAGTACAAACCACCACACAATAACTTGACTAAAAGAATCTTACTTGTATCAGTAGAAAAGAAGATCTCAGCAAGTTAAAATAATCAAGTCTGTCTCCAGAATATCTCTTAAATATACTCTTTGAAAAGCAGCTCTTAGAAGAGCAGCCAAGCTGTGTAATCTATATACTGATGTATCTCAATGAATAAACCTGCTTCTGTTTATTAAAGTTATGTATAGAATAACTTGGGTCCCAAAAATAGAGGTACTCACGGGTCTTATGTTTAAAAAGTAAAAAAATATATTAGTAGAACATCAACGTTTCGGTCCCCAGCATGGCGCCTTCATCAGGACATCATAGATTGTTTTGACCTGATATTTAAAAAATGATGAGAGTGATTGGACAGCTGAACATTATACACAATAATTAGATTTCTTGGTGGGGTGTTAAAATATCAGTGTTAAGAGTACGTCATTGATTAATTAGGTATCGTCATGCATTGTTGACATCAAGTGCCCCCGGTTAAGTGACATCCATAGAAAGTGGGGTTTTTACATGTTTATTTTTAACTTTTGATTTACTAAAACAATACAATTAAAAACTAGGAAACCTTAAGGGTTGTGTTCTTAAATTCACACAACCAGTGGCGATTCCAGAGGGGGTGGGCGGTAAAGAATGGTGTCCCATGGTGGTAGCGCTGCCCGCATGACTATCTCAGAAGGAGACAGTCACACTAGGACAGCAGCTGGCATCTGCATCCATCAGATACGGTCCGGCTTACTGCCACTTCTGCCAGATATAACAATAAGTCAGATCAGGCAGCTTTATTTCCCTGCTCCACACAGAGAGTGCAACAGAGAGAGCAGCAAGTGAGTACTGGGGAAGGGGTAGGAGGTAACAATGTATTAATGGGCAAATTGGCTGTGGCATATTAATTGGCATACTGGCTGTGGCATAATAATGGATATAGTGGTTGTGACATGTTAATGGACATACTGGTTGTGGCATGTTAATGGGCATACTGGTTGTGGCATGTTAATGGGCAGGCTATTAGTGACATATTAATGGACAAATTAACACTTGCATATTAATGGGCAAATTGGCTATGGCATATCAATGGGCAGACTAATAGTGGCATATTAATGGCTAGACTAATAGTTGCATAATAATGGGAAAATTGGCAGTGGCATATTAATGGACATACTAGCAGTGGCATATCAATGGGCAAAGTGGCTATGGCATGTTAATTGGTACCCGCCTGTGGCTCATTTTAATTGACAAACAGATGCTGTGACATGTTCTCTGGAGCTAAATAGCATGCACTATGGGGAGTGACACTGCGGCATGTTCTGCAGGACCAGTTCTGTGGGGCAAAGTGACACTGTGGTATGTTCTGTGGGGAAAATTGACACTGTAGAGCAGGAAATACAGAGAGAATGGCACTCACGGAAAATGATGCACAAAGGGATTTATTCATGTGCAGGTAACTGGCATAATTTTCCATGAGTGCCATTCTCTCTGCTCTTCATTGTTTACTGGGTGTCAGCCAGACACCAGTAGAAGGAACCCGGACTTGATACTGGAGCTGAATACATTACCGTATGGCTGTTTTGGTCTGTGAGCCCGCATCTTGTTTTGTTTTCCTCTAAAATTGACACTGTGGCATGCTAAATCATGTGGGAACACCATGAGTCCAAACCAAGTGCCGTGGGTGCAATATAGGTGTATGGCAAGTGCTGTGGGTACTGTGTTAAGTCCTAGGTGCAATTTAGGTACATGGCAAGTTCTGTGGGTACTGTTTGGCGCTGTGTTAAGTCCTTTAGGTGCAATGTGGGTGCAGAGGAAGGGAATACAAACAAGAAATGCAAGAGAGGAGAGAAAGACATACATGGGAAGGGAGAGGAGAGAGAGAGACAGACGTGGAAAGGAAGAGGAGAGAGAGACAGACGTGGAAAGGAAGAGGAGAGAGAGACAGACGTGGAAAGGAAGAGGAGAGAGAGACAGACGTGGAAAGGAAGAGGCAAGAGAGACAGACATGGAAAGTAAGAAGAGAGAGACACACATGGGAAAAAAAGAGGAGAGATAGACTGACATGGAAAGGAAGAGGAGAGAGAGACAGACATGGAATGGAAGAGGAGAGATAGACTAACATGGAAAGGAAGAGGAAAAAGACTGACATGGTGTAACGGACAGCTGTACTGAGATGGGAGTCCCGGTGGAGGGGTAGTGGGCAATTCAAAGCCCTGCACAGGGTGAGCACTCTCCACCTGGGGGTGGAGCCCCTGGCTTTGAGCACCACAAGCAGATGCCTTATTAGTTTTCCCACTAGTCATAGCCAGGCAGGGGTGTAAGCAGGGTCTAAGATGCAGAATAGTACAAAACAAGCCGAGGTCAATGGACAGGAGAAAATAAGGATTGTCAGGAAATAGCCAAGGTCAAAGGACTGGATATAGCAGGATAGTCAGGAACAATACGAACAGAAATCCAAGACACAAGCCAGTAGTCAAAATGTACTAGCTCTGATTGCTGGGAGGATGGGTTTATATAGCCCCAGGGCTCATCACTGAAACAACTCACACCTGAGCTTAGGCAAATGAGAGAGGACAAATGCAGAGATAACAACTGCTCCTGCGTACAAGATGACTGCCCTTAGAACCATCTAAAGTGTTTTATGCCACATTTGCATGACCTGATTTGCATATACCTACCCAGAATCCCTTGCAGTGGTGGTGGCACTGCAAAATGTTATCTGGTTTTGTTTGGTGTTTGATAATGCCTCTACCCACTGAATTTCAGGTGGAGGGTTTTTCCACCAACGTTACCCCCACTTTTAAGTACATGGTTTGGGATTCATGCGACATTTAAGAAGCGCATTGTGGAAGGCATGATTAATGAGTGTGGGTACCTTGGCCTTTCTAAGCCAAGTAGTCGCCATTTTAAATATCTTGGATGAAAATTTGTATTCAGTAAAATGCAACTGAAAAGGTTACAATGGCATATTATTTTTACAAAGGCATATTAATCTTTCACTTGTCAAAAAGGCACTCCATATGTATACCATTAAACATTAGAAAAATACACTAAGATGAAAAATTGTCATACGTTGCATTTAATATGGTTTCTGAGCTGTGGAAGGAATGATCTCCAGCAGGGAACACCTGGAGATTCTGCTTTGCTTCAATTATCGTTCTATTCAGTAGCTTTGCCCACATTATGCAGCTGGGTAAATAAATATCCCCACTTAATTGTAGTGTTGTAGGCATCACTTTTTAAGTTGTGTAAATTTTGTTTACATAATACCGTAACCCATTGTCTACAGGGATTACACTTCAATCAAGTGTTTGTACTAAGCATTGGCATACCGCTATCATTTTTATTGCAAACATGTATTGCACGTTGTTACTGTGTGTAAACCTGTAAAACATTTAGTTGCATATTGTACATCTTAGACACCTCATTCTGTGGCAAATCTTGATCTCCATTTACTTTTCTGTGTTGATTGAGAGGAGGGAAAAGATGTTTCACTTCTTTCTGCTGCCTAAGACGTGGAGGAGGAGTTACTTGTTCATATACACCTTTGTTTAAAAGAAGCGGTACATTAATATTGGACAATGACCATTGAGCAGGCTAACTGCACCCCCATTGCTTCACATGCACGTTCACTCATATTTCCCAGAACGCACCTCAACTTAAAGGGACAGTCGAGTCCCTAAACTCACTTTGGTGCCAGATGAAGATTACTTCTTGTATAGTGCACAGGCTTCTTTTCCAGTGTGATTTGATGGAGGCATTCTGCATAAATCACATGTTTAATATTTTTAATATTACTTTTACTCGGCTACATTGGGCAGTTCTGGTTTCTTGCAAATTGCTGCAATTTCACAATTCCATCTAGTTGTAAGTAGTTTATATTTTAAGCACTGCAAAATGTAAAACATGCATTTTAAAGTACTTTGAAAGTACATTAAAACTGTCTAGTGCCCAAAATGTATCTTCAAAATATTAATGCATATAATATGGGCACTAGACAGTCACTTTAATAATGTTTATTAACATATTTTGCACAGATTACAAAAAAACTGCATTTGGTTTCGAGGTTTGGATGAAATTGTGGGTAAAATGGCATAGCAGCAGAGGCGTCGCTAGGGGGGGGCTACTGGGGCTGAAGCCCCGAATATCATCCCCATAGCCCCGAATCCCGAGTCACCAAACCTGTTTTTTTTCCCCTCTGCAAGCGGTGGGTAACTGCAGGGGTCATGGACCTGCTGTTGTTGGTTGCCTGGGGCGACCCCTGGGACCACCCAGCATCTCCCCCTGTCTTGTAGTGTAGTGCGCCAGATATGATTTTATATCCGGCGCGGTGTTCAAGCCCTCACGCAGCCCTGTTTGTGTCTGGCTGCGTGTAGGGCAGAGGCACCTCCGTAGAGTGCCTCCATCGGCACATGGAGCTGAGAGTAGCGCGAAGGGGTGCGTGCTCCGCCCCCTCGCGCTTTTATACACCAGGACCCTCTTGCGCTTTGATACACCAGGACCCTCTTGCGCTTTTATACACTAAGACCAGCTGCAGGGCATGGAGGCAGACGGTGTGCCTGAATCATCCCCCTCCCTGCAAATAAAAGGTAAAGGAGCAGGGAGGGAGATGGTTCAGACACCACTACTGGTGAAAGAAAATAAATCTGCAAGGGTGTCTGTCTGTCTGTGTGTGTGTGTAAGGGTGTCTGGGGGTGTGTGTGTTTGTGTGTAAGGGTGTCTGTGTGTGTGTGTGTGTAAGGGTGTCTGTGGGGGTGTGTGTGTGTGTGTAAGGGTGTCTGGGGGTGTGTGTGTAAGGGTGTCTGGGGGTGTGTGTGTAAGGGTGTCTGGGGGTGTGTGTGTAAGGGTGTCTGAGTGTGTCTGTGTGTATGTGTTTAAGGGTGTCTGAGTGTGTCTGTGTGTGTGTGTAAGGGTGTCTGGGTGTGTGTGTGTGTAAGGGTGTCTGGGTGTGTGTGTGTGTGTGCAAGGGTGTCTGGGTGTGTCTGTGCATAAAAGTGTCTGTGTGTAAGGGTATCTCTGTGTATGTGTGTGCGTAATGGTGTCTGTGAATAAGGGCGCATTTCACTGCCAATCTGCCCCCTTGCAATCTGCCGTGTGACACCCAGAAGCGCTCTGCAGCCAGCGGGCTCGCACACCTCACGCACTATAGGCTATACCTGCCATCCTTGTTCTTTGTGGCCTGAGCCTGGCTTATCCTTGCGAGATCACGTGCAACAGTTTCCTGGAGTTTATGGTGACTTTTAGTGCGGGTGCCCGTGGCCAGACCCAGTGAGCCCATACGGTTACTTTTTAAGGTATTTTCCTTATTTGGATTTTTTTCAGCTATTTTAGTGGTCTTTATTTTGGATGTTTTATGTATCTATATATTTTGATGCTCTGTTGGTAATGCAAATTATATTTATGCCATAGAACATATGTTTATGTCATTGTGTTTTTTGTATCTTTGTGTATATTTGTTTTTATGTTTTTTTATTTATATGTATTAAATTATTTTATGCACATTTTAATCATTAGAAATTGTATATATTTAATTTCAAGACAGCATGCTTGTGTGTGTCTGTTGGAGACGTGTGTGAGACATTGTGTGTGTATGTGTGTGTGAGAGAGACAGCATGTGTATTTGTGTGACACAGCATGCTTGTTATGCGTGTCTGTGTGAGACAGCATGCTTGTTATGCGTGTCTGTGTGAGACAGCGTGCTTGTAATGTGTGTCTGTGTGAGACAGCGTGCTTATGTGTGTCTGTGTGAGACAGCATGCTTATGTGTGTCTGTGTGAGACAGCGTGCTTGTTATGTGTGTGTGTTTGAGAGAGACAGTATGTGAGGCAGCGTGTGTATGTGTGTGTCTGAGACAGCATGCATTTCTGTGTGAGATGATATGTGTGTGTCTGTGTGTATATGAGTAATTACAAACCTGTTTTATTTACTTGAGTTTTTTTTTCCTTTTAGTAATATTAGGTTGTATTCTTTGTAAATAATTCTGATAATTTCTATAATCTGTTAAACAATTTGATAAATAACACATAGACAAAATGTAGTATTTAGAATATAAGTTTATAATGAAAATTCTAATCATTTAATAATCAAAGTGGATCTGATAAAAAAAAAAGGGGAAATAGGAACACAGCAACATGTGAAGGAAAAAGCAAATTCGCCTTACTCGTTTCGCGTGAAACCCCGCTTAATCATAGGAATATTATTGATATACCAGGTCTTGAGAAATTTAACTGAATTTTAGGAGCCAGCAAAAAAATCCAGGAGCCAGAAAACGGCACATACACACAAACATACACAAACTTTTACATGGAGTCACACACACACTCAGTCACCAACATACACACCCAATCCAGGCGGTCAAATACGCAGTCAGCCACATACGCACACATACATACATAGATACATACATACATTCAGTCAGTCACAAAGAGACACACACATACAGCCAGTCACATACACACATACAGTCAAGACCATATACACAGATAGACACACACATGCAGTCAGTACCATACACACAGACACACACAGATGCAGTCAGTAACTTTTCCTTTATACTATAAATCTTTATATGGATTTATTAGGTTATAAACTTCTCTTCTTAATATTACTTTGTACAGACAGACACTCATTAACATACAGACACACACAAACATACAGTCCATAACATACAGAAACACAAATACAGTCAGTAACATACAGATGCAAACACATACATTTAGTAAAATACAGACACACACATACAGTCAGTAACATACAGACACACATACACATACATTCAGTAACATACAGACACACACACACGTTCAGTAACATACAGACACATAAACAGTCAGTAACATACAGACACACACACACACACACACACATATATTCAGTAACATACAGATACACACGCATCCATTCAGTAACACACAGACATGCACACATACAGTCAGTAACATACATACAGACAAACAACACATAGTCACAGACAGACACACATACAGCTAGTCACACACACATACTCAGTCACACACACTTACACACAAGCCAGCAGTTTTTTTTTGCTGTTTAAGATTCAAAAAGTACATCTATCAATATGTCCCCCCCTCAGCGAGGGCACCATGTGGGGACAATAATACCCGGGTGCCAGGTCTAATTTTGAGGTGCCTGGGATTTGTTGCACCCTGATATATACCCAAATATACTTATTGTTAATTGGCATCTCATATATTCATCTGTATGCCCGCCTAAGCATTTACTCCACTTCTATCAAATCTGCCCTGGGCTCCAGCCCCAGGTCTTTTGGAGACCTAGCAACGCCCCTGCATAGCAGTGATTTGGGGTATATCTGGCCTGGGGACGGTTGTTTCAATCTGAGCGCTGTCCTCTGAAACTTGGGACATCTAGTAACCATATCTTATAGGAAAGTGGTGGATATGGCACTCGGCAGCCTCTGAGGTGGCACTTAACATCCATGACTATTGTAACCATCATCATACATGGAAGTAAGTGGAATCAGGGCTGGAACTTCCAATAGGAAAACTATGGTGCCTAGGGCGCCAGCTTTATGGGGGGCGACTGTTACCTGATTCCCGGGATACATGTATCCCGGTGGTAGATTGCCACAAGATTTTTGTTAATAGTGCATGCAGCACTGGCGGATCCAGGACGGGCAGATAGCAATGGGTGCTGAGGTGAGCGGGGGTGCCAGTCCGACCCCACGCATGGAGGTAGGCAGCACATGGTTGACTGGGGAGCCGCGGGAAGCATCAGCATCAGGAAATGGGAGAAGGAAGTATAATCTCTGGGAAATTGGCACTTTGAGAACTTTATCATGGTATTCTGCTGAACAATGGGCACACGTAAATAAATTTGCCATCACAGCTTAGGATAACATGAAATTAAATAAATATTAATATAGAGCAAAAAATAAAATTAAAATGGCAGGTTCTATGCATATAGGAAAGTTTGGGCAAGTGACATTGACAAAATAAATTCAACAAGGTTTTAAAGGTTCATTCTGTGCAAATATCCTAAATTCTGTGAAGCTATGTGAGAGATTTTAATGTTATGGAAAGGATGTTAAAGGTGTGAATATTTCCTAAATTCTTCTCTTTAGTCTGAATTAAGATGTAAAATCAAGCTTTTGTTCAAAAATCACACTTCCAACATTTTGTACAATTTATCGTAACTGTAGTTGCATTCAAATGTTGTAAACTCAGACACACACTAATAGCATTGTACAGAATTTAAATATTATTTATCTTTTCCTCCCTTTCCTTACAATGTAAACAGTGTGCCCAAATATTTGCGTTAACATTTCTTTTAATATTTCATTATTTAAACAGTTTCTGCATGTTCCATATAACCCACATAAGTAATGGTAAAATAAGCTAGGCAATGTAACATGTCAAATATCCAGTCCCTATTCCTTGATAAAATTAATTATCTGCCGTGAGTCACATGATGTGATTGACAGATGTGCATATTTGAAAATGGATTTATAATGTGAACCTGATAGTTAATAGTGTAAGATCTGATCTGCTGTCTCAGGATATTCCAAATTATTCCAGGGATACATAGTACATATTGCTGACAGCGTATTAATTAAACAACCAACCAGTAATTAAATGAAAGTGTGCAATGAGGCAGTGATGTGCAGTTTCAGTTTATGCAGATTGCTATTTTACCAGCACTTGATAGCATTGAGTTGGGAATAATCTGAATTCAAGCTGTATTTGTTTGCAATTATTGAGTTTTCTATTTGCATAAATCACTGTCTGCCAAACACTTTATCCCACTCATCAGCCATACTCTACTCAAAACACTCCAGAAACACAAATATTGAAGGGGTCTGTTTACTAAGCACCCAGTTGTACTCTTCAGGGGGTGATTTTTAGATATAACCATTTCCAATTGGACTGTTTACAAATCTAAACTTGGCTGCACCCTCCTGGTCTCCGAAATTCAACTTTGAAGCACCCTTGGGCAGCAGGGTTCCCACCTTTTCTTCAGAGAAATAAATGCTATTCTGTGACCATAGACTGAATATTGACCCCCAAGCCAATTTTTTTTATCGGCTTTCTGGGCCTGCTACATCAGGACTACGAGCACCTGACAGTTCATTTCTGTCAGGTGCTCCGTCAAGGAAGGTTAGTATTAAGAGATACAGGAGTGTTTTAGGGCTCATTTATGGTTAGTATTAGGGTGTTAGGGTTAGAATTATGGGTTATTATTAGGGTTAGGATTAGGGTTAGTTGGAGATTTAAATTTTGGGATTAGGGGATAATTTAGGGCGGTTAGTATTTGCCGCCTTCCTGAGTGGCAACTCTACTGGGCAGCTTGCTCAATGGTCTGCTCAAACTTAATTGTAAGCATAGTAGTCTGCGTAGTTTGGAGACCTTGATAAAACTTTGACTTTGGAAGATGTTTGTAAATGTAAATACATTGAAATCATGATTTGCAGCTCAAGCCAGCATCCTATGTATCTTAAATAATGATTTCAAAACATTCACTGATACAGATTTTTAACATCTTTAATAATATACAAAGAATTTCCTAACCATAAGTTCCATTGTGAAACTGAAGACATTTTTAAAAAAGGTGTCTGTTTCTATGGGATATAAAAGGACATGAAAGATATCAAGAAAATCCTTTGGAAACATCAATCATCATGGTTAAAGTCAGAAAACCATCTGAACAATGTACAAGGTCATTAATCTTCACAAGTAGGTTGATGTTTTTTAAAAAAAAAAAAACCTGAACTCGGTCTACTGATTTTTATGGTAGTGTCTATCATTAAGAGGTTCAAGGGTGTATTCTAGCTGTCTTTATCCCAGGAAGGGATTGTTGGAAATTACTGGCACAAAGCACGGAGGCACAAAAAAAAAAAGATTTCAAAGAAATTAAATAAGCTAATGCAAAAAGTTCTCTGTGGCTATATGCCAGCATTATAACTGCTCACAGATATGGGTATCTGGCGTTAGGGATGACACTAGGCTGGCATTTTACTAGCAAAGCCTGTAAAAAAAGAAATCAACTTAAAGGCACTGATAAATCTATTCAATAGCATAACCCATATTTTCTTAAAGAAAAGGTGGCAAGCCCTTCTGGCCTTGATGGCAGAAAACTGTGTTACCAGAAACGAATAAGTGGCAATGGTTCCAATATGCAAGGCAAACCATAATAACACAATCTCTATAAAAACATATGACATATACACCGATCAGCCATAACATTCTGACCACTGACAGGTGGCAAGCCGGTGGAGATACTGTTATGTTTAAGCAATGTTCTGCTGGGAAACCTCCTGCCATTCTTGTGGATGTTACTTTGACACGTGCCACCTACCTAAGCATTGTTACAGACTATGTACATACCTTCATGGAAACTGTATGCCTTGATGGCATTGGCATCTTTAAGCAGGATAATGTACCCTGCCACAAAGTACAAATGGTTCAGGAATGGTTTTAGGAACACAACAAGTTCAAGGTGACCATCTGTGCTAAATGTGCTGGACAAACAAGTCTGATCCATGAAGGCCCAACTTCAAACTTAAGGGACTTAAAGGATCTGCTGCTAACTTGATGCCAGATACCACAGCACACATTCAGAGGTCTATTGGAGTCCATGTCTCGATGAGTCAGAGCTGTTTTGGTGTCAAAAGGGGACTTAAACTATTAGGCAGACTGATTTTTGATGCTGATATTTTCATATATTGATGTTAGTGTAATAATGAGTTTTTATGCTGGACTATTATAACACATAGAGGGGAGCTGTCGTAGAGCCCCGACCTAAGCTCCAATAAGGCAGTGTGAATCCATTGGAGGAAAAAAAACCTGTCAAAGTCAAAAGATGGGCTTTGACAAATCCTAAAACTACCTTGTAAGAATTTACCATAATAACAATATGCACCGAAAGCCATTAGGATTTTATAGAAGGCCACAAAAATTACTGACGAGGCCTAAACAATGCCCGCCTTGGCTATTTTCATGCAGAGTACTGGGTCATATGCCTATGGAATATCGTGATTTGGCCTGCAATTGTTGTGGTATTTTGCTGAATGTGTTGCAGCCACCATTTTGTGTGTCTAAATGTGCTTGGACTTTAAGAAGGAGAGCAGAGGCGAATGCGGCTGCCGCACACATGCTTCAGCTGATAGTGTGCTGAGCATCGTGTTAATAACCAGCCCTCACAAGAATGGTGAACGCTGTGGCAGAAGGAACCTTTCCTTCCAACTGATAAAGTACCAATGGTAGGGTGTGTGATCTGGCCATTTGCATGAGTGATTGCTTGTAGCCCATGCTGTGTGGATGGCAGTATTTGAAGTATTCAGTGGCATTAAATTACTGTTAAACTACTAAAGCTATTCTGTGACCATAGACTGAATATTAACCCCAAGCCAATTTTTTTATCGGCTTGCTGGGGCTGCTACATCACAGGACTACGAGCACCTGACAGTTCATTGCTGTCATGTGCTCCGTCAAGGAAGGTTAGTATTATGAGGTACAGGAGTGTTTTAGGGCTTATTTATGGTTAGTATTAGGTTGCTAGGGTTAGAATTATGGGTTATTATTAGGGTTAGGATTAGGAGATTTAAATTTTGGGATTAGGGGATAATTTAGGGCGGTTAGTATTTGCCGCCTTCCTGAGTGGCAACTCTACTGGGCAGCTTGCTCAATGGTCTGCTCAAACTTAATTGTAAGCATAGTAGTCTGCGTAGTTTGGAGACCTTGATAAAACTTTGACTTTGGAAGATGTTTGTAAATGTAAATACATTGAAAACATGATTTGCAGCTCAAGCCAGCATCCTATGTATCTTAAATAATGATTTCAAAACATTCACTGATACAGATTTTTAACATCTTTAATAATATACAAAGAATATATTATTATTATAAATATAAATTATATTTATTCCTCACGAGGACTGAGGTATGGTCTGATTACAAACACTGTCATTACTGGTATAATTTGGCATCTGCACTTTCCTGGTGTGACTGGACTCATATTGAATGGAGATGGCACATAACAAGTTTCATTGCATTAAAAACAGCTATCTTTGAGCTGACTTTGGCAATTTCGTTTTGCTACTTATTTACTACTTATCCCGCTTTGCTCAAGCCATATCACTTGCTACATAATATCATTATTACTATTTCATGCATGAGTTTACTAATATAGGCAGCCTTAATAAGAGGCTATGGTCATCTGTGTATTGTATGTTATTATATGTTGAGTATTTATGCACTTGTGATATAATTGTTGGTATATTTTGATATTTATTTAATTGTCCATGCTATGGCATAATACTGTTGATTAAAGGCATTTATATATTTTATATACCACTCAGTGACTGTGTTTTGAGTGTAGGATTGGCAGTGTGGAGTACCTGCCACTACAGTATCTTTTTCTATTTCTCTCTCTCTTTTACAATATACTAACATGTTTAAAAAAGATAAAGATTGTTTTGTTACTTTTCATTATACTAATATTTATTTGTCTTTACTTTAATAACATATAGTAACATCTATTTCTTAGGTAAATGGTTTTAATGACAGACTTTTAGATGCCACCTTGTAGGTTGTAAGTCGGCCCTTTTAATTCATTATATTAATTTGCCTCTGTCTGTCAGGTTGATTATTCAATAAGTTAATTTGAGCTAATACAATGACTATTTCACTGTAATTGCTAGGTTTTAGCAGTCTGTTTAGATTGTATATGTCAGGTTCGAGCTGGAATCCGATTTCCCCATTATGGTTAAAGTTAAGCTTTGGCGATAAAACCGCCCGAAAACCTATGTGATTGAGCAAAAGCAGTATAATCAAGTTGAGCATGAATCCATGACTAATATAAATGATTAGGAGTATGTGACAGGCTAGTGCTAATAAAATAATCCCCTTCACTGCACATCACTTAGCAATGTTTAACAATGACTATAGTAGCCCCATATGGCACAGCCTCATTCACTTTCAGTCATCGGTACCAGAAATCTGCTATCATTGCAATTTTGATGGTGAGTCAACCATTCCTGTATATGTCCTGTATATGTCTTGTATTTTATTATTTCATATAATTATATTATATAGCTACTATACACAGTGCTGGCTTGCATTTGAATTTGTATTTCTAAACCATATCTAATATAGTTTATATGTGCATCTTAGTTTAATACCTAACCTCAGTGGATACATCAGATGACCCCAGGGTCACTGCATAGTACTAAGCAGAAGTCTATATTGTTAGGTACATTATTATACTAGAAAAAGATTCTTGTAGTCTATAAACAACGTTATTAGTGGTACATTGCTAGAAAGCATTGAAGGAACATGTCAAAATAAGTATATGAGCGCCTTATGTATGTTTGGATTGGTACTAGTTTAAGAATTTGGCACAGGTGTGCTTCTTGTAATTATGGGATAATGTGTAATTTTACCTCAAGTGCAATTTCCCATACCTAATGGCAAATCAGCAGTTAAGTATCTTTATTCATTAAAGAAATGGCTAAAAATGTATACTTTACCCCCTGGCGTGAACCTGTCACATATAATGATTTGGCAGAGGGCATGTCTGTGTGTTATGGATGCTTTGAAGGAGGCTACCAACTTCTCTAGCCTTCTGTGCCCTAAGACCAAGAAACAATAAAGCCGGGTGTTTAAAGATAACCTTGAAGCATGTAATTAGAAAGGGGGGTTTGCTGTTGTAACTGATGTTTAATGCATCTCAAGCTTTTCAAACACCAGCTTTGCGGCGGGCAGGCTTATACTTTACTGCGCCAGGTGTCCTCGTTTCCTGACTACGCAGCTCGTTCTGACAGATCATAAGAAAAATAATTGCTCAACATCATTTTTTTATAATTTTTTTTTCCTGGATTTTAATTGCAAGTTAAGTTACAATGAAACGATCTGCATAAAAGACACAGAAGAAAGGATCTCCCACATAATAATGTGTAAAGTTTTTGATATTAATTTCTAAAGTTTGCAATAAGTCCCCCTCCTCGTTTGCCTTTGTGTATTAGAAGGGCACTGGGTGACATGCTATAGCAGGCAATTTTGGAGCATGTTAGTTTGCAAAATACTGAGGGAAATACAAAATATTTTCTAATGTGTGTAGTTTATTAATCGTATTCTGTTGACATTATTGTGACTGTTTACTTGCAGTACTATAGTGCAGTGTTGTTCCTGCCCCTGTAACTCTTACTCCTCATGGCCTTTTCTTTTTGAGAGTGGCTTTGCCCCATATGTATTTTCCAGTTTAGATGGGAACAGATATCTAAAACTCTTTATAAAATTGATACCTAAGTGATCTAAACTCGATACAGGCCCATATGACTAAAAGCCTGAATATATTTTGTCCAGGGATAGGCAATGTGTCTGTACAAAGACACCAGTGTTCACTACATGGACTGTGATGAACATAGAGCCTCATTCAGTTGTTCATCATAAAGGCCAGTAAATGGCCAGAGTCAGGGCAGAGTCATAACCCTTTGTATGAATTATGGGGGCCAGGGTAATTTCACCAGCCCTTATTTATTTATAGGGGCAAGGTCCCATCTATGTATTGGGGCACCGGGGTTATTTCATCAGCCCCAGGGCCCATTTATTTGTAGGGAGCATGGCCCATATATGTATTAGGGGCCAAGGACATGTTGCCACACCCTGGCCCCGTTTATTTATTAGGGAGGGCCAGAGGCTGTGTGAATAGGGGACCAGAGGCCACATGCCCAGCCCCAGGCCCCAGTTACATTTAGGAGGCCAGGGGCCATTTCACAAGTACAATGTTCATATAGTGTTTTTTTTAACGGGTGTCGTAATGATTTTACCACACCTGTTAAATGCGTCAGCTTTGTGCATTGAATCGCAAATGCCCATGAATTTACCGCCACTTTTTAACTTAACGGCCAGCATTGAATCCATCCCATTTTGTCCACACGTCCTGCTGAATAAAATGGTATATATTTTGTAGTATGTAAATCACAGGATAGGTATTTAATAACCTGATGAGGTGCTTTATTTCATTAAAATGCATCCCCAAGACATTCCCTCCTTTAAAAAAAAGACCCCATACTCCTGTGCTTTATAGTGCTGTGCTTAGAGAAGGAAATGTCTCTTCTTGCACTGCTATTTTTATTCATAGCAATTTACTTTGCCAGTAACTTTCTGTAACCCCCCCCCCCCCCCCCTGCTGTCACTGCAGAGATTTTTGTTTTAGAGAGAGATCCTGCACTTCCTATGAAGCACTGAGCTCTTATGTCTCATGTTCCTATCTCCTGCAGAGAATCAAGCACAATGCAGCCCTTTGGTTATTGGGATGTCTCAACTCTGCAGTATGACCTCAGTAAATATGTGGTTTAAAGAAAGAAGAACAGACAAGGGGGTTAAAGTCCTGCTGTAGAATATTAATTGATAACTTAAAAATACACAAAACAACCAAATGTATTCATTGTAATGTTCCTTTTTAAGTAATGTTTCTTTTTCGCAATTTTTAAGGTCATTAGTTAAACTATTAAACAATAGGGTTTTTCATTTTTTTTCTTAGTAGCGATTACATTTGCTCAGCTTACTATGAAATTTATCGTCTGTGCCTTGTACACCATGTGGATTTTATTCACTCTTCCTGTTGTTTATTATCTGCAGTTGAAGATCTCAGTATAAAACACTGAAAATACAGTGACTGTACTGATATACCACACATAACATTTTTCCTGTGTCCTGATGTGGCCACTCAAGGTTCTCTCCATCTGTTTATAAAAAGAACCCAAACCCATCCATAAGAATCCTAAGTATAGGTATAGAAGGCTCTATCATACTGTGACTCAATTTTACCAGTCTATTCAATTCCCTTGTCACCATTGCATACCTCTCAACATTTCCTCCCTGTGAACTGGGGAGCACTGATTAAGAGGTTGAGTGTCAGCACTATCGTGCATAAGTGTTGGCTCTGTCAGTAATCCTGACAGCTCTACTCACCTTCTTGCTATTAGTACCGTGGAATTGGGGTCCTGAATCCTACTGTCTCTCTGAGCTGTACCACTATCCCGAAAAGCAGGAGAGAGATATAGTTCAGTGGGACAGCGGGACTGTCCCTCTCAAAGTAGTACAATTATGGGGAAACCCATTGAGAGCTTGTTTAGGTAATTTAGTGTTGCACTAGACTGGGTAAGAGTGTCCATTATTTGTGTCTCAAGTTGACCAGAATATAAATTTAGTCCATAACTTATTCTTTTGATTTTGTCTTTGATACCAACTGGAAATATGTCTGGGGATGCACACACACACACACACATCCTGTCATTTTAAGTAGTGTGAGATGCTTCACATAGCCAACTTGAACAAAACAGCTTTTTATGCAAGCTGGGTATGTACAGCACTGGATCATTTAGTCTATATCTAAGAAGAGTCTTATAATATAGTGTATTCATTTTAATTACTGTATATACTGCCGTGAAACATGTTGGTGCTATGTACTTTTCCTACTGCAATATCTCAATAGATTGAAATGAAATATTGTAAAATTTGATGACAAATGAATAAATTGCAGGACAGTATTTTCCAAAAACATAAATATGTTATCTTCAAGCAAAAATTCCCTTGTCAATTCCCTGCAATTCCCTTTTACAAGAATAAAGTGAATGAGTTAAACACCAATTGTCCTCATCCATCTGCTAGATATTGTATGGATGCAGAGCATTTCTCATACTATTTTTTTGCTGTAGCTGCTGTTTTGCCTAGTACCGCCTCAACCATTGCCATACACTGAGGAGATAATAGACAGTTGCAAAGCATATCTCCTTTCCTGTGTGATCTGCTTTTCCAGTTTCCACACACTGAGTTTCTCTTCACCGTTGTAGATTTTACATAATCTCTGGAGCACGGAAAAGCCCAATGCTATAATGATTTTTGAACCCCTTCGGCAATGAAAATATTCCAGCAAATAGTGTGTATGAAGATTACGTCTGCTGTTCTGCATCACGATATACTTCTACACCCATTATGTCACATAGTGTTTTATCATATGTCCACTTTAGTGTAACATTATTATATTGAACATGTTTGCTGAAGTTTTATAAAATACTAAATAGTATTCATTATAATAATGTTAAACGTATATGATCACTAGTTGTAGGGCATATAATATTCTATCTCTCTCAGTACATTTAAATAATAGGCAGATGCAATTGTTCCACTGTACTCCAAATGTTGGACATGTAAGATTTTACATTTTTTAAATTAATCCACCTTCTAAAAAAGCAAAACTACATTGGTCAAAATGAATATTTCAGCCTGAAGTCTTCTTCTTTTTTTTTTTTACATCTATTTTACCATATTTTTGTTTTCCCGTGACATGAGTAGTGGTGTGACCACACTAATCTGGAGCAGCCATAATATAACATATGGATGAGGTTTGTTGATGTGGACTCATTTGGTCATGTTGTCTTTCTTTATCAGACGAGAGAACAAGCTGAGGATCCCTAATGGTTGGCTGTGCCATTTAGCTCCAGAAATAATTCGCCAGTTGTCTCCTGACACCGAGGAAGATAAACTTCCATTCTCAAAGCTCTCAGATGTGTTTGCGCTTGGGTAAGTAGTTTTACCATTACTCAGTCTACACATGTAAATAACCAATGAATTATTTCAATACAGCAGACTATTTTGTAAAGATTTCAATAAAGGGTGTATCTGGACTCTCTATCTGCCCATTACATGCCCATGTTACACCAGATACATTTCAATTTCTAATTTAAAGCAGAAGGCCAACCAACAGTTTATTTAACCCTGTAACTTGTAATCTGAAGTTACTGTTTGGTTAATCTGAATCTTTAGACTTTTTGTTACTGAGATATTTATATTATTTTTTTACTTTCCTGATTGGATTGTGGATTTCAACTGACTATAGCATACAATCATTTGTCAATTAATTATTAGCAGATCTATTGAATATTTGCAGTTATCTGAAAATTCTCACCTCTTCCTCATACTCCATTTATCCCTTCCATTAATACAGTCCATCTTCACATTCATCTAGGTACTGTTTATGTAAAACTGATAAGATACATTGATTCAAAATCAAACGTCTTTGTATACACCTTTTAAACATTTTTTTGATTTTGAGATAAGCCCGATCTGAGTGTTGTCAAATATTTTCCATATCCTTAGAACAATATGGTACGAGCTGCATGCCCGGGAGTGGCCATTTAAGAGCCAGCCAGCAGAGGCAATCATATGGCAAGTTGGAACAGGGATGAAGCCAAATCTTAGCCAAATCGGCATGGGAAAGGAAATATCAGTAAGTCTATTGATCTGTCTTTCAGATAATGGTCTGTATTCCATGCTGGCTGTTAAATAACAAAAGTGGTGATAGTGGTGAAAATAAAATACATTTTAAAAATGTCCTGTGATGATATGTGATGCCCTTGAGTCCCCATCTTCAGCCCAGGGAAAGGACGATCCAAAAAAGAAAAGAATTCTAAAAACAATTTGCACCAGCAAAATAAACGATTTCAAATGGCTAAGCAGATAGCTGATTGGCTGACTCTGTGCACTAATTAGAGGTATTGCTTCCAGGCAAGAAACTGGCTGGTTTTGAAACCTCTTTCGAAATTAACCAATGGCTGGCCTGGAAACAGAGAAACCGCTGACTGACCACATGTAATTATTGGGGAGGGAGGCAGAGACCCATGTTTTATATGATTGCAAAAGTATTGTCATGGTATTTAAATATGTTATACATATCAGTGTTGTTTCAATGCTATTTATTTTCATGGAAAACTGAAGAAACAAAAATAGGTTTCCACACAGCAGAAATGTAAGTGAAAACACAAGTACAGGAATGAAGAAAAGAAAATCACTCATTGTGATAAAAATAGTTTTTTCGCAATAAATAAGATACATAATAGAAACTTTATACCTTCAATCTGAAGGGCCCCATATTATGTAAGACACTCTTGTCACTGAAGTGGAAATACGTCATCTTATCAAATCTGACTGCTTGTTTATTGCATGTGTAGGATATTTTGCTTTTTTGCTGGGCTTATGAGCAAGAGGAACGTCCAACTTTCACCAAACTGATGGAGATGCTGGAAAAACTGCCAAAGCGGAATAGACGCCTCTCCCATCCAGGACATTTCTGGAAGTCAGCCGAGTAAGTGGTCATTCATTTTAATTACTTTTTATTTATTACAACTTAAGCACAGTCTCGCAAACCGTTTTTTGGCAAAACGTAGGGTGCAATATACTCAACTGAGCCAGCAGGCGAGTTGCTTTACAAACTCAAACTGCTCCCAAGACATCTGAGTGTGAAGAGGGCACAAGTGGGCACTACCACCTGGAAAACCACCTTAGTGTTTGTATTTTGTTATTGATAATGCTGGACTGGTAAGGGAGAGATCACTTAGTCAGTCCACGCTTTGAGAGTCACACCATTGGGTGTCGATAGATTGAAACACTTTCCAACTCTCCAATTTGTTTGAAATCACTATTTTGGTTTAGGTTTTGCTCTTCAGTTGTCTATTTGCCATAATTCAGTACATAAATATGTATTACATTTCTTTGTGCTTATTTTAATATTACATATCAGCTTTGCTATTTTAATTTAAACAAATGAACATTTCAAGATAAATAACGTTAGTTT
The DNA here is from genome assembly GCA_036172795.1 of Pelodytes ibericus. NCBI lineage: Eukaryota > Metazoa > Chordata > Amphibia > Anura > Pelodytidae > Pelodytes > Pelodytes ibericus. Next base: position 141,503,109 of record CM069860.1, on the reverse strand, counting down.
GTACTTTTTAACCCCTTCATGACCAGACTGTTTTTGGAAAGTTGTGCGTTATTGACCGAGGCTGTTTTAACACTTCTGAGGTGTTTGTGTTTAGCTTTAATTTTCTTCTTTGTCTGTTGCTGTACCCACACAAATGATATATTGTTTTTTTTCAGGACAAGAAGGGCTTTCTTTTCATGACATTATTTTGTTCATATAATTTATTGTATTGTGAAAAAGATAGTAAAATATGGTTAAAATTAAAAAAAAAAAAAAAACACTTTTCCTGACTTTTCTTTGTAAATTCTTTTACTAAGCTCCAAAAGCTAATGAAAAAACCTGCTAAATAGATTCGACTATAGGTCCTGAGTTTAGAAATACCCAATGTTCATATGTTTTTTTGCTTTTTTTTAGGTTAATAAATACAAGTAGCATATAGCTGTTTCAAAACCATTTTAAAACAAATTAGCATTAGTGACACTGTAACACAGATATTGGTCATGAATCGCTGAATAACCCCCCACATGTACACATTTTTATAAAGTAGACATCCCAGGGCATTCAACTTGGGGTATTTGGACACTTTTCATTCTGTCATTTTACCACCAATCTTTGACAAGTTTTGGCGTAGTAATGTGTGTGTTTTATTTTTACACACTTTGAAACTTAGGTATGAATTAAAGGGGTTTTTCCATTTTATTACCAAACAAAACCCCAATATTTGTTCATCTACTTCCCCTGAGTATAGCGGTACCCCACATGTATAGGTTTGCTAGGGTTATGTGGCAGGTACAGGGCAAAATTTAGGATACGGTCATTGCAGTTTTAAAACGTGTATTTGTTATGTAATGCTTGTGACTACATTTCCTATCATGCTCAGCCAGCCAAAAGCAACCGTAGCAGAATAGGAAATGTAGTCTATAGTAGGAAGCACAGATTTTTGCTATCATGGATCATATATCCAGCTGCTGGGGGCAAATGCAAGGCATGGCCAAACTAGCAGTCTTTTTAAAAAAAAAATATATATATATCCCTAGAGGACCACAGACAGAAATAACATGTCATTGGTCCTCTACAGAATAACTTCTTATTTTTATGTAATTTATTATTATTATTTGAATTTTTATTTATTTATTTATTTTATTTAATTTTTTCATTTTTAGTTAACTCTAACCTTAACCCTATGGTTAGGGTTAGTACAAACCCTAATTCTAACTCTAGGATTAGGGTTTTGATGAACTCTAACCCTAACCCAAGAGTTAGGATTAGCACAATAATACATTTTTTTTCCTGTAGGGGGGGTTTGGTTGTGCTTGGGGGACCATGGGGAGGGTTTAAACACTATATTTAGTCTCTCCCTGCCCCACGATCGCCGTGGAGCAGGGAGAGACTAAAGCTGTCAAAGCAGGCACCTGCTTTGACAGCTAATAACATCCGGGCACTGTGATTGGCTGTCACAGTGCCCGGATGTTTCCAGGGGGCTTCAATGGACATGGCTGAAGTGTTCCGGTATCGAGACACTTAGCCATGTCGTTTGTAGCGTGATCGCGGTATGCCAGCATGCATACCGCGATTGGACCTGCATGGCGGTCCTGGACCGTCATCGGTCACGAAGGGAGTTTTCCCTAAGACGGTCCAGGACCGTCATCGGTCATGAAGGGGTTAAATGTTCACATAGTTTTCTGTGCTCAGAGTTTTGAAGAATGTGGTTTTTGGGTTTCACTGAACATATCAGAAAGATTGAAACCAGAGATATAATATTCCTGTTTTTTTTTAAATCTAATAAGCCTTTGTTATGTAGTACAAATATTAGTTTAAATACTCAATTAATTTAGAGTAGTAGGTAGACACTACAACTCCAGGACATATTGTAGCAGAAATTCACATTTTAAATTGTCCAGACTACAGGTAAATGTCAGAGTGATATTATCACTGGTGTGTATATAGCTGTAAGATAAACATCACCAAAAGTACATCCTCTACTTTGAGAGATAATCCATGGGTCTTATACAAGTGGTTTTTCGTTATGGATTGATTTTTTTTTGTTTTTCTGTTTCCTTTCTAGGCTGTGACAATGATATCATCTGAGGTGCCTTGGCATCCCAAAATCCCCTATTCTGCATCTGCCTTCTCCCTCTCCCCAAACACTACTCTTATATTACGCTGTGGAAAATCTGAGGGTGGAAGATGGGAAAGGGAGCGAAGATCAGAAGCAGATGGAGCCTTGCCTCATTAACTAATAGAAAGGTGCCTGTCGCACACGCCACAACAACTCACAGGTGGATGGAAACATGTGAAGGAGGAGTTCAGATGATCTCTTCATTGACTCATGTGCTGGAAGGAGCCTAACATCTTCTTTTGGCCAGAGCTTGTAATGTTCCAGAGTCATGGTTACTATATGCGCTGTATTGCTTTGAATGGGCCAGTTTTGCACATACTTCTCTACTGGCCTTGATCATGCACCTCTACCCAGCTAGAAACAGCTGCAGAACAGCTACCACCATTTGTTTTGTGGCCTTCTCTAGTAGTGTAAGGTGTATGGAGAAATTTCCAGATTTTATCTAAAAGAAAGAAAAAAAAAAAGTCTTGTGTGTGTACTCTCTCCACAGTGTATGGCAAACAAGTGATTGAAATTCCAAAACACCCAAATTATTTTTTTAGGATGTGTTTGATGAAAGAAACTGTCAGGGTATTGGCAAGACCTGTTTCAAACATCTCCTGATTACCGTGAGATTGTACAATAGTGATCTGTGAGTTGGTTGCAAGCAGCGTTGAATTACTTTCACCTGTATTTCTTTGTGTATGTGTGTTAGGTTCATGGTTAAGCTACTGGCAGCATGTTAGGTTCCTTTAACAAAGCAGATAGATTTTTGAAGAGAAAGATGTTTACTGTTTTTGTTTTACATTCTAATCCATTTTAATAACACACTGAAAGCCAGAGAACTGAGCAACCCAATTTAGCTAAAATTGCAACAACAAAACAATATTTCCTTCAAATGTACATTGTTCACATGAATTTCCCCTGATCTGTTTTATTTGGTTTTACAACTTTTATGCTCATGCCTTTCATATGAGCATAAATAAATAATGATACACAGTTTTTGAAGTAAAACTTTATGCTCCATTTTGTCCCAGATGAGGGTTAGTCGACTGAGGCACAATTTGGAGGTGCAGATGAGTCTCATAGGAAGTTTAATTATCAGTAGATGAAGATAACTGTGAACTTTACTTCCATGATTCTCAGTTTACCAAAAGACTGCCATGATGCTCAGTCACCACCATTAATATATTTTTTTAACTATATAGCAACTAAATATATACTCATGAAGCGCCACTGTACCACCATCTATGTCTGGCTAACTATAAACTGATGGATGCTACGTTGCCCTACCATCTATGTCTGGCTAACTATATATGGATGTCTGGCTAACTGCATACAGATGGGAATTATCATATACCACCATTTATGACTGGCCAGTGAATAACTGACAGATGCTATTAAGTTATGTAACTGTTTTATTTCTCTGAAATAAAACTGGTGTGAAACCATATTGGGTAGGGCACAATATTCTATTCCTGTCTCGTTTGTGGAAAGCTAGCTACACCTCTGTGCTGTTCCCATAGTCATTTACTTGTAAGATTATAAGCTTCTAAGTTAATTATCTGGAATAAACAGGGCTATGTTTAAAGTAGTGGTGTTAAATTGAACACAATTCAAAATAATATTCATTACGTTGCTGATACACAAATGGTTGATCAGACATTAATTAGAAAAATGCTAAAACTTAAAAAAAAAATATCACCTAATAATTGCACTTTCTACCACTGATGTTAAGTAATTTCCATAGTATAAGAGCATTATGGGATATGTAGTTCACAACATCTGGAGTGCTGCACATTGTCTACCCCTGCCCTAGTGCATTAATGGTTGTATGGCTGGAATTGTATAGCTAGTTTGTATGGCAGGAACATATGCATCACAGTTTTGTAATACTGTCCCATGAAGGTGTGTAACAAATAGCTGCCACATTTATTTCGGTATCCTTTGGTATTCACATTTAAGGGTTACACTGAGTGAATAAGTCAGTAGGACCAACTGTGCACAGAGCACCCTACCAGAGTGAGGGTATGGTTCACTGGCACAGATGTTTGAGTGCTCCCATGCATTAAAGTGCTGGGTCAGATACAGTATGCTATATAGAGAGATGTATACCAGTGCTGAAACTGCATCTGTGAGACAGATCTCTCTTACCTCCTAAGTCTTTCCATGTTCAGTTTTTTCTCTACATCATTTCTTGTTTGCTGTGACACCATTTTTAGTGTTGCTGCTAATTTCTCCATAATCTTCTTTTTTTTACAACTACATTTTTTGAATATTTGTAATGCCATCTATTCACTGATGATACTACAGAAACTATAAAAAAACAAATGCAATTTAAACAACCGACACCAACGAATGATGCCCAAGTGCATAAAACAACACACTATAATATACATAGTTTATGGCATAAGCATAAATTCAATGGGCAGTATAGATTGCAGTGATGGTATTCCTCAGCATTATCCTAGAATGTAGTGTCTCTGGATGGTCACGTTTCATGCAGAAGACCTCTTCACTAAGGTAAGGAGGTCATTAATACTGTTCCTGTTCAAGAATAATCAATCTCATAACATTTAGCTAAAAAGTTAAAAGTGGTTAATTTAATTAAACATAGAATAAAATATGAGAAATGAAAATGATATCATTAATATATATATAAATATATTCAAAATCTCAGGATGCTTGTGAATACTGCACATAGCTGCTCCACTTTCTTCTGAGCACTAATCTTATATAAAACATTGTTTTATCATTTACACCAAATATGGTTGTTGGGAATAAAATATCCTATGTTTTTATCAAAAACATTGTGAGATGATAAAAATCTATTGCATTGTTATGTTATTATGAGGTTAACATTTTTAACTAGTGATATTTATTTTATGTTTTCTCTTTCGGGCCAAGACAGTGTTAATTACCCCCTTCCATTTGAAGAAGCCTTCTGGGCGAAACAAGTAAGATTACCATTGAGAGACTCCAAATTTTAGAATGTTGCAGATGAATAATATCCTTGAGAACAATACTGCCCATTGAATCTCTAATGATTCAATTTAATTAAATGACAGTACGTATTTTCGGAACTGAACATTGGAAAATAATTTTCCACTCTCAGTCCCAAAACTGATGTATGTTCTAGTTTGATGTTGTATGCATTACCAAGTAAATTGCATCATGTTCCTGCCTCGTTGTTATATAGTCCCTTCAGGAACTCATCCATATAATGCTGAATTAGACTGTACACATTAGAATATTATTGCACTCCATGATTTTGACAACATGGTTTTTATTGTCATCCACTTTTTCCTCTTTCCCTTCTCTGTATTTCTGCCCCCTCATCTTATCCTTACACTTGTACCCAACTATATCTGCATTGGGAAGAATACCAGTTTAAGATGCAACAACCTTCTCCCTTTATTCTTCCAAGATACAGCTTCAAACCTCTCCAGATCTTGCTTATTTTCCAAAACGATTAGCAGATACAATGCTTATTGTTATGGTTTTCACCGAGTGCATGTAACATATCGCTATATTTCACTAATAAATCATGCATTTATAAAATATAAAAATCACTAAAAACATGAATACAACCAGTTTTCATTTATGGTCTTATGTGACTTTTTCTCCCCACCAAACTGGTCCTGAATGATCAGTAGACTTACCTTTTGTTAGTATGTGGGGGTCAAACATGTTTATTTTAGATATTCAGAATTTACTTTAACAAGAGTCAGGTTGGTGTCAAAACAATTCAAAGATGAAGGTTATCTTGAATGGATAAACCAAAATCTACTCTGGCTTCCTCTTCTCAGTAAAAGATACCAGCAACAATGCTTTCCCAGACCTCAGCTCCTAAAAAAGATTTAACATTGAAATCAACACAGGAGAAGTGGGGTTATGTTATTGCACTTACCCTGTAACTGTTGCCTCTCTCCAGTTAGTACGCCTTTGGGTCTCAGCTTGGGAAAGTTTGTAGAACATTGGTTCCTAAAGACAGTGTTCCTAAAACAGACAGTCTTGTCCCGAGTTAGCACATCACATTCTGAGACCCAAAAAAAATAAATCACTGACATTGTTCTTTGAAGCAGAGAATAGGTCAATGTAGTAGGTGTTTACAGCCATATATAAATTGCCACATTCAAGGGACCTCTGTCTCTTTTGTGAAGCATTCTGTTAAAATGTTTGTAAAAGCAAAAAGGGATGCTCTCCCATGAGTAAATGCTAAACAGCTCCAAATAGAATATGCTTTGTCATTTGTCTTCACTAAATGGCAGAGGAACTCTAATCGAACCTTAAAAATCTCCCGTCTAGGCATATTTGTATAGTGAAATCTATATTTTTACGTCACGAACATTACATTTTTTGAACTTATCACACGAAGACACTCAAATGCTCTTTCTTTTTTAATTTGGTTGTCAATTTGTATCACAAATTATTTTAATTGCAGGGTAATTAACTTGGTTAAATGTAAGTTAAAAGTAGCTCTTTATAAAATGGCATTCATTTGGGAGATCCTCATGTCTTGCCACCAGTGATAACAGTTCCAGGATTGCTGCTAATCTCTCAACTTTTAAAACAGTTAGAGCAGTGCTTCACAAACCTGTCTTTAGGACCCCCAACGGTCCAGGATTTAGGGATTACCCAGTTGTGTTTAAATAAGAATATGTAGAACACCTGGTATGGTTGCTTAATGGTTAGGGAACCATACCAGGTGTTCTACATGTTCTTATGTAAACACAACTGGGTAATCCCTAAATCCTGGACCATTGGGGGTTCTGAGGACAGGTTTGAGAAGCACTGAGTTAGAGGAATGCTGATAATATCCATTAGCTGGAATTAGATTATACTTACAAATTCTACCTTTCTGTGAAAAAAAAAAAATACACAATGTCCATGCTATTGGAATAATGTAGTATTTATAAAATATTGTTATTATCAGCATGTGTGGAAACTCTTGCTACATTTGCTGGGGAGTGCCCAAGCCAAATTCCTGCCATTCATACCAACTGTCTGTCTCAACCCAAAAGCTGTCTCTCTGGAAGCCCACACTCAGGAAGCCCACACTCACCAAACCTAATAATTATGAAAATGTGAGAAAGATGCGAACCCCTATACATACTGCAGAAATACCCCATACCTCAAATATATATAAATATTTCAATATGTTTTAACATGAAAAGTAGGTGGAACATGACCTAAAATAAGCTGAAACTAATCAAAGTTTGTGAAAATAACTATGAGGACTTCACATCTATAAGTACTTCAAGATGGCACATGTCATAGGCCAGGTGAATTTGTAACTATTTGTAAAGTGTATACCAATCCTAATGTTTATCTGTGGCCATGTTTATCAACATAAAGTTACACCATACATCCTTCTGATTTTGCATGCATAGGTATTTAAGTATAGGTATAAACATTTGTGAGGAGGGGTTAACCCATTGGGTGCAAACGTTAAGCAATGTTCTTTTATGCAAGATTCTAAACTATTTCATTAATATTTTCCCTTTAAAAACAGATTCCATTTTTAAAAGTAACCAAACCCCCCAATGTATTATTTCTCCTGGCTTTATGTCCTTTTTCAATGGGACTTCTATGAACTACCATTCAAGAGATAACCCATAGCTTTTGCCACAAACATCGTAGACTTAGGATAAATCAATTTGTGAAGCTGCTGCACCAATGAGCAATCATGTAAGCTGTGGAGATGAACCTATTTGGGAATGGGAATGCAAAAGAGAATGCTAAGGAGAATGAGACTGTGAATGGTAACAGTAAGCAAGGATGACTTTGAGGTGACAGTGAATAAGATGAATGTGAGTGTATTTGTTTTTTGAGAAATTGGACCAGCACAAAAGTTAAGCATTAGATGAACCCTATAATATGGCAACATTTTAAGATTTAATCCCTCTTTACTAGCTACCCGTGTTATCTAACCTTATTATTAGTCCAGATGCCTGTGTGTGGGCTTTTTTTTTACCCTTGTTTTTATATTGTCAAGGGAATCTGGAAAAGGTTTACTAAAGGGCAAATGTGTATTACATTAAATTTAATAATTATGGCAAAATCACACATTTGAAAAGATATAGGTTTTCTGAGTCTCCATGGCGAGACAGGGATTCAAATAACTATTCTTGTTTTTAATGTGATGCTTCTCATAATATTTTGTCTTTGACTTGTCACATCTTTAAATTTAATTCTGCTATTATATGAAGAATATAAGAAAATTGTATATGAAGACTAATAACTTAACATTTTAAATTTAATTCCATTAAATTCCAGAGCAGTGAATTGCATTGTGTAGTAAGTTATGCTATATGGTCTAAATGCCACATAAAAAAATACCCCCAGCATCAAAATGTAAACATCATATGAGAACAAAACATCTATTGAAATCTTATTACCCACTTGACATTATCTTAAAAAAGATGTGCCTTTCTTAATAACACTTAGCGTTTGCTGCGTCTTCATTTGCTGAATGACAGATCTTGAGAAATTGGGCTGCAAAATACTTTTTTATGTGTTGCAAGAAAAACCTTGCACAAATTCCACCCCTTTTGCTAAATCAAGCCTGTTTTGTGTCAGGATTCGTTTAATTCAAAGCCAGTTTTTCAGGGCCTGTCAGGGAAATATCTATACTAAGGAGATACCTGACAGCATACTGTGAGTGGCTGCTCTTTGGGTAATGGCATTAGCTGTCACTCCAAGATGTTCCGCTTATGTTTTTGTGCTTTTGTGTGGAATTGTATGTGCAGATTTTTTCTATTTCATTTTATTTCATGAAAAATTAATTTACATTAATATTCGTGTGCCCCTCAAACATTGCATTCTTTTTTACATGTGCACATTTCATTATTTACATGTTAATGTTCGGTAAATATATAATTGTAGCTAGATAATATCACTTCCACTGCTTAAAGGGACACGGTAGGCATCAAACTAACTTTGATGCTTCTGGAAGTTTTCAATCTGTAATTGTACGAGATTTAGCATGGGAACCTTGTAAATGTCTTATCATTTTTCAAGCTATACCCCTTTCTTGTTTACATTTGCATTTGTTTCAAAAGCATCAGTGTGGATGAACTGGGTCCTGTTGCATTGAGCATGTGCAGTAACAACTTTAGTCAGAACCTGTTGACTGCATTAATGTTTTTTTATTCTTCTTTGCCTAGAGATAAGGCAGTTGTATGTTAGAGCAGTTGTAGTATATCACTGATATCCTACACATGTGCAGGAAACATTCCCATTTATGTGTATGAGAGCCCTCTCATTGGCATCCAGAACATGCTGATGTTGCTAGTCTTTTGCTCATAACTTGGGATTTCATGATAGAAAGTTTATTCCACAAGACATAGACCGGAAGAGGTACATTTCCAATTTAAATATTGCAATCACAATAAACAAAAACTGGAACAAATAAAGGCACATGTATTTTAAAGTGCCAATTTGAATATGCATCTATTTGTACATTTATTTTTTTCTCAGACAGGAGTGATTCTTTAAGTCACGCCAGTGACAGAGAGAGTCCATGAGCTGGTTCTTTCTGCTGTTACAGAGAGTTGCTCCATCAGATGGAAGCCCCCTAGTCTTTTCTTTTACAAAATCTTACAAGGAATAACTTGTAAATGGTGCACAAGTTCAGAGGCATTTTATTTCGACAGAAGTGACTTTCTGTCTTGTTAAAATGATTTTAGGGTTTAGTCTCTTTTTAATATTAGTATATATTAGTATAGAATAAAAACCCTCACTGGGTCAAATTTGCACAAAAATGAATAACAGTTTTTACATAGAAGTGTATGTTGGAGCATAGTTTTATAAACATATTTTAAATTTCCATCTATATATCCTATGATGACCATCGTTACAGTGGTCTCATTTTTGAAACATTTTTGAAGCTGGTCTATTTGAGGAAGCTCATTTTAATCCAAAATATGCTGACAGCCACCTCTGGACATTTTCTCTCTTGTATCCCTTTTCATTAATTCACCTCTAAATTGAGCACAACCTTAAAAGTGGGCGGCAGAACTCAAGAGAGTTGAATATCGTTGAGCAAGTAGATGAGTAAATCACAACAAGAGTTTTCTTCGGTTACCATCAACATGTCCATTAGGTTCCCCAGAAGCCACTGCTCATAGGATTGTTGTATCCAGTATCCCAAATTCTGCAAGTAGTGGATATTTTGATATTAATAATAATATATTTTGATTTAAGGTTAATCTGAAACCCATAACATCACTTAATATTAAAGATCTGGGATCTGTCACCTACAAGAGATACAACAGAGAAACATGACTATTTATAAAAAATAAAAAAAGCTGACATTTTCTGTTGAATCCTGTAGGGTAGGCTTCTGGTATGGAAGAAATGAATGGAACTCAACAATATTAGTTTTTGGTAGAAGATTAATTACTTTTACATTCATATGTGGGACATTATCCCCGAAAGAAATAATTGTATACTGCCTCTCTACTAAATTTTCAAAAGGATATTTGAAAACGAGCTGAAATGATATCAATTATACCAAAGCTAGTGTTACTTATCCAGAAAATGAGGATGGTGAATTTAAAGCCAAGGTAGATTACATCTGTTTTCTAGCTATCATCATCACTCAGCATCACTGCCTCCAAAATACTTGATTTTTTCCAAATCTAGATACAGTCCCTTTAATTTTGCAGTTAAGTATACCTAAAAGCATGAGTGAATGTTTACGTAGGTTTTGATGTAGGGATGCCTGGATGGCAGTACTGCTGGTGGTCTGAAGAGATGCATTGTATAATTCTGTTTTTCTGCATCTTGTCAGTGTAACAGTACAGTTACATTTGTTATTAACTGGGCAGATTATTTTCATGGTAAACAATATTAAAAATGTTTTTGAAAAAAGGACATGAAATTACTGTTTGTACAAAAGGATTTATCAAACAGCACATTGTGTGCACATATGTGTTTTTCCTGCTGCTAAGAGTAATATATAATCAGGTTGAAAGTTTTATCCTCGTCATATTTATGACTTGCATATTTCCATCAGCATTGTCATCCTTGCTATCTATTGTAAGTGTTGGCATACAGCGGTGTATCTTGGTTTTGTGCTGCCATAGGCAGAAAAAATACAGGCACCCACCCACCCACGTTGCACACCTTCAACATGCCCCATCATCCACATTGCACACACATTAAATGCCCAATCACCCCATTACATGCCCCTATCACCCACATTGCATACCCCCAACACGTCCATTACATGCCCCCATCACCCCGATTATTGGAAGGAGCTAAAGCTTGCTGAAAGGTGGGGGAGGAAGCCAAATTGTTTGAAGCACCAGAAGTGTGCTTTAACGCCCTTTGGCAAAGTGCCGCCATAGGCGAGTGCCTTGTCTGCCTTGTGGAATATGCACTACGGTTGGCATATATCATAATTCTCCACCTCTGCTAACCCAGATTATAGGAATTAGTTATTATTAGAACTTTAACAGGCAATACATTTAGAATATTTCTGCGCTGTTTTTTTTTAAATGTCAACAAAGTTATGTTTCATTGTTAGATTGTTTTAAAAGTATGAATTTTAAAGAGAAGTGCTTTAATGATAGAATACAAATAAAGTAACTTATTGAACTCTTTTTGCTTGGATAGCACTATCAGGAGGCAGACATGTTGTTTACAATCTTGGTTGAAATGGGTAAAATATTCCTTTATTTGACCGAAGATGTCTTCCCTGTGTTAGAACTATACATGCAAAGAGGGATCAATATGGTATTTCTATTTTAATGCAATGTTTCACTGAAGACAAGTTTATGGGTATAAAAAAAAAAAAAAAACGAAAAATACAAACTATGATCCCAGTTATAATTAATTGCATGTTACATTTATTAGCCCTCATTTGTTCACTTTTATTTAAATTTTCATTAGATGTATGATGGTTTACCAAACGTTTGCATGGGGTGCCATCATGTGCCATATCTATTGGTGGAGAAAGCAATGTCAATGCCTGTTGTATCATACTATAAAGGGAACTTTAGTGATCTGAGATGAATGAACTGCACAAATTAGACATGAAAAGCTCATTTTATAAGGCCTGATTGCAGATCGCTTTTTAGTGAATAGATCCAAAAATGCCTGATAAAAGATTTGTGCCAAATAACTTCACTACAGCTAGATGTCAGTCAATATAAAACTGATATGATGGAAACAAGAGAACATTAAGCACAGTATATATAATCACTAAACAAACAGCATCAAAGACCCACTTAGCAGAATAGTACAGAAAATATTATGCAGCATTTGCCTTGACCCTACACAAAGCTTTAATTCCATTCAAGCAGTAGAATTAGTTCATATATGTCACTGTACTCTAGAACAAGTTCAGACATGATGTGGCTGTTTAATTCTGATTAGACTACAGTCATAGCTGGAGAACTGCAGGGTACCCAATAACTGTATCCATAACAGTGGATTAATATTCTGAAATCTGGTAGAATATAGATAACAGATTCAGAACACTCCAACATCAACTAAACTGCTTTTTCAATTTTCCCTGATATCTAGTCTGCTCACTGCTTCTAGTGCCCTAGTTATGTTTCTGTAGTACTGTGCTTATCACTCCTTCACAAATGTATGATATGCCCCCAACAGTCTTGTTCCTTATTATGACATAATCCATTTAAAGGGTTAGTAATGCTTTATTACTAATGTCACTTTTATAAATAAACAGAATTGCAAATATATAGGAAATGTTTATGGGCCAATTTTGTTATTTCAATTACTGTTGCAAAAACTTCTGTACTTTTGAGAATGCAGTTGATCCATGGCAGAGATGTAGAGGAAAACAAAAACTGCATTCTGATTGGTTTCCTAATATTCCTAGCCAGTCATAATCCAGCTGTAATGTTAAGTGGACAGATGAGAGTAGACAAAGGCAAATAAGGTCTATCAGCACTTACTTTTTAAATGGTGCCAGGCATAGGACTCCACCGGGTCCAGTATGATAACTCCAGAAGAAACGACACATCACACAGCACTCGATAAAGTGGGCTTGACAAAGTCACAACAGGATTAAAATGTTGCCACTTTGGTGATAATAAACACTGTATAGAGTACTGTGGGATTCATTGTTATTATGAAATGTAGACAATGTTGAATAGATCAGCACAAGAAAGAAAATACGTACCATTATACAACGCTTCCATATTTTATTCATGTAGGGTATTTACAGTCAGTAAAATATATGAGGAAATATCAACACATTTAACACACTATTGCAAAAGTGTCCATTATACTATAGAATTGCGCAGTACAATATAATCATGTTTCTGGCAGAATTAAAAGGACCCTGTTACCTAAATATTGTTACTATGAACCTATAAGATAAAAAAAAATCTATACATTCTGCAAGCAAAGTATTTTTAAAAATGTGTTTTAAATGTGTCTGTGGTGACTCCAGTTTATGACATCTCTTTGTGGCTTGATTTGCAAATCACACATTTCCCCATTTAAAAGTAGTGCATCAAATAATCAGGTGATGTCATAAGCAGGAAACACCACAGACACATTTAAAGCATATTTTTCTCTTATTTTATGCATTTGTGTACACAGTGTATACATCATTTTTTTTTTTAAATTCTCTGCATTCCTGGATAAGCAATGTTTAGGTTGTCAGAGTTCCTGGCAGATTTAAATAACTCTTTATAACTACTGTCTGCATACCTTCCAGGTGAGCTGATCTCACAAGTAAATCAGACCCTTATCACACTATTCCTACTAATCTAGCATTATCTTTCACAATGGTTATGGTATTTACACAATTTATGTGTCCCAAGTACTAAAGTATGCTGTTTCATGCACTCATAGTGATCAACATATTTGTACAAGGGTATGTGCAAATATGTTAGACAGGAAAAAGCTTCCTTTAAAAAATGCAGTATGTTAGTATCTTTTGTTTGACTTCATTTTTCTTTCAGCGAAACTGTCTCAGCTGGCTATCAGTTCATTAACTTAATTTGCTCCTCCAGCTAAGAGCAAATGAATAAACAATTCTTGGTATGATTATCCTTTATAAAAATGTTTAACATTTGCTCAAAACATTAACGCACACAAACTCTGGCCTAGTCATAAATAAAACAAAAACTGGATCTTAAAATGGAAAAAGGATGTTTATGGCCACATACATTCTCTGTCTGACTGTATAGAATGGATAGATTTGTAACACTATATAGTTTGTCTATGACTAATCATGTGGTTAAAGATGGTGGTTAGCTGTACAGACATGAAGGGACAATGGAACAGACTGTGATTATGAATCAAAATAAGGGGGAGGGCAGGTTGGGAGTGGGAGGGTCTTACTCTGTAAATTTTGTACAGAAAACATTTCTAACATTTTCTACACTTTCAGAAAGTATTTATAATTTTCCGCTGAATGTCAAACTGCAGAAAAATTCTCTATAGATGGAGCTAATTAAATATAGCGATATGGTCAAAGCCCAATGCAGCTCTTAGCTGCTACAAAGCTGCTTTGTGCTACGACAGTAATTTGATCTTGGAATATGTGTTTTGGATTCTTTTTTTTCTCTACCCTACTTGTGTTTTTCTCATGCAGTGTTTCGTAAATGTGCCGCTGTCTTCTATTACTTATGCCAATAAAGAATTTGAAAAGGATTGCATCAAATCCCTAGTGGTGTCTAGAGTCTTATTTTCAACACCATTGGTTATACTGTTGCTTTATGTGGCTCCATCCATGTGTGATGAACAGACACAGAGACGAAGGAGAGACCACTATGCAGGATTTGATATGACACTTGAAGGTATAATAAATATGGAAAACGGTACGAACCTAACACAGGTGGTTTGTTGCGTAGATGGGATATGTCTCTTGTGGTCTGATAATATCCTCCACAAGATAGGAATAAGATAATGTTTGTAATCCAGTGAGGAAAGGTTAAACCATGAATATAGCAGTGACACAGTAGTAGATCAGCAGGGGAATATAACACAATAATTCCGTATGGGTAACCAGCAAGGATCTCCACAGAATAGACAACGGTATGCAAAACAGAATGGTCGGTACACAGTCCAGGATCAGGGGAATCAGCAAACTTCATAAACGGTAAACAGTCCAGGGTCATACACAGAAATACGGCAAAACGGGTAACAGACCAGGAGTAGGGAACCAGAAGATCAGGGTAAGCCAGAGAACATATATACTGACTTGAAGATACAGAATAATAAATTGCAGACAAAATAAATGTTAGATAGATAGACAAGACACAGAGACAAAGAGACTTAAAGAGCTGTGGTGAAACGAGATTGTGCGCTCAGATCCGCCATCAGGGGGTGACAGGCATGGACCAGTTGGTTTCTTGGTTTGGACACAGTGGTGGGTTAATTAAGGAAAATCTCCCAACCATTCAGATTTCCATTTTTCATAAAAAGCAAACCACTTGGGCACTTGGGAGATGTGCACTCCATACTCCCTTTTCAATTTGAATCTGATTTCCTCCTTTTCTTCCATCCCATTATGCAAGTGGTAGTTCACCTTTGACATCCCAACTAGTGTGAGCTACATTTCCCATGATGCCCGATAATATAACATTTGAACAGTCAAAGGGTTGGTGTTTGTGGACTAAATATTCTATGATGCTCAGTCAACCATTGGGGAAAATGTGGCCTGCAACAACTATAGTGCCATTAGTTAATGTTCATGTTTTGGTCAATGTTTTCCATGATAAGAAATAGAGTTCAGAACAGCAATACAACAGGAGTACAAAGGATACGCATCACTTGTGTATTGAAGTCGTCATTATGATTACATCCAAAACAAAAGCACCAGTCAACACCAAACACATAAGGAGTGGATACAAAACAAAGTGACAGTGCGCTAAAGTGCTGGTGAAGTGGAATATATATAGTCTATGGTATATTCCCAGCCTCAGTGCATACATAGAGGGAGATGTACAGAACAGTAGTGCACAATAAAACAAATATTAACACTCACACTCTATTCCATACACAGAGTACTCTTCTCACTGGATCTTTACATAAAACCTCCAAACAATGAGAGTGTAAGTACAACAAGAATACAAAGGTTTAATAAAAAGGCATAAAAAACCCTTACACTTTGGGATCAGGAACAAAAGCAGAATAAAATTGTTCTGGTATGCAGGAAGGGAACTGGTGGTCTCAATCCCGCTGGGTGGTCTCTGTTAACACGTTTCACCCGGTTTATGGGCTTCCTCAGAACGTTACACTGAGACTGCCAGTTCTCTTCCTGCATAGCAGAATGATTTTAGTTGCGCAAAATGAGTTTGCTGTGCCATGCTAATATATTTCAGTTATTTTACTTCATATCTTTCATCTTTCCTATTATTAATAATAGTAATTCTCTGTAAAAAATAATGGGAAAGTGTGTTGTGTTCCCTTGACAGAGATAACCTTGTTATGTGATTCAGTGGCTATGACTGTGGTCTTTCTGGAGTCCAAGTTAGCATAATCTCTACTTCTTGAAGGGATTATGAGAGCCAAACAACACAGCGATACACATATTATGAGAGGAATTTTGAGAGCCAGACAAAAGAGATACAATTATTATATTCTGTACATTTTCCCAATGTGATCAGGAAGCACTACAAAAGTTTCCATAGTGTTGGATGTCCCTTACTGTGGCAGTGTTACAGCAACTATAGTTGTAAATGGGAGCAGCCATAAATGTTCCCTTTTACAATATACAGCACGTTGTATTTCATATCAATGCCTTATATGAGTAAAGAGACAAATAAAAAATATGTCTGGCCTCTGTGTGGTGTCCTATTAATTAAAACATGATATTTAGCATCATTTAGTTTCCCTGATCTGCAAGTTGTTCAAGCAGAAAAGGGGAAATGGAAATAATATATAGAACCTAACAGGTGTTGGAAACTTCCTACGCCCTCATAAATTTTCAGTCCTTCTTGAAATGCTTTTCATACAATTCCTGAACTATGTATAGTGGAATATTTCAGCATGCCATAACTCAAGAGTAAAAGGTATCATTACATTACATTACATTAACATTTATTTGTACAGCGCTACCAATTCTCGAAGCGCTTGGTACAGAGCAAAGAAAGGAACTACATACTAATTTAGACAAACTAGTACAGACTGGTACATGAGGTAGAGAACCCTGCTCGTAAGCTTACAATCTAGAGCAGATATTATATTGATATTTAGTATCTGATAAGTAGAAGAATTCCAAGATTTTACTAAATTGTTATCTAAAGTCATGTTTTACAAAAACACGGAGGCTAGCATTATTTATACAAATACATAAAGAAGAGTCCTGCGCTCACTCCCATCATTGGGCGGCTGCAATGACTACAGTACACATCAGCCCCAATATATAGTAAAAACAAAAGAAAAACAAGTTACCTGCGCTCTCTCCTTTATCCCTATGCATTTAAAACAAATGGAGGTTTTTAGTTACCTCCAATGGCCATGAGAGGATGAGCCCACCTGCCAACGTCAGGGCAGACCCCCCTAGGTGGGTCCTAACTCTAACCATTCACCTTGCTTCTTTGAGCCTCTGGCAAAAATCTCTAATGAGACAGAAAAGGGTGTTGTTTATTTACACCCCTATACATTATTAACCCTTAATAGGGAACACATGGGATGGGCGGCTGCATTGTAACAAGGCTGAGTAATACAAAAATTGGATACAAATACATAATTATAGCATTATTTATAGCTCGTTTTTAGTAGCGCTATATCCCCTTTTTTATTTCCTTTGTTTAAACCTATTATGACACCTTTGCGGCTCTCTTGGTCTTATATTTGCATCGTGGTTGGCAGGTCAGTGTCAATGTGAATAAAGGCAATATATATCATTTCCAGGTTTTCAATACATAAACTCCTACAATTGCTGAAGAAGTACATATTAGCAACTTAACGATGTTCTTTTATGATACATGCAGGATTGGTTAAAATTAAATATTCATTCTAATAAAGATTTCAGATATAAATATCTTTAGCTTAACGTGGCATCTTGTAAGGTTTACTACTTACCCTACATATGCCAATGTTAATGTTTTAAATAAAGTCACTCTCTGTTGGTGACGCAGAAGGTTACAGGAATCGAGAGCCATGATAGAGCTCAGTCCATGCAAAGTGCTCTCAACTTGTCATTTTCACAGTGGTCGCAACCAACAGTATGTTATTCTTGTGGTGTGGAGGTTGTTAGCATTCTGACGCTTAAGGCTTCACAAAGATGAAATTGTCTCTTAGCAACTGCATACAATAGAAAAAAAAACAATAGAAAAATACTGAAAATAAATCTGCATCTAATATTGAAAGCTCTCTATTGTGAGAATGACCTATCCAAGTCCCTGAAAATAACTTGTATGTTCTGCAGACTTTTCCTGCTGGGCATGTGGGGGCATTGGAATATCTCACACTATAACTCATCTATCCCTACAACAATGTGAATGAGCAATTTTGAATGTTGAGAAATAAATCATGTGTGTGGTCTATAAAGAAATTCAGGTCAAAACCTTACAACAAAACTGAAGGAATAATTGCCCCTTGAAATAGCAATGGAGAGAGCTGTGCAGTACATAAAAAACAAGAATAAACAGTGTTAACATGATATCTTTATTCATTAAAAATATGGGTGGCACTTTATTATCTTAATTATTTTACATTTTTCTTAACATTTGTTTGGATCAAGCCATTATTCTGCATTTTGGGTCTGTGGCCGCCATTCTACCTGCACCTTAACTGGAACATACTGACAGTGGAGAGAGTAGGATTGCACCTTGGACTACCAGTACTGTATGTCTAGCATCCAGCACTTTACATACATATACATGTATATTTAAAAATATAAATGTATATTTATTTTACTTTATTAAATTAATAAACAATTTTTTACAATTATTTAGTTTTAATTTTTTTTATTATTATTTCCTATGGGAATTCCAAACAGTATAGGTATACCGAACAGCCCAAACTGACGATTTGGATCAGATTAAGTTGTCTATTTTACATTTTGTTGAATTTTTATAATAAAGGGTAAGTCACAACAGGCATACATATTATTTTTCACTAAATCACTTTACCTTTTTTTGTATACACCTGAGATGTGAGTGTTAACATTAAATAACAGTGGGTATTTATACTTTAGCACTACATCATAGCAATTAGCAAGGATAATTAACTTAGATAATACTAATGGGTTCATCAACCTTTTATAATGAAAAATGGCATTTAAATTACCAAAGCACTTTTAGGAATATTTATTCAATTAATTGTGTTGCACAATATACTACTGCAATAGTTTTTTTAGATAAATATATGAGTATTTGTGAATGTAAGTTCTATTAAAAAAAGTACTGTATTTTTGGTGTGTGAGAGAGTGTGTTTGTGTGGTTTATTTTGAAATGAACTTGAGAAACTTGAAAAATTATGACAATATTTTATACCAGGTATACCAAGCTAATATTTTAACTTCATCACCTAGTTCTCAGATTTGTGGCCAATCAAAGTGTCACTTTCTTCCCCATAAAACCCGGACACCAGGTGGACACCAGATAATGAAAATGTGGACTGCGTCTATGCGTGTTTTTACATAATTATACACACATTATTCAAAAAGACTGATCTATTCCTGATCTGTAGTACATGGGGATTTGCAATAACAGGCTGAATCTCCTATGAGAAAATAAAGTTTATGTAGTGGATATCTAGCACAATATTATCCCAGTCTTGTTCACTTTTGTTGAGCATGTTTTAACAGTATTCTTTATATGGTGCATTTAGATGTAAGAGTAGGCAAACAATGGCCACATTTCTAAATGTACATACTTACCTTAAAGGTACAATTCCCTCTCTGAAATTCCATGCATATGGAACTGGAGTTCACAATGGTTTAGGTTTGATTCCCCCTTTAATTTAGTTCTGCTCAGTTTGGTAGCATTAAAATTAGCATTAGCATTACATTATGAAGTAAGGGGATTAGCCCAACCCATGAAAAACAGCCCAAACCATTATCCCAAACTTTACAGTCAGCACCATACATTCAGGCAGGTAACGCTCTCCTAACATGTGCCAAACCCAGACTGACAAACAGTGAAGACTCAACAGAACATGCTTACTCTGCTCCACAGTCCAGTGGTGGTGTGCTTTATACTACTCGATCCGATTCTGATATGCTACACCTTTTTTTTTGTCTGTGCATAAAGGGTTTCAGGATAGGTGGATTCATTTTTTAAATCTTTCGATT
The DNA here is from genome assembly GCA_036172795.1 of Pelodytes ibericus. Classification (NCBI taxonomy): domain Eukaryota; kingdom Metazoa; phylum Chordata; class Amphibia; order Anura; family Pelodytidae; genus Pelodytes; species Pelodytes ibericus. The sequence continues at coordinate 141,482,797 of CM069860.1, read as the reverse complement.
TTTGGATTGCCCATTTCCTTGGACTGAATATGAGGATCGAGGGTGTCAGTGATCATCATGGGACATTTTATTCAGGTATAATTTTAATTACAGGGCACCTTTTGTGATTATCATGCAGTAGGACCAGATGGCCTGGTACCATCCCACCCAAAAATAAAGGCACACACACACTAATAAACACTCACACTAATAGCCATTCACATAACACTCATTAATACATACTCACATAACATGCACTAATACACACACACTAATAAACACAAACACACACTAGTACAAGTTCATTAATACACATACACAAACATACACTCACTTTCACTAATACAAACTCACATACAGTGGTGTAACTGCTGTGTCTCAGGGGTCGATACTGGCTCTGTGGATGTATGGCTCATGGTGGTTTCATGGGTAGAGGATCACTGTGGAAATGTTCACACTAAGGCTCAGTGGTTTCTTGTTATGCCTCTGGCCCCACACCACATGTAGTGGTGACCCTTGCAACCACATTTGTGACTCCCCTACTTTAAGCATTATACAATATTTATTTCACACTTCCTATAGATACTCATGTGGCTGAATGAGTTAAAGGTTTGCTCTTTTTCAAGTCTTTCACAGGAACATGTTTCGAGTACAGATGGCTCCATTGGGATAAGGTTTTAAGCAGCTTCTTTGCTCCCCTCGTGCCTGTGGGATTTGATAGGATTCTCTGTATAGCTCAGTGCTCACATCTTTGAACAATTTCAAACATTGTGTTTAACAACTGAGGGATCTGGGGGAAAAACAACAAAATCATAAAAAAAGACTATTTGAATGTCTTATGAGAAGGTGACGTGGATAACAAATTTGTTTTTGAAAGCACTGGGAGAGAATCGAGGTCACTATAAAAATATATCCCATGGTGGATGGATGTGGTAATGCTCATTAACAATATGAAAGGTATACTTCACTGCAAGCATTGTCTTAGCATTGCTTAATCCCCTGCATGTATCTATTGCAGGTCTTATTATGTCATGTCCTCTGAACAAATGGAAAATAATCTACTAACATGGCAGGTAAAGGTATATTTTGTATGCAGCAAGGGCAATGCTTGCAGGCCAGTTCCTTTAAGGAGGGATAACATTCTGAAAATAATTCCCTAATTTTTACCTTTCTTCCTGGTCTTATGTGCTGGAACAAACAACTTACTGTATTTGCTAGAATACAGAGGGAAACAATTTCAGAGCAGATATTCTTATTTAAACAGAAGGCTGACTATAAGAGAAAGATCCAGGTCCCATGCAGAGCTACAGGTGACCTGGATTCTGCTCACTGGCAGCTGAATGTAAGTCATGAGGGTTTATTGGCAAGCCTGTGGATGCACTGGCAATTGTGAGAGTTCATTTGCAAGTCCTGTGGGCATTGGAAAGTCTGTGGGTGCATTGACAAGTCCTCTGGGTGCACTGTCAAATATTTGGGGTGCATTGGCATGTTTGTGGTTGCATTAGCATGTTTGTAGGTCCAATGGCATGTCCTGGTGCCTATCCCATGCATGCTTAAATCCTTGACTGTGTTTACCTCTAACACATCCGCTGGAAGGCTATTCCATACATACACTACCCTCTCAGTAAAGTAATACTTCCTAATATTACTTTTAAATTGTTGCCCTTCTAATTTAAGACTATGTCCTCTAGTTGTGGTAGTTTTTATTCTGTTGAATATACTCTCTTCCTTTACTGTGTTGATTCCCTTTATGTATTTAAATGTTTCTATCATATCCCCCCTGTTACGTCTTTCCTCCAAGCTATACATGTTAAGATGCTTTAACCTTTCCTGGTAAGGTTTATCCTTCAACCCATGAACCAGTTTAGTAGCCCTTCTCTGAACTCTCTCCAAAGTATCAAAATCCTTCTGGAGATACGGTCTCCAGGACATGCCATTGGACCTACAAACATGCCAATGCACCCCAAAGATTTGACAGTGCACCCAGAGGACTTGTGGGAATTTAGCTATCTGAATCTGCAGGGCATCCTTCACTATTTGATATATTTCAATGCAATAATTTTGTATCACTGGACAGTTCTACCACACATGTAGCATGGAGCCGGTTTGATTGCAGCCTCTCCAGCACAAATTGGACGTAGTCGGGTACATTTTTGCCAGTTTGCCAAATACCATCTGTACAGTATTTTTTTCACTAGTTCTACATGGTTGGTGCAATGTGAGATTCTGCGTGGGAAATAGATAGTTTGTTTCCACTCTGTGGGTGATAGAGTTTTGCCCAGTTCTTGTTCCCAGGCTTTGATAAAGGGAAGGTTGGTCAACAGAAAGGGTTCACATAGTACTTGGTAACAAGTCGATATTGTTTTTTGTTTTTTTTTGCTGTAGAGGCGTTTTAAAAAAAAATAAAGAAGTAAAGAAGTTTTAGGGTGTTATTGTATTTGAGCAAATATGTTACTTATAAATCTTCAACATTTTCTGTGATTCTTCCTATACAACAGTGCTGACTGACATCTTGTGTTTGTCTCACTGTCTGTCTGCTCCCTCCTTCTACAGTGTCATACTTTCTAGTTGTTTATATTACAATTTATCACATTCACACCACTGTCTCCGTCCTAACCCAATAGCATTAGTATTCACTCCTACTTCACTCTCATCTTCCTAATTGATCACATACTCGTTTACATTTCTTGATTCACATTTCCATTCGTTAATACTGTCCTCCCTCCCATCTTACATGATTGACACACAGACTAGGAGTGGTTAAAGGATGCCAGACCAACTCAGTGAAGCAGTAGCTTCATGAAATGATTTCTCTGAAGTCTCTGTTATTTGAACAAAGACTATAGAATATCTTTTGAATAGTATCTTGCAGAAGTATCATTCAAAATGATTTAAAACAGAGAGAAATAACCTATAATATATATATATATATATATATATATATATATATATATATATATATATATAATACATTTTGGGTATTATTACCTCTTTAAGCTATAATGGGAGTAGGGGGTCCAGAAATAGTTTCCATCAATGCATATGCATGTAGAAGACAACAGGTTTCCTTTAAATGGCAGAAGATGTTGTATGACATTAATTTACCAATATATCATTTATTCTGGGTTTCCATTAGGGAGGTACAATCCTCATGTTTACAATTTGCCTGGTGGTCCTGGAAACCTTGCTTGGGCCCTTTAAATTATTAGCGATATTGCAGAAGGTCTTGTTGGCAAAGTATGTCTTTTTGCTGATGATACAAAGATTTGCAGCAGGGTTGATATTCATGGAGGGATAAGCCAAATGGCAAATGATTTAGCTAAACTAGAAAAATGGTCAGAGCAGTGGCAACTGACATCTAATGTGGACAAGTGCAAGATTATGCACCTTGGGCGTGAAAACCCAAAAGCAGAATATAGACTATTTGGTTCAGTCCTAACCTCAACATCTGAGGAAAGGGATTTAGGAGTAAGAATTTCCGAGGACTTGAAGGTAGGTAGGCAATGCAATAGAGAAGCAGGAAATGCTAGCAGAATGCTTGGTTGCATAGGGAGAGGTATTAGCAGTAGGAAGAGGGAAGTGCTCATTCCATTGTACAGAGCACTGGTGAGACCTCACTTGGAGTATTGTACGCAGTACTGGAGACCGTATCTCCAGAAGGATATTGATACTTTGGAGAAAGTTCAGAGAAGGGCTACTAAACTGGTTCATGGGTTGAAGGATAAAACTTACCAGGAAAGGCTGGAGGAAAGACGTAACAGAGGGGATATGATAGAAACATTTAAATACATAAAGGGAATCAACACAGTAAAGGAAGAGAGTATATTTAACAGAATAAAAACTACCACAACTAGAGGACATAGTCTTAAATGAGAGGGGCAACAATTTAAAAGTAATATTAGGAAGTATTACTTTACTGAGAGGGTAGTGTATGTATGGAATAGACTTCCAGCGGATGTGTTAGAGGTAAACACAGTCAAGGATTTTATGCATGCATGGGATAGGCACAAGGCTATCCTAGATATAAGGTAGCAAACTGGGGACTAATGTGTCTGCTGACACATTCTATGTTTCTATGTTTAAAAAATGTTTTTTTTTTTTTAAAGCTTGCCAGCAAAGGCGCTGGCTGGGAGAGCAAAAGGTCTCCCCTCATCAGCACTCTCTGCAGGCGAGCATGCAGCTGGATGTCTGTGTGATGTCCAAGTGCACAGACATCCTCCCATGCTACTTTGACTTTTTCGCATTCACTTCTATGGGAGGAATTCGGCTATACTCATATTAGCCAAGCTTCTCCCCAAATAGCCCCAATATACAGGTGATACTCGAAAAATTAGAATAACGTGCAAAAGTTCATTTATTTCAGTAATGCAATGTGAAAGGGGAAACTTATATATGAGATAGAAGCATTACATGCAAAGCAAGATAGTTCAAGCCGTAATTTGTCATAAGTGCGATGAAACCCAAATCCACAATCTCAGTAAATTAGAATATTGTGAAAAGGTGCAATATTCTAGGCTCACAGTGTCCCACTCTAATCAGCTAAGTAAGCCATAACACCTAAAAGGGTTTCTGAGCCTTTAAATGGTCTCTCAGTCTGGTTCAGTAGGAATCACTATCATGGGGAAGACTGCTGACCTGACAGTTGTGCAGAAAACCATCATTGACACCCTCCATAAGGAGGGAAAGCCTCAAAAGATAATTGCGAAGGAAGTTGGATGTTCCCAAAGTGCTATATCAAAGCACATTAATAGAAAGTTATGTGGAAGGGAAAAGTGTGGAAGAAAAAGGTGCACAAGCAGCAGGGATGACCGCAGCCTGGAGAGGATTGTCAGGGAAATGCCATTCAAATGTGTTGGGGACTTTCACAAGAAGTGGATTGAGGCTGGAGTCACCACACACAGACGGATCCTGGACATGGGCTTCAGATGTCGTATTCCTCTTGTCAAGCCGCTCCTGAACAAAAAACGTCATAAGCGTCTTACCTGGGCTAAACCTGGTCTGTTGCTCAGTGGTCCAAAGTCCTCTTTTCTGATGAGAGCAACTTTTGCAGCTCATTTGGAAACCAAGGACCCAGAGTCTGGAGGAAGAATGGAGAGGCACACACTGCAAGATGCTTGAAGTCCAGTGTGAAGTTTCCACAGTCTGTGTTGATTTGGGGAGCCATGTCATTTGCTGGTGTTGGTCCACTGTGCTTCATTAAGTCCCGGGTCAACGCAGCCGTCTACCAGGAGATTTTGGAGCACTTCATGCTTCCTTCCGCAGACAAGCTTTATGGAGATGCTGACTTAATTTTACAGCAGGACTTGGCACCTGCCTACACTGCCAAAAGCACCAAAGCCTGGTTCAATGACCGTGGGATTACTGTGCTTGATTGGCCAGAAAACTCGCCTGACCTGAACCCCATAGAGCAGGGGTGTCCAAGTTTGTTTTGCAGTGGGCCATTTCACCGTAAATTTATTTGTGTGTGGGCCGCATTGATGTTTCACAAAAAAAATGTGTGTGTGTGCGCGTGTATATATATATATATATATATATATATATATTTATATATATATATACACACACACACGCACACACACACACATGTTGATATACATACATACACACACACACACGTTGATATACATACATACACACAAACGTGGATATACATACATACATACATACACACACACACGTGGATATACATACATACATACATTCATACACACACATGTGGATATACATACACACACACACACGTGGATATACAAACATACACACACACACATGGATATACATACATACACACACACACGTGGATATACATACATACATACACACACATGTGGATATACATACACACACACGCACGTGGTTATACATAAATACATACATGTAGATATACATACATACATACATACACACACACACATGGATATACATACATACACACACACACGTGGATATACATACATACATACATACATACACACACACACACGTGGATATACATACATACAAACACGCGTGGATATACATACATACACACACACACACATATATAATTATATTCACAGTAATGATCAGTGTGTGAGTCACAGATTCCCCAGCAAAAAAATAAATACTCAAATTAAATGCACACAGTCATTCTTACACAAAGTTACACTTACATACACACACTCAAATACACACATAGTTGCATTTACATGCACACAGTATCACACTTACACACACACACTCAAATACACACATAGTTGCATTTACACACACACATACACTGAGTCACACTGACACATACACTAAGTCACACTTCCACATACACATAGAGTTTTGCTTCTTTTTTTTTTTAAGAAAGAAAACCCCCGTTATTTTGTTTGCAATAAAAAAAACACTCACATTAAATGCACACATTCAATGTGCATACACAGACACACATACACAAATACACAGTCACTCTAACACACCATGTTACACTTACATACACACAAACTTTTACAATAACACAAAAATAAAAAATGTTGTTTCCCCTCCCTGCTCGCTTACCTTATATCTGCGCGGAGGGGGATTGTTCCATCTGAGCACCGGTATGTCACTGACACCCGGTGCACCATCGGGGTCAGAGTGCGAAGGGGCGGAGCTTTCTCCCCTGCGTGAGAGAAGAAAGCCACGTCCCCTCGCGCTCTAACTGTGTTGGAGCACCGGGTGTCAGTGACATCCCGGTGTGCACTTTGCTGGAGCAGGTGAGAGCCGCATTTGGCCCGCGGGCCGCAAGTTGGACGCCTGTGCCATAGAGAATCTATGGGGCACTGCCAAAAGAAAGATGAGAGACATTAGACCGAACAATGCAGAAGAGATGAAGGCTGCTATTGAAGCATCCTGGTCTTCCGTAACACCTCAGCAGTGCCACAGGCTGATAGCTTCCATGCCACATCGTATTGAGGCAGTAATTGAGGCAAAAGGGGCCCAAACCAAGTACTGAGTCCATATGCATGCTTATACTTTTCAGAGGTCCGATATTGTTCTATGTACACTCCTTGTTTTATAGATTGCATTTGCACTTATGACAAATCACGGCTTGAACTATCTTGCTTTGCATGTAATGCGTCTGTCTCATATATTAGTTTCCCCTTTTACGTTGCATTACTGAAATAAATGAACTTTTGCACGATATTCAAATTTTTCGAGTATCACCTGTAAGTCAAAGTCCTCACCATAGAAGTATATGATGGGGACCAAGGCTAGCACTTTGTTGGAGTGCATTTTGGCTGATTTCTGTGTCGGGAGCTACTGGTGTGATTTCCGAATTGAGTACGTATTTGGAGGAACATCTGAAATACAGGAGTAGCATGGAATTCAGGTTTCTTGTTGTAACAGACTGTCTACCGGACGTAGTAGAGCCTCTGCCCGTTGTAGGGAATCACCGCCTTAGCCCCCGATTACAGCTTAGCCACCACCCAGCAAGTCTTTCTTGTACCCAAATATCAGACAGGACCACTAGCAGTTAGGTCCAGCAAGAATGAACAACAACTTTATTTGTGAAACAGCACAGACTATATACACAAATATGACACCAACTAGGGGAGTCGCACAGATCTAATTATAACATGTAAGCCTCAAACAATAGAAAACCTAACTTAAAACAGGTAATTAACTACAGTACAACTTTACATAAAATAAACATGCCATCTTTAGATCCAGACAGCCAGACTACAAGGGAAATAGATGTCTCACAGGACAGTAAACACTTATTGATTGGATAAGTACACATTTCAACACTAACATATAATAACATTTCTTAACCTGTGGGAAACACAGTGAATAGAGCAAAGGCTTGGATCCAAAGGTACACATCCTAAGTGAGCCTGTGTTGAAGTCCAGTTGAAAACAATGTTCAGCTGGTGCCCTCAAAGTGTGTACCCCAAACTAATATATCATCAGAGGGTCCATAGTCCACAGGGAGTCTTCTGGCCCCCATGGTCCTTCAAGAGGGAGTCTTCTGGCCCCCAAAGAATCCCCGTCACACTGGATCTCCAAATCCATTTTGTGACACTTGTGCCACCAATGTGATCCAAACATCGAAGACACAATTTTGGATTCGATAATTAGTGCATATTGGTATGTCTCTAGAGTTCTTATTTTTACCTAAGCAGTCTCCTTCATTGGCATAAGTCATGTCTCGCACACAGCAATAACTACAGAAGAGCTAAATATCCACTCCCAGCTAGAGGTATGTATTTCACATTGGACAAAGCTAGAGATGCTGTCCCAAAAGGTCAGATACAGCAACAAAGTAAAATAGAGTGGGGTTATGTCCTGTGGATGTAATCTGGGTGCTGGCTAGGGTAAGTCCTTGGTGTGCAATCTGAATGCTGGGGCATGTTCTGTGGATGCAATGTGGGTTCTGGATGGGTTAAGTCCTGGGTGTGAAATGTGGGTGCTGGCTGGGGCATGTCCTTGGTGTGCAATTTTGGTTCTCTGGTAAGTCCTGTGGGCAGTGGCGTAGCGTGGGTTGTCAGCACCTGGGGCAAGGCAAGTAATTTGCGCCCCCTAACCCGTGGATTTTAGCACTCGAGTCTCTTCTACTAGATTAGTTAAAGAAACCCTTACCCCCCAAGCACATGTATTGTTTGTTATGAAAATACTTATGTAATTAAAGTAAAATGCATCTAAATACAAGTTTATTTTCCAACACTTTATTGAGTGCGAACATGCATTACACACATTCTCCACATTTTCAGCAGGTCTATGAATACAAATATACACATGTAGTAACCTAGCATGGGCCATGCTATTATATGTCGTCTCACAACCATCGTAAACGACAAACAATATCAAGAACAAAAACTAAACATCAAAATGGAACCATACCCTGGAGATGATCCAAGACTGGGCTAGATGGAGCCAACTTCCTCAATCCTGTACCTCTAATGTTACCCCCCCCCCCCCCCCCACACACACACACACACATATGCCATAATTGTTGTGCCATTCAGATGCCAGTAATATTGTAACTTTCGGATGCCAGTAATATTGTGCCAGTCAGAGCCCAGTAATATTGTGCCAGTCAGAGCCTAGTAATATTGTGCCAGTCAGATGCCTGCAATATTGTGCCAGTCAGATGCCTGCAATATTGTGCCAGTCAGAGCCCAGTAATAATGTGCCAGTCAGATACCAGTAATATTGTGCCAGTCAGATACCAATAATATTGTGCCAGTCAGATACCAGGAATATTGTGCCTGTCAGAGCCCAGGAATATTGTGCCTGTCAGAGCCCAGGAATATGGTGCCTGTCAGATGCCTGTAATATTATGCCAGTCAGATGCCTGTAATAGTGTGCAGTCAGAGGCCAGGAATATTGTGCCAGTCAGATGCCTGTAATATTGTGCCAGTCAGATGCCTGTAATATTATGCCAGTCAGATGCCTGTAATATTATGCCAGTCAGATGCTTGTAATAGTGTGCCAGTCAGAGGCCAGGAATATTGTGCCAGTCAGAGGCCTGTAATATTGTGCCAGTCAGATGCCTGTAATATTATGCCAGTCAGATGCCTGTAATATTGTGCCAGTCAGAGCCCAGTAATATAGTGCCAGCCAGATGCCTGTAATATTATGCCAGCCAGATGCCCAGTATTATTGTGCCAGCCAGATGCCCAGTAATATAGTGCCAGTCAGATGCCCAGTATTATTGTGCCAGTCAGATGCCCAGTATTATTGTGCCAGCCAGATGCCCAGTAATATAGTGCCAGTCAGATGCCCAGTATTATTGTGCCAGTCAGATGCCCAGTATTATTGTGCCAGCCAGATGCCCAGTAATATAGTGCCAGTCAGATGCCCAGTAATATAGTGCCAGTCAGATGCCCAGTAATATAGTGCCAATCAGATACCCAGTAATATAGTGCCAATCAGATGCCCAGTAATATAGTGCCAATCAGATGCCAAGTAATATAGTGCCAATCAGATACCCAGTAATATAGTGCCATTCAGATACCCAGTAATATAGTGCCAATCAGATACCCAGTAATATAGTGCCAATCAGATACCCAGTAATATTGTGCCAATCAGATACCCAGTAATATAGTGCCAGTCAGATACCCAGTAATATTGTGCCAATCAGATGCCCAGTAATATAGTGCCATTCAGATACCCAGTAATATTGTGCCAATCAGATACCCAGTAATATAGTGCCAGTCAGATACCCAGTAATATTGTGCCAATCAGATGCCCAGTAATATTGTGCCAATCAGATACCCAGTAATATAGTGCCAGTCAGATACCCAGTAATATTGTGCCAATCAGATGCCCAGTAATATAGTGCCAGTCAGATACCCAGTAATATTGTGCCAATCAGATGCCCAGTAATATTGTGCCAATCAGATACCCAGTAATATAGTGCCAGTCAGATACCCAGTAATATTGTGCCAATCAGATGCCCAGTAATATAGTGCCAATCAGATACCCAGTAATATAGTGCCAATCAGATGCCCAGTAATATAGTGCCAGTCAGATACCCAGTAATATAGTGCCAATCAGATACCCAGTAATATAGTGCCAATCAGATGCCCAGTAATATAGTGCCAGTCAGATACCCAGTAATATAGTGCCAATCAGATACCCAGTAATATAGTGCCAATCAGATACCCAGTAATATAGTGCCATTCAGATACCCAGTAATATAGTGCCAATCAGATACCCAGTTATATTGTGCCAATCAGATACCCAGTAATATAGTGCCAGTCAGATACCCAGTAATATTGTGCCAATCAGATGCCCAGTAATATTGTGCCAATCAGATACCCAGTAATATAGTGCCATTCAGATACCCAGTAATATTGTGCCAATCAGATACCCAGTAATATAGTGCCAATCAGATTCCCAGTAATATTGTGCCAATCAGATACCCAGTAATATAGTGCCAGTCAAATACCCAGTAATATTGTGCCAATCAGATGCCCAGTAATATTGTGCCAATCAGATACCCAGTAATATAGTGCCATTCAGATACCCAGTAATATAGTGCCAATCAGATACCCAGTAATATTGTGCCAATCAGATACCCAGTAATATAGTGCCAGTCAGATACCCAGTAATATAGTGCCAATCAGATACCCAGTAATATTGTGCCAATCAGATACCCAGTAATATAGTGCCAATCAGATACCCAGTAATATTGTGCCAGTCAGATACCCAGTAATATTGTGCCAATCAGATTCCCAGTAATATTGTGCCAATCAGATACCCAGTAATATAGTGCCAATCAGATACCCAGTAATATAGTGCCAATCAGATACCCAGTAATATTGTGCCAGTCAGATACCCAGTAATATAGTGCCAATCAGATTCCCAGTCATATTGTGCCAATCAGATACCCAGTAATATAGTGCCAGTCAGATACCCAGTAATATTGTGCCAATCAGATGCCCAGTAATATTGTGCCAATCAGATACCCAGTAATATAGTGCCATTCAGATACCCAGTAATATAGTGCCAATCAGATACCCAGTAATATAGTGCCAATCAGATACCCAGTAATATTGTGCCAGTCAGATACCCAGTAATATAGTGCCAATCAGATTCCCAGTAATATTGTGCCAGATACCCAGTAATATAGTGCCAGTCAGATACCCAGTAATATTGTGCCAATCAGATGCCCAGTAATATAGTGCCAGTCAGATACCAGGAATATTGTGCCAGCCAGCCCCCCCCCCCTTACTTACATGAAGCGGCTCCGTGTCCCCCGCCGGATGTCTCCTCCGTGCAGTCTTCCCTCTTGCACGGAGGAGGGAAGCAGACACCGGATGTGACGCGACGTCACATCCGGCGTCAGTTTTTTTTTTTTTTTTTTCGGCCGTCGCATCCATCGGATGCGACGGCCGGAAAAAAGCGTTCACAAGCGCAATGCGCTGTGAACGCGGCAGCAGGGGCTGGGGGCCCACGGGACAGCTGCCTTGGGGCCCCCCAGGAGTAAATGGGCCCAGGGCAGCTGCCCCGTTTGCCCCGCGTTAAAGACGGCCCTGGCGGCCACGCGGCCGCATAGGGCTAGTGCGCCCCCCCAGATATTGCGCCCGGTGCGGCCGGCCCCCCCTGCACCCCCCACGCTACGCCACTGCCTGTGGGTGCAGTTTGCATGCTCTGGCAAGTCATTTGGGTGCACTCTAGGTACTCTAGCAAGACCAGTAAATACAATCCTGATGATATGTGAGTGCAAGATTGGTGCTGTTTCAAGTGAAGTGGGTCCTGCAAGGTGGTGCTATGGCAAGGGGTGTGGGGGCAATAGCAAAAGGAGTGCAGAGGAAATAGAGTAGGGTTTGAGGGGTCCCAAACATTTTTCCTGTAAGAGACCACACAACATCTTTATGTGGTAAAATCTTTGGCTTGCACAATTTATAGATAAACTTGCATGATCGGTAGAGTATAAATTTGTCCATTGAAGGTGCACTTTAAGAACTTTAAGATGTAAAAATAAAATCAGATGTGCTTGACAAACACATACGTATGTTAAATTACCTGTTGATATCAGGATTTCCAAACATTATGCCGCCAGAATGCCATGCAGAGCAGATTTTCAGTGTCTCCATCATTTTGACAGATCCACCTGCTTTAATGAGTCATCTGGCCTCATGTGAGGACATTCTGAAAACATGCACCTGCATAATGTAAAAAGAAAATAACCATCTATTTGATGTAATATTGTTACAGAGACTTGCATGCCAAAACTAAAAAGCTCTGCATAGCTCTAACCAAAGTGACTGATAATTATTTTATTGTTCAGTGTTAAGAAACCACATTTCTTTTGAAGGGTGATGTGAGCAGGAAAAAAGTTGTTTTAAAAATATATAGTCCTTCTTGTTGTACACAGTTGGCACAGATATGTAAGGAGAGATCTTAGGGAAAAACAAGAAGTCTATTTCATCAAGAGACATACCCAATATGCGCCGATTTTCTGATCTGAAATTGTGTCATCGACATTTCCCTGCTACTCAGGTATTTCCGATGTTCCTCCAAATAAGTCCGCTATTCGAAAATCACACCAGTAGCTCCCGACACAGAAATCAGCCATTATGCACCGCAACAAAGTGATAGCCTTAGTCCCCACAATAGACTTCCATGGTGAGGACATCAACTTATTGTGGGGCTATTTGGGGAGAACCTTCACTATTATGAATATAGCCGAATTCCTCCCATAGGAGTATTTGGCTTTAGGTGAAAAAGTCAAAGTTTTCCAAAAAGTATAATAAAATAAAAATCTGTAAAAATAATTCTTAAATAAATAAATAAAATAATGTATTTTGACATCACATAATAAAAATTATAGTTTTATTATAATGTAAAATGTTTATATTAATATAAAAAAATCTGTAAAATTAATTAAGCTAAAATAATATATTACATTAATTAAATAAATAAAATAATGTATATTGACATCAAATAATAGAAAATATAGTTTTATTACAATGTAAAATGTTTATATTAATGTAAATATATTATTATAAAAAATAATATGAATATAGTATAATTCTATATGAATATTGTGTGTTTAAAATATGCTTATGTTACTTCTACACTTTTCTATTCAATTCTCCTACTAAAATCTGTAGAATTGCTATGGGCTATGGTTTTTAAAGTGATATTGGCAGTATCCTAACACTTCCAAAGTTTCGGTTTCCAAAATGCCCAAATAGCCGATTCTGTCCCAAATACAACGATACTGAGTAGCTGAATTTCTCAAATTTTGGGCCAGATTGATCGATAGAGAATACACACTATAGTCTTGGTGAGATATAAGGGTGAGCTAGTAGACTGAGAGATCTGATAACTCCTGTGAAGAGTTGAATTTTGTTCAAAATGTTATTATTGAGAGTTTACAAGGTAGAGTTCCGGAAGGATACTGTATCGGGTAGATCATGAAATATCTTGTGGAAAAGAGCCACCAACTACTTTGGAAATAAATTATGTTGGGTCAGGCATTGTTTAGTTATAGGAGTAGAGATACTAGAGGGTGCAAAGTTGTGTTTTTTGAAGTTTCTGAACTTTATTGCTAATTAAAGCTCAGGCAGTTTGTCGGTGGAGCATCAGATGAAGGATAATGGTTGTATTAGCTAATACATTGGAGGTGTTTTGGATAGGTCGCAAATTAAAATAATGTTGGTCAGAAGAAGGTTTCACTTGTTAACCTGAAAATGACAAGCAAGGGGTTAATGGGTTTATCTGTTTCATGGGTAATACTGTACAAAGAGGTGTAATGTTCTGTATGAAAAGATGCATGGTCAGAAAAAACAAGATAGCAGAACTTGTCCAGAGTCACTACTGGTATTGGTTAGAGAAACAGAAATGTTATGGATGATATAGGGGACTTTTGGATGGCAGTGGATGTAGAGATGTGAGCTCTCTTTCGGAGAAACTCAGTTACTGGTAATTATGAGACACTGAAGAAGGTTCAGATTCTGTCAGGGTCAACATACCTCTCTATCTTTATGAGGTTAATGAATGGGTACCAGTAAGTCCATAATAATATCTAATATTCATTCTGACCGAAAATCAGAACCAGACTGAATTTGGATCATTTTGGTGAGCCAAATGGCCCTGTAAACAGAATATTTATTCAGGCATCACTGAAATATATGTTATACATGTTTCTATAATATAAAATAGAATAGAATACATTATAAAATAATAAAATATGTACAATAATATCATAATACACAAAAAAATACATATATAAAAGCACATAATACAACTATCGAGTATATTGCATATAATAGAGATAGAATATGAAAAATCAACACATGTATCCCATATGCCAATTAATAATCCCAATAAAAATGCAGTTAGGGAATTACCATGTATACATATATGTATATACAGTAATATATATTATTTTAGACATCAACATAACAGGTGATGTCATGTTAGCTATGGGCTCATTGTCAACAGCTGTTAGGTTGTAATGTGTACAGGTTGAGTTTCCCTTATCCATAAATCAGTTATCCAAAATGATCCATTATCCCCAAAAATTTAGGATTCTGCCACAACTGCAACACAAGAGTTATTGAAAAATTACATTCCTTGTTTTTATTCCCTTCCTCTGCACCCACATTGCACCTAAAGGACTTAATACAGCACTAAACAGTACCCACAGAACTTGCCATGTACCTAAATTGCACCCACAGTACTTGGCTTGCACTCATATTGCACCTACACGATTTGGCATGCCACAGTGGCAATGTCCCACAGATCATGCACAAATTCAAATAAACCAGTTTTCTAATTAATATGCCAGTGTTTGCCCATAAATATGACACAGCCAATTTGCCCAATAATATGCCAGTATTATTTTGTCATTCATAAACCATATTTTGCCCAATAATATGCCCGTATTATTTTGTTATTAATAAGCCACAGACAATTTGCCCAATAATATGCCAGTATTATTTTGTCATTAAGAAGCCACAGCCAATTTGCCCAATAATATGCCAGTATTATTTTGTCATTAAGAAGCCACAGCCAATTTGCCCAATAATATGCCAGTATTATTCTGCTATTTAATATATGCCAGTATTTGCCATTCTATATGCCAGTATTTTGCCATTAAATATATGCCAGTATTTTGCCATTTAATTTATTCCAGTATTATTTTGCCACTCATTATGCCAGTATTATTTTGCCATTAAATATGCCAGTATTTTGACACTCAATATGCAATTATTTAGACACTCAGTATTACAGTATTTTGCCACTCAATATGCCAGTATTTAGCCACTCAAGATGCCAGTATTTTGCCACTCAATATGCCATTCTTTAGCCACTCAGTATACCAGTATTTTGCCACTCAATATGCTAGTATCTTGCCACTCAATATGCTAGTATTTATCCACTTAATATGCCAGTATTTAGCTATTCAATATGCCAGTATTTAGACACTCAGTATGCCAATATTTAGCCACTCAATATGTCAGTATTTAGCCACTCAATATTCCAGTATTTTGCCACCCTATATGCCAGTATTTAGCCATTCTATATGCCAGTATTTTGCCACTCAATATGCCATTCTTTAGCCACTCAGTATGCCATTATTTAGCCACTCAATATGCCAGTATTTTGTCACTCAATATGCCAGTATTTAGCCATTCAATATGCCAGTATTTAGCCACTCAATATGCCAGTATATTGTCACTCAATATGCCAGTATTTAGCCAGTTATTATGCCAGTATTTAGCCACCACATATGCCAGTATTTTGCTCCTTCCCCCTTCCCCAGTACTTACCTCCTGGCTGCTCTGTATCCCAGACTCCCACTGGGGGTGTCACCCCCCCCCCCCCCCCCCTCGGGATGCCACTGCAGAGGAGTAACTAGAATTCACCTGGACACAGTGGTAATATTGCTACTAATGCAATACACCCCCACACTATTTACTGTACTAGTTTGTCCCAACATCACCTGTCATTACAGGGGTTGACATGGTCACCTAGGGTGGTCAATCCAGCTGCAGTGGTGACCCCTGTCACCATTGCACTTACGTGGTGTGTGAACAAAGACCTGGTGGACATTGGGGGTGTTTTGCACTGTTGTTATCATGTTGTGATGTACTACGTGGTCAGAGGATCATGTGTTTTGTGTGATCATCATTTAATTATGATGGTACAATTTTAATATGCAGTATTAATGTGGTACACATACGACTTTCTATTTCTGAAGATACAGTAGATGCATGTGGTCCCTCCAACTCCTTTAATTTGTTCTCTCTCTCACACTCACAGTAAAAGAGAATTCTGTGTTTTGTGCTTAATGGATGAGAGAATGCGCAGCAGTAAAAGTGTTACAGAAGGTTCCTGGAAATGCAACTAGAATCTCTTGTGGGAGATTTTTAAATCCCTTTCAGTTTAGCTGATGTTTCCTTTATTTTGTGAGAAGGAGGGGATTGCATGGGTGCTAGCTTTGCAGAGAAGGAAGATTAATCCTACAACAGTCCCAGTCACACTAGCTGAACAGCGGCCACACAGGGCTCCCACTGGGTAATTAGCACTTACAAACTTCAGATGGAAGAGGTGGGGTTTCATGGAAACTGAATACAAAGAAGGAGGAGAGAGAACGGAGAGATGGCTGGATAGAGTGCACGCTTTAAAGAATCATGAAAGTAAGGTATTTACTATATATTTGCTTGCACAGCTTTGTTTTTGAGATCCGGCATATTTGAGGTTTGTTAACTAGTGTTTTTGGAGGTCAGTATTTCCAATTTTCTACAACTGCAACATGTACAACAGAGGATTTCAAATATCCACCTGTACAGTGGGTTAATTCACTAATGAAGTCACTGACTGATCAACCTGACATATCACTGAGGTATCCTAAAAATGCACGGTTGTTACAAAATATTAATATAATTATGATAGTTTACATGCTGAAGTAAGATTAATAGATATTTGTGGTGCTTTAGATGCTAGAGTCACAACCCTCCTATAAAATTAAATGGAGCTGTTTACATACTATGTTACATATTTCCTTGAATATTATGTGACTGACCATTGTGTGCCTTGGGTTTTCTCAAGCAAGTGATAGTTTAGTTCATATGTAGCTTTATTTTAATCAATTTCCCCCATGAGTTATTAAGTTACGCAGTTGAATAGCATCTTTTATGTATCGTTTTGTGCCTCGTAGTAAATTTGTGAAGGGCTTTGGGAATTAAATAAGATGACTAATCTGAAGGACAAGGGATAGAAATTGATGGAATGAAGGATAAGGCACGAGAACATGATGTCACAGTCAGATAGCTTTGTGGTTAGCTCATCCTGGTCCCTGTCCTGACATAGAGGTCATTCAATGTGACACCTTCATATTTATTGCAGTGTTTACTAGTGGCCTCTACATCAAATTCTCAATTGAGACATCAATGTAATGTGCATCAACCCTTTTCAAGCCAGTGTGCAGCGCATTCCATCTCTTTAAATGTCTCCTCCAGCTTAGATTTTAAACTCTTGCCCCAAATGAATTGTTATGTGTGTAACTGCATGTGCATTGTGGACATATAAAGCACTGTTTACATTTGTTACTAAAAGCATATGATAATGGTTAGAGCTTAACAACAAGTCATGTACTTGCTAGAAGTAGTTTGGCTCTATGTAAGATAAATGTTCATGGATGGTAAATATATATGTAGCAACCCCTAAGAATGAATATCAGTCAGACATCTACCAATCAACCTTAATTCTCACCTGCCCATTAATTCAGCTTAGAATGAGTAGGGTTTGGAAGCTCCTTTAATATAATGTTCCCTGCATGCCGACTTGTTAGCAGCTGTATTGTATTGCTTAGCTCAGAGGAACATATTGTAATGTTAAATAATGGATATTAATAATAAGATGACTTGAAAGTACTGATTATGAAGTGTATTTTTTGGGGGGATAATTACTCAGTTTTATATTATATGTTTCAGATTTGCGTACAGCAGTTTTTTCACTCCACCGTAACTTTACTGTTGGGTTTGGCAGCACACTTTAAGCTGTTATATAATACAAGGAGACCATGCATAACATACGTATTGCTCTTTTGTATAGCACTTTATTAACTAACGTACACACCTGGAAAGATTGGTGAGCCAGTGAACATGAGCGTTTTATCACAGGATAAATCATACTTTGTGTGAAGACCATACCTGCTACATGTGGGCAGGTCTGGCCTGTTGTGGGTGAGGAGTAGGTAAGGCAACTGGAGTATTATGTTGCCAGAAGAAAAAAGCTCTGCTCTAGAGGATGTAAATCGAATGTATTTTAATCAGATGTGCATCTTTATATGGAAACATAGAAACATAGAATGTGTCGGCAATTGATGGATATTATATTACATTATCATTTTTTATATAGTGCCAACAATTTATGCAGCACATGATTTAGAGCATAAAAGGGACCTTCAACCTAAATTAGACAGAGTCAGGCCAGGACATAGGGGAGGGAGAGCTTTACTCATAAGCTTACAATCTAGAGGAAATCTCTTACTTATCTTTTGGGGAATCCAATGATTTATTTATTTTTCTGTTTTGGTGCTGTACAATTATTCAGTGTGAAATGCAACATACTATGGAGGAACTTAAGTTAACGGTCCCAATATTATTCATTATATGAGGTAATGCAATGAAACTTATGGATTTTTCAGGCAGGACAGTGGCCCCACAAAACCCCTTTTGACCACGGGCCACCAGTTGGACATCAATGCTCTGTGTATAGCTTGTATCACAAAGAAGAATACTCTGGGGTTATTATAGTGTTTACGCATTTCAAGGTGGAACATGTACAATTGAACATATAAATTGAACATACATAAAAGTATTTCTTGGAATGCATAAAGAACACAGCCACTTGTAGATTTTAACGGCATAGATTAAAAGCCCTCATGCTAATCTTTTTGATTGTTTTACATTGAACTCTATTGAACTTCCGTTTTCCTTGCTACAAAAAAATAACCAAGACTGGCTGGCTCCTGGAAAGGCTACAGAAGTGATTGATTATTTACCTAACAATTAGCATCATGTTTTAGTTATTATCTTGATATACTTTTTATGATTATCCATTATTATTATATATGGAACTCAATTATTATTATTCTACTAAATTAATTTAGCAACGTATTAATTACAAAATATCAGCTACCATGGAATTACTTATCATAACTTTCTCAGACATTCATATTACTTGAATATCATCTGCTCCAATTAACAATGCACAAACATTTTGCTACACAAAATACAAAAATGTGAACAGAAAACAGTTCCTTTATTATGTTGCCATATTTTTCATGGACAATCAGAAACAATGACACCTGCTAATTACAGCACATATTATTATTATCCTAAGTGTTATTTTTGATGGTACATTTTTATTTAGTTTTAGCCATAGTCTTTTGACTAAAATGCAATTTTATTTTATTCAGATTTTAGTCATCTGAATTGTTTTAGTCAACTAAATCTCCAGCAGTGAGGAAACAAACAGGTCTGCAAAGGCTGTTATACAGTGTTACGTTCACTTGCTAGGGAGATGGGAGGGGATACACTCATGTGGCAGTACCAGGTGAATCAAATAAAGGAGTTTCCTCTTCCTCTGCTGTTTGCAGGGTGTTGGTCCAGGGGACAGAGAAACACAGGAAACCTGCATCTCAACCAATCCAGCTGTAGATAGAGTCAGGGGACTGGGCTTTGGCAGAGATCCATGGCAACCAGAACCAGAGGTCCAAATAGGTAAATGCATTTTAGTCACATTTTCATCAGTTGACAAAAATTGCAATGTATTTTAGTCATAGTTTTAGTCCAATCAACTTAGTTTTTATTTAGTTGTTGTTTTAGTCACTGAAAACATGCAGTTGACGAAAACGATGACAAATGTTTAGTCAACAAAATGAACACTGATGTAGATCAAGGGGATGTCTGTCCACCAGCACATTAGACAGTGGCCAGATTATGCAAGGCCAAAGTCAAAGAAGAATATAAGAAATAAACTACACAAAGAATGGCAAGCGATGAGCCCTAATACTCCTTGTGTTCCTAATATTTCTAATATTGCTGAGTATTAGTGCATAGAGTAGCAACTAATAAATACTGTTATTACAACGCAAAACAATTATTTGCTATTGCAAACCTTCTAAATAAGAGAGGCTTATATTAAAGGGGCAGTTTCATCTGATCTTCCTATCTCTGAAAATAGGGTTTGATTTATCCCAGGAGTCATGGATCCTAAAATGTATGTCGCTTCCTTCTTTGAGATCTTTACAAAGAATGCTATGGAAATACCACCTCCCTGGCTCCTAAATTTTAGTAGGCTGGCTCCTGAACTCCTGAACTATGTGCTTATATCCGAAGGTCTACACAAATTTTGTAAAGTCCTATCCCAACAACTGCAAATGAATTGTTATAGCTGTATAGTCCTGCCTATCTCTCCAAGTCTTCTTTATTGTATGCCAATAAATTTCAATACTCTGGTAAAATTACCATATTTGTTTGAATATAAGACGACCCTGATTATAAGACGACCCCTCAAATTTTGGATATTCCTTAAGGAAAAAAACTAAAAGCCTGAATATAAGAATACCCTGTAGGAAAAAAGTTTAACTTGTATATATTCACATGTAAATTCCTTTTTTATGATATTAAAAAAATGCATTTCCCTCCCCTTGTCTCTCTCTGCCCCCCTCCCCTTGTCTCTCTCTCCCTCATCTCTCTCTCCCCCTCACCTTGTCTCTCGCTCCCTGGAGGCTAGTGGGGGCAGCCGGGGGATGTCTGCACTATACGTGCAGACATCCTCCATGCTGCCCGACACTTCCGTCTATTATGACGGACAGCCGGTCCGTCATAATAGACAAAAGTGTCGGGCAGCATGGAGGATGTCTGCACTATCATGCAGACATCCCCTGGCTGCCCAAATATCCCTGGTGGCTAGTGGGGGCAGCCGGAGGATGTCTGCAAGATACACGCAGACATCCCCCACTGCTGTCCGGCACTTCTGCCGGGACTATTATGATGAAGCCGGAAGGACCCGACTTCATCATAGAAGTCCCGGCAGTCGTGCCGGACGGCAGCGGAGGATGTTTGCGCGCATTGCGAAGACATCCACTGGCTATTAGCGAGGGGGACCTGGATCCCAGTCTTATAGTCTGACCTCGATTTGAGGTCAGACTATAAGACTACCTTGCTCTGAAAAAAACGTTGTCTTATATTCGAGCAAATACAGTATTTTCAATGTAAAACTGTAGAGGAACTATAAAATGTTTTAAAGTAAAAATAAGTGCAATTCATATATATTGCAAACATGTACAACATACAGAAACTAAGCTAAGTGGAACTGCCCCTTTAAGAGTTCTAGACCACAAAGAGAGTGGTTCATCATATAATTAATTATGCTCAATATCAGAACTTTTTCCGGGCCTCCTTATAAATGAGAGTGAAGCTGTACTGCCATTATCTTTGGTGAAACATTTGCCATTTTTAGGCCTATTTTGAATTAGAATGAGAGGCCATATATTTAGGGTTTTCTGTCTTGTTTTAAAACCTTATTTTGTGAATCACAATGTTTTTTTGCCAACATGACTTGAATTGATCTCTTCATGTCTGAACTGCTAGAGTGCATAATGATTTTCAAACCAATGAGACAAATTGCACATACATATCGTATTTTGGGGGATGGCACTGGTAGATTTGTCCCACAAAAATCATGTGTGATTGCTGGCTCTTACATCGGTTTTGACACATTGCATTGCATTTTACTGCTATAATTGCTTGCCCTTTGTCTCTATCACTTTTATTAGTTGTTATTCTGTCTCTGCTGCTTTTTCTAATAGTTTATTCTTAGAATATGTACGTAAGAACATAAAGACCATGAACTAGTTTGAACTTACCATAAGTTTTCAGCTTTTGTACGTGGCCGTATTAAATCTCTTTTTTTCCCCTTTTAAAATTCATAATGCATAGATTTTATTATCACAATCACCTCATCAGCTCACCTCAAACTCCTACTCTGAATGTACCATTAGCAAATGTATTACAATCATCAGTACAAACTAGAAATTTGCAGGAAAAATGTATAGACTAAAGTCAAAGTATGTCAGAACTTAATTCATTGACCTAACTCAAGGCAAAGTAGAGCTCAAACTTAATAATGGGAACTACTGGTTTTATCTGCATTTTTTTTTTTTATTTGTTTGTGCAAACTTCTGTGTGCAAACAATTCAATTTATTTCCTAAATATTTTTGCATTACCATTAAGTTTGTGTTGTTAAAGCAGCATCCCCATAGGGTTATGCTACACCAGAGCCCCATAAATCATGCCACACCAGAGCCCCATAAATCATGCCAAACCAGAGCCCTACTATTTATGCCTCACCTCTGCCCAATTAATTATGCCCCCCACATAGGTGCCCCATAATCATGCCACACACACAGGAGCCCCATAATTATGCCACACACACACAGTTGCCCCATATGTATGCCACACAAAAGAGTCCCTTAATTATGCCACTCAAAAGAGTCCCTTAATAATGCCGCACATGGGGCCCAATAAATATGCCACACACAAGCGCCCCATAATTATGCACACATGGGACCGCCATTAATTATGCAACACACAGGAGCCCCACATATCTATACATCTCTCTCCAGTAATATTGTGCCATTCAGATACCATTAATATTGTGCCATTCAGATGCCACAATTATTGTGCCATTCAGATGCCAGTAATATTGTGCCATTCAGAGTCCAGTAATATTGTGCCATTCAGAGCCCAGTAATATTATGCCATTCAGAGCCCAGTAATATTGTGCCATTGAGAGCCCAGTCATATTGTGCAATTCAGAGCCCAGTAATATTATGCCATTCAGAGCCCAGTAATATTGTGCCATTCAGATGCCAATAATATTGTGCCCTTCAGAGCCCAGTAATATTGTGCCAGTCAGATACCACGAATATTGTGCCATTCAGATAGCACGAATATTGTGCCATTCAGATACCACGAATACTGTGCCATTCAGATACCAGGAATATTGTGCCATTTAGATACCACGAATATTGTGCCATTCCAATACCAGTAATATTGTGCCATTCAGATGCCATAATTATTGCGCCATTCAGAGCCCAGTAATATTGTGCCATTCAGAGCCCAGTAATATTATGCCATTCAGATGCCATAATTATTGTGCCATTCAGAGCCCAGTAATATTGTGCCATTCAGAGCCCAGTAATATTATGCCATTCAGATACCAAGAATAGTGTGCCATTCAGAGCCCAGTAATAGTGTGCCATTCAGAGCCCAGTAATATTGTGCCATTCAGAGTCCAGTAATATTGTGCCATTCAGAGCCAGTAATATTGTGCCATTCAGAGCCCAGTAATATTGTGCCATTCAGAGCCCAGTAATAGTGTGCCATTCAGAGCCCAGTAATATTGTGCCATTCAGAGTCCAGCAATATTGTGCCATTCAGAGCCAGTAATATTGTGCCATTCAGAGCCCAGTAATATTATGCCATTCAGAGCCAAGTAATATTGTGCCATTCAGAGACCAGTAATATTGTGCCAGTCAGATACCAGGAATATTGTGCCATTCCAGTGCTCATTTCTTCCTCCCTCCTCCCCCCTTCCCCATCAAGTACCGCCTGGCTGCTGCTCCATGTCCCCGGCAAGACGTCTCCGTGCAGTGTTCCCTCCTGCATAGAGAAGGGAAACACAGTCACCATCCGGTCGCGGTGATTTTTTTTTTCTTTCCGGCGGCCGAATCCAGCGGATGCGGCTGCCAGAAAAAAAAAAAAGTTAAGCAGTGCAATACGGTGCGGAGGGATGCCGGCAGCACGGGTGTCACCCCTGCTGGAGGTGTCACCCGGTGTGGTCCGCACCCGCCGCACCCCCTTTGGGACGCCACTGGTCATAAATATGTATAGGTTGAACGTTTTTTAACCCTGAGCGACAATCCACGTTCAATGAATTGGTGACAATGAACCTTTGCCTGTGATAGTTCCTAGCATATTTGTGGTATTTTTATCTATAATTCGTTATTCTGGCATTTTGACTCCTGCTTGTTTCACCATCCTGCCTTCTCGTATTCCTGACCTCAGCTTGTCTAGTTCATGTTTGTTCCTGATTAATTCCCCGGATTTCTGACCTCGGCTTGTTTCCACGTTTATTCTGCCTTCTCCTGCCCTTCTGACAAGCTTGCCATACTGACCTGCTGTATGTATTGTTTTAGTGTTTCTAAAGGTTTACTGGGGTTCTGGAGGTAGTTCTGGATGCCACACAAGTCTCTGGCCAACTCTATCTACAGCTCAACCATAGGGTGCATGTTGGTCATTGTTAAAACCATCTCGGCTATCTCTTAAGTCCTCAGTTTCATTTGATATCAGGTTCTGCATCGCTGATCCTCCTCAGAGTTGTTACACTGTCTCAGCTGTTGCAGTGAGGATTGTGATTGCTATAAAGGCTAATCACAGTCCTTTGCCATCCTCCCCCAAATTTGGGGGAGAGATGGGGTAAGTAGTTCCTGGTTGCCTTAACAGTTAGGTTAGATTATGAAGTGATCTATGTGAAAATCAATCACATGTATATATACAAAAAATTTATTAAATGACAATCAGTGTTGTCATTTTGTACATTCTTTTAAAAATGTATACAGTACATTTTGGGGTTACATTTAAAAAAAATTGTCTCAAGTGATAGCCCTATCTGTCCTTAAAAAAGCAGTATATGATATTGTGGGATTAAGAAGCAAGCAGACCCTTTTATTTAGGCACACACATAGCTAAAGTTGTAAAATAGCTATTATCCAGAACAACATCAAAACAAGGATGGAGTGAGGAGCCGAAATCCTCACACACTTCCAAAGGGAACCAGAACAGGGACATGGGGAGAGGACAGAGGAGCTGGAATCCTCAGGTGCTTCAGTGAAAGAGGGTAAGGAACAGGGCCGTCTTTAACGCGGGGCAAACGGGGCAGCTGCCCCTGGCCCACTTACTCCTGGGGGGCCCAAGGCAGCTGCCTTGTGGTCCCGCTGCCCCTCCGTATGCCCCTGCACTATGCGATCAGCACTGATCGCATAGTACAGGTGCGCCCAGCGTTCTCTGCTCTCTCCACCTCCCTCAGCGGGGAGACGCAGGCAGCATGGGCTCCGTGTGTGTTAAACACACTGAGCGCTCAATCCATGGTGCTCGCGCTCCCCGCGTGTAGTGTTGGTTCAGAGTTTCGATGCTCTGCGTCATTACTACGCGCGGGGAGCGCGAGCAGCATGGTTGGAGCTCTGTGTGTTTAACACACACTGAGCACATGCTGCCTGCGTCTCCCCGCTGAGGGAGGTGGGGAGAAGAGAGAACGCTAGGGTAAGGAGGGCAGTGGAGGGGGGGATAGAGAGAACGTTATGGGTGTGGAGGGGGATAAAGAGAACACAGAGGAGGGGGGTTAGAAAGAACACTGGGGAGGGGGGGATAGAAAGAACACTGGGGAGGGGGGGATAGAAAGAACACTGGGGAGGGTGTGACTGTGTGTAAGGCTGGCTAAGAGTGTGTCTGTAAGTGTGGGCATGCATTTATGTGTGTAAGTGTGACTATGTGTAAGGGTGTATGTATATGTATAAGGGTGAGTGTGTGTTTAAGAGTGTGAATTTCTGTGTAAGGGTGACTGTGTATAACTGTGGGTGTGTATTTCTGTGTGTGGATGTAAGTGTGACTGTGTGTGTAAGGGTGTATTTGTAACTGTGACTGTTAGTCTTACAAAAGCATATGTTTATTTTCTTTCGGTAAAAAAAATGTAAGTGTGTGAGTGTGTGTGTCTAAGTGTGGGCGTGTATGTAAGTGTGACTGTGTGTAAGGGTGTCTGTGTATGTATATGTGTAAGGGTGATTGTGTGTTTAAGAGTGTGTGTATTTCTGTGTAAGTGTGACTGTGTGTAAGGGTGTGTATAACAGTGTGTGTATGTAAGTGTGACTGTGTATAATTGTAAGTGTGACTGTTAGTGTCACACAAGCATATATATTTTTCCGGTAAAAATAAATAAAATGTAAGTGTGTGACTGTGTGTAAGGCTGTCTAAGAGTGTGTGTGTGTAAGTGTATCTGTAAGTGTGACTGTGTATGTCTAAGAGTGTTTGTATATTTTTGTGTAAGTGTGACTGTGTGTAAGGGTGTGTATAACTGTGTGTATGTAAGGGTAACTGTGTGTGTAAGGGTGTCTGTGTAAGTGAATATATATGTGTAAGTGTGTCACGTGAGGGGGAAAATCTCCGCCCCCTCATAGAGCATGTTAGAGCACCGGATGTCCGTGACATACTGGTGCTCAGAACACATGGAGCCACGCACAGAAGAAACAGCCCCTTCCCTGCAAATGTAAGGTAAGTGAGCAAGGAGGGGGACAAACGAGTGTGTGTAAGTTTGACTGTGTGTGTAAGTGTGTCTATCTGACTGTGTAAGTCTGTTTGTGTAAGTGTGTCTACCTGATTGTGTAAGTCTGTGTGTGTGTGTGTGTCTATCTGACTGTGTAAGTCTGTGTGTGTAAGTGTGTCTACCTGATTGTGTAAGTCTGTGTGTAAGTGTGTCTATCTAACTGTGTAAGGTTGTCTGTGTGTGTCTGTCTGACTGTGTAAGTTTGTCTGTGTAAGTCTGCGTGTGTAAGTGTGTCTATCTGACTGTGTAAGGTTGTCTGTGTGTTAGTGTGTCTATCTGACTGTGTAAGGTTTTCTGTGTAAGTTTATATATATATATATATATATATTACACACAAACACACACACACACACACACACAAAGCAAGTGTGTGTGTTTATTTTTTTGTAGGGAGGTATTAGGGTGGAGGGTGTGATTGCATGCCGGGAATGAGGGGTGGGGTCCAGGGGCCCCAAACAAATGTTTGCCCAGGGTCCAGTCAATGTTAAAGACGGCCCTGGTAAGGAAACACAACAAATGTACAGGACTAGTCTATGACTCTAAGTAGGTAAATGGTGAGGGTTTAGTTAAACCAAATGGCCATAAGATGATAATGTTGCCACCAGCAACAAGATACTTGACAATAAGGCAACTTCCTAACGCTAAAACCTGCCTAAAATTATAACTAAGACTGAATTAAACAGGAAAACAGACATTGACATGAAGAACAAACCTGATACTGACCAGACTAAGAGTTGAAACAAAGAAACTAAAGAAAAGGGTGGGGCACATTTATATAAGACTACAACAGTTTATGAAGCTTACTGGTGCGCTAAACTCATTCCTATCAAACTATAAACAATTGTTCTAATATTATTATAGTTGAGCGGACACCTGGATGATCGGGTTCGGCATGTTCGGCCGAACTTTGAAAAAATGTCCGGGTCCGTGCTCGAACTTGACCCCGAACTTGACCCCGAACCGAACCCCATTGAAGTTAATGGGGACACAAACTTTTGGCCACTAAAATGCCTCTAAAAAGTCCTGGAAAGGACTAGAGGGCTGCAAAATGAAGTAAAATGTGGGTAAGAGTAGGACAAGTACCCTGCAAGCAAATGTGGATAGGGAAATAACTTAAAATAACATAAGATTTTCCTGTTTTTTGTCTTTGTAATTCGTGATTTGTGTCTTTGTATTATGTATGACAATACCATTGTGTAAAGGTCTAAACTGTTTTGTATCTAAAGAAAAGAATGAAAATAAAGAATGAAAAAAAAAAAATAACATAAAATACATACAAATTACAAATACAGCTGAGCCATAAAATAGCACATCTTTGATTTTAGCTTTGGAAGAACATAAATCTAAATCTAAAGCATAGCTGCCAGGAGGATCAACAGAATTATCCATTTGAGAGAGGGTTGGAGTGCAGGGTATTCTCTTTCAGTTTATACTAAGTGACCCATAGGTTGAGGAGGCGGTGACTGTGGCGGTGTAGGTGGAAGCGGCTCTGGAGGAGGAGGAGGAGGAGGAGGTAGCCAACACTGTTTTTTATTTGTTTTTGTTTTTTTAAA
Source organism: Pelodytes ibericus (assembly GCA_036172795.1). NCBI lineage: Eukaryota > Metazoa > Chordata > Amphibia > Anura > Pelodytidae > Pelodytes > Pelodytes ibericus. The sequence goes on along the minus strand of CM069860.1, from coordinate 141,454,399 downwards.
TTGCAGTATTTAAAAATGCCTAGATGTTGTCCACTGAGCTAACAGAACAGGATTAATATCATGTGCCGGGCACACATGCAGTTGCAAGTGCACTGCACTCTCTGTGGCACTGGGCTCAGGGCAGGGTACAAATATGTAGTATAGCACCCACTAAAATAATCACTGTAATTTGAATCATCGTTGTAGTTTGCAGATTCAACACCAGAATTTTTTTTTAATCTGTCCCTCACAGCTGCAGCATCCTCTCCCTACACTAAGAAGAGCTCATGTGATGTGCGTGTACGTGACTCCAGCTTATATATAGAGGCTGGGTCACATGCTGCACTGGCCAATCACAACCATGCCATTAGTAGGCATGGCTGTGATTGCTTATAAGGGCAAACGAGTCAAACGCTTGTTGAATGGCTGCCCTGCAGCCTTTCAAAATGCGCCATTAAATCGCCGAACTCCAACACGAACATACAGTGGAATGTCCGTGTTCGGGTCCGGGGTCCAAAAACCATAATGTATGGTACAAACCCGAACAGTGCGGTTCGGGTTCGCTCAACACTAAATATTATTAATTATTATGTGACAAAATAACAGTGCATATAATGAAAAAAAAAGAAGAACTATATACTTATTCTGACACTTATAATTCTGGTGGTATCCAAGAGGTAAGGACTCTCACTTTGAGTAAATTGCAGGGGGCATATGTAGAGAGGAAACAAAAAATGATCACATAGTGTTATCTATATCAAATATATGGATTTTGCAGCATAGAAAAGTAATTTGAATCTGACAAGCCATCGTTCTTAACGTTTTAAAAAAGTCAAGGTGGCCACCTCCTACATAGAAAATCAAAATCATATCTACAAATACTAATGCCACCTAAAATTCCTACTTATTTGTTTGAGAATTCATCCTTTCATAGTATTGTCTTAATTTGATTTGCTGTATGTAGAGAAACATTCAAGTGACTTTAAAAATGTTTTTTTTCCCACAGATAAAATAAACAGAATAAAGAGCAGCCACTGCTCAAGTATAAACGCTCTGGGATGTTTTTTTTTTTTTTTTCGTGATCTACTTTCTCACAAGGCACTTCTCATAAATACGGGGTCAGATTATGTTATTTGTTAAGAAAATAGAGGAGACAGGCAGCACACAAAAAATATATAGAGAAACCACTCCTAACCAATTTACAAATAATAATACAAGAACAAGCCTAAATGTTAAGAAGTGTTAACATTTAGGCTTGTTGCAAGGTGTATATAAAGAGAGAGACAGCTTCCATATGCACCTGGAAGCTTACTGGCAGCAAAACGCGTGGTGCAGCATTATGTCACAAAGGAGGCGGGGCTTTCGGAAGTATTCAGCAATTAACCAGCGTGCAGTATTTGGAAGATCCTTGGAGTGTGTGCCGGTACTTTGCTTCTTCATATATCCTCATATTTTTTATTTTTTGTCTTCTGTCTCTATTTTCTCGGTAACATCATCTAACACCTTATTTATGAGAACTGCCTGTTGAGAAAGGGGATCATAAAAAAAAACAACAGCCCTTGCGTTTCTACTTGAGCAGTGGCTGCTCTTTATTCTGTAAGAAGCTATTATTCACTAGTCTGTTTATAAGTGTAATACAGACAAAATATATAGACAAAAAAAGGAAGAAAATATATAATACTCCCCTTACCATTCTCTCCAAGGGTTCCTCAGGCCCTTAATCAGACATGTATTAGAAAGAGAAATTATAACCCAAAAACATGAGGACTGTATTCAACAGTTTTCCACCATTGAATTTGTAATCAGGTGAGTCTCATATAGAACAATATAGACAGGGAAGGGAGGGAAAGAACATAGCACAAAACCATATTGGAAAAATATACAAAATCAATTTAGTGCAAAAAAATAAATAAAAGATATGTGATAAGCGCTGAAAAATAGTGAATAACAAAAAATAAATAATAAAAAATGCAGCAAACCACTAGTGTAAACCCCAAAATCACACAGCACCCGAAAGAAGACTTCAAGCCGAAACGCGTCGTGCGGACCAGACGGAGGGAGGTGTGTTCGGCTACTAAGAAGCAAGCTTTATCAACACTAAATTTAATACCGCCAGGAGGAGCTGAGAAGTACGGCGGATACCTTTGCTCCAGCTGCATTGCAAGTCTCTCCTGCTGCTTTATTTTATGTTCATATATATTTTTTTTTTAATATTACACTCCGATCGCCTTTGGCTCCTAACAATTCCTGTATCAAGAGGCTCTATAGGGATTTAAATCCCACAGAGTGTTTTAAACCAGAGACGTTTCTTTTGGCCTCTGGTAAATGAGTTTATTTTCACTAGGATCATCTGGCAGTTATTATTTTTTTCTTTTTATAAACACCGAATATTTATCTACCTCTGCCAAGTTTTTCTGATAAGTATTGTTATTTATCTTTTGTGCACCACTTTATATTTACTACAATTTATTGTAAAAATGACACAAACTGAGACTAAATCATTTTTGCAAAACAAACTTAAAAACGGTGGTGGTTTACCCAACACAAGATCCAACTGAGCCCAAATATGGCACAGCTGTGCAAACTAGCATTGGTGGTTTCACCTCTGTAGATGGCAATATGGAGAATTGCAGATGGAACCAGCGAGTCAATAGGCAGCAGTGGAACACATGCTGAACTCGTGGAGAGCTTCCACAATCACAATCACCAAATATTGAATATAAGTAAGAATGATATGTAGGAGATTAGCTGTTATCCTAACTCATGGGACTGATTTCTTCAGAATGCAGATGTTCCCATATATGGATAAATACAAGTAGTAAAACATATTTACATACAAGTTACAGGACAGATGTGGCTTGGGGCACAAAATCAGATCAAGGATCTAGGAAGAAGAGACAATGATTAGTAACATCTTATACATAAGGAGCAAGATCAAGTTCTTTATTGAACCCTTTAAGGGAAAAATAATCATGTTCAATTATCCACCATGCATCATATTTTATTAAAAGTTTAGCACAGAATTAATCAATTTAAAGTGTTACTGAGTCGGGTCATGTCACTTATTACAAAAATGTTTGGGGATGGGTAAATTGACATTCTTAGTTTTAATGGTTGATTTGTGTTTAAAAAAGCATGTTGTATTTTTGCGTGGTCTCAACAATATAAATTAAGACACATGGACAAGTAAACATATAGATAACATGTGATGAATTGCATGGATGGTAAGATCGAATATAGTACCATTTCTCTTTATGGGTATGTGTGAACTTATCAGCCTTAAGTATATTGTGGCATACAACACAGAACATTCTTGGAAAATTTTACACTTTTTCATAACTCAAAAAGTGACTCTTTTTCTCCTTTTTTGAAAAAAAAATCTGTTTTCACCAATTGGTCCCCAATTGTATTTTCTATCTAATGGCACGGGAAAATTCAGGAATAGTTGGCTAAGAGTTTTGAAATATTTACCAATACTTCTTAATGATTTTTTTCTAAAATACTCACTGTGGGTCCCATATTTCAAAACAAACTCAAGCGCATTTCTGTGTTGCTTCTTTTTTTTCTTCAAACTTTCACCTCTATCACAGAAACTGAACTTCCCTATGTATATTCCATATTAGTCTCCTGGATATCCCCTCTCTAGGAACCTATTATCCATTTGTGTCATACAATCCTTCTGTACCATACCCTCTGAGACTATTCTCTTCAATCACATACTGACTTTTAGGTAGAGACTTAATTAAATTATTAATATCTGTAGGTTTTCTATAAATGTCTATAGTTAGTTAACCGTCCTGAATCTTTATTAAAGTGTAAAGGATTTATATTTTAGCATGAGTAATTTGGAATTTAATATTGTCAGAACAACTATTGAGTGCCTGAAGGAACTCCAGCAAGGGTTCCATCGGGCCACACCACAATGCCAGCACATCATCAATATATCTATACCAATTCCTGACATATTGTTCAAACTTAGGATTTGAATAAAAAAATCTCCTTTCGAAACCTGCCATAAAAATGTCGTCATACTTTAGAGTTAACTTGGAACCCATTGCTGTTCCCCATGAATGTAAAATTGCCAATCAAAATTAAAATATTTGTCTTTTAAGATAATTTCTATTAAACACATTTGAAATCCCCAAATTATTCCCTCATAACCTAAACACATTGCTGAATTCAGCATGGCATTTATGCCTTCTGTATGGGGAATAGATGTGTAAAGACTCACAATATCACAGTGTAGTCATTAATAACTATTAAATCTTGTATTTTCAATAACACATCTGTGATATCGATCTGATAAGACTTAATATGTGTCAAATATGAATGGAACACTTGGTCTAGGAATATAGACAGGGTACTGCATATAGATTCTACCACTGCAACAGGGCTTCCTGGGGGTTTCTTCAACCATTTATGGACCTCAGGAAGAGTATATAAAATGATCATCATTGGAAAATCTTTAACTAAAAGGGACATAAAGTACTTTATCAATTATACTCTACTCAAATTCTTCCTTAATCAATCTTTCTACCTTTCTCTTGATCCCAACTAAGGGATCACTATCCACTCTTAAATATGTCTCTGTAGCTTTAAGTTGGCTTTCAATTTCACCCAAATAATCACTGTAATTTTGTATAAGTAGGGATCCCCCTTTGTCTGCAGGTTTGCATATAATACCATTGTTTGGCTCAATACCCTTTAAGTGCCGCCATTTCATCTTTACACATATTGTTACATCTTCTAGTATCATGTTGTAGACATAAGTGTTTCAACTTTCCACCAGACTAATGAAAGTTTCTACAGGAGCCTCTGAGATAGTGGCAGAAAATATACTTTTATTTTTCAAACCTATATCCTTCAAACAAAAGTATGCAGTGTCAGATGTGGTCCAGATATACCAATATACATATATTTCACATATTTGGGGGGGGGGGGGGGGAGCACTTTAAGTTTAATGTTCCTAAAGGACTTAAATAGTTATACTTTAACTTCCAAACTACTAATCTTATCCAATGGACAAAAGGACAGACCTTTGATAAACCATTTACCTCGGTTTCATCCAATGAATGATCCAAGATATTTACAATCAAACCGTTCAGTGTTTTCCACCTCCTTGGCGTTTTCTTTAATGGGAAGGATACCACTCTCCTGCACCCTGAAAAAGAAGTCGCTGACACTTTTCCGGAGGTGTTCAAGTCAGTCATCACATCCTCCTATCTTGTGTAGTTGGCAACAGATTAGTCTTGCAACATTTTCCTGCGCAAATATCTTCTTGTGGGGGTATAGTTAAAAAAGCTGTTGTCTTCTCCCACAGTCCCTAAAATCCTTTGTGCCTCCAAGTCAGAAAAGGCAATGTGTGTACAATGGCTTCCATAGTCTCACCAATCTTAATTATCCAATAGCTGGAACTGGTGCAGTCTCTTCCAAATGGTGGGAAAAGTATTGTATTTGTTTGGCAAATGTATTTGTTTTTAACTAGTTTTTTAAATATTTGATACATACAGAGTTTTCAATTTTTGTTGAATATATATTACATAGAGTGAAGTGATAAAAAGTCTATTCTTCATTTATATATTGGTTTATTATACCACTGATTGTTATGTATGAATAATACACATGTATCTTTTTACAATTTTGCACATACAATGTATTATGTATATACTTTTTATATGGCACTGTAACTTTAAAAATGGTTTGTGGATATTCTACACCCTTCCTTGATGATGTGTATAATTGATACTATGAAAGCACTTTCACTAATGGTTATGGCTTGAAAAAGGTACTGGGATCCTAAACGTTGCCATGTGTGATGCAATAACATGGAATTCAGCTCTAGTCCTGCACTCCTGATGCTCAACTCCCACATCTGACTGACTAAAATACATATCCTGCTTCTCCATCATCTCGGCATGAAACCTCTCCTGTGTGCTCAACATCATGGTGCTAGTTGATGCTAGCCACATCCTGCTGGCTATCAATAACTAGGACATAGACAGCAGCCTCCAATGTCATCATTGGAGTAAATGCAGGAGATTATCAAGGGGCTCCTGATGTGCTTAGCAGACCTTGAATGCTGAGAAAAAAAGATGTATCTGTAAGACAAGAAGATGTTTAGGACATTGCAATACAAACTGAAGTGATCACATTTGTTTTGAATTAACATGCATCATTAACTGAATCCTGAACGAATGGACATTGTCCAATGTAAAATAATCTGTTGTTAAATTAAACTTTAACAGTGCATTTATTCTAGGTATGTAGTCATTGTTTCACGTTACATAACCCTATGCAAAAGTCATTGCTCACTAATCCTGTGATTGACCCTATGATTAGTTAAGCATTCCTATCACTTTAGCTCGCAAGTACATCAATGTCATACAACTGTACATTTATGTCCTCATTTCTGTGTACATAGATGTTCAGTAGTATGGAAGTAGATTGTGTTCTATGGGTTGTATTAACATTTAACATGAATCATGTGGTGTACATGTATAGCTACACTGAGTGGTGGATCCCAGGGCCTTCACATCAGGATGGTGGGAGACGCATTGTCTGGGTGGTGGTGAAGAATCCTTTGTTTCAGATGAAGAAGCATGAATTGTTAATGTTGATTTCATACAGATGAAAGCAGCACACTGCACAGAACCCTTTTCTTTGGGCATTATTAATGAAAGAGGGAATTGGATGGAATAAAGAAGAGAATTTCAAATATAAGGACATTTCTAAATTCTCCTACTTGAATTGGAGAATAAAAGAAAAACAAGTTACCTGCGCTCTCTCCTTTATCCCTATGTATTTTTAAACCAAATGGAGGTTTTTTTTAGTTACCTCCAATGGCCATGAGAGGATGAGCCCACCTGCCAACGTCAAGGCAGATCCCCCTAGGTGGGTCCTAACTCTAACCATTCACCTTGCTTCTTTAAGCCTCTGGCAAAAATCTCTAATGAGACAGAAAGGGGTGTTTTTTATTTACACCCCTATACATTATTAACCCTTAATAGGGAACACATGGGATGGGAGGCTGCATTGTAACAAGGCTGAGTAATACAAAAAATGGATACACATGCAGAAAGAAAAGTCCTGCGCTCACTCCCATCACTGGGCGGCTGCAATGACTACAGTACACATCAGCCCCAATATATAGTAAAAACAAAAGAAAAACAAGTTACCTGCGCTCTCTCCTTTATCCCCCACCTAGGGGGGGTCTATCTTGACGTTGGCAGGTGGGCTTATCCTCTCATGGCCATTGGAGGTAACTAAAAACCTCCATTTGTTTTAAAAATACATAGGGATAAAGGAGAGAGCGCAGGTAACTTGTTTTTCTTTTGAATTGGAGAATGTTTCCTCTACTTTGGTCTTACATTTGAAATTATCTTCTCTGTTCCCTGTTTCATGAACGAAGTCTTAAAAGTTGTACATATTTCTACTAAATCTGATTTGCAAATACATGCACTAAAAGAAAACAAGTATTAAAAGATTAAATTATTAAAATATTAATTATTATTATTAATTGATATTCCATTGCAGATCTGGAGATTTTTCATTTTTGTTAAGGAACCAGGATCAACACATGCTAGCACTCTAGTGATTGAAACAACCTGTAGTAAACTAGAATGGTTTTTAACCTTTGGTCACCTATTTCTGACTTACTCAACAGGTATGTTGTACGTTTTGCTGAGCCCCATCTAAGTGTTTACTATTGCTCACAGAAAACAGCCTTAGCTGGTTTATTAAATACAGCACCTGTACTTGCTGGCCATTGTGACAACATACAGTACTGTATCATAGTAGGCAATTGTGAAAAAATGTTTTTTTGCTACCACTTGCAAGGATTTGGCAGGTAGGCTGTTCCAAAGATCTTAGAGAACTAACCACAGTCTTTCTGTTCATTTAAGCAGCCTTAGTTGCTTCTCTCTCATGTAATCCCAGGTAGACTTAATGGTGTTGCTATTAGGGCTCTATGGGAGTCATACCATCACTTCCAGCACTCTTTGTTCTTCTTTATGCTGAAGATAGCTCTTAGTTACTTTGACTGTATGTTTGGGGTCATTGTCATGCCGCAGAATACATGTGGGGCCAATCAGATGCATCCCTGATGGTATTGCATGAAGGATAAGTATCTGCCTGTACTTCTCAGCACTGAGGAGACCATTAAATCTGAATAAATCCCTAAATTATGCAGAAATATATTTCAAAACTTGCCTGCAAGCACTTACTTTTGTCCACTAATGTCCACTAATTTTTCTGCTACAGCCAAATTTTTTAAAATTTCCACTTATCAGTACAGAGCCCCTGATGACATTTTTTCTGCACCCCAGTTCCTATGGTTTTAATACATAGTTGAATGGCATGACTTCAAGTAGGTAGCATGGCTTTTTGCTGCAAGACTTCCCTGAAGACCACTTTGAATAGGCTTATTTGGACAGTGTACCAGGGTCCCACTGCTTTCGGACAGTTCTGAGCTGGTGGCACTACTGGACACCTTCTCATTGTGAAGGAAAGTAAGCATATGATATGTCTTTCATCTGCTGCACTAAGTTTCCTTAGCTGGCCACTGCGTCTTCAGTCCTCAATGTTGCCCATTTCTTTGTCTTCAAAAGAGCTTGAACTGCACATCTGGAAACTCCTGTCTGCCTTGGAATTTCTACCTGGGAGAGACCTTGTTGTATAACTATCACGCTTGTTGCTGTGCTCACTTTTACCATTCCGTAAGAATTTTGACATTAAATTGTCTTTAGCAACCTCACTTTGTTAGCGGAGCTTGGCTGTTCCTCGTCTACAGATATGTTTCTATTTCAGTTACTGATTGTTTCAACCTACATATTAAATTGATAAATATTAGCTCCTGTTTGTATAATTGTTTTATCATACACCTGACTATACTATATCACATTGGTGAAAGTCACTTAGCGCACCTACCACTTTGTCTATTTTATTGTTTATTGTTCACATGTGTTTGCAGAGAAACACATAGGCTGGTGCTGCTTGGACACAGAGAACACGCTAGTCTTTTTTCTGTTTACTTTTGTTACCTGACAATACCTACAAAATTCCTCCAAGTGTACCTAGAAGAACTGATCTTGCATTGAAGACAAAGAGTGGTCACACCAAATATGTTCATTTAGATTTTTTCTCCTGTTCACCCACTTTGTATTTTGTTAATCGATACAAATAAAATATTAACATTTCTGTTTCTTTAAAACATTGCTACTTGACAGCCTTATATGTTTTGCACATTATTGTCTATTTACTAATATGCGCATGCACACAATCTGAAATACTGGCAATAGTATACCATTAAATGAAATTTAGTTTCCCATATTTCATAGAAAGTCACAACTGGTAGGCAAAGTGACTGTAAAAAGAGACCAGTGTTTGTGGCAAATAGTCCATCACAGACCACAGTAAACGTCCGCCATGAGCAATGTGGTTGCCTACCGCTGAACTGAATTAAACATGCATACATTTACTGAGACAGGTGAGATTTCAATGAACCAAGCAATGTCTTACTCCAGGCTGCTTCATCCATTTCCTCTCATACTGTTGTAGTCATGCACTGTTACAAGTTGTTTTGGCTTGAGCCAGCTGGCTCCATATTAAATTGTAACCAACCTCATCATGCATCATCAAATATTACAAACAGACGCCTTCTGTGATGATGTATATAAAACATGCACAACAGAGTGATATTAGCTGCCTGGCAGCATCCCACCAAGTAAAGCTGGGCAGTACAAACTGCTATTATGCAGAAATATCCATTACCAGTCAGACATGGGAAACCTTATGAGCATGTCAGATCAAGGCCGTACAAATTATTGAACCTGACATGCAAAAAACCTTGAAGAGCCAGATGTTGATATTTTTTTTACTTGCTTCATTTCTAAACCATTAACATAATTATCTGTTTTGTATATTAAAAAAAACTGCTGATACAGATATCTTCAGGGCTCATTAAACAATGATAAACATAGTAGATTTTCTCAGAACTAGTTTTTTTTCCCCAAAGTTTCCTATATCTGAGTTATATAACCTGCAGTGTTAGAGCTCAGTAACGCATGAATTGCAGACATGAATAGCAATTGGCCATGTAAAACACCACAGTAATATTAGTACTTTTTTTTTTTTTTTTTTTTTTAATTGGGGGGAAAAAAAAGTCTACTAAAATTAAATTTCCCCAGTGATTAGGTAGAAACACAGCTTTAGGAGGTAGATTTCGATTTTTTTAGAATAATTCCAAAGCTGTAACTAAAATATCACAACAATTGCAAAAGATACTACACTCCCAAATGGGAAACCTGCACTTTTATATTGTACTACTGGTCATACTGATGTCTGAGAGTGAAAGGAGTGCTACTCTAAAAGTGGAGCACAATTTTCTGCCCAGTTCTAAACTTTGTGACCTTGAAGATACATTATGAGATTTGTTTCTGTTGATAGAGATGTGTAGTCACTTTTGTAATGTGCTAAACTGAATGGTTAGCAGTTGGCATATTGCTCACTAATGAGGTGATGTGTCACAATAGCTGAACATATCCTTATTTAGCCATTGCTTTGATGCATGGTCTCCAGGTGTGTGACTGCTTTATGTGGTATTAGTTCCTGTCAACCAGTTTCCGTGTGATGTATGTGGATTTGCATGTAAGCAGCATTTCCATAGTTTAGCCATGTACCGTCCATCTGATTTTGTTTGAATGGGGCCAGCTGTGCCAAATGTGTTGTGTGTTTTGATTCAGGTGATTGATAACAGACTGACTTTTGCTTAAATTTATTTTTGAACTCCAGAACAGAAACTATGAGGTTTGCTGTGAGCTAGCCTTGTCACACTTAACAATGTCTTATCCAGGATCCCCAGGACATGGTGGGGCCGAACATAAAGGGGGCATGGTTAAGCAACGCTGCATGATGTCATGCAACACTGACCCCACTGGTATGAGCTCCAGCCTGCCCAGTACAGCTACCAGATGTCTTGAGTTCATTTCCTTGCCTTCAAACCTGTAAGATATACACAGTACAAGTGTTTCCTGTACACAGGCAGCATTTATGGCACATACCTGAATTTGAAGGGACAGAAACCTCAAAAAATGGACTGTCCAACAAAATCAGGACTGTTGGCAGCTATGACTTGGGGAGCTATGGGGATCATTTTCTAAAACTAAGTTGACAAATTAACTGTAAGTGATCTTAAAAAATCAGGCATTAATAGTTGAGTTGGAAAAGTTATCCTACTTTCCTCTCTTTCCAACTTAGCTATCATTTTTGCAGTTCACTTGTGAAACTAATAAACACAGTTGTGGTTAACTATAAATGTGTATTCTGGGGTAAAGGTTTATAAAAGAATGTTACAGTCACCATGGAAACTAATTGCGAGCCTTTGCTGATTGCTCCACTTTTAGAAAAATTGTACGCTTCACAGAATATAGACATAATCATAGGTTATTCTTATTAGAAATATATAGTACTGTGTTTTCTTACAGTGATATTCCTATGGTAATATGACATTTTATTTTGAAAATAAATTAAACTGAATAATGCATTCTGATTCATAAAAAAAAAAAAGATTTCCTGTTTGAAATATAAACATACATATTATGAGAATGAAAAATGGCAAACAAGAGAATTGTCAGTGCAGTGCATATCATATAGGGGACTGGGAGCCATTTGCTCTGCTTCCAGCCCTTCTACCCTGAATTTAAGCGTTATTTGAATCACTGAAGTTGTCAGAAGTGGTCCAAAATTTGGAGCTCTGATATTCCTTAAGAAAATCAGAGATACCTGAGTAAACCCTTTAGTTCAAACCTTATTTGGCATACTGGAAAAGTGTCTCTACGGTAGGACTATTTGATGTAAACCAAAGTCTCAACTCAGCTAGAGGCAGCTTCTATAGGTTAGTCAGACATGCATAACAAATGTACTTCATGATCTTCTGTCACTGATGGAAAGGTATCTCATTATAGAGTTGTAGTCCATTAAAGTTTATGGTTGGCATCAATAGGTTCATCATTTAGGTTCTCATTGTGTGTAGTACTGAAAAATATTTATGTATTTGCAATAGTTGGTCTTGGATTGCAGGTGTGTATTAATGTATTATTCACTGTGCATCTAGTACTGGAATTGTATTAATCCTCTGATTCGTTATCACTGCTATTACCTTATTTAAGATGTCACAGTATGAACCGGCAGCCCTGAGGATACAGGGAGTCATCATGACAAGCAAGTGGACTATTCACTAAAACTGAACTGGCAAGTGATCTACAAGGCCTTTCAAAGCACTTTACTCCAACTGTACTCCAAATGGCAGTATGACATTACACTGATGCATCATCTCTGCGGAACACGTAAATCTAGATGGATTGACAACTTGTTTGTGAACTGATATTTGAAAACCCTGAAATATCACTTTTTTTTAGAATTTGACCTAAAGCACAAGACACACATTAGTGGTTTAACAAGAAGATAATGTGCACCTGTCATCCAAACACATATCAATCACAGTGTTGGACAGTACTTTGAGGGAAAATCTGGTTTGGGAATTTTAAATATTCTAATGTACATCAACATAAACCACACATAACAGCACTGGCAAATGCAGAGTGTCACACAGTTTTTTGTTTATATTGTTTAATATTTGCTATTATTTAGTGAGTACTTACTATTAGTGACTAATCAGGAAAATAAAATGACTTAAAGACAGCTGAAGATACACCACTGGGAAGAACTTTACAGATTAAGGAGGAAGATAAATCATTATCTATAGTGTCACTGTGGCATTTATTATAAAGAGTATCAAGTATATACATAGTATATCAGCTTAACTCAATGGAAGGATATATAGAGCAGGTGCATAAGGAAGTGTAGGAAAAGTTTTTTTAAAAGTTGCAATTAATATGTGTGTATCTTTTTTTTTATACCTGAAAATGTGCTACCCACACAAAAAGCCAACATTTACTCTATAACTATTTGTGGGTAGATTGTGGCCCTGTGGGTGCGATACTACTACCTGTTGACATTTAAAGAATTCTTTGCTGGCATGGGGTTGGAAGGACCAGACTGAACTGTAGGCAACTGGACTGGAGGCATCTTCTATAGGTTAGACAGACTTGCATCGAAAAATACTTCAGGATCTCTTATCACTTAAGGAAAGGAATCCTGGTACCCTTAACTGTGTAGGTTGTTGTTATACATTGGTACACATAGAGATTGCACCATTATTTGGTGCTATTTGTGCATGCACCACTTTTATACATCACCTAATTTTGTTCATGGAATGAAAGGACAATGCAGAAATATAGCTAAAACCAACTTCTTTCTATTAACTGAAACAGATTATCAGTACCATCATCTTGAATAACTACTTTACTTTGCACAATGGTAATAATCCAAAATCAAATCAGTAGTAAATCACAATGCTCCATAATATACCTACCCTTTTACATACCTCCCAACATTTCAAAAGACTAAACAGGGACAATTTCATTGTGACTGTGTGTTGGCACTACTATACATTTTCATACATGGCCAATGAATAACTATTTCTGTAATTTGGTAATTCGTTAAGATGAGCTTACAACTATGGACGACGTGTCAAAGTCTCAGTCCAACGTTGTACATTTTCTAATTTGCCAAGCATAAGAAGTGCATCCCCCATATCCTTCATCTTTGCATGATTTTTTTGGTTGGATCTGCCAATATTGCTGTGTGTTGCACCCATGGGCATTGTCTGGAGGTATTGAAGCCCAGTTGACCATGCACACATCAACCTGTTAGCTTTAGGAGCAAAATAGGTACTGTCCCTCCTAAATAGGGACAGTTGGGAGTCTTAGTGCTTCAAATATGAGAAGATAACATCAGGAACACACCACATTCTGTGGAGTCTGATTTTTAGACACAATAGTCATTTAACATTGCTTTGTAACTCCTTTGTTTTGTTTGTATATATATATTTGAACATGTTCATCTTCAGGTTGCTTGATGCCTATACCCTGTATAACTTTGCACTAAACAACAAGTTTTTTTGCACATGTCACTGGACAAGCTCTTCTCCTTGATCACTCCCCCACACCAACACATTTGCACACAGCACCTTGATGTAGCTCATTAAACTACTCTTCAGAGTATGTATTCCTAATCTAGAATCCAATTTCCTTGTTCAAGAAAAAGTTATCCCCAGTAATGAAGCAAAGAACAAAATGTCATTAAAACCAGCAACGGCTTTCAGTTGATTTAATGAAGTATTTCCATTGCGCCCTGCAATAAATTGACATCTCTATTTAATTTACCATACAGTGTTTAACTTAGAGAAGTGTAGAGGAAAAGTCAGTAATTCATTGTACATGCCACATTAATGAAATACTATTTGTGTTAGCAATGTCTTAATTAAGGGCATCCACCATTGAGAAAGACGATTAGAAGGACTGATCCAAAATAAAAAACTACTTTTACCCTTAAAATATTAACTACTTAATTTGCTGTCTCAGCTTGACTTCTTATGCAATTCTAAGTTATTTATATAAAAACAGACTCCATTTGCCAAAGGATTGTGGACATATTAATAATGTCCATACATTGTAGTGCTAATCTGTTTGAGCCAGCATTGCAGGGTGAAGAAGTTGGGACCTATGGAGTTATAATGCCAGTGGTTAGAGGCCTTACCATGGCTATTTCTTTTTTATTATTATTAATTCATTTATTCATTTATTCATTTTGGGAACAATTTGGCTATTTCCATAATAGCATAATTCTTCCTGAAATGAGTCTATATCATCCCACAGAAGTGTTTTTTCCCCCCCATAATTTTGCCACACAATTGTACAATTCTAAAACAATAAATATCTATACACATCTCTCTCACTAGTTGCATTTATACTTATATGAACCTATTAATATTATATTCAACTATTTTCATATGCAATAAAAACGTTATTGAAAAATTGCATTTCTTGTTTATATTTCCATCCACTGCACCCACACTGCATCTAAAGGACTTAACACAGCGCCATACAGTACCCACAGCAATATGGTAGTATTATTTTTCCATTAATAAGCCACAGACAATTTGCCCCTTAATATTCCAGTATTATATTGCCATTAATAAGCCACAGCTAATTTGCTCATTAATATGCCAGTATTATTTTTCCAGTAATAAGCCACAGCCAATTTTTCCAATAATATGCCAGTATTATATTGCCATTAATAATCCACAGCCAATGTGCCTAATAATATGCCAGTATTATTTTGCCATTAATAAGCCACAGCCAATTTTCCCAATAATATGCCAGTATTATTTTGCCATTAATAAGCCACAGTCAATTTCCCCAATAATATGCCAGTATTATAATGCCATTAATAAGCCACAGCCAGTTTGCCCCATAATATGCCAGTATTATTTTGCCATAAATAAGCCACAACCAATTTGCCCAATAATATGCCAGTATTATATTGCCATTAAAAATCCACAGACAATTTGCCCCATAATATGCCAGTATTATTTTACCATAAATAAGCCACAGCCAGTTTGCCCAATAATATGCCACCCTCCTCCCCCTCCTCCCCCTTCCCCAGTACTCACCTCCTGGCTGCTCAAGCCTGCCTGTCACTTTTGGAAATTTCCCCATTTTTAAGAAATTATTTCTGCATTGAAGTTTCGTGGAGTGCCGATTCTGCTTTTCTTTTTGGATATACATAACAGAGTCTGCTGAGCACTCAGGCTTCACGACACCCACAGTTGCGGCCATTTCCTACTTCCCATCCGGAGCTGTAACCAGGTTACCTACACCTTTTATAAATAACCCTCAATGTAACAAATGGAAAGAATAATCAAATGCTTGTCAAGAGTTCCTTAGGGTTTACCAGGAAGGAAAGATTGATATGTCTTGTTACTTGTTGCCTAAGTTAATTTATTATAAACTTAGTGACAACTGACCTTGTCAGGAACAATATCTTAACATACTTACTAGATTGCATTCAACATTGAACTGGCAAAGGAATAACTAAAATCAGACATTAATAGTTGTGTTGGGAAAAGTGTCCAACTTGCCCATCATTCCACCATAGCTATTAATGCCTGTTGATTGCTATTCCTTTGTCAGTGTCATTCTGTTTAATAAATCAACCTCTATTTCAGTTTGGTTTTTCCAAGTGTAATTTGCCTCTGTTCGTGTACAGGAAAGACAACATTCCTTTCACAATCCTTAGGGGATTTATATTGATCAAGAATGTGTATCCAGGCTATGAGTTAGCTCCATATGTAAACATTATATACCTCTTTAAAATGCATGCTAGGGACAGTTATAATTTTGCATTTTGAAGGACTGCATTTACGTGAGAGAAACGCATTTTGTCATTTTCACCTTTGACTGTTATTATCAGTCTATGACCTTTCATTAAGTGCCCCATAATGCAACATACCTTGAGTATAGAAGATAATTATGGTAATTGTAGTCCAGAAGAGGCTTGAGGGCATCTCAAAAAAATAGGGTAAAAGGCACAGTTTTAACAGTGCAACATGAACTCATGATCCCCCTTATGACCAACTTTTATATCTGCAATTTGATCTAAGTGTAACAGATGAATATGTCCTGTTCAAGTCAATATTATAACATGACTTTATTTACTTATTTTTATACAAACAGCAATTGACAATGATTAGGTGTATGGTTTATAATTTATTTCTTAGTGAACCTAATTATGGCCTTTATTTTGTATAGAAAAACACATGGGCACTCTATTACTTCAAACTGGCTTCTGGGACAATTCCTGAGTGCAAAGTGGGTTTGGTGGCAATTCCTGCATACAAAGTGAGTTTGGGGGCAATTCCTGAGTGCAAAGTGGGTGTGGTGGCAATTCCTGCATACAAAGTGAGTTTGGGGGCAATTCCTGAATGCAAAGTTAGTTTTGGATTAATGAATAACTTAATAAAAATAAATTTAAATAGTATATTGATTTTTAGGTTGAAAAAACATGGGTTTGTCTTAAACACAGAAAAATATGGTATATATTTATGACATTCTACTCCCAAGTAAACCCGACATGTATCTTTAAGAAGCTGAGGCAGAGCTAATCTGGAGGCTGGCGCTCACTGACAATCAGAGTAGGGGTTCGCACTGCTCATCTGATTGGGGGCTGTATTCTGCTGGGTTCTCTCTCTCTGCACCTGTTTGAGGTCCCCTCTGTGGATTCCCTTTGAGGGTCTCTCTCTACAATAGCAGAGAGAGCCAGTTGCCAACCAGATGGCTGGCTGCTTCCCATGGAAGCATGGCAGCTGCCAGTCAGGGGATAAACTGGCGTGTACTATCAAAAGTGCATATCAATTTAGTCTCATACTAGGGACAATTAATTTTCCACTTAGAAGCACAAGGGAAAAGAAAAGGTTTTAAAGGACAATGTCAGACAAATTTGGGAGATAACTAAAAGTTTGTTGAGATAACACCATTGATGAACAAAAATTCTCTTTAACTTAACATTAACCTGCAAGTTTACAATATTCTAAGCTGGGTATCAATACCGAATACAGGGACAGACCCTGCTTTGTGTTTAGACTAATCCCACTGCAATGTATACAGTTATTTTTGCAAAGACAACAATTTAACTTGAATATTAGAGATATCAGATACCAGGATTTTGACACATAAATAAAATATTTAAACAGAGACATTTAAGCTGAACATGACAGGCACTTAGTTGCCCCAGCTTCCAAAAGAGAGCTATTTTTGTCCAGATCAGACATCAAGGTAATTCCATTTTTTGCAGCTGTAAACTGGGACACACACATCTTGCATCGCTTTCCATATTGAAAAGCTTATTACTTTTGTAACCTTTGTATTAATAAAAAAACAACATTACTGAGATAGATAATGTGATTTCTGCACCTATTTGTCTGTGTTTTCTTTGCAATATACATATCCTGAATCTTCATATACATATCCTGAATCTGTCACACCTCCTGACTCACCTCTCTATGTTACCTGCCCCTCACCTCCCAGATGCACAAGCAGGTAGTACCTGGCACTTAGAAAACTATTCCTGGAGGAAGAAAGAGTGAAAGACCAGAAGCAGAACAGGTGGGAGCTTTCTTTTAAATACTAACAATGGTGAAAAGATTTAATTCATTAATGCAATCAACCTGAAGTCCTTCAGTTATATGTATGATGAAAATCTGCCACTTTTATAATTTGGAGCTGAATTTCAATTGATGAAAGAAAATTGCATAGGTCAATTTATCTATCTGTCTCTGTAACAATATAAACCTTGTCTGAGTCTTGTACAAAATAATGAAATTAATCTGCATTGATTTAAAAAAAAAAGGGTCATTGGGATTTGCAAAAGAACAAGATTACTGTAGTGGAGAGGACATATCCCTGGTATTGTGGCATGCATATAGACACCCTCTTAAAGGCAGTCTAATTGTAAAGTAATTGTATTTCAATATAAATGCTACACTTCCTACAATGGTAATTATTTCATTTAGGCAATTTGTGTTTAGATATTTTTCTGTTTTGCCCTTATCTTTTATCCTTACAGAACACTTTGAAAATGAATAAAGTAAATATATATATATTTAAAAAAAAAAACATGTGTACACGTAGAGATTATACATAATAATCATGGTGGGGAAAAGTTCTAACAGTGGAGCAATTGACATGCCAGTGGTTTACATAATGACTGTTCCACTTTTAGAATTAAACTTCAAAAATAACTTTTAATATATTCTCCATCATGCCTACAAATTCTCTTTTGATTCACAGGCCAATATAAAATTGTTTTAGAAGCAAAGTCATAAAATAAAATGAAGCTGAAGTTTTTTTTGCAGAAATAATGCATACATAGGTCACCTTGTCATATTTATATGATATAACAAAATAAAGAGGTTTTTATTTATTTATATAAAAGCAGTGACACATTCTAATATGCCCATTAGTGGGTTCACATCCTCTATCTTAAATGGTTTTATGATAAACTAATCTGTGTGACTGTATGTATATGTTTATATGCAAACACACAGATATACATGTGTTGCTTCAAACAATGCCCTATTGTTTATATTCCTATTATAGTGAGCAACAGATCAATATGTCCTGTCCGTCAACAATGTGATCCAGTGTTTCATTTTTTCCTCTGAACGCTTTATAGAAGTCACATTAACAAAGGTGTGTCTATCTAGCTGCCAGGCTGAAAGACCAATGGGGCTTGTCCATCTAGCTGACAGGCTGAGAGCAGGCCTCCCAACTGCCCCGCTTTGCGTGGTACAGTTCCGATTTTGTGACTCTGAAAAAAAAAACTGCAAAAGGCATACCTTTTTATAATTGTCTAACTTTAATATGCATTCAATTTTAAGTCAGGGTGGTACTGAAAATATTATGGCAAATGCATGAAACCCCTACTGGTCAAGCCTGTTTAACATTATTATTTTATAGACTTATTTATTCTCAGCTATACCAGGGTGTTTTGGATTATCAGAGCTGTCAGTCTAAGTTAAAATTGTTTCCAAAAATAAACAGCCATTAATAGAAATACAAAGCTATACAATCTTGCGCCTGCGTCAAACAGAAACTTACCCTACAAGCTATAATGCACAAAGATGTGCTCAGCACATTGGAAGCTTTTAACACTAGGTCATGTGTTACCATCATGATGATAGTGATGTACAGAAATGTCAACTACCAACTTAGAATTTGGAACCAACAGAATGGCTCCTTTCCCAACCAGATGTGTAGTCAATCAAACTGAGTGATAACTGTAGGTCAGTCTGAAGCCAATGCTTGTACAACAAACATTGAGCTGGGACATTCTGTTCTCTAGACAGTAGAACCAGGAGACACATATCAATGAAACCCATTGCTGGTTTAACATATTATTTCCCTACCTAATGGAGAAATATGTCTATATATATCACATACAAAAAGCAATAACTGGATGACAACTTTGTGTGCCCACTATATAGTATGTGAGGTTATGGTCTCACCCTTTTGAGAGTGTACTTTGACATGGCATGTGAGCTTAATTATGCTTTGGACAAATCATATAACCAAAACCTCTAAATTTATATTAAGTTTATATAATTGTTGCAAAATTTACTAGGGTGAGAAGCGCAAGCAGTTTTAGTTTTTAGTATACACTGTATAGCCAATTACACTGTACTTGCAGCAGACTCACACCTGTTTGGTAGGCTTCATTTACACATGTATATTATTTGAGCCTGTGACAAGCTTAGCCCAGCAACATTCTTCTCTTCTCTAACTATATATATCATATGACTCCAATACCCTTTGTTTTAAGGCTGGGCTCTGCTGCTCACCCTGCTAGTACCAGCTTCTGCATTAAGCCCGTACCAAATATATCAGCCGATAGCCAGTGTCCCTGTGCTGATATTTCACAGAATATTGCAATATAGCAGCTTTGTATATGTATTTCAAATCAATTCATTGTCAGTAGTTTATAGATATGTATAGTGTCATTATAGTCAAATAATTAGTTATTTTAAACACTTGTCATTTTCATTGTAATTTAAAAATATATTTTCCTACACCTTTTTGACACAAAAGAACGCTATAATAATATGCAATTGTATGTAATTAATATGAACCCGTACTTGTAAGGGCCCTAAGTCAGTTATGGCAAATGGTTTTAAGCCTGAGTGTCCATTGTTCTGCAGGATACCAAGTTAAAGATCTCAAAGTGATATTTTTCCTGAGATTATACTTCCATCTCCCATTTCCATTGCAGACTCTGATTATTTTATTGTTGTCCCATGTGAGTGCCCTCCTTGTGCTCCACTTACCTCCATGTTGGATGGTTCAAATTGAAAAATAAACAAAATGGCCCAGCACTCGGTGATAGTGAGGTTAAATTTATTTTATAACCACCAGTGGCAACGTTTTGACCGTGTGGTCTTTGTCAAGCCATAAACAACACGTGCAAACAAAAGGGTATTTATACACACCCGTGAAGGGTCAGAATAATCAGTCATGTGATCAAATCAGCAGTTGTAAAACACTAAGTCAATAAAAAGTTTAGTTGTCCTTTGTTTTAAAAAGTTTAGTTGTCCAAAAGTGTTTTTTTTTTTTTGCCTCAGTAAAATGAAGGAAAAAAAGTGTTTACACCAGAGCTTGACAAATCCCAGGAGCCAGGTAGCAATGGCTTACAAATGCATGTTGCTGGCTTCTAACTTTTTTGACCTTTTTTTTTCATAGAAGCCTAAGGAAGGAGTCTGGTTCCTATATTTTATTAAGCTGGCTCCTGATTTGTTCTGTTTGGCTCCAAGTATCTACAAACATTTGTCAAGCCCTGGTTTACTCCCTCTTTAAGCTAGATAATAAGAGTCCCCTTCTGAAAAAGAGTGAGATATAAAACACAATAAAAATAATAATAATAATAATAATGTGTACTGGCTGTCAATATGGCATTCACAACTGCCAGAAAATGTTTGTGAAAGTTATTTATTAATTGCAGAAGTGATTTATATATTTTTACCAGTTGATTTCACCAGCAGGTCTTAATTACAGGCAGATGACAGCATTTTTCATGTTATCACTAGGAGGGAATATTTCACTCAAAAAGAAAGAATGGCCTGGCAGTCTACTGTGGTCCAAAATACAAAATCTATTTATTAGGGATCATAATCCAAAATTAAAACCATCCGTGATTGAAAAAATTCATAATAGAAACATAAATGATGATATATGAAGACTTCCATAAAAAAATGGAATAACACGGCAGAGTAGTTGAGACAAAAGCATCTGTCTCAACTACTCTGCCGTGTTATTCCAGTTGCTCATCCAAGGCATAAGAGCTTATGTAAATATATTGGCAGTACGCTTTTGAGACATTTTCATCTCAACTGTCAGTAATTATGAGTAATGTCCTACTGTACTGGTCTCTCTGGCAGTGTTTATTTGAATTTGTTTGTATATTTATATATATTACAAATAACATAATTTAATGTATTTGTAACGGACCGTCTACCGGACAAAGTAGACCTGTCCGTTGTGGGAAATCACCTCCTTAGCCCCCACTTACAGCTCAGCATTCACCCAACAAGTGTTTCCTGGACCCTTGCTCTTTGTACCCAAATAGACAGGACATCTAGCAGTTAGGTACAGCAAGATTAACCAACTCCTTTATTTGTGTAACAACACAGACTTATATAAAGACATACACATGACATCACAGACATTAGTATACAATGGGGGGAAGGAACTAAACATAGTTCTCCAACTAACTGGGGCTAGGAAAACATTAGACATTCAGACTGCAAACCAACTAAGAATTAACATACAGTGAGTAGACCTAATTACAATACACACAGTAATGTACACAACATAATCAGTTTACCAGTTAATCCAGTTAATACAGAACAATGGATGTTGGAGTAAACTATCAATTCTAGTCACTGACACATTATAACCTTCAGAGTGGTCTACTCACAGAATTAAACGTTACACATAAACCAATACACTAACAGAATATAACTAACTAACAATTTTAACGTCTAGAGTTATGTTACATAAACCAGGGTCCATAATCTACAGGGAGGTGTTTGGCCCTCAGGCCCCTCCAAGAACCCCAGTCAGGCAGGCTGTCAGAATTCACTTTGTGACAGTATTGCAATGTGTTCATTTTCAGAGGTCGTAATTTTGACCTCGTATGTGCTACCATAGTGACCCTCTCATAGGTTTTGATCATTCTGTATGGGTTGTGGGTCTATTGCATCTTTGGAAGTAAGGATCTTGCCATGATGTACCTCATGCTCGACTTAGGGACAGAAATTAGTGTAGTGTAGGCATACATAGAACACACAATGAAAGACAGCAAAAGGTGGACCAGTTCAAATGACCTTCAAAAACGTTCACTTGACCACCAACATAGGAACTAAACAGTGGATATGCCCATGTACTGTGAATCTTAGCTGCACCATGCACTCCTAGGGTAAATTCTGGTGTGGCTCTAACACTACAAGCACTAAAAAACTCCCTCCATTCTGCCAACTACAGATGCAGGACCACCTAACCTACGTCTAGTCTTGCCTCTATCCTGATCATGGGGAGGGTCAAGAATAGAAACATACCTCTTTCTGACCTCCACAGACAGCAGTTCTGAACTCTACAATGGGGAAGGTTCTATAAAAGAGCAGTGGAAACAGGACTGCGGGACACACTTCTTTATTAGCTTTTAAAAGCAAATTAGGGAAAATCTAACCTTAGTCCTTAGGGGTGCTACAGAACTGTAGTGTATTTGTCTATTGACACAACTTTGACGTGACCTAAGCCACCTTGTGTGCATTTGACCAAATACAGGTTGAGTATCCCTTATTCAGAAATCCATTATCCAAAATGATCTGTTTTCCAAACATTTTTAGGATTTTGCCACAAGTTGCAAATTCCAAACACGCATGTCAGAATGCAAGCACACAACAGTTTATTTAGTGTCCAGACCTTTAAGCTGTGATATAGCCTTTCAATGCATGCTTTGATTCCCCCATGTCCATAAGGAGTAATACATTGGCACATGTGCAGGCCTGATGCACCAATGGCAGGTTCCCAACAATGCCTCACATAATAGCTACATTACAATGAAGGTGATTGATTTGCTCTATAAAGTATTTGCATTGATACTGTATTTTGTTTTGCTACATTTGGTTTCCTTAAGCTGTCCAATATTATGTTGTATGTACCTGTTTATTACTATTTTCTAACAGTGTTCATCATATAAAATAATAAGATATGATGTGTAGAATGTATAAACAAATACAGACAAACTGCTAGAAACCGGGGTAATTTGTATTATATTTAATGAAAAATACAACTAAAAATAATAAAATAGACTCTCTAATATATAAAGTATTGTAAAGTTTTCCACACAACTTATTTGAAAAAGCTTAATTTTATCACAGGATACTACATATTTTTCCTTAATGTATAAATAAACTTTGAACACATTTTTGCAGAAAAATACAAGTAAAGACATAAAATTACACACTTACGCTTTATAGGGTTTCTAGGGGTTACCAATAAATGAGAGCACAGATGGTGAAAGCTTAGCTGGAAAAGATATGTTTAAAATTCCCAGCTCCCAGCACAAGATTTTCTCAGTATAAAGAATTGTAGCCTTGTATCCTTCACAGAGAAATAGTATGTGCATGTGTGTGGTTCAGACTGCTAGGGACTTAGACAATGCCAGTAAGCCTATAGGGCTCGTTTAGTGTAGAAAGTCTTAGTGCTGTGGAGAGGATTCTGCCACCTGTCTGTGTTCTCACGCTACCCCCGCATTTCGACTTGCTTTACGTAAGTGCTGGGTACTTCAGATTTGTGCCAGGACCTCCCATTAATTCAGATATCCTGTGATACCTGCATATTCATTCTGGCCTGCATTAACTGTTGCACCTTGGCCAAGTGCTGTTTCTACAATGTAGACTCCAGGAAATTATGACCCAAGAAAGGTAAGAAAAATAAAAATATGTGCCATATGTTTAATATACTTATAAAAAAGTACATAACGTGCATGGTCATTTTACATTATTACCTATACCAGAGGCCCAATTAAACATTTATGATGCTGTGTATTATAATGTTACTTGTTTTTTTAATGCTAAATCTTTTTTGAAAAAAAAACCCAACTTACATTTGTTGTGGTTTCAGTTTAGGTGTTACAAATAATACTGTAAATAACTTATTTATCTGTATCTATAACTTTTTTTTGCAGCAACGTGTTCAGAAATATTAATAAATAGAGTGAATGTGCTGTTGCACCGTTATAAGAAATGAATGTGCTTATTGTAAGGATTAAGTGTAATATAATGTGAATCAGTCTTATATTAACACAAACAGTTAACTGAGTGCCGGCAGTAGTCAAGTAACAAGCAACTGCACCAGACAAACATAAATATAGCACATCCAACACATGATATATACTTGTGCATTAGGCAACTGAAGAGTGACACATTCATGGGATAAAGGCCAGTGAGCGTAATGTTATAGTCACAGGAATTTTAATCAAAAGTCATAATAAAATGACATCACAATTAATGCGGTGCTCGCTTACTTTTCAAGCTAGGATTATTATTATTAATACATAATAATGTCCTTGTTCACGGCATTTACGATTCCTAGAAAATAATTGCACTTATGATAACAAAGAATACTTGTATATTTAGAAATGTGTGACTGTCTGACAATCCCTTGGTTCTAAGTAGGATTAAACTAAAATAATGCATGTAGACTCTAGAAATCAGATGGGAAATATGTTCTGCAAGCCTGCACTGAAATTATTGTGGATCTCAAAGCCCTTAAAGGGTTAAGGGGGAGGTCTGGTTACTAAACACTGTTACTAACATTAACTCTTTAGCTGACACTGAAAGGGTTAACGCGTCCTGTTGGGCTTTTGTAGCACTCATATTAAACTGCAATTCCAGAACTAGTTGCTGAAGGAGCTGAGTAAGCTGTACTTCATCTGGCTCTCTTTACACAGTGTGACTGCAGTTTGTGTAGGCATTTGATTACAGCACAGGGGGATAATAAGTAACCCGAGGCAGATGGAAGGTATTGCTGAGAAACCTTGTAGTGAAGTGGCACATCTTCCACAGGGATGGAGAAAAAAAATAAACTTTTGTATGAAACAACAATATGGGGAACATAAAGCAGTTATTTAGTAATTACAGTTATACGCAATGTAATTACACTTTCCCTGCAACTTTGTAAGGTTGCCAGACTGAACAACAATGCACTGCATTACACCAGGCATATTTAAAGGGACTCTGTCAACATAAACATTGTTGATTATGTGAATGTAGAGAGTAAAAAATTATGAAACATTATCTATACATGCAAACAAATGCAATCAATACTGGCCCGCCCTCTCCTCTCAACTCCACCCATAATGACTAAAATATCAAATCATTATAAAAAAAAAAAAATATCACCCATGCTTCCCCATTCCCATTTTCTAAAATGAACCCTGGACAGCAGGGGCCTATCTAGAGTATTTTGCACGTGGGGCACAATCTATGTTTGGCAGCCCCCCTCCCCTAAAAAAAAATACATCTGAAACAGCTTTTCAGTACCATCACTGTCCACAAACAGTTTGCCAGTGCCATATCTGTCCCAAACAGCTTGCCAGCATTTGTCACAGCATCACTTTCCCAACAGTGTCCTTTTGCCCCATAGAACATGCCACAATGTATCTTTATAGCACGTCATCATGCTGCTTTGAACCTGAGAGTATTCCGCTGTTTCACTTTGGCCCTGAGAACATGCCACTGTGTCATTTTGTCCCTAAGAACATGCCACATTGTCACTTTGCCCTTGAAAAAAATGCCACATTGTTACTTTGCCCTTGAGAACATACCACATTGTCACACCTAGCGGCACACACAGTCACACGTAGTGGCACACACACAGTCACACACAGTCTCACATGCATGAACACACACACAGTCACACATGCAAGTACTATTTTGATCAAACCAGTGTATCTCCAGCTTCTAAAGATCAGATTGCAACTATTCGCTATGTCATCTATTGCATATATTGTCTCTTTTATCCTTTGCATCTTAAGTAAAGTGCATATTGCTTCACTGCAGAACTGTTAGTGAATAGCCTACTCTCTAGTTTAAAGCCCATATATGCAGACACAATTAATGTAGAGCTTTGACCAGTTCATCCCCCCTTATCTAATCTGGATAGACAGACAATGCTATTACCTGCTGTTACTTATTGTTTCTACAGAAATACCGGGCATGAAAATTGATCTTTCAACCTTTCAGTGCCAGGATTATAAAGTAAAATGTTTTCACATCCTACTAGAAATCTAGCTGAAAATCTTAAATATTTATTTTAAAAATATGTACATACTGGAGGTTATGCTAGGTTCTATGAGTTAAATGTATTGCTATTTCATAGCTGTAAATGCTGTCCTTCTAGCCTTACATACCTGTAACGTTTACATGTTAAAAGCCAGGGAGCTATTAAAAGAGATGATATAAACAATTAGTTTGACTCCCTGTTGGACAGGGTCAGTTGGTTCCATGACAGCGCAGCTTCCAGATGTATATCACCCATTCCCCATTAATAATATGACTACATAACTACACTGGAATGAAATGTATAAACTCAAACAGGCTTATCTGTCACCACATGGCCAGAGCTGTCCATCATTGTTACTTTATTCTAAAATAGCTCTGTCAGTATCCATTGAGTTAGAGAAGGAAGCAGAATACAGACACCCAGCATTCAACCAGATTTGGTTTATGGGCTATGAGAAAATACTGTAAAGCTCATAAAGCCCCAGCTTTATGGTCTAGACCACAAAATGCTTTTATTTTTTGAAACAGCTGGTCGCAAGACTAGGGAGAATACTGATCACATTTAACATTGCAGTCATTTCTAATTGTGGTACTGTATTTTTTTATCTTTTTTAATTCATGGGTTTTGTATTGGTGCTATTAACATGCGTTTAAAATAGAACATTGTTTTAAAAATGAATCTGTAAAAATAAAAAAAATAACACAATACAGTAGTTAAATACATAAAAATAAAGTAAAGTAATATTAAATACAAAATATGTTTTCATTAACATTTTTACATTTTCTCAATGTTACTATGCTATTATGATATATAACATTAATATATTATAATTGTATACCAATATTTATGTTTTAAAAATATGTCTACTTTAAGTCTTCTATACTTTTCTGTACAATTGTCCAGCTGAAGTCTGGAGAATTGAAATGGGAGAATTTTGCAGCTGATACCTGAATTCAGAGCATGTTTGGTGGTGATCAGCACATGTTAGGTATTCACAAATCTATGGGTTTCATTCAAATGTCTCAATCTCAATGTTTCGGTCTCAGAACAGAATGAAAAGCCAATTCGGACCCAAATTCAGGGATACTGAGTAGCCATATTTCATCAGTTTGTAAAATTTGGCTAAGTTTTCTGACCTGAATCAATTTTGGGACATATTGGTGTCAACCCTTAAAAATCTATTTATCTTTTTATCTGTTTTCTTTTTTTTTTCAATTATATTATATTGATTATATTTTGTCATGAGAAAAGATAGCATTTGCCATGTATTCAATATGAATACAATATAACATCGGATGAATGGAAACTATGAAATAGTACAAGTGTATTGGTTGTATTGAGACGATATGGAAGATTGATAGGAGAGAGAAGGGGTGAAGAATTGGCAAAAGGGAAACTACGAAGGAAAAACGCACAGTAGTGGAAAAGTGAAAGACAAAGAAGATAGAATGAAAAAAAAGAGGAAGATAAAATAAATAAACCCAGGTGGATTAATCCACCTATAGTACTAAGGTGCTGGTAGAAAATGGGCCTAGTTGCGACCAAAAATCCCATCAGTGCTGTGAATAGCATTGCCTCCTCCGATGTAAGGTTTTGGCTCAACTTAGACAGTTCTGATTTGTGTGAGTGAATTGCCATTCCACAATTTCAGTTATATCAGTATTTTATGGCAGGAGTCAAAAGGCCTTTCTCGTCCTCCCATAGAAGACAGTGGGATTGGATATGGCCAAAGCCAGTCCAAAATCGGCAGAAATCATGTCTTTCTATATGATTGTATTATTTGTCTAGCAGTCACCCGTATTAGTTACCTGTCAGTATAGTTACCTGTCAGTTTATCTGTCTTACCTGTCTATGTCTATCTATACTAATGGGAGGGCTGATGACATTTCACAATAGGTCAGTAAATAGTTTTTGCCCCAAGGTCTAAAATTGCCAGCCTTCCCATGTTTATGTCTCCAGTCTTTAAGGCATTCCAGTAGAGGAATCTATGTATTTCCATAGCTTAGAGTATTACATACTCCATTACTTATCAACTAGCAGTGTAATTTGTTATTTGTTATATAAGTAACATTTGTAGTGGTGAGAAGTGACGTGTGAAGAAAATAAATGTGTTCAGTATAGTACTACAAATCTGCACTTCTTATGCTGGACTGTGGAGATGAAAGCAGATGGTATCAGCTGGGCACTAACGCTTTTTTTAACCATTATTTATGTCACTTGTTTGGGCAGCTGCTGTTATTTTTAGCCTTAGTCTCCTTTCAGATAAAAAGCCTGCTTTTCCTTCATAATTCTACTGTCCTGCTACCATTATAACCTTTTCTGGGGTGATTCAATTCACGCATCTGGCACCTAGCCCATTTGAATACCTTCAGTGCCTGAGAGTTGCACAATGTATAGGTAGAACGTGAAAGTTGATACTCAATGAAAGAACAATATTTAAAGATCTTTTTCCTTTTTTAGCAGGAATAGATAATATACACCAGCCATAACATTATGCCCACCTGCATAATGTTATGTCCCCTTTTGAAACAGTGTGACATGACTAGACCCCTGACGGTGTGCTGTTACAACTACTAACGCCTGGCACCAAGACGTTAGCAGCAGATCCTTTAAGTCATGTAAGTTGCAAGGTGGTAACTCCATCGATCATGGTCTAGCACGTTGCGATCTGGGAGATTTGGAGATGAAGTCAACACCTTCAACTTGTTGTTGTATTCCTCAAACCATTCCTGAACCATTTTTGCTTTGTGGCAGGGCAAATTATTGTGCTAAAAGAGGCCAAAACCGTCAGGGAGTACAATTTTCATGACAGGGTGTACATGGTCTGTAACAAAGTTAAGTAGGTGTTACATGTCAAAGTAACATCCACATGAATGGCAGGACAAAAGCTTTCAAAGCAAAACATTGCCCAAAGCATCACACTGCCTCTGCCCGGCTTTCCACCTGTCAGTGGTCATAATGTTATGGCTTATTGGTGTATAATTTTCTGGAAAATACACATGCAGGCCAAAATGAAAGGACCACTCCATGAGCTTAGCAGTATCCAAGCATGCATTTAATGACAATATCTTGACCTAAAGATGTATGGGAAGCAGGACTCCCAATGTGCATGCACTTGTCTATGATGCCACACATATGTGCATTGAGAGTCCCAGTTCACAAAATATAATAACCCTCTGATCGGTTCTGAAAAATAATCTAGGGGTTATCCCTTTTAGCACAAATGATGGGTTATCCGTCTGTGAAAAGAGTTAAAACAAAATAAATGATTAATGCAAAACAAAGTGTTTCCTATAACATCTGAAATAGTGTGCAGCCCCACCTCTTCCCGAGTATCTCGCCTTCTTGTGAGATTGGTCATAAAAGGCGCCCGGCTCTCCCAGTATACAAACTCTCCCTGCAGTCTTGTTACCAATATACAAGCACAGTCTTGTATGAACAGTGATCTAATGAGGGGGTGGGGCTACATGGGAGGAGGTGGAGCCACACATCATTTGAGGACAGAGCAATACAGAGCTGAGAGGTGGGGCTGTATGGTGTTTAGGTTGAGAGCGAGAGATCCGACCAAAGCTAGGAGGTAGCATGGCAGTTATGACATGTGTAGCAGTTGCTGGTAAATTGTAAAACAACAGTTGTCCTTTAAGAGTAAAATAGAGAGAAACAAATTAAAAAAACATTTAGCACTAAGCAAGTTTGATTGGAAATGTGTGTTATGTTTTTGTACATAATATTAACACTTTACACAGTTCTAATGTTAGTGGATAATTTGCTTCTAAAAAGTTCAATAAAACGAGTACTAATAAGTTGGGTAATAATAACATCCTCATCATTATGTGTACATGCTGGTTGAACGGATATTTTGACAAGTAGAGCAATTACTTGGTAGAGCGTTGAATCTGATTGGAAAGGTTATCCTAAGCACTGTGATTGAAGCAATGCTGGACAGGGAACTGTGGAGAAAGAGATTGTGGGTTGTTTGTAAACTTGTATACTGGCAAAGAAAGAGAAGAGCAATATATAACTGCAAATAAAGCAATATTTCTGAAAATGATCACACAATGACACATCTAGCTTAGGGCTACGCAATGGTTGCCAGTCATACTTTGGCTTATGGTATTTCTAGGTGTCTTATTTTCTTTTCAATAACACTGTTTTCAATTATTTAGGTTGTTTTGGTGTGCGTATATATGTGTGGGGCTTTATTATTAAAAATAGAGGCTATTTTCCAAAAGCAATAACGCGGAGACAGCTGGATCTTTTACCTCCCTGACCCATGTTCACTTACTGTGAGGGAAAGAAGGAATTTCTGTTCACTTGCAGAAAAAAAAACTCTTGTGGCAGGAAATAATGTGTAAGCGCATTTGTTATCTTGATCAATGTAAACAATGGTAGCGTCACCTACCAACCTATTGAACAGAGGGTAAAGTGTCAGTGGACAAAGCATTGTCCCTGACCAAACTCAACACTGTGAGATGGGGAACATAACGATCTTTATTTCTAATGAAATATATGAATATGAGCTACTGGACCATATAGCCGCCATATAGGTCTTCTACAGGTAATAACTGTTTAAAAAGAAAGTACTGGCCAGGGGCAGTAATGAATACAGAGAAGAAAAAAGGATTTTTACAATCACAGGAAAATCGAATTCAAATACTATAGGATGTCACAGACAAAGATGGGATTACCAATATTCCCTTTAGTAATTTTACCCCATCACACATTAATACTGAAGTATGTTTCCAAATGATCTCAATATATCAATCAACATAAAACTAGCCAGGTAGAGTATTACCATTCATGTTATTCATATATGCGTAATACTAAAATGAAAGATGGGCTAAACATTCCAGATAATATTTTAATCATACACAGGTAAACGCAACTGCTGTCTGATTAAAAATACATTTTGAACAATGCTTCTAATAGACACAATTCAGTGATACCTATTTGATCTAGAAGTCTGTGTAAGACTTCCAGGTGGATGTATCATCTGGGACACCAAACACACCTCTAGTCGGGGAGGAGATTTAATCGCCACATCGTGACTGTTCCCTTGCAACTAACGGACGCTCAAACTAATGATGGAGAAAGGTGGTCACCTGACCTTCTCTCAAAGCTGCCATAGAGCGATGCTCCATGAGTTGGAAGCTCACTATTCTGTTTAATACTAGACATGTGCATTCGTTTTCGGACGAATGCATTTTCGTCCATTCGTCAGAAAAACGAATAACGAAAATGCTAAGCTAACGAAAGCCGAATGAACCAATGGTTAATAAACGAAAATCATTCGTTCATTCGTCCATTCGTAGTACTATTGCATTCTATAAGCCAAAATAGAGTCGGTTTATAGAATACAATAGCATTTCACTACACGAAGACAAAGTCTCCATTCATAAATTTATGAATGGAGACTCTGTCTCCGTGTAGTGAAATGCCGAAAGCCTATAAACCGAACGTTCGGTTTATAGGCTGTCGGCTTATGTAATACATGTAATCCTATTGCTATTCTATAAACCGAATGTTCGGTTTATAGAATAGCAATAGGATTACATGTATTCCATAAGCCGAAAGTCTATAAACCGAACGTTCGGTTGATAGACTTTCGGCTTATAGAAAACATGTAGTATATGTATGAATAACACTAGAAATATGATTAATGCACTGGTTCACTGTTTTCACATAGAAATCTAAATATTTATTTTATCTTCTGTCTTTTGCACTGTTAAAATGATTAATGGTACAATATCACTCTGTTTGCGATACAAAGAAAATACGACAAAATAGATGTTAACAGATGACTATTATTTTTACTTATTTATTTATTTATCTTTATTTTTTCTTTTGCTTATTTATTCTCTGTTTTCTGCACTGGTAAAAGGACGATTGTCCAATATCATACAGTTTTTTTTATTTTTTTATATAGAGATATTATGGTAAATTAGAAGTTAACTGAACTTTAAATAATTTTTAATTTTTTTTTATTTTTTTATTTTTTGTGTATGAATAACATTGGAAATATGAGTAATGCACTGGTCTATTGTTTTTACATAGAAATGTAAATATTTATTTTATATATTTTTTTTTTTTTTGCTTTTTGCACTGTTAAAATGATTAATGGTATAAAATCACCCTGTTATGAGACAAAGAAATTATGACAAAACAGATGTTAACAGATGATTTTTTTTTTTTTTTTTGTTTGTAAAACTATTGCTGGCATAACACCACATTGTTTTGACATAAAGATAATGTGATAAGCTAGAGGATTAATTTGTTATTAGAAATGTTTATTTATTTATTTATTTATTTATTATTATTATTTTTTATTTTTATTTTTTTTCTCCCTGCCCTCCTCTCACTTCCTCTACATTTTTTCTTGTATGTTTTTTTGTTGTTGATATTTTATATGCTCTAACGACGAGATATATGCGTAGATGGGCTAATGGTGTAAGGTTGACAGGTGTGTACCGCTTGGGTTATGGGATAGATATCCCTTCCCTGGGTATCTCAGGGGAGGGATACGTAGACCTATGGGGAATTTAGTACTGGAAGCGGTCTAACTTCAACACTAGGACTGTCTGTTAAAAGATAGAATTGAGAATTGTTTTTGGGGGGTTTCGAATTGTATCCATCCCCCCCTCCTGCCCCCACCCCCCAGTCTGTCTTCTTGCTGGGGTTGGTACACGTAGCGATACTTGACTTCCTGTTTACTTGTCCCCCTTTGATTAGGCTGGAACCCCGCTTCACGGGATAATGTATCACACCCCCCCTCGCTCCCTCGTGGCTAAAGGGAGCTTTTTGATATACGGTTGATGGAGAGGAGATCTCCATCAAGTGTGGAAATGTCTGTTGTGAGAATGTGTATGTGGATGATTGTAGGTGTCCAGAATGGGGTCTCGCAAGGATCCGGGCGGGTGGACCTGGGACGGATAATTATATGTAAGACGGAAGGCCGGCATAGATTCTACCGACCCGTCGATGTCCGTTAAAATGATGACCATCAACTCACGAGGACTAAACTCCCCGCATAAGAGAGCATGTCTATATGACTCCCTGCTGAGAGATAGTGTAGATATAGCCTTCGTGCAGGAGACTCATTGGAGGCAGGATAAAGGAAAACTTTGGAGATACACTAGATACCCCCATGTGTATTCCTCCTCATTGGTGATGAGGAAGAAGAGGGGGGTAGCGATCCTTATCTCGGCTAGGGTTAAATTTGACTATGTATACCATGAGACCGATAATGATGCACGTAGACTGATACTGATATGTAAGATAAACGACGTATTATATACGTTGGTAAACTTATATGCACCATCAGACGGTACATTAAGATTCATGAACGTTGTAATGGAGAGAGTTGAAAAGGTATCTAGGGGCTTTCTGGTTATGGGTGGTGATCTAAACTCCATTGCCGATTTCGAACTAGACAGGAAATCAAAAACACGATGTAAAGATGAGGCCCGCATGAGGACAAAAGCGGAAGCATTTTCCTCCTGGCTATTCCAAAACAATCTCTATGATATCTGGAGGGCTCATCACATAGGTGAAAGGGATTATACCTTTTTTTCATCACCCCATTTTTCATACTCTAGGATAGACTATCTGTTGACCAAAGGCCCCACACTCGGGAACTGTTCTAATTCATCTATCGGAACCATCTCCTGGTCAGACCATGCTCCGGTACTAGTGGTAATTAAGGATAATCCATTATATAGGTCTCGTACCAATTGGAGACTAAACGAACAATTAATAACCTCTCAAAAAGATAGATTAGACTTGATAGATCAAGCAAATTCTTTTCTGGAATACAATGACACAGGGGAGACATCAGAACAAAATCTCTGGTGTACGATGAAATGTGTAATGAGAGGATATCTAATAAAAAACGGAGCATTGAAAAAAAAAACAAAAGGGGAAAGACCTGGCCGAACTATATGCTATGTTAGCAATAGTAGAAAATAATAATAAATGTGACCCTAATGTAGCAAAAGGGAAAGAGATACACGACATCCAAGAGAGGATTAGGCAAGGACTTAGAAAACGTGCAGAGATAGCAATGCAACGGTTGAAATGTAATTGGTACTATAGTAATAATAGAACAGGGAAAGAGTTAACTAAGAAGCTGAAAGCCCAGAATCAACGGTCTAGAATTAAAAAGATATTATGGGATGGGGAGACTTGTATAGCACCAACCAGGATAGCGGCAGCATTTAAATCTTACTATGAAACACTATATAACCTGCCGAAGCCAGATATACCGACTGAGACCCTGACTAAGTTCTTGGAGTCCTTAGAACTACCCAGGCTCCCCGAAGAGAAATTGAACTTGATTAACAATCCAATTTCTCTCATAGAAGTAACTAATACGATCAAAGACCTCAAGAAGGGCAAAGCTCCTGGCCCGGACGGCTTCTCGACACTATACTATCAGATTCTTAACCCCACGATAGCACCAATATTGGTCAGATTGTTTAATACAGTTGCGGATGGCTCTGGCTTTCCAGCAGAAATGATGACAGCAGCCATAACACCCATTCCGAAGCCAGGAAAGGACCCCGAGATTGTAAACAACTATAGACCGATTTCATTAATTAATCTTGATAATAAAATATACTCTAGGATTCTTGCTGTGAGGTTGCGGGGAGTTATCCACGACCTGATTAACCCTGATCAAGCAGGTTTTATGCCAGGGAGGCTGGGCGTGGAGAATACCCGCAGGGTCTTCGGCATAATTGATAACATCCATCAGACGAGGCTGCCCTCTGTCATAGTCGCTCTCGATGCAGAGAAGGCTTTTGACAGAGTGGATTGGGGATTTTTGTCGGAGACCCTGCGGGTGTTTGGTATAAGTGGCCTATTTTTCGATTTTATAATGGCCTTATTTTTCGATTTTATAATGGCCCTATATAGGAACCCACAGGCAAGAATAACGGGTCCTTTCCAGGCTTCTGACTTTCTGGATATCCGTAATGGAACTAGACAAGGGTGTCCTTTAGCTCCGCTCCTCTATACACTCACAATTGAATCTCTGGCACAGTATCTTAGGAAATCTCAAGTAATAAAGGGCATTGTAATCGGCAGGGAAGAACATCTTATATCCCTTTACGCAGATGATGTCCTCCTGACCTTATCACAACCCCATATCTCGGTACCAGCCCTTTTGGAGGCCGTGGAGGAATTTGGTAGATATTCAAACTATAGTATCAATTTGACAAAGACGCAAACTATGTCCTTTTATTTATCTCCATCAAAACAAAAGATAATACGGAATTATGTAAGTAAAGAAAGTTTCGGAGATTCAATTGACTACCTAGGTATCAAGATTCCTTTTCGGCTTGATAAAATTGTTCCTCTAAATTTTGACGCACTATATATAGATCTTGCCAAACTTACTACTAACTGGTCAAAATTAGAGACCTCCTGGATGGGGCGTATAAATATTCTTAAGGCCTATATATTGCCTAAATTGGTATATCTATTTAGGACCATCCCGTATAACTTACCCAGAAGTACCCTGAGAGACTTTGAAATGTTATTCTCGAGGTTCATTTGGGCAAACAAGAAACCACGAATCCCAAGTCAGATTCTGAAGCGAAAATCTTCGGTCCCATGGCTTGGGATACCCGGACCTCCCAAAAATATATGCGGCCTCGCAAATGACACACGTACTTGCTTGGAACACAAACTATGCTGGAGCAGGATGGCTGACAATGGAAGCAGCTTTATGTAATGACCTAGACATGTCCTTATTGACATGGCTGCCATCTAGATTCTATAAAAATCTATCACTTACCCCTAAAAATATAAAGGACATTATGGCCTCATTCTATAAAACAAAAAAGACTGTGAAGGTTCAAGATGCTTTCTCTAAATTAGCCCCGCTCCAGACTATTCAACTATGTGTCCCAAATATATCACTACATAGATGGAGGGCCGCAGGGATAACTACTCTGGGGGACCTGTTTAACAACGAGGGTGTAGTTTCCTTTGAAACACTTCATAAGAAGTATAATCTTCCTGCTGCAGAGAGCTACACGTATATCCAAGTTAGATCATTTTTAACCAAAAACTCACCAATAGATACGACTGACTGGGACAGATTTCTCACCCAGGCAGGGAACAAAAACCTCACTGCGAAATGCCGGGGGTTTCTCGATAGGGGGGTGACGATCGATAAACCTCCGGCCCTGGTTCAGTGGGAGGCAGATTTGGGGAAAACGTTTCCACTCGAAGACTGGCTGAAAGCCTGGCAAGATGTGAGAAAATCAATCCACTGTATCAACATCCATGAGCAATATTATAAACTCTCACATAGGTGGTACTTAGTTCCCTCGCGTTTGGCTCATTATGCCATACACACTAATGATCTATGTTGGAGGTGTGGTATAGCATTGGGATCGCAGTCCCACATATGGTGGGATTGCGAGAAACTTACCCCCCTTAAGAAGAAGGTAGAAAGCATCTACAGAGAGATATATGGAATAACAGAGATACTTACCGCATACACGTTCTTGTTCCACCATGAGATTCCAGCTACTGATATACACCGGAAAGCCCTATGTATTAATATTCTAATGGCCTGTAAACTATGTATAGCAAGATATTGGAGGAAGACAACTACTCCAACTTGGTCAGAAATCAGATTGATTTTCAGGCTAAAGCCGAAAAAAGCTTCTATCGAAGCAATAACCCTACAGACTGGGAGAAATATAGACGTATTTGGTCAAACTGGGTAGAGTCTCTAGTACATCTTTAGACTCGGGGGGGGTTGACCCTCGTGGGCAGCGATGGTCTATTGACGGAATGACTACTGGCAGAAGAGGTAGATGCCGACCTCAAAATCCATTGAACAGATTGAAATAGAAATATATTGAAAGGTTTCATAGCATTAACATCCTGATAGGCCCGCTTCGGGCCCTTACCACCTAGTTAAAATAACGATGCAATAAGAGTCGAGACCACATGAATGTAGACACCAGTATGAATGATGAGTGAGTGAAACTATGGATTATGGAGGAACCTGACTGTATTGGGTTTGACTACGAGTATTTACCCCAGATCCCATACCTTTTTCCCTTCTCTCTCTTTTTTTTTTTTTTTTTTTCCTTTCTTTTCTTTTTTTTTCTCCTTTTCTTCTATTGTTTTTCCCTCTCCCCTCTCACCCCCATATCGGTTCTCACCTTTATTATGGAGGGGGGAAGGGGACCTGGGGAGCTGGGATAGGGATACTAGGGGAAGGATTATATATGGGAACACAAGATGGACGAGTAGTCAAATTTCTTTAATATGTTTTGATATAAAACATTTGTTGTATTGGAGGCTGTAAGGGAAAACCTAACTGATGTATGTTTAAAGTAACCACTTTAAAATTGGAAATTTATTGTATGTAAAGGAGAAGATTAATAGAGAAGGAGAAAAGGAGGAGAAGGGGGAGGGAAAGAAGGGGAGAGAAAGGGGAAAAGAGAGGAAGAAAGGAAAGAGGGAGGGGAAAAAACAAAAACAAAAACAAAAATTGGTGCTCCTATTACCTTCTCTATCCCACTATCCCTATCTCTCTTTTTTCTCTTAATCTTTCATTTCTTTTTCAGTTAACAAGTCATTTGCTCTCAGACGGTCAAAACAGGTTTTTAATTAGTTACTGTAATTACTATTCGTCTGAATTGTCACAAAAAGTTTACTAGACAGCAATAGAATTGATATTAATATCTTAATATTTTACTAAGATGGTGACGAATTCTGAGGATATTTCAATCATAATTTTAACATGACTCAACTAGAAACACCAAGGGAGACTTAGAATGAATCATCACTATTCAATAATACTAACATGTTTTGTGATGTTACATACAATTGTATAACAGTTGTTTTTGATACTATATGTTATTCTATGCAAACACATCCAAGTCACTGTCCTAATACTTTATGCATATAGTGTCATCCTGTTGAACTTGAATAAAGCATTTTTGAAAATTGAAAAAAAAAAAAAAGAAAACATGTAGTACTATTGCCTTTCTATGAACCGAACGAGAGCCCCATTCATAAGAATTTCTTATGAATGGGGCTCTCGTTCGGTTTATAGAAAGCCAATAGTATTACACGTATTCTATAAAACGAACAAATAAAATTAAACAAAACGAAAATAATGAACGAATTTCGTCTGAAACGAATGCAGTAATGAACGAAATTCGTTTTAGACGAAATAAATAACATTTTCGTCCGAATGGACGAAAACGAAACGAAAATTTTAGTTTTGCACATGTCTATTTAATACTTGGATTCAACATTATTTGAATGGGCCACAATCGGTGCACCCTTCAAATTACAGTTTTAAAGTGGCACGAGTGGCGTCCTGTCTCATTAAAAAAAGTAGAGAACAGCTGCACCAATGAATTTTTGTTGCACAGATATACTTGTTGCAAAGATATTCATTGGAGAGGATGACTTGCCATCTTGCATGTGCACATGATGGAATACGGTGTTGGATGATCAGATTCTCCAGTGGTGAATACACATGAATGAGATTGCAGATGATGTTTGGGAGGCCGGGATGCCAACTGAAACACGTTCTACCTCCCCATTTGTTTAGATCACCAAAGATTTGATCTAAGATTTTTTAAAGATGTTCGCTCCCACACAAATATTCCATACTCCCCAATAACCATTGCTACGAAGATTATAATTATGCATTTTGTTTTACATTGCTACAACTGTCATGTAATTTACCTATTGGTCATATTTACTGCATCAAAAGGTTTCTCTTGGTTGTATAAAAGGTAAAAGGATAAACTGTATTAAATACTCCTATAAAGAACTTTTTCTTTAATTACATCATATCAACATTCATACAACTATGATAAAGTCACACATTGAAGAAAAAAAACATTTAATGATTATAAAATAAAGTGTTCTATTATCCATCATTTTATTATCTCTCCCAATATTATACAAGCTCAAATATGATTTAGAAATGTCTTCCTAATAGATAATGAAAAATATATGACTTATCTTCATCACAGACACATTACATAACACATTATATACACTGACTAACATATATGCTATAAATACCAATTAACACGGATTTCCATCAATCATCACATATGAGCTCAATACCTTGGAGACATCATTCCTATCACTGGAGGTGATCTTAAATATTGTCTTTAATTTTGACCAAAAAGACTGAAAATGCATATATACATGTCACTGTAGATATGTGAAGAGTATTGAACACTGCCAATTTGGATTATGCTATCTATTTAAACCACGCAATCAATAAGCATTTTCATTATCTTCTAACAAACACTACTACTTATACGGAAAGATAGGAGGTAAGGTACAAAGCTTCAGGGCTGTAACGTGTCAGAAAGTGAAACAAAGGTGCAATAGCCATTCTTTACGCAGATAGTGGCAAATAATGGCACTATGTACATGTGCGTCTATGTATAATGTAGCATTCCGACAGATGTGGGGAGCCAGCGCTGACTCCACAACTCCTAAGCTTCCGTGCTGCTCCGGTGTTCACTATGTATAAAGAATAAGGTGCTAAAAAGTGCCTGATCAGTTTGGCAGAGATTTTTTTCTCCTGGACTGTGAAGTGTCAAGATGTGCAAGCAATGATGTGAAAACAGGAGACACAACGAACACACTAAAAACACATTGTTCTTGAAATTCTACTGACACAATATATATATATATATAATTTTGAACATTTTTATTATTTAATATATTCACTGTATAAACAACAATTAACTGATCGCATCCTTTTAATATTACGGAAGCTGTGTTAAACACATACCGGGTGCAGCAGAAGCAGGATTCTGATGTGGCAGGCGGAAGTGGGTGTGGTTTAAATTAGCAACACCCATCGGCCTCTAGAAATACCCAGTAAAATGCTGATCCAGGTATTCTGCCTTCTGAGAAATATCTACTGTTATCAGTAGTACTTCGGGTAGAATGCAAAATAATTTATTATAATAATTCTGGGAATAACATTTATGCTAAGTAGAAGGTCTGTCAATATCTGTGTGGTACTGCAAGCACTAGTTCATTCTTACAAACCATACCTGGTGTGGAGTGTGATTAAACCATCTGTTTAAAGAGATATGTACATTCACAAGGGACAGCAAATTCTGTAATATGCGTTTCTGCCCGAGACACAACTCTTTCAATGAGTTTTAGTGTAATATAATTATATATTTTAAGGAATAAACCTTTTATTTTTGGGGGAATTTTGAGAATATTTATTGCTGCTGTGTGGCTCTGTTCTGTAGAAAATAATGTATTTAGCTGTCCAAAGCCTACATGAATAAGTAATCAATATTCTGTGCTTTTTTTCCCCCTGGCGCCATATGTTTAGGCAATGACAAAAAAAAGTATTTCCCATTTAGTTGGCAAAAAGCATTCATTGCATTAAAATATTTCAGTCAGTTAATCATAAAAGAGACTTTATTTTGCACCCTGATGGATTTAGTGGTCATACAATACATAAGTGAGAGGTGTGTTTTGGGGATTAACAGCATGTTTGTAAAGTGGCTTGGCTGTGATAATGTACCATTCAGTTTGCTGTTTTGCTCTTGTCTTGATCTTCGGAGCAGGAGTTGTGCTTGTCTAGCAGTATTAGACAGATAAAGATGCTCCTAACTCTGTACTGCAGGACTTGTCATTCCAATAAACCTACATATGTTCACAGTAGAGAGCTACTTTTTCTTGTGGCCCTGCTTATAATTAGATTGAGCTGTTGCCCTGCCCTTATCACAGTCTGTGCTCCTGACAGATTAGTTTGGACTTTAGATTCATTTAACCCCTGCACGCCTGAAGATTGGCTGTTTTGGACCCTTCTTGTATTTCCTTCATGTGTATATAGTATGTCTATGACAGGCTTGTTCAGTTGTGGAGAAAAAGGTGTGTATTTGGAAGATATAGATATGAATTTTGCTTTGGTGGCTTGTATCATCATGAAGGAGCTAATTCAAGAATGCAGTTCAATAGCCTATTTTACATGTCAGCTTGAAGAGTCATTTAACCTTAAAAATAACAATGCACCTATTTCGAGGAGCTAATGAATACTATATCTGCCCATGCACCTCTTACAGGTAACCAGCTGTGGTGCATCTTCAGTCAATCAGCAGGTAGCTTCTGTTACTTCTGCCACAGTGAAGTAAAGCTGGCTAAGAGGGTCTAATTATCATACATTAGATCACATGCATCTAAAACCAAGGGGTCCACATATGGCTCGGAATAAGGCTGATAACCGAGTTGTGGAAAAATCTGCAATTCAATATGGCCCTATTCGGTTTGGGGAACATACCCCAAGTAATCCATAGCATTCCCCTATTCGTAAAGATCTGAATCCACCCATATTCGTGGAAAATCGCTTTCTACCTTTTTCAGTTGTCCAAAGTAAGGGGTTATTTGACATGGATATTTCTAAATATAATATGAGCGAAAAGTATAATTGATTAAATAATTTATGATTGGATTTTTGTTTAAAAATATGCTATCACAGCATAAATGGTGCAATTACCACAACAATCACTGTGTCATGTAGGAAAACACACACGTATCCCATACGTGACTAAGTAACCTCAATAAAAGTTTGGGAATTGCCCTGTATAAATACAGTGAGGGAAAAAAGTATTTGAATATTTGCCCACTGACAAAGAAATGATCAGTCTATAATTGTAATATAGATGTATTTTAACAGTGAGAGACAGAATAACAAATAAAAATCCCCAAAAACGCATGTCAAAAAAGTTATAAATTGATTGTTAGAACCCTGGTAGCTAGGCGAAGCTGTAGCTTTAAGGGCATGTATGTGTGTGGGGTAGAAATATGATAGACAGCAGTTGGGGGAGGGGTTGGGTAGAAAGTTTATAAATAGTTTGTAGTGAAATCTTCAGCAATTTTCCCCAAAATTTGGGTG
Organism: Pelodytes ibericus; assembly: GCA_036172795.1. NCBI lineage: Eukaryota > Metazoa > Chordata > Amphibia > Anura > Pelodytidae > Pelodytes > Pelodytes ibericus. Next base: position 141,411,697 of record CM069860.1, on the reverse strand, counting down.
AGACACTTAGGTAAAAAATTCCTGTTTTATCTGAAGTGTTACCTGATTGACGGCCTGGAGCATGGATGTGGAGGGGATCCTCGCAGCTCTCAGGGCTGAGGCTTTGGTGGATGGTGGCAGGCAGCGTCAGATGCAGTTCTCACGGCTGCAGGCTGCCCCTGCGGGGGACCAGGATGGGGGAAGCGACAGACGCAGCGCCAGGCGGCGCTCCCACCCCCCTGAGAGGTTTAGCCCAGGCCGGGGCACCTCTCCAGGCGGCCAGAGCGGGGCTTCTACGGCCCAGGCCCCGGTGGTAAGTGCTGCAGTGAGGCCCATGCCCGCGGCGGGCGGGCCTCACCCCCCCACCACCCGCAGTCGGGCCCGGAGCGCTCCGCTAGGGGCTCCGGGGCCCATTAGGTCCCATGCGAGGCCCTCTCCTGCGGTGGAGGGGCCTCGTGTGTCAGTGGGCCTATCCCGGTCGCATGGTGCAGCTCGTGCGGAGCGAGCTGCTACCTCGCGATATCAGCCTGTAGCTGATTCGTCCAGGGCTGCCACGAGGTCTAGGGCAGCCCGGATGACCCCCCCTTCCTCCACACGTGACGCAGCGTGCAGCCAGAAGGAGTGGATCCCGTCGGGCACCGCGACATGTAAGTAGGCCGCAGGCCTCTAAACGGAGGGCCATGGGTTTACCTCCAGGCGATGGGGGGCGGGTTGTGGATAGCTGCCAGCGCAGCTATGGCTCTGCTGAGGAGGACAGTGCTTCCTCTACCTCCCCAGCTCCCCCTAGTCACCCCCCTTGGCCTAGCAACATGGTTCCTGCGGTTGGGCCTCATCCACTAAGCGGTGGGTGGTCAGATTTAACAATGCCTTCTTATTTTCAGGATTTCTCTACCACTTTGCACCCTGGCTCCATCCCTCCATCACAGGGGGCAGGAGAGGCGGGGGCTACTACTGCTATACAGCCCTCTGTGGGTCCTGCAGCTGCTATGACTGGTGAGTCTGCAATTCCCTTTTCTTGGGGGGTTGCGCAGGGGAGCGAAGGGGTGCAGGGCCCACAGAGTCAGGCTTGGGCGGGTTTTATGCAAGGTTTGCGCGGTTTGCTGGAACAGGCTCAGGGACCCCCATTGCAGACGCAGGCAGTCAACATTGATTCGCAGGTCGGCGCGGTTTGGGGTTCTCGTGCGGTTACTGGGGGGACGGTTACGCCGGCTGCGTCGGGTACGGTTTCGGTGCCCCTTCCCCCAGCTGTTGTTTCTCAGACCACGGCGGCTAGCATTGAAACGGACCCACTGGAGGGAACTTCAATGATGGTCACCGGGGCCCCCTCAACGGTGATTGACCCTATGGCAACGGTGGCCCCGATGGCACATGGGGCTACGTACATGTGCTGGTCCGGGCCATTGGGGTTACACGTAAAGCAGGAGGTGCGTGAAAAGATTTGGCTCAGGGAATTTGTGGAGATTTACTCGCTCCTTCCCCTGGAGGAGGTCCCTCCTCCTGAGAAGGAGTTAAAGGAATCAGAGAAGGAGAAGGAAAAGTACAGGTACCGTAAGATCCCCAAAACATTTGGGAATTGGGTTCGGGCTTTCTCAATTCTAGCCAGCATTATAGGGGAGAAACCACCCAATAGGTGCTCTGCCCTGTTCTGCTATCAGGACATGATATGGCATGCCTGCAGGGTTTATGGGGGGCTAGGGTGGTGGCGGTACGATGAGCAGTTCCGCCAACGCCTGGCATTACGTCCCACTTTGGACTGGGATCAAATGGACATAGGGCTATGGCTGGCCATCATGACCAGACCCGCTTCTCACCAGGGGGGTTTGTCGTCCTTTCTCGGGGGGGGCCGGTGGGATGGGATCACCCACACCACCGGCCTCTACCCGGCGCAGCGGCAGTTGTTGGAAATACAACGACGGCCAATGCAAATGGGGGGCGGGGTGCCGGTTTAGACACGAATCCTCTGGGTGCGGGGGTGCTCACCCTGCAACCAGATGTTTTAAAAAAGGGAAGTCGGGTGACAGGACAGACTTGGGGGAGAAAGGGGAGGACGCCGGTGGACGTCGGCGCGATGGGTCCATGGCTGAATAGATACCCTAACCGCAGAGCTGCTAACATGCTCCTCAAGGGTTTTACAGATGGGTTCTGGATTCCTTTTCAGGAGAGGGAGGTTCAGCTCTGTTTACGGAACCTGCGTTCGGTAAAAGACTATCCGGAGGTGGTCAGGGAAAAGCTGGGGAAGGAAGTTGCCGCCGGGCGTATGGCGGGTCCTTTCGACCACCTTCCGTTGGCTAATCTGAGGGTCTCCCCGTTGGGCGTGGTACCTAAAAAGGAGAAGGGAAAATTCAGGCTGATACACCATTTATCGTACCACAACGGGGGTTCGGTGAATGATGATATCGACGCTGAAGTATGTAGGGTGTCATACGCTTCGTTTGATTCCGCGGTGCGTATGGTAAGGGCAGCGGGCCCGGGGGCATTGATGGCAAAAACGGATATAGAATCGGCATTCCGGCTGCTGCCGGTTCATCCGGCTTGCCATCACCTATTGGGTTGTCACTTCCAGGGTCAATTTTATGTAGACCTAAGTCTTCCGATGGGATGCTCCATTTCATGCTCATACTTTGAATGTTTTAGCACGTTCTTGGAGTGGGTGATAAAAATGGAGGCGGGATGTGAGTCTATTCTGCATTACCTGGACGACTTCCTTCTGGTGGGCCCCAGGGATTCTTACGTATGTGCTCATTTACTGGGGGTGGTGGAGGCGGTTACCCGCGGCTTTGGGGTACCACTGGCTAGTGAAAAAACGGAGGGCCCGGTGACCTGTCTTTGTTTTTTGGGCATTGAGCTGGACTCAGTAGCGGGTGAATGTAGGCTCCCCATGGATAAGCTGATAGGGTTGCGCGCCGACATCTCGGCGGCCATGGGTCTGCGAAAAATCCGTTTGCAGCAGCTACAGTCGCTCCTGGGCAAGCTTAATTTTGCGTGCAAAATTATGCCGATGGGGCGGGTTTTCAATGGGCGTTTAGCGGCGGCCACGGCGGGCGTGAGCCATCCGACGCATTTTATTAGATTGACCCGCCCTCTTATTGCGGACTTAGCAGTTTGGCAACTTTTTTTTTTGGCAGACTACAATGGTAGGTCGTTGTGGCAGGCCCAGGAGGTGTCAAACAGTGATCTTCACCTGTTCACGGACGCGGCGGGCTCGGTGGGGTTCGGGGCCATACTGGGTAGTCGCTGGTGTTCGGCTCAGTGGCCGGAAGAGTGGCACTCGGCTGGGCTAACCAGGAACTTGGCGTTCTTGGAGCTTTTTCCCATTCTGGTGGCGGTAGTGCTCTGGGGTTCTGTGCTTCGGGACAAGAAAGTGGTCTTTCATTGCGATAACATGGGGGTAGTCATGGCAATTAACAACCTTACGGCGTCATCCCCTCCAGTGATCCGCCTGCTGCGCAAGCTGGTGCTGCTTTGCCTTAAGTATAACATATCTTGTAGGGCGGAACATATTCCGGGTGTTGTTAATGTAATGGCAGACGCACTTTCTCGTTTGCAGTGGGACGTGTTTCGGGCGGTGGCCCCTGGGGCAGATGCGGAGGGGTTTCGTTGCCCGCAGGAGCTATGGAGCCTTGGGTTGGAAGAGTAGCCCAATGGATCAGCCAATCGGTTTCGGCGTCCACATGGTCCCGGTATGGTAAGACCTGGAGTGATTGGATCGGGCTCGAACAGTCGAGGGGTGGTTTCCGTGATGACGCGGACCGCCTGCACGGTTTGCTCTGGCTGTTATGGTCTTGGGAAGCTTCAGGTGCCTCCCCTAATGTTGTGTCGGCTAGATTAGCGGGTATTAGTTTTTGGTTCAAGATGTCGGGCCTGCGGGACGTGACCAAGGATTTCATAGTTCGCCAATCGCTGAAGGGATTCAGGAGGGGGTGCCCCAGGACTCGGGATTCACGGGCCCGGTATCGGGGGCTCTGCTATTAGGTATTTGCCAGACTCTGCCTTCGGTCTGCGTGAGAGGGTTCGAATCAACGCTCTTCCGTTTAGCGTTCACCTTCGCCTTCTTTGGGGCGCTACGGGTAGGGGAGCTGGTCTGCCCATCAAAAAATGTTATAGGGGGGGGTTATGTTTGAGGATGTGATTCGGGAACCGGGTAGCGTTCGGTTCAAAATCAGGCAGTCAAAAACCGACGTCATGGCTAAGGGGTCCTGGGTCACTCTTAGAGAGGTCGCGGGATCTGCAGTGTACCCGGTGGCTTGTTTTGATCTGTATTCCCTTTCCCGTCCGTCATCTGCATTACCTTTGCTGGTGCATCAGGATGGGGTTCCTCTTTCCCGATTCCAGTTCATTAGGGTGTTCAAGTTGACATTGGAGGCCTTGGGTTTAAACAGCGACGGTTTCGGGGTCATTCATTCCGTATCGGGGCGGCATCAGAGGCAGATAGGCTTGGGTTCACTGAAAGGGCTATTCAGCGCATTGGTAGATGGGAATCCCGGCGCTTTCTTTCTTATGTTCGCCCAGATGGCCTAACTGCAGTGTCTTCTGCTTTGTCTTCTCAGGTACAGCATGCAGGAAGGTCTGGCTCATAGGCCATTCCTATATCTTCTGGGCGAGGAGGAGGGCTGCTGTCCGTCCGGGGGGGGAACGTCTGGGATTCCTCTCTTCCTCAGCTGAAGTGCGCTGGATAGGTATCAGGGGTATGCGGTGGGTCCGGTTGTTGCCCGAGCTAGTCCAGTTAGCTAGGGTATTGGGTCCACCTGACATTCTCCTAATTCATCTCGGTGGCAATGACCTAGGCTCCATCCCCGTGCTTGGTTGTGCGAGTTGATAAAGCAAGACCTCGCCAGACTTTTAGTAATATTCCCCGAGGTTCGGCTTGTATGGTCCGAATTAGTCCCACGGAACTATTGGCGCTGCGCCACCAACCAAAAGGCGATGGAGCGCTGTAGGATAAAAGTAAATAGGCAGGTATCTAAGTTTATCCTAAGAGTAGGGGGGTGCCCATTCGTCATCGCATATTTGAAAGGGATGCGGCTGTGTTTTTTAGGAGCGATGGGGTACACCTAACTGAGGTTGGCTTGGATCTCTTTAACTTAGCTCTCCAGGAAGGGTTGGAAAAGGCCATGGCACTGGTGGGGGGTAGCTCCCGCTGATTTTAGGGGGTAAAACAGCGGGGCTGGTGGCGGGGGGAACCTGTCCTTGCCAGTCAGGGTTGTTAAAAAGGTGGTCGTGCAGATGGTGGAAGTTTGGGCTCAGCCCTCCCCTTACCTCAAAGGTGATACATCGCCAATATAGGACGTGCCCACTGAGCTATGGTTTCGGCTAGTGGTGAGCATAGAGGAGAGTAAAAAGGTATGGTGGGGTAAGAGACCCCTGGACAAGGGGGGAGGGGAGTACCACAAGTTAGTACCACAAGTTAGTTATTGATGCCGGTTGCATCAATGAGTTTTTATTGGATTAAACTTGGGGATTGGCAAGGGGGTTCATAGACATTTTGTTAGGCTGTATATATGTTAATAAATAATTAAAATGGTGGCGTGGCTTTTTATACAGTCTAAAAATATATTTTGTGTATAATAAAAGTGCTGTGGCCTATTTACACCAAGCTAAGGTCTCGTGTCTTTATTAGGGGGGAGGAGGTACAAGGTATGGTTTTTTGGGAGCTGTAATGATATGCACTATCCCCTCTACAACATACATGCACTGCACACCTAGCATGGAGCTGCGCTGTCTATTTCTATAGTTTGTGTGCTCCAGACAGCACACAAACCCGGGAAATACATCCAGGAGACAGACGGCAGCTGCGATTTCGGCAACAAAGTCGTATACTTTTCATTCTGGTCGAAATGGCAATAGAGTGAGTGACTCTGATGCCGAATTTGCAGCTGTCGTCGGCCCCATGGATGTATCTTGTGTATTTCCGGGGGTTTGTGTGCTGTTTGTTCGCAGCACACAAATCCCTGGAAATACACAAGATACATTGTGTCCCTGAGTGACACGTGTGCTCCGACTGGCAGCACACCCCTGGTCAGATGTCACTTTCTATCCATTATAGCACATTTTGTTTTAAGATATGTATGCCCAGCTATATAATCTTACATTGTCAACATTAAATTTAAATTGTCACTGCATTAACCATTTTTCTAATTTACCTAAATCATTTACCAGTTGCCTAATTGCACATGAACTTCTACCCAGTTACAGATCTTACACTCAACACCTTCTGAAATAGCGCATATCAACAGTCTTAAAGAGACTGGGTCCAAGTACGGATTCCTGAGTAATACTGATAATAAAAATCCCTTATTCTGAATATAATCCATGGAGTATAACTCTATGTTGTCTGTCTGCCTAATCCATTCATCAATTTTAGACTTAAAGATTGCAGTTTATTAATACACCTTCTATGTCTTAGCCTTTCTTAAATCTAGATAAGCTTTATTTACGGAGCCTGATATATAATTTGAATCAAACAATCAAACAGAAAAATCAATAAAGTTAATGTGTCAGTCTAATGCAAGAATACTGACTGTAGCCAGGCTAGGTGAAATAAAAGTCAGGAGAAATAATATTTAATGTTAGCACACCACACCAGAGCTGTTGTTTATTTTAGAAGCTGACCCCTGTCAGTTAAGCTTACTCTCCTCTTCACACTAATAGACTCCATACTATGCCACTGGTCGTTACATAGAGTTAATCTATCAACATAAAGCTCCAAATACTTGTTGTGCACATACTTTTGAGTATGACAGAGCTGGTCATTTGTACCAATAATGTTGAAATATGAAGTGTCAGGGCAAAGTGTAAGTGCGGAATGCAGTGGGATACATTTGCGGTTTGACCACTGCTGGGATGAAGTGAAACAGCATGACTCAAAAAGCTTTTTTTTATATATACGTTTTCATTCTTTCTTATCTGAAAGCATAAGTTAACCTATCGATTACTACAATAAATAGCTCCACCATGTTTGGAATAGTAGAAGCATCATCAATTCTCAACCAGGCCATACGTTTGACAGTAGAAAGGGCATTATATTACCCACTCTTTTCGTTTCATGTACTTTTCCTGTGGTCTTTAAAAGATGCTGCAATGTATACAGTTGATCATCAATAATCCCAATTAGCACTATCAGGTTAATGTATAGAAAAGGTTGTAAGCTCTGTCCCCTTCATGTGACATCATCATAATGTACTGTAAAGAACTTAATTTACGGTTCATTATAATTCAATATTTATATTGGAATATCTTTGAATTGAAAACTTTCAGATACTAAAACACAACAGATTGTTCTCTGGCTACATTATGGGTCAAATTGATGTGACAGTATGGCTTATGGAACCTAATAGTTAATTTTGATTATAAGATGAACACCAGGTATTATTAGCAAAAACTGAAATCAGTTTTTTGCTTGCATGATAACAGCAAGAGCAATCACAGGCAGTTAAGAGGTTAAGCACAATTGAAATAAAATCTTCATCTCCGAAGATAATGTTTCATATTGCTGCATTGCAGATTTCCCTAGAATTCCCTAAAACAGAACACATCCCTGCCAAAACTGATTTACAATGAGGTGATCTATTTCAGAACAGATCCCTCTTTATACTATAAGCTTAATTTATCTAAGGAAACCTATCCTGCATTTATCACTTTCTAATGACTGCTTCAAAAAAGGCCTTTTGGTAATGTCATATTCATTAATCATCATCTGGAGGTATTAAGTTAATGGTCAATATGGACATGAGTATGCTTTGGATGGATATAGGCAAAGGCAGGATAACCTTTATGGAATCATCTTCTAGAACTGCAAAACATTTTTCTCCTATTATCATGGCTTAAAAATCATTACAAATATTAATTCTTTCATGTTGGATGAATGAATTTGAAAAACAGGCGTCTTTGTGTTTCTTGTTTTGTGTGAAGACAAACTACAGGTGCTTCCTATAAATGTTCTGGACAAATAAATTCTTCAGAAAATGTTTGCCCCTATGTCACCGGTCTTTCACATCTTAAACATTGGCACTGTCAGCAAGTCCCTCCCCACACAAGAACCACGGGGCATAGAGTTGGCCAAAAGTTCCCCATTACCCATGCCTTCATACTTCATGACTAAAAGGTTGCCATCCACAATCCTAACATGAACAAAGAGACCACAGGTGCTCAATTTCCTTGCCTCTAAAGTCCTGCCTTATTAAATTAATAAAGAAGCCAGTTGTGTTCACTAACCTTGCACCTTATGCCACCTATGCCCACCTCTGATAGGCAAACACTGTAAAGACAAGCTTTAGACTTACCCACAGTCATTTCAGAGTGGTGGACCATGGTCACATGCAGGGCCGGTGCAAGGATTTTCGTCTACACAGGTGAAGGTGCATTTTGGTGCCCCCCTGCTCTGATCCGCCACGCCTCCCACACCATTAAGCCTCCTTACATTATATATATATTAGTTACACCAATTCACACATAACCTGAGACACACTATTTTGCCACTCAATATGCCAGTATTCAGCCCAGGGGTCCTCAAACTTTTTAAACAGGGGGCCAGTTCACTGTCCCTCAGACCATTAGAGGGCCGGACTATAGTAAAAACAAAATATTTGAACAAATTCCTATGCACACTGCATATATCTTATTTTGCAGTGAAGAAACAAAACGGGAACAAATACAATATTTAAAATGAAGTAAAGTTAAATCAACAAACTTACCAGTATTTCAATGGGAATATTATGCCAGTCAGAGCCCAGTAATATTATGCAAGTCAGATGCCCTAGAATAATATGCCAGTCAGAGCCCAGTAATATTGTGCCAGTCAGATGCCCAGGAACATTATGCCAGTCAGAGCCCAGTAATATTATGCCAGTCAGAGCCCAGGAATATTATGCCATTCAGATGCCCAGGAATATTATGCCATTCAGATGGCCAGGAATATTATGCCATTCAGATGCCCAGGAATATTATGCCAGTCAGATGCCCAGGAACATTATGCCAGTCAGAGCCAGTAATATTATGCCAGTCAGAGCCCAGGAATAGTGTGCCAGTCAGAGCCCAGTAATATTATGCCAGTCAGATGCCCAGGAATAATATGCCAGTCAGAGCCCAGTAATATTATGCCAGTCAGATGCCCAGGAATATTATGCCAGTCAGAGCCCAGTAATATTGTGCCAGTCAGATGCCCAGGAACATTATGCCAGTCAGAGCCCAGTAATATTATGCCAGTCAGAGCCCAGGAATATTATGCCATTCAGATGCCCAGGAATATTATGCCAGTCAGATGCCCAGGAATATTATGCCAGTCAGAGCCCAGGAATATTGTGCCATTCAGATGCCCAGGAATATTGTGCCAGTCAGATGCCCAGGAATATTGTGCCATTCAGATGCCCAGGAATATTGTGCCAGTCAGATGCCCAGGAACATTATGCCAGTCAGAGCCCAGTAATATTATGCCAGTCAGAGCCCAGGAATATTATGCCATTCAGATGCCCAGGAATATTATGCCATTCAGATGCCCAGGAATATTATGCCAGTCAGATGCCCAGGAATATTATGCCAGTCAGAGCCCAGGAATATTGTGCCATTCAGATGCCCAGGAATATTGTGCCAGTCAGATGCCCAGGAATATTGTGCCACTCAGATGCCCAGGAATATTGTGCCAGTCAGATGCCCAGGAATATTATGCCAGTCAGATGCCCAGGAATATTATGCCAGTCAGATGCCCAGGAATATTGTGCCATTCAGATCCCCAGGAATATTATGCCAGTCAGAGCCCTGGAATATTATGCCAGTCAGAGCCCAGGAATATTATGCCAGTCAGATGCCCAGGAATATTATGCCAGTCAGTTCCCAGTAATATTATGCCAGTCAGATGCCCAGGAATATTATGCCAGTCAGAGCCCAGGAATATTGTGCCATTCAGATGCCCAGGAATATTGTGCCAGTCAGATGCCCAGGAATATTGTGCCATTCAGATGCCCAGGAATATTATGCCAGTCAGATGCCCAGGAATATTATGCCAGTCAGAGCCCAGGAATATTGTGCCAGTCAGATGCCCAGGAATATTGTGCCATTCAGATGCCCAGGAATATTGTGCCATTCAGATGCCCAGGAATATTATTCCATTCAGATGCCTAGGAATATTATGCCAGTCAGATGCCCAGGAATATTATGCCAGTCAGAGCCCAGGAATATTGTGCCATTCAGATGCCCAGGAATATTGTGCCATTCAGATGCCCAGGAATATTATGCCAGTCAGAGCCCAGGAATATTATGCCAGTCAGAGCCCAGGAATATTATGCCAGTCAGAGCCCAGGAATATTATGCCAGTCAGATGCCCAGGAATATTATGCCAGTCAGTGCCCAGTAATATTATGCCAGTCAGATGCCCATGAATATTATGCCAGTCAGAGCCCAGGAATATTATGCCAGTCAGATGCCCAGGAATATTATGCCAGTCAGAGCCCAGGAATATTGTGCCATTCAGATGCCCAGGAATATTGTGCCAGTCAGATGCCCAGGAATATTGTGCCATTCAGATGCCCAGGAATATTATGCCAGTCAGATGCCCAGGAATATTATGCCAGTCAGAGCCCAGGAATATTGTGCCATTCAGATGCCCAGGAATATTGTGCCAGTCAGATGCCCAGGAATATTGTGACATTCAGATGCCCAGGAATATTGTGCCATTCAGATGCCCAGGAATATTATGCCAGTCAGAGCCCAGGAATATTGTGCCATTCAGATGCCCAGGAATATTGTGCCAGTCAGATACCCAGGAATATTGTGCCAGTCAGATGCTCGTTATACCTCCCTCCTCCCCCCTTCCCAAGACCCAAGAACTTACCTCCATGCCGCTGTTCAGGTCCGTGGCTGAGAGGGAAGCGCTGTGCGCTTCCCTTCTGCTGGCTTCTGCTGGCTCTGACATTCAGGCAGTGTGCAGACACCTTTATTGGATCCCAATTTTCATTGGTCAAGTGTTAAGTACACTTTTGGTTCAGTTGCCAAATTTCATGCAGATCTTCAGTAAGGAATTCTTCAGGTTGCTCCCAGGTCCTAGTATTATACAAAACACATCTCCTGTGACATCCCCATATATTTAATATATAAACTTAGGTACAAAAGAATAAAGCAGATTTCAGTTAAGCTTCCTCAAGCACATTGCATATGATGGTATCTTATTATATTGATGTAAAATATTGTTTTACACATTGAAAGATTACTTGACTGAAAACACTCTGCTGACATTATTTAAACATATTCATACCCTATATATTAGTCTAAGGCATGTTTTGCCTCCAGTACAAACATTTAACATTGAAAACTAGGATTGCTGTCAGTTTGAGCATGTGGAACATAAGTCAGAAACAGGCTGCTGTTTGAAACTTGTACAATCCTCAGCCATCCAGGATACAAGTTGAATATGTTGAGAGTTGCTGTCCATAGTACCGGACAAACTGTAGGTTGCTGATGTCTGCTGTAAGGGTTAATAAATCCCACAGATTCACTGAATAGAATATTCATATCCCTAGCCCTCCTCTTTGAACATTGTAGCATCTAAACACCTGCATGCTTTGTCCAAACCTAGCCCTTTATATCTGTATACAGAACAGTATGACTTCTCTCCCAGCTCCTGGGATGGCTTTGTTAACAAGTGCCCTCAGGAACATTTCTTTCACTAGCTCATGTCCCTGGTTGTTTGAAATGTATGTAAGAACACTGTGCATTTGCTGGCTAAGCAGCCTCTCCAGACTCAAAGCTTGCAGGTGCTCCCTATACACACTCAGACCCATCAAAACAAGCTACAAGCTTGACACCTCTCGGTTCCTCAGCTCTTTGTGTGCCTAGCAAAGCTGTGATCGTAATGCAAAACATTCAACTTTTAACTTCTTCTATGATCATAATCTCTTGTAATTTAACCCTGTCACTTTCTAGAAGATTTGTTAATTAGTATGATTCAAGCATCATCCAGTTCTTACAGTAGGGACGTTCAATTTGCAGCCAATGGGCCAAATGTGGCTCTTCTGTCCTATAAATATGTCGTTTTGTTTGTATAGAGTTTATTGCGTTGATTTAAACAGTTTGTACTGCTTTTACCATAGCTAACATGTTTCAATGGCCAACAAGCTATTCCTCATCTATCCTGTTTATAGATCAAGCGGCAACCCTGGACTCTCCATATTAAATCAAAAACTAGGCTCAATAGCAAAGGTTGTTGAGTCCATGTGCCTATTTTATGCAATAAACCAAGTTAAAAATCTCAAAGTGCCATTCTTCCCTTTGTCAAGTCTCTGATTCTTATTCCAGACTCTCTTCCTCTTAGTTTCCTCTTCTCCCTGTTTTTTGTTACCTTTCCTTTAGTTGCTCCATCTCCCTATCTCCGTATTCTTCACATCTCTCTATATATGATGATGGGTACAATGCCGTCAGATGCTAAGTGTCACCTCAGAGGCTCCTGAGTGCTGAAAGTGGTACCCGTGCCATAGGTTCGCCTTCACGGAAATACGCAGTCTGTAACATAAATGAGAACATTTAGCTGAATGGAATAAGATACTCTTGTTCATTTAACAAATAAGTTAATGGAAAAAGGCAGTATACTATACAATTTACATGCATAGGCCGAGTGCCACAGGAACTGTACAAGTTGAATGTTGGTCAACACTATAGTTGAGAAATGTTGTATTTTCATAAACCAACAGTGAAAGATGTAGACATCTTTGTTTCATAAAATAATGTTTGAAAAAAAAAAACTATGGGCCAAGTAATATGCTAGGAAGTATTAATCATTCATTTTGAGGCAACTATTTGAGTGTAGTAACTGTGGAATCAATGGCTCAGCATCTTTGGCTTTGCACTAATACAATCCAGCAATCAGATTCATTATACAGGAAAAAAAAAACAGTGGGTTTTTAGTATTTGTATAAATAGATAGATGCTATTACTATTCTGTCTATGCATTGGTGCTCAATCCTTTGATTCTGATTAGGACCTTGGATATACATGCACAGTCAACATGATCAAATTGTGAATTTTGTCTGGACGAATTACGTGGCTGGCTAGTCTGCCAGATGACAGAGCACCTATTTAATTAAGCCTGACCTTGTTAAATAGTATAGGATCTATCCACTAAACAGTGAACTGTGTAGAATTGACAAGGTAACTAAATTTCAGGACAAAAATAGTTAGCATAATAGGTGTAATGGACACGTTTTCCTAATTGACTACTTCGCCATGATTTTTCTAATTCTCTTTTCAATGCACCACTGTTCACTGTTAAGTAAATTAAATGGGAGGGGCTTCAAGGGGTCTATTCACTAAAAGGGGAGTTGCAGGTGAGTTGAGGTGAGATGAACATTTCAACTCACCAGTTTGGCTATACATTGTGCACAGAGAATCCTGGTGAGTTCGCTTGGCAGAGGAAACTAACCAGATTTGTACCTGCACAACATATAGCTAAATTATTGAGGTGAAATATTCATGTCACCTCAACAGCAGCTCACTTTGAATTGAATTGCCCCCTTATATCCTTGTTTTCTCATGTTATTTCCTTGTTTTCTCATGTAAACATGGCATCATTTGGCAGAATCGAGTGTGTGCAGCTCAACCAAGAATAAACTGGACTTAGTATCATGATTTGCCTTGGACCAACTGTGAATCATAACATTTTCTAAGATGATATTCACCTAAAATAATATTAGACTATCGTTAAGCTCTTGTAGATTTCGGAAACTGATGAAAAACACATATTACAAGTTTTTACTTAAAAACTTTGCTGTTTTATGTCACAGACTCTTTTCTTCACCTGGTAAATAAATGTCCTACTTCAGTGAAAGGAATAGAAGTTTGATGGAAAATGTAAATTATCTACTTTTTAATATGATTTGCCTAATTTACTAGCATTAAATCTAGCTCATGAAAAGGAGACTTTTGTTAGCATAGTGAAGTATGTTATACACCAACCCAGCATGCACAAAACACATTCTGCATCTGGATACGGAAAATAGTGAAGGATCGCTGCCACCTATGGGAAAGTATTGGAATGAATACATTTTCCATGATGCAACAAGTTATATTTTCCTTTGCTGCACACCAATGATGTCCTAATTAATTCTGACATGGTATTTCACACTGTCTATTCATTAATTCACTTTTTAGAATGAGAAAGTGTATGATGATTTTGCACTCTTTTGATATATTTTCTTATGTTAGTGTGATATTATTACTATAGTAATGATAAAGTACTTAGCCAATGAAGCTATGAGCATGTATTCTTTCATTTCCAAGGGCATCCGAGAGATCTTACTGTCCAAAATCCAGGGATTAGCATTACCCAATTTAAGGTTATTCATTTTATCCACCTCCAATGATGAAGGCCAAGGTGACTCCACCAGGAACTGGTCCTGTGTGTCAATTGAACAGACTTTACAGTTGGCACCTTAACCTTGGCTAAGGTGCCAACTGTAGAGTCTGTTCAATTGACACACAGGACCAGTTCCTGGTGGAGTCACCTTGGCCTTCATCATTGGAGGTGGATAAAATGAATAACCTTAAATTGGGTAATGCTAATCCCTGGATTTTGGACAGTAAGATCTCTCGGATGCCCTTGGAAATGAAAGAATACATGCTCATAGCTTCATTGGCTAAGTACTTTATCATTACTATAGTAATAATATCACACTAACATAAGAAAATATATCAAAAGAGTGCAAAATCTACCTCACCAGGTTTTGTTTTTTGATCTATGTCTATGATGAATCTGATATTTGATTTGAACAATGGCTGGAGTAATAAAATAGAATTTCTTTCATTCAAAAATATATTGACCATTTTTTGAAATAACAAAAGTCAAGTTTTTCACCTCTCAAACCCCCTTTCCAGTTCACAAACCTTCTCACCATGCAAATTTAACCCTTGGATGACAAACTATGCGCCAGTCATATAATGGCAAGCAGTGCAGTTGCTGACAGTGGACGTTCCTGGCATACCGTGATACAGCTGTAACTGAAAAAGCAGTGCACTATTTTAAGTTAAAGTAAAAAAAAAAAAAAATAATAATAATAATAATTAAAAATATGGACTACTTCCCAAACTTTTTTAGATGTGTAAAAGATTTTTCAAGTGATAGTTAGAAAAAGTGTTGTTTTTTTTACATATTTTATCTTTTTTTTTTATAGTAAATGATATGATATAAATACAAAGAGAAAATAGAGAACGGTGGACTATTGATCACCTAAAAGTATAGTGTCAGTCATGTCCAGCTAAAACTTATTATTAGTAATGCCAATAAAATCTGAAAAAAACACCTGTGTTTGGTGACCGCCCAGCTCGAAAATGAAAAAAAAACCCACTAAGAAAAAAAAAAAAGGTATATCTAAACACAAAAACACCAGAACAGGATAGGGGGCATAGCCCTCAGTACACAAGAAAATGTTTTGTGCCAATCACAAGATAAAATATACATAAATATAGAAGCATAAATAGCAAATTTTATGGTTGGTCATAAAACACAAAAATAATAAATAAACAGAAAAATAGAGATAGAAAAGCGATAAAGCAAAGAGGTCCTTCCTATAAAACCTGTTTAGCTCCAAATTAGAGTGGTATTATGAAGTTTCAGCCTAGGTAGTATATGTAATATATAGTATCAGATCAATTAAACTCCCTTGTTAAGCCTCTTTAACGCTAATCTAAATTAAATTATCCCATATACAATTGAATAGATAAAGCCTTAGGCAGGACAGAGAGGAACACCCCTCTTGGGACCTCTTTGCTTTATCGCTTTTCTATCTCTATGTTTCTGTTTATTCATTATTTTTATCTTGTGATTGGCACAAAAAATTGTTTTTGTGTACTGAGGGCTATCCCCTCTATTTTGGTGTTTTGGTGTTTAGATTTACCATTTTTCTTAGTGGGTTTTTTTTTCATTTTGGAGGTGGGCGGTCACCAAACCCAGGTGTTTTTTTCTGCTTTTATTGGCATTACTAATAAAGTTATAATGAGTTTTATCTGGACATGACTGACACCATACTTTTAGGTGATCAGTTGTCCACCGTTCTCTATTTTCTCTTTGTATTCATATTACTATTTCAGGTTATGCCCCGTTGTTTCTTTTTATGTAGCTATTCTTCATTTCATAAATGATATGATATGATCAAAATAAAGGTATGTAAATACCTTCCGATCTTGAAATATATATATAATTTGAGTGGGTACAATAAAATGAGAAAGAGGAAAATGACAGCTAAACAAAAACACTGCAAAAGTGTTAAAACATTATACAGCATGATTTTCAAGAAGTCCAGTTCCCAAGAGATTAATAAATACGAGTTTGATAATTGCCAACATTGCCCATGTTTGTTAAATCCATGGTTTCCAACATCAGCCATGTTTCCAGCAGTGGCGGATGCTTCATATGTGCTAGGTGTGTGCTGCACACCTAACACGGAGCACCCGCGCTTGTATTTCTGGGGTTAGTGTGCTCTGAACAGAGAGCACACAAACCCCAGAAATACATCCGGAAGAGGACGCTGCGTTGAATTCGGCAACAGAGTCACTCACTCTGTTGCCAATTTAACAAGCACGAAAAGTATACGAATTTATGGTGTTTTATGGTGTTTTCATGGTGTTTTATGGAGAAACGTTCCAGCATTCCTTGCTTCACTCCTTTGTCAACATATTAGCCTTTCTGAAAAGATCACACAGATAGGGATCCTCAATGATTTACTGCTTAACCCATATGTCATAGAGAATGCATTTAGGATTCTCAGCCAGTCTAAATAACACATAGCAAAATAACTGCCCAGTGAAATAAATCCTTATTTGCTGTATGGCGAGGTAATGGGGCTTACAGTTTATGTATAGCTGATCAACATAATGAAGCAAAGAATTCACTAACACAGCAACTAAAAATGAAACCATGCATCAATAACCTTCTGCCAACATATATGTTTCATATCACCAACTGTCAGATAAGGAGGCAGAAGTTTTCTCTTTTCACTTGTTTTTTTTTTATATAATTCTTTATTTTGTAGTTTATAGAATTTAATAGCCAGAGATACATTTCTCAGGTCATCAATATAGCGTGATTGATATATGTTTATATATATATATATATATATATATATATATATATATATATATATATATATATTGATAGGTTATCAATATATGGTCATCAATATAGCGTGGGTACAGTTTCGATTTTGGTTTGATGTGCCTGTATGCCAGTAATGTGTTGTGCATACCACAGAACTCAATGTGGCATAAATGTTTGCTAGAACACCAAACTAAATGATTGTCCTTTATTCCTTTTTTTTTTTTTGCACTTTATGGCCATTAGTTACAAGTATTTTCACACTTTATACTCGCTTTACAATAGCACATAATATAAATAGCTTGTTAGGACAATGACTGTGTGTGTCACAATATGTAGCTTTAATAAAAAGTGCATCGCTTCTAGAACCACAGGAGGAATGGTGAGACTAAAGAGCGAGATATGATGAAGGGAGACAAGTGTTTAACTAATTACCTTAATAATTATATCGGCTCAGATGTTACAGTTTAGCATGAAGGCATTTCAGTTATTGCAAAGGAATTCTTTGCAGCAGAAGCTTTTCCTTAAAGGAAAATTACTACAAAAATGACAACTTGTTTTTTTTTTAATTTAGAATAATGCAAATGCCATATGCTTGAAAATTAAATAAATGAAAATTAAGTAATGCCTAAAGTATCTGCAGACAACCTATTTATATAGATATTCATATATTTATTTGTGAATATATATATATGTGTGTGTGTGTGTGAGTGTGTGTGTGTGTGTGCATAGGTTCTCTGCATATACACATACACACAAGTGTCACGTCCAGGATTTAGGGATTACCCAGTTGTGTTTAACTAAAACTTTTATAAGTATACTTGTTTAAAGACAACAGAGTAATCTTTAACTCCTGGACTTGTAGAGGGTCGTGAGGACTCATTTGGGAACCACTGGCATCCTCTATGCCATCCTCATGGTCCTTTGTCTGTGGTAACTGGTAGAAGCTTACCATTTCCTAAATAGCAAGCATGTTAGTATGAAATGACCGGTATCTCAAAAAACATGTTAACTTCTTCCAAGGATATTGTTACATGAAATACAGCTCTGGATTGCTTAGCAAATCCTTCAGCTTTTCTTCAGTTGATGTTATACTTAATGGGCAATAATTTCCCAGCAAAGTTAGCTTTAGTATAACATGAATTAACTAGAGAAATCCTAGCATTGCTTCAACACAACCATAAATGCTACTAAGTGATAAATGTCTAAACCCCCTGGTTGTCGGGAACAGAACAGTAGTCAGGAAGCCAGAAAACAAGAGCGTTGGAGAACAATCCAGGTCACAACAGCAAGCAGAAGTTCAGCAGTACAGACAAGTACAAGACACTGCATACAGGACCTTGGGGACTGAAATTAAGGTTTAGATAGGCTGGCATACAGCTGCTGTTGAAAATGAGGAGGTTATGTGACCAGAACCCATGTGATGAATTGATAGTGCAAAAGGCAGTTATCACACAGCTGCACAGGTAGAGGCAATGCATTGTCTGTAGGTCACATGTGGAACTGCAACAGTAAGCATTAGAAAGGTGGTGTGATGGCTAAGAATATGGATTCGCTTGGCGAGGGCCGCGTGTTCAAATCCCACTGCAGCTCACATCCCCAATATATGTTTTAGCCTCGTCCTTTGCTACATTATGTTGATGGGGATGGGACTTTTCATCACGGCTGCTTCGGCACAGCCGCTTCACCGCCGACTCTACACAGCAAGACAGATCGTCTCTGGAGATTTCATCGCTAAAGGTAAGTATTTTAGCTATTTTACTTTGGTTAGAATTAGGGTTTAGGGGGTTAATTTTAGTATTAGGGCTTGGGGGTTAGTATAAGGGTTAGAATTAGGGTTTAGGGGGTTAATTGTAGTATTAGGGCTCGGGGGTTAGTATTAGGGTTAGTATTAGGGTTTAGGGGTTAATTTTAGTCTTAGGGCTCGGGGGTTAGTATTAGGGGTCGGGGGTTAGTATTAGGGTTTAGGGGGTTAATTTTTGTGTTGGGGTTCATTTTAGTGTTAGTATTGGGGTTTAGTGTTTAGTGTTAGTATTGGGGTTTGGGAATCATTTATCAGGGGGGGTTATTTTCTTTTTACTTGTACATTTGTAAGAGCAAAATTTCTAACTGCCGCGCTGAACTGTCAGCGATGAAGATGCGGCGCGGAAGTGTCCTAGACCCTATGTTGATGGCTTACAGAAAGAGTTACACAATAAGAATAATTAGAAATACATGTGTAGATGAAAAGATTGCTACTTTCTGTGTGGTCATTAAATATAGGAAAAAGGGAAGGAACATAGTGACATATATATGTGATTCAATAAGTTGCTTCTGCATCCTCTATATTAGTTTGTACACAAACATGAGAGCTATGGGACTTAATATACTTTGCTCTACTTTATCAGAACCCATTAAACTCCCCCTCTCCCAAATCAAATTGGGACAGATAACCATAGCACTGCAAAGGCAGGTGTCACAAAGTGAAATACTGGCTTATGTACCATAACTCTATACGTTAAAATTGTTAGTTAGTTATATTCTGTTAGTGTATTGGTTTATGTGTAACGTTTAATTCTGTGAGTAGACCACTCTGAAGGTTTATAATGTGACAGTGACTCCAATAGTTTACTCCAACATCCATTGTTCTGGATTAACTGGATTAACTGGTAAACTGATTATGTTGTGTACATTACTGTGTGTATTGAAATTAGGTCTACTCACTCTATGTTAATTCCTATTTGGTTTGCAGTCTGAATGTCTAATGTTTTCCTAGCCCCAGTTAGTTGGAGAACTATGTTTATGTGTGTATGTCTTTATATAAGTCTGTGTTGTTTGACAAATAAAAGAGTTGTTCTTCTTGCTGTACCTAACTGCTAGTAGTCTCCTGTCTGCTATTTGGGTACAAAGAGCAAGGGTCCAGGAAAGACTTGCTGGGTGAATGCAGAGGGTCTACTTCGTCCGGTAGATGGTCCGTTACAGCAGGAAAGAAACACTAATTTGAAAATAAACTAAGAAGCAGTTAATTGTTTTACATTTTAACATTTTTATGACAATGGAAGCACAAGGAACATCATGAAAATTGCTTACAATTAGTGGCAAAGGATATACTTGGTACATCCTGAAAGTGATCTAAGCTCAGACGGTGTTTCTGCAATGCCTCGAAATTGAAGCATTTGCCAACACAGAAATCTGCCTCGGGTCAAAATGTGACCACTCTCCAGAGCAATCATACTCACTATATTGAAAGGCATAATGCCTTTTTAATATGACACCGCCCTTCTGTGGGCAAGAGCTTCGGAAGTAAATGATGATCACTTTGGTCACTCAGGTAGTGTTGCCAAAAGGCACACAGCAACATCTTGTCAAATAAAAAATAAAAACATGTTTTTGTTTAGTTAGCCTGACAGCTAGGGTTAGGATTATGGTGACATAGAGTTAGGGGTAGGTTTAGGGTTGCAATGTCACTATAGGTAATTTTGCAGAAACACTGGTTAGAAAAAAGCAATACGTTAATTACCGTTATTGCCCTATAATTTGCAACAACAAAAAGATAACAGAAAAACATGAAAACATTTTTTTAAATATTACAATCTTTTTAGCAGTTTTTTTTACATTTTGTAGATGTGTAAAAGATTTTAATAGCCATAGAAAGTTTTGTTTTTTTCATTTTCCACCAATTTTTTTTTGTAGAAAATGATATGTTTAAAATAATAGTATCTAAAGAAGGCCTATCTTATCCTGAAAAAAAACAATATATAATTTGTATGAGTACAGTAAAATCGTGTGTGATGCATTTATAGAAGTGTTTAGGTTTATCTGCATTCTTAATTCTTATTTAGCAGGTTATTGCCTTCAAATTACATTTGATAGCATTTCATATAATTCAGTAAAAAAAAATAAAGGGTTTATATATGTAAATTAAACTTTTATCTTTCCATTTTCATTGGAATGAAGAGACGGGAGTAGTATTTCCTCTGCCCCTTGGTAGTTCAAAGAACAATGTAACAGTAAAAATGTCAGAAATCCACAATCCTGGATCGAATCCCAGAAATGCAACTCAGTAAGTGAATGCCAAAGCCAAACTATTATATGGCAAATGTTATGGATGTCATTTAATCCTTGCCCCTTTCTGACTTTGACCTGCTTTTTCTAATGTGTAATTTATGGTTTGCGCATCAACTTACTGTTGCAAGGATCAGCAAACACAGCCAATATGTTAGATCACTGTGTCTGAATGAAAAATTACAGCCCACCCACAAAAATGCTAAAATATGACATTTATTGACTAGCTATTCTAAAAAAAGAAGATTGGAAATAAAAAAAATAAAAAAAATCATGATAAGAAATAAATAAATGGGAGATTGATATTTACCTGCCTAGAGTGTGATGACATCTGAAACAATAAATTCATTAGTCAAAAATATTAATCAAAATGGCACATATGCAACCTATTTAATAAGCAGTCTACATTGTGTGTGTCTGCATAATATTACTAGTCATATTTTACACATCAAATTTGTGGCTTGGTGAAACCAAATAAATCAACAATTTCTTAAGATTAATTTTGTCAAGGTAAATATGAAGTTCGAAGGAATACCAGTATTTTCTTAAGGAAGGAAAACAAAGTTCAATATTTTTGACTTCATGTTGTTGGATATGTTCGTAATTATTATTGATTGGAACTGGAAACATATATTGTGGAGAATGATTATTGACCAAATATTTGCTTAGAGATGGGAATTTTGTGATGGAAACCAATTGTGTTTTCTGTAATAAGAACTGAGAGAACCAGTGATGCTTTTATTCAGCAATATTTATTTTCTTAGACAAATGGATGTAAAACCTGCAGGCAGATTTTAAATTACAGGGCCTGCTGAAATTTGGGGAGTGGAGAAAGGGTCTACATTTCTGTAATGCTGTACATAAAAGGTGCATAATAGAAATCTGCCTTTGTAAGAGCACTTGAACTTGGAAAATTAGTTCTAATTATTAATACTTACCTTACAACTACCAATAATTACTTCTATTTCCATGGAAACCATTATGCTCAAAGAATCGAGAATACATTTCCATACTGTTTGCACTAAAATAAGAGTGCAGTCTGTCCTGTGGTGGAATCAGATATGAAGAGTTCAAAGTATTTTTTTCTGATCTGATGTGACGTCAAGGGGAGTTTGCTATGGTATGATGGTTAATGAAAACACTTCTATTTTCATAGTTTTGCAAAGCACCAAGAAAGCTTAGTTGGTTAAGGGTAACCTTTGGAGTTAGGTTTTCCATAAGGTAAACAAGATATAAATGCCTGCATTGCTTTTTTTTTTTTTTACAACGTTAGGAGAACTGTAGACAAACTTCTATTGCCACCTAGCTCTACCATGCCCAATTATATCAAATCCATAATCCAACTAAAAAGAGCTTTCTCTGAAAGTGAGACTAAACACACTATAAGTACTTTTAAATAGAAGGCCACTTCAGAAGTGATGCCCAATACTTTTAAAATGTCACTTCAGAATTGATGCCCAATACTTTTAGATGACCACTTCAGAAGTGATGCCCAACACTTTTAGAAGGCCACTTCAGAAGTGATGCCCAACACTTTTAGAAGGCCACTTCAGAAGTGATCCCCAATACTATTAGAAGGCCACTTCAGAAGTGATGCCCGATACTTTTAGAAGTCTCTTTGTGACACACGCCAAAGATGGAGATGGTCACTTAACTTTTACAAAATTGGTAAATAATCTTTAAATGGTGCAAAATCTGTGCACCTTTGAAGTAATAGCTTTAATAAGGTGGAGATGTCTCTCTCTCTAAGAGGCATATAGGATACTTGTAGAAGGCTGAAATCAAAATCAACAACAGGCGGTGATAATATGAAAAGTTATCCCCCTCACTATTTCTAGTTCAGTGCTGTGATTCTCATGCCCTGAGTAGCAGGATGCTTGATGCTGCCCATTCCCTGTATTTTTAGTGACGCAAAGGTAATTTTTTTAAAAAGAAGAAGAAGTAAAGTCAAGAAGGTAAAATGTAGTGCAAAACACTAACTGATAACTTATAGGTTTTTATTCACTACAACTGTTCTAATGTAGTTTGAAATTCCCCTTTATGTTTTGTACATAGTAATGCATACACTGTTGCCACTATACATGTTAATGTAGCATAACCCCTTGTGTATTTTGCACAGAGACAAGTATCTCAAACTCTCCCCCAAGTTCAGCTAATCTGACGTGTGCTTCCCTATATAAATATTCCAAAACAAAATTAGAGTGGACGATCCTCATATAATTTCATATAATTACTACTGTTAACTTAACAATAGCTAAAAACGGGATATCTTCAGTGGTATCTGAATGGACTATTATTAAAGTCCAAGTTATTTCCCAGTGTAAGATGGAGAGAGGGATTTCATTCCAATCTACTTAGAATGAGACAGACTTACACATCGGAATGAGTAGGTGCATAAGTTGCAAGATGAAGAATTATAATATGAAATAATACTGGATCTCTTCTTTTAATCGAAAGGTATTATGCAAATTCAATTAGGCCTTGGATGCACGTTAAATCTGGGTTTAACATGTGGAAGAATTTTAGTTAACTGATACCACCAATGTGCTCCTTCCCTGGGTGGTGTCTAGTCTGCTAACATAGCATTTTCAAAGGTAGAATATCTTAAAATAATTTGAATGATTGTCTCATGTTATATGATGTAACAGATTTATGTGTATACAGTATTTATATATTTTGACAGCTTTATAATAAAAAAAAGATTTGCACTGCCAACCAAAGACCAAGTGGCTCCTGCACTCTATCAACCTTGAGAAAGTTTAACTCAAATGCGATACATGGGTTTTCATATTAAGCCAACCAACACTTATAGCTCAGGTCTATTCATAGAACAATAATCTATGGTGTACTGACAACTGAATACCATAAAATAGCACTAATAGATGGGGTCATGTTTATGCCACTCAGTTGGCTGAGGGTTATGGAAGCTGTAGTGCAATACCAATGACGGGGTTCCTGCCTAACCCTATTTTAGAATTCAACCCTTATCATATATTTTACACTAGCTTGACGAATAGAAGCTCAATCAGTTAGGATTACTTCTTGGTAGTTTCCATGGGAATATGGAGTCTTTCCCAAGCCTAATTGGCAATGTTATAAGTTGATGTTGACAGTATGTGATACAGACATACATTAGATTGATAGGTAAGAAATTGTAGCAGGAGTCCCTCCTTCCCTACTCTCATAAAAAAAAGTTTGTATTGCTTGGGTGAAAGTGAACACGAATAACATCCTGTATATGATTTGGGTTATGTCTTGTGTTAGTTTATTTTTTAAAGGTATATTGACCAAGAAGCATTATTATTAATAACCTACATAATGCAATGCTTTACACAGGTTTGACAAAGAATCCAAAATTTAAGACAGTATTATTACCATAGGCTAGTTGGTATAGAGTTTTTTTATTCTAGATTTGTTATTTTTACAATTGTTTTGGTTTGTCTATTGTACTGCTCTGTGGACCATGATGGGGCTTTATAATGATATAATAATATAGGATTAGTTGGTACTTTGCTAGAGTTCATAATCTAGATGACTATTTCTACACGCAATAAATCAGTTACACCTTTTTATGTTTGCTAGTTTTATGTAGCCAAATGATGTAGAAAATAATTCATGTTGATATTCTGCATTCATTATAATTTGTAAGGATAACTTGCATCATGTATATATCATTGTTTTCTTATGTACAGATGAGTGTGTTGGTGGGATCTATTAGCTGTGGTTGTATAATAGCAGACAATGCAGACTTTTAGAGGTAACCAATTGACAGGTCTGACAAACGGGGATTTCCTTTTTCATCTCCAGAGATAAATTTCAGCAGCGATTGAAAAATCTATAGAAATGTTATCTTATTATCATGCATGCAGATGGAGCAGTCATAGAATATTCAACTAGGTCTATACTCTATACAGTTGACTGTAATGAATTAACAAGGGAAAAATCAAGCAATTTTCTTCCAATAACCTATATTTCTTGTTCAGCTATTAATGCTGGATTTTACTACTCCATTGTCAGATTAACATAGTTCACTCTTTAATGAACGAATGCCATTATATTTATTATAATTCACTATTATAAGTCTCTACAGAAGATAGCTCCGATGCATGAGATTGGAAAGTTGGTCCAGATGGACTTAGTCTCAGAAACCATGATGGAAATGAAAATGTAAAATGTAGAAAATAATTGCTCTAACATACCCCAGAGGAGGTGAGTTGAACATTATGGTTTTGGAACCTAATGGGGCTATTCACTCAGCTTTAGTAAATTCCAGTTGCCCATGCACTCTATGAGAGGCTAAGGTTAAGGCTAAGGCTAAGGTTAAGTTTAAGTTGGGAGGTTGAAATAAACTCTAGTGAGGGGAGTTTAGGTCAAGATGTGTTTTTGAAAAGCCCAAGATGTTTCTCAACCACCATGTTTGAAATTAGAATTTTAGTGAGTAGACCCCACTGTAGTTGTCCCTGCACAATGTATAGTTAAATCAAAGCGATGACATGTTCATCTCACCTCACCTGGAATTCAGATGGGAATTTCAAACTTAAGGCCAAAGTAGCCGAGTTGGAAAAATTCTGCTATTCAGCGTTGTCACACAAAATATAACCCAACCAAGCCTCGGGATTAAGGGATAATTATTTGGTGCCAAAGTATCAAATAGAATTTCAAGCAAAGTGTAACATGTGCTTCTATGTTGTCTGAAAGTAAATAAGTACTGGTGGAGGTTATGCATGAGAAATCCATCCCTAACTGTGTCAGTAGTGTCAGACAGTGTCTTTGTAGTGTGCCTGGTATAGGGTTTCTACCTCCATTGCCACAGAAGTTTTACCAGATACATATAACTGCACACATTGTTTTGCACTGTCATATGTGACCTGAAGAAAATCAGTTCATAATCAGGGAGAGGATGCCATAAGTTATATGGGGCCTGCAAAAATGGTAATCAGCAACAATTTTTGGCTTATAGCCTTTTTGTGGGGAGAGGTGGAGTTGATGGACATACATAAGAAACAATGCTACATTTTCAAACAGCTGTACTGGTTGAGTAAATAAATAAAGAAGTGGACAGCTATATATGTAATATCAGCACTGTATCATTTTCTTTGTGTTGATTTTTTCTCCCACTGACAGAAGGTGGAACTAATGTCAGTTCAGGCTGTATTTTTCACTAGGAGTAGAGTAGGGGGATCATTATACCTGCACCCTCTGCATTGAGATACATCCAGGCGGTTTAGGCCGGAGTTTCCCTATTTGAGGAATTTGTTTTTGGCTTTGTATTTTTCACTATACCCATTAGTAGGATCACCGTTTTATTCATGGACCTTGTGAAACATGCAGAACTATCAGCAATAACATGTAGTTGGTCTACAGTCTTATGCTATCTAATACAGCCCTGGAGTATGCATTTGCCATAGGTTTTCCTAAATAAAATGTAAGTGTTATCATGCTAAGTGAGGGGCCCCTTGACAGCTGGAAGGTTAGACTATCTGCATCCTGAATAATCAAAGCACATGATTAGATATGACATCACACCCAAAACAAGAGCAGGTGTAAAGAATACATCTATTGGCAACTATGGCTACTGTGTGTGGCAAAGTGGGCAAACAGGAAGGAATGTGCCAATCCTTTAAACTTAATATTTTGGGGCAAAAAAAAAATATAGGGATGGCAGCTTGACATCTCTGATTATCCACAAGGATAGAAAATATACAATTATATATTGTTTTTAAAGGTTAAAAAATAAAATAAACCCTGGCATTATTGAGACCTAAATTTTGTGTGTATGCCATTCATGTGGTAAATGGGTAAAACAAAAGATTCAGATGTTTGTGTAGAATGTGTGTAGATGACAGTATAAGTACGGTACATTAAAAACGCCAAACACTATCCTGGGCAAGTCTTTGCCACTCCATCTGCTTTGAACAATATTACCATTATGCTCAGACACCATCATGTTAGAATCTAGACTGAGAATTTTGGGAGCTGCAATCCACAGCTAACTTTTGTAACTCTATCGCCTGTGGGCAACTCTTACCAAGATACTCAGGCACTACAGCTGCTAAGAAGTAAGCTTCCCATAGTTCTAAGTCAATATTTTGGCCAGAACCATTGCAGTCCAAAGAGGCCGGAGTGACAAAGTTCAACATATAGATGGGGATGGGAAGTTTAGTACAAAAAAGGAAGCAGAAAAGAGGAATAGAAGTGGCACAGAGAGAATAGGGAATTGTAAAAAAATAGACAAGAATTAAGTTGGTTTTGTGCTCATGGGACAAGTACTTCCATTGTATAGTTTTCAGTAACTCTATCTAGCCTGGCTGAGAAGGAGAAAGAGATGGGATGTTTCTATAGGTAGGAATAACCTCTTTCGCTGTGTTGAACAGGAGTAGAGTGAAGGATTTTTTATATCGGGTAAATGAAACAGGAGTATGATGGAGAAGAATTGTAGCTGGAGTTGCTGGGGATCTTGCACCTGTAATCTGAACAATTGTGTCTAAGATCACATCCCAGAACAGTTTAATTAGCAGCTAGTACCACCAGAGATGGTGTAGATCTCATTTGTGTAGTCTGCACATCCAGCAGACATCGGGTATTGTTGGATTGATGGCCTGGAAATTATCTGGTGTTCTCTACCAGTTGGAAAGTAATTTTTATGAATTTTACTAGTGATGGGAGTGATGGGAGTTAGAAGGAATATATGTTGCCACTATTGGTCAGAAAGCTGGACATTACTTATGTTTTCCCTCTGTTTAATGAAAGCAGGGAGCGGTGTGGTAGAATGACAAGTTTTTGTAATGAGGATATGTACTTTTTAAGCTGGTGGTATTGAAATCAGGGAGTAGGTGAAGAGAACTAAGTAGTTGCTGTCAGATAGAGCAATAGAATTCAATGTGGAAATTCCATTTTCTCCTTTTAAAGTAGGGTAAGAACATTTCCAGGTATATAGGTTGACAAAAAGATGCCCAAATATTTGAGTGCAGAAGTGCACCAGACAAGGGGAATGGAGGTTTTCGGTAGGTTAACTGAAGCAGCAGGGAGAGTAATATTCATGATCTCAGACTTAGAGAGGTGATTTTTAAGTTGAAGAGATATCTAAACTTATAGTTGTGAGCCTGGTGTTGGGGTTTGAAAAAATTAATAGTACTATTAGAGATTTTAAAAGGTTGGAGGAAAAGGTCCATTGACCTTCACTTTGGGTGTGGGGTGGGAGTGCAGTTTATCTTAAATTTTCCCCTCTCACATTTCTGTTATGGTCACTGTCATGAAATGGATTTGAAGATCCACTGTGACGGGGGTTCTTGGAGGGGCCTGGCAGCCAGAAGACTCCCTGTAGACTATGGACCCTGTCTGTAAATAAATTAGTTTGAGGGTACACACTTTGAGGGCGCCAGTGGACCCCTGTTTTCAACTGGACTTCAAATACAGGCTCATTCAGGATGTGAGCCAAGATGTGTACTTTAGGATTTAAGCCTTTGTCCCATTCACTGTGTTTTCGCCAGGTTAAAATTGTATCCTATCCTGTAAACCCCTGTAATTATGTCACCTTACCCATTGTCTTCATGTAAGTAATTCAGTGTCCTGTTGTACAGTGATGTCACTTAGCAAGTTACTTTAATTGAGTGCACTCTGTATGTATCTGATACCTTTGTATCATGAAAGGTGTGAGGCAGGATTTCCCCATTGTATGTCCTTCTGTTAAACTGATTATATTGTGTTGATTATGTGTCTTACTGTGTGTATTGTAATTAGGTTTACTCATGGTCATTTCTATCTGGATTACTAATGCTGTGATGTCATGTTTATGTGTATATAAGTCTGTGCTGTTGCACAAATAAAGAGAGTTGTTCTTCTTGCTGTACCTTACTGCTAGTAGTCTCCTGTCTGCTATTTGGGTACAAAGAGCAAGGGTCCAGGAAAGACTTGCTGGGTGAATGCTGAGCTGTAATCGGGGGCTAAGGAGGTGATTTCATACAACGGACAGAGGGTCTACTACGTCGGGTAGACGGTCCGTTATAGTCACCTATAAAGTATCAGCAGAGAAATTCTAACTGGACCTGAATTAGAATAAATTACCTATTATTATTAACCTTGTCCTTATCTAAAAATGTTACATTACACTTCTGATATCAAGTACGTTTCGGAAGCTGATATAGACCAGCATTGAAGCAGAATCATCATTCTTTATAATCCTCCAATCTACCCTCTCTAAATAGCTAAATATATAAACACAAATATCCCCTGTATGCGGCTCACTTCCAGCCAGTCCATCTAATTCCAAATATCATTTCACTGACCTGTACCCAACCATGAACTTACAAAAGACCATTTTAAAGTGAAAGTTTATATATATATATAAAAAAAAAAATCAATTCCAAGACATCATGTTCTCTCCATTAATTTTCCAAGGACTCCAACGTCAATTTTTATAAGTCGATAAGTAAAAAATACAGTAATCAAGATATTAAATGCTTTTCATGGACTCAGGATGTAATGAGCCATCCTATGGCAGAGATTAGCTCCATCATTTTTGCTGATCACAAAATGTAACTGTAAAATGTCATAAGCTTTGCTACTATCATTCTGCAGTGAGGACACAGCTCTTTGTTTAGGGATACTCCAATCATACTCCAATGGGTGATCCTGCAAATAAGCAGGAAGTTATTCCCACAGAGAAATGAGGCAATTATTGGACAACTTATTTCAATAGCATTAAAGAAAATTATGGTAAGTATCATAGTTCACATCTGGCTTACTGCAATCAGCTAATATGAGCTCATGCTCAAAAAAAAAAAAAAAAAGATGGGAGAAAAT
Source organism: Pelodytes ibericus (assembly GCA_036172795.1). NCBI lineage: Eukaryota > Metazoa > Chordata > Amphibia > Anura > Pelodytidae > Pelodytes > Pelodytes ibericus. The sequence continues at coordinate 141,381,804 of CM069860.1, read as the reverse complement.
GTATGGGTAACACATGGAAAACCATTTGTTCACAAAGATTTGCATATGTCTCTAGCATTAGAGAGGGTGAGAATAGTGACCATGTTTAACAATTTCTCAGAATTAACATTGAATTGAAGATAAGGAAAGGGCAAAATTGATAGGACAATTGTCTCAGTAATTTATTGTTTATGTGTTAATGTAGTGATAGCAACCCTATGGCACATGTGACACTCGCACACCTCTAAGATAGCACTCAACATGTGCCTACAGTATCACCAGCAATTGTGAAGGATACTTAAAATGCTAGAATTTTAGGCTTACCTTAGAATATATTTGCCAATTTAGTACACAGTTTTTTTCTACTCTGAAGACTTCTGCCTTATTCTTTCCGGATGTACAGCTAACAAGCTCTGTTTGTGTATCCACAGTTTTTACTTGACATCATTATGCACTGGGGTCTATTCACTAGAAAGTTAGTTGTAGTAAAGTTGGGGTGAGATGAATATTTAATCTCAGATCTCACCGCTTGTCTGCTCCATCCGAGAGGAGCAGGCATCAGTGTGTAAAAGCAAGGCGCTGCCGGTCATCTGCTTTTTCTCCATCTTATCTGGCGCATGCGCGCTATGTGAAGAAACATTAAAGCCGGAAATCAAACAGTTAATTGCTTTCCGACTTGAACTCTTCTACAGACAGTGCGCATGAGCTCGATCATCTGGAGAAGAAGCAGATGACGGGCAGCTCCCCTCTTTTAACCACTGATGCCTGCTCCTCTTGGATGAAGCAGACAATCGTTGAGAGCTGAACCTGGCTTATTGCCACAGATGTGGGCTTGGTGTGCCAGTTGTGGCTCACGTGCCATAAGTTCACCACCACTGCCCTAGTACCTCAAGGTCCCCATGAAATTAATGGTGGGAAGGGAAAAATAACGAAGCTGTATTATAAAAACATCACTATTAAGTTTATTTAAACCCTTCACTACAATGGATGTACCAGGTATGTCACTGAAATAAATCCAGTTCACAACACCAGTGTTGCTGAAATGCTTTGATCGGATTAGGCTAGGGTTACGTTTAGGGTTACAATGTCACTATGAGTAATTCTGGGGGGAAATGGTTAGGAAAAAGCAATGGGCTACTTGAACCTATTGCCCTCTAATTCGCAAGAAACAGCAGAAAAACGTAAAATCATTTCCAAACTCAAAATTAGACTCTAGCAGTTTCTTTAATTAGCCCTTTTAAATGTGTAAAAGATTTTTCAAGTAAAAGTTAGAAAAAGTTGTTTTATTAAATGTCCCATCATATTTTATTCTATAACACATGATCAAAATAATCGTAGCTAAAGAAAGTCCTCCTTTACCCACCAAAACAATTTATAACTTGTGTGGGTACAGTAAAAGTGAAAATAAAACTAACCATAACCATATATACTAACCACAAACACCACAGAAGTGATAAATCAGTGATTGTCACGCCAAGGGTATAATATTTCCAAACAGTCAAGCCACGAAACAGTTAATATAAATGTTTATGTACTGTAAAAAAAAATTAAGTGACAGCTGTCAGTGCCCCTGTTTTATTGTGTTTCCATGGAACTACCCTTTTAATAATTTAAACATGTCATGTGATAGACTCCAGTTTTTGTTAATAATCCAGAATTCTCTCCCTTCCGCCAGATATTTTTAAAATCCATGTGTACTCGAAGTGTAGTCCCCCAATATGTATAAAACCCATTTAGACTGATAATACATAATACACAGGGCACAAAAAGGATAATTCCTGCAGTTAGAAATAGGACCATAATGCATTCATAATCCCCAATGCTTCAATTATCCAACAAATGATCAGCGATATTAAAATCAGCATACCTTATGTTAACAATGACACTACAAAAGCTTGCAGCATGTTTCTGTAAGCAACTATTTCCTAGGTTTTTAACCTATATTATAGAAGCATATATATTATAGAAGCATTCAGCTCGGTAAGGAAGGCAGGGGGTTTGCAGCCTCTTACCAATTGATTGCTGCTATGAAGAGCTCAATGACAAAGTCTCTAGTGAGAATGAATGTACAGCTTCTAGTTTTTGTTTTATATGTTTTATTTATGAGTAGGTACACTAAAACAGGAGCAAATTTGGCTTGGAATAAATAAGGATGTATATTTGTGGCACCCTTTTTGCATATTCATGTGTAAAATGAATTTACAATGCTGCATCGTTAATGCAATATTTTCTAATTTTCAAATTACTATATATCCTCGAATGTCATGCATCATATAACTATGCCATTACAGGGCAGTGATGAGGGTGAGGTGAACCAGGCAGTAGCCTTGAGTGCACAAGATAAGCGGGGCACAGGTATTGTCTCTGCTATGGAAGTTTGCCAGCACAGATCACTTGAACACTGCAGTAAGCAATGGATAAAACAAGCACCAGGGCACTGAATTATGGGGTGGTGCTTAGAGAAAAGACCTGTTTCCTCCAATACACCATGATACATGTAAATATATAGAGGGGAGCAATATCGTATTCTTACCTCTGGTGCAAAAATTGCTAGCTAACTACAGCTCTGTTCCATTACCTACCTTATGGCTTGGGCTAAGGGGTATTAGGGTTAGAAGTTAAGGCATACTTTCATGAGGTGTACAGCTAGGTGGGAAACAGGACTGGGAAGTTAGGAGGAACTTATAGGGGATGTCCTCCCATTGGCCATTAATCAATGTACAATATAGAACTTGGTCAGTAATTACATTTTGTCATGCTGACATACAATGTCAGGATAGAAATGCACTTATCTGCTGAGAAAAATGTTAAATATGAATGGCCTATTACATCATGTTAGATCTAGGCATTCAAAAAGAATTGCAAGGGTAGGTGATGCCCTTCCCTCTCCCAAAAGAATGTAACAATTCAATAGTGAGCCTATATTTTGGCTTTGATTTTGACCATTGTATACTAATAAAAATAAAATATACTTAATTTTATTTATTTATAAAAAAAAATGTAATTCACCCTAACATATATACTGAGTAAGAATCATGGGTGATCGAGCAGGTGAGATGGAAAGGTAACTATTACCTATTCCTATAGCAGTTATCCTTTCTTCAACATTACAATAGTTAATAAGTCATTCTATTCACAGTGCCATCGTGTTTCATAAGCTGGAATTTTCTTGGGATCGGTTGCATGTCTGTGACCAGTGATGATGTTGCATCTTATACACATTTGGTATATATTTCATTTTCTAACAAGGTAAAGAAGTCTAGTAGACTGAATCTGATACATAAGAACTCAAGAACAAGAGTGATGCTATTTCACCATTTTATATAGACTTGAGAGCGGAGCAAATCACATGTTCCAACAGGCATACACAAGTGAAAAGTTACTTGGAAATACAAAGTTATAAATATTCTATAAGGTTGAGGCTCGCCCTGAGGCTATTCTAACAATCATTTCATAGCAACCTGTAGATTCAGCAGGCGGTGCATTAAAGGTACAATCATCCTTTGTTTACGTACAGTGATACAGCTCAGCCAATTTATTTATAGATCTAGACCACCACTACGAGGGCTAGCCACTAAAAATGTGTGTTGCAGGTGAGTTGAGGTGAAATGAACACTTTGTCTCACCAACATAGTGGGGGGAACTCACTAGGTGTACAATGTATAGCTAAATTGATTAAATGAATTGTGTTCATCTCACATCCACTGACTTGCAACTTGCCTTTTAGTGATTAGACCCTTCTATGTTGGGAAATATGTTTCCGTGTAGAGCCACTGTAGAGCCACTGGATTGTGATAATGTGTTGGTGTGGGCATGTAGTCTTGAGTACAGATAGTGCCAAATTTGAGTTGAGGTGAGATGAACATTCAGGTGAGATGCAGTATGCTTAGCAGGGAAAACACACCAGATTTGTCCATGCACCGTGTGTATCTAAATTGGTGTGATCAAACCTTCCTCTCACCTCAATGCATCTTTTAGTCAATAGCCATCGTTATTCAAACCCATGGAGCAGCAGCACATGTCCAGAGGCCATGGACAAACTAAACTGTTGTGCTACCAGCTCAAACTATGTCCTTACACCATCATAGCCTGACTCTAACCCATGATGCAGTGCATGATGCTATGGAAAAGTGGATGGAGGCTGAGGTTTGTTTATGACACCTTTTATGTAGCCTATAGTTCCATGTTGCTGGCTGATGTTTGCTGATGGGTGCGGCAGGGGTGCAATATTCTTGTCTTATACTTTTTAGCTATTGCTGCTAGGTGGCTAAGGATAGCTACTGCTCTCTTTCCAGTTGCTTTGTTATACAGGATAGTGCTAGAATTGGCACCCAAGTAGATGTGGAGTACAGTTCCCATGGTGCTCAGCCAGCCCCTCATATGAGTATTGCATAAAAATGTTTTCCAAAATTTAGATCCCAGGGAATCTGTACTTCACAGTAGCTGGGTGCCAATCGTTAGCAATTAGTGTAATCCCAGCTGACAAAATTGAACAGTATGTATGATGCTCAGCAGGCTTCTGGCTTTGGTTGCTGTCTGTCCAACCCTATCCAGAGGCAATGTATATGGGCAGCTTCAATAACTGGAAAATTCTGGCCTTTGGCAAACAAGAAGCCTTAATAGTCAGGCATTGGATATCAAAACAGATTAATAGGTTTTCTCTCATCTCTTGTAATTCTAGATTAAGTTATCTGACAGGTTGGAGCTAAGTGTTTGTTTCTCGTATTAAATCTGGAACATATTCTCTTAATTGAGAGGTTCTTCATTGAGTGCTTTCCTATACAGATTCATATGCTAGACAGCAATCTAAATTATGTAATGGAACACAGACTGTCCTTTCACAGGTGAAGGTTTCCAACACAGCCTCAAAACAAAATGAAATGTAGCAGAGGACTTTCACCCTAGTCCTCCATATGAAAACAAAGGATTACAGGAACCAGCACTCAAAAGTAAAGTAGTGGGTTTATTCCTTTAGAAGCAACGTTTCAACCCTGTGAGGGGTCTTTTTTTTTTAGCTTGAAAAAGACCCCTCACTACTTTGTACTTGAGTGATGGTTCCTGTGATCCTATAGTTTTATGCCTGAGGAAGTGTTCTAAGTAGCTGTCTGGAAAGCGTGTTTGTCAGTTAGCCAATTTAAGGTATAATGTTACTTTAGCTTGCATCCTATATTTCTAGGCACTGTTATCTTACACAGACATAGGACAATGTTGAACTGAGCAATTCAGTTTATGGCCCTAAGTCACGTCATTCCAGTTTCAAGCATCTCATCATTGAAATCTAATTTGTCACAGGAAATGACAAGCTATATTTTACATGTATCATATATACCGCACACTCCATTATTCCTACATGTGTATTATTTGTGATACTACTATCATCGTCTTATGCTATGTAGGATAAGTATTTACGTTTAAAAACAGTTGTTGGGCTGCTCAAAGTCAAATCCTGACTGTTTCTGGATTTAAGTATTCAAGTACCATTAAGAAGTGCTTATAGTTTTACATAAAGTATAATCCAGCAGTAATAAGATACATTACTAGTCAGTTCTACAGATTCACCAGCCAATTTACACAAGCTGAATATTTTAAACTAGTTGAATATTGGTCATAGAGTGTTTTTTTTTTTATAACAAGCAGTTCTATGGTACTGATTTAAAAGTGAACCAATCATTATGGAATCTGTTTGATTATTCCTTCTGATTGTGACACTTTTAGAACTTTTATCCATATCTAAATAAAAACATAGAAACATAGAATGTGTCGGCAGATAAGAACCATTCGGTCCATCTAGTCTGCCCAATTTTTTTTTGAGTACTTTTATTAGTCCCCCGTTCCCGGTTTTATAGCTAGGATAGCCTTGTGTCTATCCCACACATGCTTAAAATCCTTGACTGTGTTTACCTCTACCACTTCTGCTGGCAGGCTATTCCATACATCCACTACCCTCTCAGTAAAGTAATACTTCCTGATATTACTTTTAAATAGTTGCCCCTCTAATTTAAGACTATGTCCTCTAGTTGTGGTAGTTTTTCTTCTTTTAAATATACTCTCTTCCTTTACTGAACCATTATAGTGGAAAACAATAAGTTTACTCTTTATCCATTTTTATTTACAATTCCACCGTAACAATGTGAACATCAATATTGCCCTACATTCCCACTGTACAAAGTAATGTATGGATGTGACAGAGTCCCTTTAATGAGAAATCAAGTCCTGCAAATAAGGCTGCATACTGTTATACCAATCTAACTTAATCCTCGGTAGATTTTGAATGTTTTTTGGAGTCAGGAAGCCAATTGCCCTTCTTGAGCAGTGTTTGGATCTAATTGCAAAAGGGTCAATGAAAGCCCTGCTAAAAAAGTGCAGAAGCAGAGATATCCTTACCTTACCAGCTGTCCTTTTACATTGGAGTTTACAGCCCTGTTCTATTACTTGCACAGCTGGACATGCTTTCACTGGGCTATTTTCTTTGACTGACTTTTATCCCTTGTATCTAGACCAGAAGACGTGTAAACTGGGAAATGCTAAACCTCTGTCTTTTAAATCTTTTTAATATAGTAACCATTCATGTAACACGTCGATAACGATTTCTGAGGTTAATACGTACTATACAACTATAGCTGCAAAATTGACTTCAGGGAATACATATCAGGGAGAAGGGGGAGGGTATTGCCAGGAGGCTAGGTGAGGTAGTTTAATGCAGATTATTATATGTGTCAGTGCCAATATATGCATTAAACCCAATCCCATACATCATGCTGGGACTTATTAACATCTTTCTAACAACATATTTCTTACACTAAAGCAGCAGTTATTAATTTTCGTCAGTGGGGATAAAACGCAGAGAAATAATACAGTGAAAGAAACATTTCATCTCTGTGGTGGGTGCCTGGAAATTCTGATGAAAGTAACATTTCAGCATTCATATTTCAATTCCAACACCCATCATCCTCAGGCTTGGTGTTGTTAGTGATGTTCTGTAAAATAACTGAAATTACAGAGTTTCTTATCTACATAAGTAATAATGATTAAAAGGACACTACCACTTATATAAGATGTAACTAGATAACCTGGTTATTTAAAACAAACACAAATTTAAATCATATGCCACTGTTCTCTTACTGGCTCTCATAGTGGGCAGTACTAAGTGGCTGTGTACACTTTTTTTTTTTTACCTGCCTTCCAACACAAAGAGAGGAGATTGATCTGATCAAACAGGATCATAACTCCGCCCCTTGTGATGTAATAGGTACATTACCCTCCCATTCAATGCAAGTCTATGTTCAGAATTCAGACTTAGAATGCATTCTGTATTCCCAGCACCAAAGTGGCACCCAAAAAAACAATTTTTCAGGAAATGGCGGAGCCCAGTCACACTTGTTTAGTTACATATTTTATTAAAAACAAAAGACATACCTTAAATCAACAATACAAAATAAAAAAACGTTTTCCTTTTTTGGTGGGTGTCCCTTTAAGTTAGGCCAGGGATGGACAAGAGCTCAGCAATACATACCATATATCTGTAAAAGATTATGAATGGGGTAGAGAATCTGAAGTCTGAAGTGTAGCCTGAATTTTTCTTTGAATGTATTTTTTGTCTTCCTGAGATCTTTTCTGACAGCGATTTCTCATAGTCCTTAGGCTCTTTAGACACTAACAGGATGCTGATGTTTTTCTAACATACGTTGTTTTATACATTGTGATAGAAACTGTCAGTGATAGAAAGGACACATTGATGGTATCCATTGAAATATTCACTTTTCTTACGAAAATGGTGTATTTGTCAGGTTGCTTAAATGTCTACATACAATGAACTGGGTAGTATATATGGAGCTTAAGAGAATGAGTGCACTCCAGCTGGTTTGGACTACAGATACCATAATGCTCTGGCAGAGGATTTATTGAATAAGAAATTCGACTATGGTATTTGGTTTGAAGAACTACTGTTGTCACTCTTGGAACTAGCTGGGTCAATGTGTGGAAGATAGATAAATAAATAATGACCAAATCCAGCTATTTAATTAAATAGAATGAAATCAATTTCATATCATTCATTACCAACATGTTTCCTTTTTACAGAATCCAAAATGAAGTCTCATAAAAGAGGTGAGGTGTTTATCACTGTAGGTCAAAATAAGGTTTATTAATCTAGGCAGCCTGTAATCATTTCTGCTTCTCTTTAAATCTTTCTAGACCGGTGACAGTTAACCACTGACAGTGAAATTGTTTTGGATTACAGCTCCCATGATTCTTAGGCAGCCTTTTGAAGCGCAAAACGCTTAGCTATCACTTTACCAACTATGAAAGAGTAGACGCAGTGTGTGGACTGGCTGAGGATGGTGGGAGCTGTTATCTACATGAGCTGAAGTAAGCACACACTCTCCTTCATCCCTCGGCCCCATCGTGTTTATGTGTGAAGCGGGATGAAGCCCGCGATATGTTTTCAAACACAACATAATAACACAGCACTGTTTACAGTACAGATTGTCTACATCCAGGAATGATCTACACCACTGAGATCCAAGAGTGAATCACATCTAATCCAACTGCAGGCCGTGTAAAGCATCCCTGTGATGCCACATTCCAGGTCTTACTTTATGCTGAATATATAAAATACACAAGTGTCCGCCTGCCTTGTCTAGTATCTTCAAGAAAAATCACTTTCTCTCTCTGGCAGCCAGATCTACTGATTTACCAAGAAATGCACCTGAAATTGTCAGGTTGCGTAGATATATCCCACCTCTAGCTCTAAGAGTAAAGGGTGAAGAGTTGTTGCATGTCAACAACTAAAATAATATATATATAAATGACAGGCAGACAGAGGGAGAGAGATAGACAAAGAGAAGGACAGAGGGAGATAGACAGACAAAGAGAGAGACAGAGATACACAGATAAAGAGAACCATTCAGTTGGCTTTATTCTTGACAAACTCCTTATTGCACATCGATATTCGTGGGGACTGGGTAAAAGGCGGATCTGCCAGATCCAGCCGGATCCTCCCGGATCCAAACATTTTCACTTATAAATGTATGTTAGTGTTGCATATTTAATATATATAGATCTGGATCCTTCCAGCTCTGTGCATATTTCACATTTACACAGCCGGATCCACGAATATTTCACATTTACACAGCCGGATCCATGCATATTTCACAATTAGACAGCCGGATCCACAAATATTTCACATTTACACAGCCGGATCCATGCATATTTCACATTTACACAGCCGGATCCACGAATATTTCACATTTACACAGCCGAAACCATGCATATTTCACATTTAGACAGCCGGATCCACAAATATTTCACATTTACACAGCCGGATCCATGCATATTTCACATTCAGACAGCCAGGTCCACAAATATTTCACATTTACACAGCCAGATCCATGCATATTTCACATTTAGACAGCCGGATCCACAAATATTTCACATTTACACAGCCGGATCCATGCATATTTCACATTTAGACAGCCAGGTCCACAAATATTTCACATTTACACAGCCAGATCCATGCATATTTCACATTTAGACAGCCGGATCCACAAATATTTCACATTTACACAGCCGGATCCATGCATATTTCACATTTATACAGCCGGATCCACGGATATTTCACATTTAGACAGCCGGATCCACAAATATTTCACATTTACACAGCCGGATCCATGCATATTTCACATTTAGACAGCCGGATCCACAAATATTTCACATTTACACAGCCGGATCCATGCATATTTCACATTTACACAGCCAGATCCATGCATATTTCACAGTTACACAGCCGGATCCATGCATGTTTCACATTTAAACAGCTGGATCCACGAATATTTCACATTTACACAGCCGGATCCATGCATATTTCACATTTAGACAGTCGGATCCACAAATATTTCACATTTACACAGCCGGATCCATGCATATTTCACATTTATACAGCCGGATCCATGCATATTTCACATTTATACAGCCGGATCCAAGCATATTTCACATTTAAACAGCTGGATTCATGTATTGTTCACATCTATACAGCCGGATCCATGGATTTGTCACATCTATACATCCGGATCCTTGCATATTTCACATCTATACAGCCGGATCCTTGCATATTTCACATCTATACAGCTGGATCCTTGCATATTTCACATCTATACTGCCGGATCCTTGCATATTTCACATCTATACAGCCGGATCCTTGCATATTTCACATCTATACAGCTGGATCCTTGCATATTTCACATCTATACTGCCGGATCCTTGCATATTTCACATCTATACAGCCGGACCCTCACATATTTCATATCTGCACATCCAGATCCTTGCATATTTCCCATCTACACAGCCGGATTCTTGCATATTTCTCATCTGTACAGACGGATCCTTGCATATCTCACATCTTGAATATTTCACATCTACACAGCCGGATCCTTGCATATTTCACATCTACACAGTTGGATCCTTGCATATTTCACATCTACACAGTTGGCTCCTTGCATATTTCACATCTATACAGCCGGATCCTTGCATATTTCACATCTACACAGCCGGATCCACAAATATTTCACATTTACACAGCCGGATCCATGCATATTTCACATTTAGACAGCCGGATGCTTACGTATTTCACATCTATACAGCCGGATCCTTGCATATTTCACATCTAAACAGCCGGATCCTTGCATATTTCACCTCTAAACAGCCGGATCCTTGCATATCTGGCTGTATAAATGTGAAATATGCGTGGATCCGGGTGTGTAAATGTGAAATATGCGTGGATCCGGCTATGTAAATGTGAAATATGCGTGGATCCGGCTGTGTAAATGTGAAATATGCATGGATCCGGCTGTGTAAATGTGAAATATGCGTGGATCCGGCTGTGTAAATGTGAAATATGCGTGGATCCGGCTGTGTAAATGTGAAATATGGGTGGATCCGGCTGTGTAAATGTGAAATATGCATGGATCCGGCTGTGTAAATGTGAAATATGCATGGATCCGGCTGTGTAAATGTGAAATATGCATGGATCCGGCTGTGTAAATGTGAAATATGCGTGGATCCGGCTGTGTAAATGTGAAATATGGGTGGATCCGGCTGTGTAAATGTGAAATATTATTGGATTCGGCTGTGTAAATGTGAAATATCCGTGGGTCCGGCTGTGTAAATGTGAAATATGCATGGATCCGGGTGTGTAAATGTAAAATATGCGTGGATCCGGGTGTGTAAATGTGAAATATGCGTGGATCCGGCTGTGTAAATGTGAAATATGCGTGGATCCGGCTGTGTAAATGTGAAAAATGCGTGGATCCGGCTGTGTAAATGTGATATATGCGTGGATCCGGCTGTGTAAATGTGAAATATGCGTGGATCCGGCTGTGTAAATGTGAAATATGCATGGATCCGGCTGTGTAAATGTGAAATATGCGTGGATCCGGCTGTGTAAATGTGAAATATGCGTGGATCCGGCTGTGTAAATGTGATATATGGGTGGATCCGGCTGTGTAAATGTGAAATAATATTGGATTCGGCTGTGTAAACGTGAAATATGTGTGGATCCGGCTGTGTAAATGTGAAATATGCGTGGATCCGGGTGTGTAAATGTGAAATATGCGTGGATCCGGCTGTGTAAATGTGAAATATGCGTGGATCCGACTGTGTAAATGTGAAATATGAGTGGATCCGGGTGTGTAAATGTGAAATATGTGTGAATCCTGCTGTGTAAATGTGAAATATGGGTGGATCCGGCTGTGTAAATGTGAAATATGCGTGGATCCAGCTGTGTAAATGTGAAATATGCGTGGATCCGGGTGTGTAAATGTAAAATATGCGTGGATCCGGCTGTGTAAATGTGAAATATGCGTGGATCCAGCTGTGTAAATGTGAAATATGCATGGATCCGGCTGTGTAAATGTGAAATATGCGTTGATCAGGCTGTGTAAATGTGAAATATGGGTGGATCCGGCTGTGTAAATGTGAAATATGTGTGAATCCTGCTGTGTAAATGTGAAATATGCGTGGATCCGCCTGTGTAAATGTGAAATATGCGTGGATCCGGCTGTGTAAATGTGAAATATGCATGGATCCAGCTGTGTAAATGTGAAATATGCATGGATCCGGCTGTGTAAATGTGAAATATGCCTGGATCCGGCTGTGTAAATGTGAAATATGCGTGGATCCAGCTCTATATACATTACATGTGCAACAATAACATACATTTATAAGTGAACATGTTTGGATCCGGGGGGATCCGGCTAGATCCGGCAGATCCGCCTTTTACCCAGTTCCATATTCGTGCTTGTTGAAACATGGGAAATTAAGTTACATAACAGATGTCTAATTTATATTATCTTCTGGCTTTCTGGTAATGAGGGCTGTTTGGTTTCATTCCACACCCATAAAACCTTGGTTGGATGTCAACGTTAATTCGTTTCAGTGATGATAGTATAAAGGAGCAACATTAAGCAATAAATTCCTCCTCCCAACCCTGACCGAGCTCATGCCTGGTCTGACTCCCTACATATTTATAGTGCAATTTCAGCTCATACTTTGAGTGGAGAGAAGAAGGGTGGAGAATAATTGAAAGGGAGGGCGAGAGCCAAGGGGAGGGAAATAAGTCTTACTTCTCTTACCCATTGTGTATACTCCAGAGAAGAGCAGGCATTAAAACCCCTTCTAGGAGAACAGTCTTGTAGGAGGTGAGTCTTGTAGGAGGTGAGTACCTAAATTATAATTTTACTTATATGCATTTGCCACAAGGCTGACCTGTCTATCTGGATCTCTAAGCACAGTTCTGGGTCACCAAGCATGTGCCACTTCAGGTAAGACCAACTTCCATCTTCTTGTCCTTAGGCTACTTCTGGCTACTCCACAGTATTTCTAGAGCCTTTTGTGTCATTGGGGCTTCTTAGTTTTGGAGATAGACACATTTTAATTAACCCTTTGCTTTCCACTACAGTGAAGAAGCAAACAGGAAATAAAATAATAACGTATGTCTCACGTGTGCACTGTTATTAAATAGGGGTTTAGTAAGTAGTTTAGTAAATAGCTGCCCGATGTGCATTGGTTGAGTAAAGTGTGCTACTCAGCAAGTGAAGTGTTAAAATGTAAATGTCAGTCCACAATGTCACCGTGAGTACATTCGCCAAAGGATTTATTTGAATAGAAGAACAGATCGCCTATTGCTTTTTGGCTTTCACAATACCCAGTGACTACCAAGATTGCCAAGAGCTTAGTAACAGGTCAGTATTTGTGAGACAGATACGAATGGTAACTAACCCATTCAATTTGCTTAATCAGAACAAACCTGGTTTCGCTGTTTTAAAACAAAGTTAAATCCCAGTGGAGCCAGATCATCTTCTCTTAAATAGGTGGTTAGGTGTATGTGAAAATTCAAGAAAGGGATTTCACTAACCTAGAGAGTCTTATACATTAACAAAGTAAATTTCTCCTTAAGTTCTTCAGTACCAATGATGGCTAAGCCTTTTAGCGTTCCTATTGGTGTGGACTACAGCTTCCGTTACGCTCAGTCATTGTTTCCGAGTTTTAAAAGTTATCCATCATTGTTTTATACTAATGCTATATCTAACCTTTGTGTTACATTAATACTGTATCTTAGTTTAAGTTGCTGTTGAAGATGATCAGTGAATAGCTGAATCTAGGTGATCTGGTAACTTACCTTAGTATTGGTTACAAAGTATTATTGCGTTTTGAAAGCGTAGACTAAGTGCAGAATAATGAGTTAGATATTTTATCACTAAAATAACAGCTATTTTTAGCTATTTTGATACATCTGTTTACATGACCAATGTTCTTTCCTTGTCTTTTATACAATGGACATGAGCCCACTCTCCCCATGACCTGTCCGCAGTCCTCGTGTGAGGGTTTCCTCTGGAAAACTCCCATGTTATATTGATCTTCTACTACCAGAGTTAACGGGGAACTTGGGTTGGTTCAAAACCCAATTCCTTGGTGAACATATCAAAAGGCTGCTGCACAATAATATAGCCCTATTATTGAAACGCTCGGTGTATCCATAAGCAAACTCCGTCCCTGACTGATGTATGTGCGTGTTAGGTCAAACACTGAAAGATGTGTCTAACTTTAGCTGTTGTGAACTACAGCGCTCATGAAGCTCAGCCAATTGTATAACTAAGCATCATGGGAGCTGTAGTCCACAACTGATGACTTGCTAGAGGCTGTATATCTCTGGTAGTTAAGAATACATATGATGTTGTATTTTATACAATCTATAGCCTTGTGTTTCTGTATCGAGACGTATGTACAGATAAAGACTGTCAAGTTCTGTTCATACTGGCACAATATAAAGCAGGGATATGTTAATTGCTTTCTAATGCTGTGAAAGAATTATGACAAGCCTTATGCCCACTGTGTGTTTGATATTGGAGATGAAACTGAACATGACTCCTGCTGCTGAGTTTCATAACCAGTATTAACCCCATTCACAAATACAAATCTGAGGCAACCAATACTCATTGTCAAATGTGACACAATTTATAATCCCTCCCTCCAAATCCCTAACCTTTCAATGAAACATGTGTTAATGCTCTGTAAATGGAAGAGAGATATGGCTGAAAGTATAGCTTTCCTTTGGTGGTGTGTAAGGGAAATGGATGATAAACAATGTACATCAAAGCTTGATTTATGATGTGATATCACAAAAAAACCTACATTTAAGATGACAAGATACTGACTGAGCATAATTCTGGCTGAGCATCATGAAACAATCCCTGTTTCATAACGTAGTATCCTGAGTATGGATGTGCCTTGCATTCTGCTTATAATGCAACATAGCTTGACATACAGACCCTAAGATAAAGGTGTGAGTGTATAAAATGACATAAGGTGAATGAGGGTATACTGTATGTGACTGAGCTCTGTGGTATATGAGAAAGCTTCTTCAGCAGTATGTATGTTATATATGTTACACTATGAGACTATAGTTCAGGACTCAGCTGGTTTATATGTCACAGTGCTCTGAAGTGACATTTTTGGTGTTTGTTTTAATATATTGTATATTTAGAGAATACACTCTTTAGTAAATGATCCAGAATCAGAGAGAGAAATGCCAAGTTCTTAAATGTTAACTAACGTAAGGGGAGATGATTCTAATATTTCGTAAATGTCCATAGTTTATATATGTGTATGAGTAATATTTGTACACATGGTTGGGATTGCTGCGATTTAAGGATATAAAAACAAGATCTATGTATGAATAAAGGTTTTCATTTCACTTGCACGTAGCTAATGTGGTTATGATGTAAGTAGCAGTTTGCTGAACGCATTCAAGGCAGGTAAATGTAAATTAGCAGTAATTTAGTTAATGTGGGATTGTTATGCCGACAGGTTGTGAGAGGTGTGACTTTGTGAAATGCTAATAGACGTGTGTTCAATAGTACACGCGAGTCAAATTAAATCCCTTTGGTTAAATACTATGCCAGCCAGAAATGTTTTTTGTTTGAAATGCTGAATATGAGATTTTGATGCAATTAGAAGGGGTCTGTTGGTATACAAGGAGTAGGCGTGGAGTGTATATTAGTGATAACAAAACTTGGCATTCCAACAATTGTAGATTACATTTATATGATGCTCATTAGGTGGCTGAGCAGCACTGCAAATGTAGTCCTCACCGACTGGTGTGCAATACTCTGGTGTGCATCACTGGGCTATATAATAGAAGGAAGTTAGGAGAGGTCTTGGATTCCCAGTGCCTGAGTGTACAAGTTCAGATTGCTCTCTGTATATAGCAATGAACAGACAGCTGCACAGATCAGGGAGCTATTAGCTCTCTATAGGCACACAGCTCCTCAGCGCTCTCCAAGGTGCTGAAGGGAACGCTTGCTGGATCTGAAGACAGCTCTGAGATAAAGTCTGTCCAAACTGCCTTGGGGAGGAATACAAAAGCAAGGGTATGTAACCCATTTACAAACTGCTTATACTATCCATCTGTCTCTGTCTTGTGTTACCATGACTAGTATTGCTATAGAAATTATATCTGCATTAAGACTTTATATTCCTACGTATGGTAACAAAGGACTTGCTTTGACTGCATGATACACCTATTTGCCTGCTGAATACATGGTATTAAATGTATACAGAGTTATAATATAAAGATAATGAAGGATCTATCATGGAATAGTTTTTATTATCTATTAATATTATATTAATGATTTTTTAAAGGTATACAGTTACATTTAAAGGTAATATAGTGTACATATTATATAATATACCTGCAGTTTTTAACGTGAACAAACACAATTATATTTAAGAATGTGTTTGCATAGGAATTCAATAAACTATCTATTAAAATGAAATATGTAGGGTGTTTGTAACTAAGTCGTGTGTACGTATACATGTGCTAATAATAGCTAACATTGAGAGCTCAAGCTGCTGTGGATCAAAGCTCTCATGGTGCATAGCCAGCCACATGGCTGGCCAAGCAACACAGGAGCCGTAGTCCACAGTAACTGGAGTTTCTAAGTCTAGGCATCTGATTTATCTGAAAACCAGAGGTACTTATAGTGAAGTTAGGAGAAACGTTCTACCCAGAGGTTATATCGCCCGCATAATGCCTTAAAGGAACTCTAATACAATAAAGGGAATGTTTAAACTGTAACATATTAAAATGTGGATCAAATCTATAACTGTAATCATAACTATAATAATATTTTTGTAATGCTTTTTTTTATTTATTTATACATCATTGTCTCATTGCCCAACCAAATCTAACAATATTAGACAAATTGCTGAGTCCATTGTGAAATAGTGGAGGGTAGTACTATACATTGTAGTGCAGTTGGTAACAGCAGGGGTTCTTTTGTCCCTGCTGTTAATGATAACAGAATGACTGTGTGCCTGTTAAAAATGGGAATGTTTGCAACCCTTTAACTACAGTCTGTTTAGTGAAGGCTGTAATTTCAGTGTGCTGGAAGCATAGTTATATTTTTTCCTTCCATTTTCAATGGGGGTTTTTTCATTTTCCAATGTACCTGCTCATAATAAAGAAATGTTTCTGGTGTATTAAAAATGAAATCTTTTTAAAAACATAGAAAGTGCAAAGGATTTGAGCCAGCCTCAATATCATACCTTGTTTCAGATATTCTCAATTCTCAAAAATACACATTCACAGTGAACATTGTATTGCATTTGGAAAAGCTCACCTTGAATGTTAAATGGTGTGTATTTTGTCTAAATTACCAGCAATAGGCAATTACTGCAATTGCTCATGCTGCCTTAGATGGGTGTGTTGGTTAGTGGGCAGTCAAAATTGGGAAAACTCTTAGTGGAACGTATTTAACACACACTACTAGCATATTAAAGCATGGCTGGGACTTTACAAATAGTTTTCAGGTGGAATAATTGTGAAGTACAGATAATTAGGCATGGACAGCTTTTCTCAACGTTCCATTACCATTTGAGATATAAGGAAGGCACAATAATAATCCCAAGGGATTACATTTGTAATATAGCTGAATTGTAAAAGAAAATAATGTTTCCAGATGCTGCTAAGGAATTCCCCAATGCGACCCACTTAGAAGATTCATACTTTACAATCTCTATGGGAATTTTTAGCCAGATGTTCCCCCAATTCTCAGTTGTTGCACATTCAAATGATTCTTATTTTCTTATACTAGAACAATGGAAGTGTAAATCTACTCTTTGTTGAGAGCTGCATGTCTACCTGATCTATGCGCTGACAGGAATCAGTCTAACGGAGAATTATTTGCCACATTGGAGGTGGGATACCACGAGATTTTTGCCTTAGGGGCTTGTGTAACAAAATCACAGTCGCTAAGCTTTCTCGACATCAAATCAGCATGCCTGACAAAGGTGTCTTTTAACACAGTCATTCGAAAGATGATTTTTCCTTACAACATATATATTAGTATTGTTGTTTTACGCTTAGTAGACATTTGTTAAATTGCTATACTAATGAAATCATCATATATGTGTCACCTAACTGTAAAGCATAGGACAGACAACATTATTGGACCCACTAGAACACAAATGTTTTTAAAATCCTTTGCATTAATAGCGAGGACATTTTTTTCACTTTTGCATTTAAAAGACAAAATCAGAAGTACATTTTTAGCAGCCTTGCTTTAGTCAGACCTGTATATTTAGTGGACATATGCTCTGTATAGTGCTTGGTTGTAATACATGGCTATGCAATGGAAAGCCCATCCAGAAGAAGTGGTAGATATTGGTGTAGATGTAAAGCTGACTGTCTCTTTTTCTTTGAGTTTATTAACCCCATGAAATCCTCGGTTTTGTAACTATCCATTATTCACTAATCCATGTAAACTCCCGAAAATACAGCTTTAAGTATATTTAAGATAAATAAAGAATAAACTACTTTCAGGATTATTCAGGATTACTATTTTAGACAAACTACTTGGAATTCAACTAAATTTAAGTACCAGACTATCCAAAAATGTTCCTATAGCTCTTCTAAGTAGGTAGTGGATTTGCTTTTGTTTTAGATGCTTGGTAACCATGTAATTTTGACACATTGCAGTGTCATTCTTCGTTTCCTCTGAAAATGTCCCTTTCAGATGAGCACATTTTCCACTTTCTTGCTACAGTTCAGTAGACAAGGTGCAAAAAAAATATGTATACATGTTTAACAGTTTCCTATTGTTTTTGAGACAATAGATCTTGAAACACAGGTCTAATCAAAGTGGTAGAGAGACACTATAGAATGTGCTTGTACATTCAACTAAGAACAGCTAGTCTGCATAGTTACCAATAAAATATGGTTTTGTGTCACAGAATGTTGTCTTTCTTGTTACCAAGTGTAAAATTAGCAACGTGAGTCATCAGCTCCATCTAAACTAGTGGTATATTGCTACGGGATCTCAGAATTATTTGGCTCTGTGGCTTGTTGTATTGTATACCCATCAGTTACATGATAATGAACAAACATGGACAGAATCTAATTATATTAAAATACTACATACAGAGGAAAGTGGCAATTCAATTTGCAAATGAAATGAAGGTAATTTGGTCACCTTTAACTTAACAATAATAGAGTGGTTTGAGATTAAGAACTAATGGGGGGTTTGTGACAAGTACCTTGCCATTCCTTAAAGAAAAAGCATTGTTAATATATATCATTTTACCCAAAACATTAATTATAAAATGGCCATTCATGTGGCAGTGATAATACTATTCAATCATAGTACATTTACATGCTACAAGGTTCCAGCGCATGTCAGTGTAAAGCAAAATAATGTCTGATTTGTTTGCAGAAATGAGTTATATCATTTTGGTCATCATCCCGAGGGAAGGTTTGATACCCACCATGCCAATAGAATAGAAATGAACTCGAGATATACTGTTCAATGAACATATTCTAATGTGTACTGCTATATATATAAGATATTTAAACATATTAGCTATGTAAACCAATAACATGTTGTTTACGAGATCAGTGTTCGGGGCTACGTTATTCTGGGGTCTAGTCACTAAAAGCGGAGATTAGATGAACATCTTCATTGCATTCTGATCTAAATTCCCTGCAATTTTGTGTTTATTAAGTAGACCCTTTAGTGTTTGAATGGACTCTATATCTTTAAGTTATCATGCTCACTTTGAGAGGCTCACAGAATTACCGGAAGCATAAATATAATTCCTTAAAGGACAATATTGGCCAAGAAAACGAACTTATGTTTAACTGAAAACTTGCAACAAATAAAGATATTTTAAATATAAACTATTTTAATATACAAATGAAGTACCTTATTGAACTCTCTTTAATGCATACTGCTCTATCAGAGCACTGACATGTTTAGACTCTTGGGTTCGATCTTCCATCATTTTGGGTCAGAGGAAGGAAATTAGTAGTCAAGATTCTAAATAAAATGTGCACCCTCTAACACAGCTGTATGCCGCAAAGATGACTCAATAACACACTTTATTTAATGACACTAAATTGATGTAATTATTCAAGAAATTACAAAAAAAAGTTTATTTGCTTTAATGATAAATACAACTTGTAAATCAAAAGTGTGTTAATATTAATAAAACAACTCTATCAAAGAGGGAAATGCAGGCACTTGACAAGGGAAATTCAAATCTAAGGACAAAATACCCAAGTTGGAAAAAATACTCCAATTCAACTAAATTGGAGAATTTTTCTAGCTCAGTTACTTTGGCCTTAAGTTACAAATTTCCTTGTCAATTCCTTTATTCATGATTAAAGCTCTTACTGTATGTTATTACAAACTGTTATATATATAATTTCTAAGCATACATGGTCCTGATAGGAGCATATGTTAGAATGCTGCCCACATCAATTTATATACAAAATGAAAAAGATCTATGCATTTCATCAGGAACTAGTTACAAGGCCACCAATTTCATTAAATAGAATATTGGACGAACCAAACCTATGAACTGTTTGACTGTACACTTTTTAGCAATTTAATAAACTGTTTACAAACTCATTTATCCGTATATTACATATCATACTGTTATTTTTGCAGTATTTACGTAATACTGTTAGATTTATATGGGGCCATATAAGCTATGCTTACTTATAAAGAGTGGTTACTTCACATCAGTGGGAGTGAAAAAAAGAATCAATCATGTGTAAGCGAAAAGAGTGAGGCATTAATTGAACTGTACACGTTGAAACAGTATTCAGAAAGCTGTGTTTCACAACAATAACATTAGTCAGAGCGATTTTATGAGTAATAGGTCATGTCAAACTTTTTTTCTTAGCTTTTTATGAAAAAGTGGGTTGAAGTTTTTGCAATATACTTAGATTATTCCAAAGATTTGGATACTTTGCTGCACAATAGGATACTTTGGAAATTAAAACACATATGGTTGATAGAATGTATTTGTATTCGGATAAGAATTACAGAATACAGAGGGTTGGGATGAAAAGATCATTATTCAGTTGAAAAAACATAAAGTGGAATATCTCAAAGTTCTGTTCATGGTCACATTCTTTCTTATGGTATTGCACCAAAACATTTATTTTGTAAAAGCATTTTATTTTACGATTGTTAATAGTGTACAGAATGTCATATCTCAATTTCTGCAGATTCTATATCCCTGAGAGCAGCTTTTCCACTGCTCGGCAACCATACATGTTGCCCAGTAAAACCCATGATGTAGTTATACGTGTTGCCCTTAGATCAAAAGGGAAATACATAACAGGGAACCAAGAAAAAACGAATTACCAATAACTTGTGCTTTCAGTGATCGTACAGCTGGCTCAAAATGATGGAAGTTGCAGCTGACCCACTAGTAAAAGGCTGTAATCTATTATTTATAAGGATGGGGAGGGGAAGCAATATTATACAAGGCTAACTCCATAGGGGCATGCATTTGAATCTCCTTGTTGATGCCCATATTTGTGGTGATCTGCAAGAAAATGCAGCTGCTCACCAGGTTTGTCCCTGTTTAAATGTCCATCTCATCTCAACTCACCTCATCTCACCTTAACTCACCTGCCACTCACCTTTTAGTGAATAGACCCATTTGTGTTCTTTCAAGATTCTTTTATTGACCTTAAACATACATACTTGATAATCATGTCTTTCCAGGCTTCCTTTCATATCACTGATACACCCAATCATTTCCCTCTTGAATGAAACCTTCCATAATTGCATTTGTCATTCTGGGGTCTTTCCAGGTCCATAGCTGTGGTATATGAATCAATGTCCAGCTTTCAAGCTTTTCCCCATCAGTCTCTAGTCACCTTCTCCAGCTCAAGTCTATACTGGATCAAGGTGATTAGAGAAACTTATATCAAGGTCAAGAGAAAAAAACACATTTATTCAACTTTCATCAAGCAATATAATGATCATGCATCAGTCTGATCTAAAATATTAGCCATGGTTCTGCAACATCGATCAGCTAAAAAAAACCGTGATATAGATAAAGGAATTTAAATGTATAGTGAAATATAAACATGCAACCTGTATATTAATACCAGGTCATCTTCATCTCATGCTCCGAGGCACATCTTCACAGCTACCTACTTGTCATTCCCAGATACGTAAAATGACACAAATTAGAATTCTAGTTGACAAATTACATGACACTCTTTGCTATCATTAGTAAGATTGTCTGCTTTCCCCCACAGCTTTGCTATCACTTCAGGAGTTGTGTTTGCCATTTCTGTATGGGAACACAGCACTTAAATGGTTGTACATCCTTTATATAAAGTAGGAAACTGGGAGAAGGTTAAATGTGTATGTAAAGCTTATGGAACTTGTCTTGCGTTTTGATTAATGCATCAAAAAGGCCTGACTTCTTTAAAATATAGGTAAAAAGAGATGCAGAGAAACCAAAAAGAAAACTGAAGTTGGAAGGCAATTTTAACTACAAAAATAAAACTAATTGTATGTAACGCTGTTTTACAGGTGTAGTGTCACCGGTAGTGGAATAATAAGTATGAAAACCACAGTTTGGCCACAATTATACTATTCGTGACCTTTATTGCCCCATCGGTAACATCTCAACTAATTTTTATCAAGCCTTTTATTAAGCTTGCTAAACATTTTCACATTCAAAGGTATTTGTAAATCATTAACATAAAAATACACCTAAAATCATGGTCTCTGGTCAAAATGTTCCAATACATTACTGCCCAGTATGATGAAATGTCAATTTTGGGATACTATAAAAGAAGGATTTCCAGGACTCTTTTAGTTAATTAGTCCAGTACATAAGGTAAGGGAAGGTTTAGTTGCAAGACTACATTCTAGACAGAGTTGAGTATTTTCCACCTTTAAACTATAAACAATTAAGACTTAAGCAGGGAATCGTTTTGCCATCTTAAAGGGACTCTCTCAACCTAAACATTATTTATGCCGTGAAAGTAAAAAATAAAAAAAGCTAAAAAAAAAATAATATACATTGTGTCTGCAGAATTGCAAGCACATGCATAGAATAAGAAAACAATGTATTTTTTAATGTGTCTGTGGTGCCTCCTGTTTATGACATCACCTGTGGCTTGATTTGCACATAAACTGCTTTCAAAAGGAAATGTGTTATTTGCATCAATGCACAAGCCATAACCAGAAGACACCACAAAAACACATTTATTTTACTTTATGCAGTTGCATGCCGCTATGCTAGCACAATGTGTACAGGGAGTGCAGAATTATTAGGCAAGTTGTATTTTTGAGGATTAATTTTATTATTGAACAACAACCATGTTCTCAATGAACCCAAAAAACTCATTAATATCAAAGCTGAATATTTTTGGAAGTAGTTTTTAGTTTGTTTTTAGTTTTAGCTATTTTAGGGGGATATCTGTGTGTGCAGGTGACTATGACTGTGCATAATTATTAGGCAACTTAACAAAACACAAATATATACCCATTTCAATTATTTATTTTTACCAGTGAAACCAATATAACATCTCAACATTCACAAATATACATTTCTGACATTCAAAAACAAAACAAAAACAAATCAGTGACCAATATAGCCACCTTTCTTTGCAAGGACACTCAAAAGCCTGCCATCCATGGATTCTGTCAGTGTTCTGATCTGTTCACCATCAACATTGCGTGCAGCAGCAACCACAGCCTCCCAGACACTGTTCAGAGATGTGTACTGTTTTCCCTCCTTGTAAATCTCACATTTGATGATGGACCACAGGTTCTCAATGGGGTTCAGATCAGGTGAACAAGGAGGCCATGTCATTAGATTTTCTTCTTTTATACCCTTTCTTGCCAGCCACGCTGTGGAGTACTTGGACGCGTGTGATGGAGCATTGTCCTGCATGAAAATCATGTTTTTCTTAAAGGATGCAGACTTCTTCCTGTACCACTGCTTGAAGAAGGTGTCTTCCAGGAACTGGCAGTAGGACTGGGAGTTGAGCTTGACTCCATCCTCAACCCGAAAAGGCCCCACAAGCTCATCTTTGATGATACCAGCCCAAACCAGTACTCCACCTCCACCTTGCTGGCGTCTGAGTCGGACTGGAGCTCTCTGCCCTTTACCAATCCAGCCACGGGCCCATCCATCTGGCCCATCAAGACTCACTCTCATTTCATCAGTCCATAAAACCTTAGAAAAATCAGTCTTGAGATTTTTCTTGGCCCAGTCTTGACGTTTCAGCTTGTGTGTCTTGTTCAGTGGTGGTCGTCTTTCAGCCTTTCTTACCTTGGCCATGTCTCTGAGTATTGCACACCTTGTGCTTTTGGGCACTCCAGTGATGTTGCAGCTCTGAAATATGGCCAAACTGGTGGCAAGTGGCATCGTGGCAGCTGCACGCTTGACTTTTCTCAGTTCATGGGCAGTTATTTTGCGCCTTGGTTTTTCCACACGCTTCTTGCGACCCTGTTGACTATTTTGAATGAAACGCTTGATTGTTCGATAATCACACTTCAGAAGCTTTGCAATTTTAAGAGTGCTGCATCCCTCTGCAAGATATCTCACTATTTTTGACTTTTCTGAGCCTGTCAAGTCCTTCTTTTGACCCATTTTGCCAAAGGAAAGGAAGTTGCCTAATAATTATGCACACCTGATATAGGGTGTTGATGTCATTAGACCACACCCCTTCTCATTACAGAGATGCACATCACCTAATATGCTTAATTGGTAGTAGGCTTTCGAGCCTATACAGCTTGGAGTAAGACAACATGCATAAAGAGGATGATGTGGTCAAAATACTAATTTGCCTAATAATTCTGCACTCCCTGTATTTGTTATACTCTGTATTCAAAGTATAGGCAATGTTTAGATTGAGTCCCTATAATATTTACACATTTGGCAATCTAAATACATTTGGGTACAACTGAGACTTATACCTCTAGAGGTAACTGCAATCCATATAAGATAAATTGACCCCCATTTTGTATCTAAACCCTGTGTAGGTAATCAGGTGTAATAGGTACAATAATATATAGTATGTTCAGATGCTCCATTCATGACACACGGCTAACTCAATTTTACCTCACAATGACCTTGCTTATTAATGTCTTTTGGAAACTCACTCAATTTCTGCCCCCAAAAAAGATATAAATAATGTTCATTTTTTTTTTTTTTTTTGCTGTGTCCTGTCAGCTGAATCAGGGTCTATTGCCAATTAACATCACCGGCTGAGTAAATGCTAAGCTCAAGTAAATTGGAGGCAAACAGACCCACATGCAGTAAATAGCAGATCCAATTAAGCTCAATTATACATAAAGCTAAGATGCAATATAGGGAAACAGAACCATGAAAATACAGCAATGGAAACATATATGTATATAGAATAAATGCTGGCAAGACATATAAGACAAAAAAAAAAAAAATACCGTATGTGTGTAATGTGTCACAGCAGTGAATTTGTCATCCACGGGATTAAGTATTTAATAGATAAATATGATTGAAATAAACTCAAATGTAGCTTATCATGTATGTCAGCACAGTCGTGCTTTAAAAAAACCATATTGTGCTTGGCTGATCTTTCTTACTAGGACATTGAACAACTGCACAGGGAAGTCAGGATTAGATTTGTTTCTTATACGCATTTAATTGACTCTCAGAATATTTCTGCTTGAAAACAGGTGGGATTGAACTGTAGTTAGATGCTAATTACAGCGATGTACATGAGTGTGCCTGTGAATTGGAGCCCCATCTAATTTGGCGGGGGGTACTGTGTAAACATTTCTGAACATTTAATTTTAATAATTTAGCCTAAATGACCACAATAACATTGCTTTTAGAGAATCATAGGCAATACTGCATCCCTGCCATGTGTATGTTATTGTTCACTCCCAATGTCCTAATATTAAATAAAGCCCATTATTTAACATTTAAAGGAAAAAACAAATTAGGGCTCTGTTTTATTTAAGTTGTCATACATGATTCCCAAAAATGTAGACAATAAAAATCAGAGTATTTTAAATGTAAATACAGCAGAAACATCAACTATAAACAGGGTTGCCATTTTTTTACCGGCCACATTTAACTTTTGCGTGCTGCCTTGCCGTATGTAGACGTTATATGTGACCAGAAAAAAATCAATGAACTAATCAATGTGGTTCTGGATTCACTAATTGATTAGATTATTGATTTTCTTTGGGTCACACATGACTTTTACATACTGAAAAACAGCCGGAAAAAGTTCTATGTTAAAAAACGGCCGAGATGTCAACCCTAACTATAAATGGGCTGAAAACATGTCCCTTTAACAGCTCATCTGAGAGACGTTCAAAAGAAAAAAATGATGCCATCATTTTTTGTGTTTCCCTAATAAGAGGTTTGTGGGAACTTACAAATTCACACATGAAATAGAAAAGTTTAATTCTGGAACTGAAATGTTGCTGCATTCTTTGAGTCTTTCCAATCATGACACTTTGTAAGTCAGGGTAAACACTACATAAAGCATCTTGTGTTCTTAATACCTACAATACAGAACTGGTACACTTCTATAGAATTCAAAAATCTCGTCTTTCTCTAGTGAACAGACAAATGTTTAAGGGGTTCAAAAATAAACACTTGGGAAACATAAAAGACACTGATAAAAAAAAAGAATAGGCAGCATAAAAATAACATTTGCTTTTGTTTCAAAGAAGATATACAAGCATCTCTTCATAACATATAAATAGAA
This sequence comes from Pelodytes ibericus, assembly GCA_036172795.1. Classification (NCBI taxonomy): domain Eukaryota; kingdom Metazoa; phylum Chordata; class Amphibia; order Anura; family Pelodytidae; genus Pelodytes; species Pelodytes ibericus. The sequence goes on along the minus strand of CM069860.1, from coordinate 141,355,244 downwards.
GCACATACAGACTGAAATATCTTAAATGTTTGGTGTTAACCTTTTGACAGCTAGGGATTCTTTAAATTGAATATTTCAATCTTGTTTAAGAGGAATGGTTTAACTTATTAACATTCAGGTTTATTCAGTGACCTGAGTTGTCACTTATCAGTAACTTTTTCAGGTCAATGAATCCAGCCCATTATTTACCCCTCCCTTAATAAATGTTAAAATGTAATCATCATATTCATAGGTATCAATAAGTTTGAAATGTTTTGTTAATTCTCATTGAAAGTGCATGGATTTCTCCTGCAGAATCTGAGTTTTAGATACTGGACTTGGTGAATTAAACTCAGTTTTACCATACAAAAACTGTTAAACCACTTATCACATGGCTCACTTTGACTTTACAGATTCACTGACTATACCCAATAACAAAGGAAAGCCATTTCAGGGAGCTTGTGATCGTCAGTACCGGAACTATGCAGGATTTTCACCCTATTGGTTCTATTCACTAAAATTTGACTTTGGAGGTCAATTTTAAATCAGCACCCGAGTCTGACTTAGTCTTAAAAATAGCTTTGATCATTTTGTCTTCCATTATTTTCAATGGGGAAGATTAAAACCTGCGTTTTTTTTTCTGTCAAACTCGTATGTCTCAAAATGAAAGTCGACCTCCAAAGTCAAATTTTAGTGAATAGATCCATATGAATGAAACTAAAGTAAAGGCAATGAATAGTCATTTTGCTACATTTATCAATTAGTATTTTGTTTCCTTTTGTCACTCATTGGCCCCACCTGTCTCTGATCAGTACACTCAAATGTGGAGGGTATAGGGAATATTCAGAGTCTTACTTAGTTTGCTGTCACACTTGACATGCTCCTTGAAAAGACAAAGGTCCATTCAAGTTTGTCTAATGTTTAATCATCCTTTATCTCTGCACAATAAGGTTGTACCGAGGGCAAACATTTTACGTATTCGAAAGTTGGAAAATTGACAAAAATGGCTAGAAATTTGTGAATTTCAAACATAAGAGAAAGGGTATTGCATAACAAGGGGCAACAATTTAAAAGTAATATCAGGAAGTATTACTTTACTGAGAGGGTAGTGGATGTATGGAATAGCCTGCCAGCAGAAGTGGTAGAGGTAAACACAGTCAAGGATTTTAAGCATGCGTGGGATAGACACAAGGCTATCCTAGCTTTAAGACCGGGAACAGGGGACTAATAAAAGTACTAAAAAAAAATTGGGCAGACTAAATGGACCGAATGGTTCTTATCTGCCGACACATTCTATGTTTCTATAAGTTTTTGCAACATACAAGTCTTGAGAAGAAGAGAAATCAAAGCAACAAAAATCTCCAGATAGAAAATGTTGTAATAACCATCAATCATGAATTGAGATGAGTTTGAATCCATGGAAAAGACCAGCCAGTTGTTAATATAACAGCACATCTATCTATGTATCTCTGGTCTGGGAAGAAATCTCATTCTGAGGTGCCGTTCTAACTCATTTCCACCATAGATTGGAACACAGTCCCAAATAAGTTCAACGAGAACAACAATGCAGCCACACTTAAGTCCTATTTAAAAAGATGCTTCAACCAATGAATATTTCGAGCTGTTCCTGATCTGAGAACAGATACAATGGAAGTAGGTGATTGGGAGCTATAAGTGAAATCATGAAGATGTATTCAATTCAACAAAGGGAAACCTTACTGCTTATCATTGAGCATTTTTAAAAGAAAACTCTACAGTACATGATGACACTCTGTTTAGAAGCCAAAATCAATTAATTATAGATTAATAAACCGCCTTTTACTTAATGTATTTTTCAAATGGTATTACAATTTACAATAAAACATTATGATGAACAGTATCTCACAGTGTGAACAGATGCCTAGAGTGGAGATGACTAATCTATTAAGTGCTTTCCTTTTTGATTATTCATTGAAGAATTTAGGTAGAGCTTACGAAATACCTGATAAATCTTGACAGCGTGTTATCAAAAAATGAATATACATATGATTTGCGTAGTAGCATTTGCTTATTACATATTGAGCATATTGGTATCCAGATTGGAAGAGTCACTCTCTCAGGTTCATTTGAGAAGTATTTCACTTAATTTACCAACAGACAAAAAAAAACACACAACAAAAAACCTTCACATTTATGTTAAAAGAACAGGCCAAAATATCTACCTTATCTGTCTACATAAGTTAAAAATAGGTGAAGCAACGAACAGCCACCTTTATAACTGACTATGTTATCTTACACGTTTTACATTTAGGTATAAACAACCAATGAAGTCAAACTTCAAAACCTCTAAATAAGTCTGGTCCTACACTCTTATCCTGCTGATTTTGTAAGATACATGACATATCTTAAGTGGCTGGGACAGGAATTAAACACGTTAAGTGTTTGTCCCCTATGGCACCGTATAAAGATTGTTGAAGAATCAAGATTACCCTTGTATTTGGGATGGTTGCGTGCACTGCTCCCCTTTATCAATGTACATTGTGGGATTGGACTGATCTGATAAGTGGTCTGTGAGCATACCACCTTATTGTGAAGTCTCCTTTGTGCCAAAAAGGCAGAACCCTTCCAAATATGGATTTAGCAAAGAGAGAAAAGCAGTCAGCCAATGCAAGTCTGACAATGTTTAGACCTTTGTTTTAATAGGCATTGAGAATCAAAATAATTTAAATCTACCACATTTATCTATGTTGAAATATTTTTTTTTGTGGCCTATTCACTACACCAAGAAGTGCAAAGATCAGACACTAACGGTTGATTTGGATTAATTCTCCAAATTGTCTGCCTTTTCAACTCATCTATTAATAATAATAAAATGTTTTTGGTTCTTCCCTTGACAATTCACTGTTTAGTGAATAAACCCTACCCCGAAAAAAAATGTTTTATTAGTTTGTAAAAGGCTGGCTTAACAACACACAGTTAAATAGTAGCTACAAATATCTCACATGTATTTTCTTTAAAACTCTTCTAACCAGAATCCTCATGTGTTAATGATTCTGCTGATCTAGCTTTTATTGTGACAAGTATGACTTTTTTTGATATTTACTCCTTCCTAAGTGTATTCAGTATATTGTAAGAACAATTTTCTCTCCACAGATTTGCATGGAATCTCTATGTTGACTAATGACAGATTTATGATTTCTGTGTCACAAACCATAACTTTTTCCCAAAGAGTAACTTCACGTACAATATTTTCTGCTCAGTACTGAGTTTTTCTATCCTGTATCTGTGATTTCCTTTGTGTGGAGAATACTCAAGGTACAACAGTTATTCTGTAGGGTATTGTTTGATTTTGTGCTATCTTTTTTCTATTGCACTAGATATATTCCACTGGGTAATGTTTTATTCTATGTTTGGTTTCATTATAATATATATATTTTTTTATATTTAGGCATTTTTTTCCTTTGTACAGTATTATTTAGTAAGGAAAAATCCTGAGCACACAGGACCCTGGCTACACCATAGTATATCAAGACCCTAGATATACACCATATTCTATTAGGTCCCTAGATATACACAACAGTACACCAGGACCTTAGCTATACACCATAGTATATCAATACCCTAGATATACACCATATTATATCAAGACCCTAGATATATACCATATTATATCCGGTCCCTAGATATACACCACAGTACACCAGGACCCTAGCTATACACCATAGTATATCAAGACCCTAGATATACACCATATTATATTAGGTCCTAGATATACACCATAGTATATCAGGATCCTAGCTATACACCATAGTATATCAAGACCCTAGATATACACCATATTATATTAGGTCCTAGATATACACCATAGTATACCAGGACCATAGCTATACACCATAGTATATCAAGACCCTAGATATACACCATATTAGATTAGGTCCTAGATATTAACCATAGTATATCCAGACCCTAGCTATACACCATAGTATATCAAGACCCTAGATATACACCATATTATATTAGGTCCTAGATATTAACCATAGTATATCAGGACCCTAGATATACACCATAGCAGCCTCCGCCCCTATGCCATGCACTGTGTTATAGCAACTGAGATGTCAAAACCTCAATTTGGTACATAAAGTCAAAATGTCTGTTTTCATTCATAAACACATGTATTCACAGCTGTATTAATGCATCGAGTTTTGCAATAATTGCTATAAGGCAGGAGCACGATAACCGTGTGAGATGTATTCTCATGACTCCAAATTTTTCTATAGTGCAAAATGAGTCCACATCAAGCTTCCAGCTTGGTGACTGCCATGGATAAATGATTAATAGCCTGTATGCATAGTATTAATGTGAACTACTGTGAAGTTCCTTTTTGTTCAAGAGTGCAAGCAGACATTTGGACTTTATCAGTATAATTGTATGGTTTGCAATATTTACATATTAGAGGATTTCCCAGGCATTTACATGACTGTACATGTATAATACATAATATTATCCATTCCAATATTTCTGTGTGTGGGAATGAAAACTCTGGCAAACAGTATTTAGCAGAGGTTCTTCCACACTGAATAAGCTAATTATGTATGAGTTGCTGTGGCGCTGGAGTCATTTGGTGGCCTGCTTCATATATAGGCACACACAAGTTAGTAATCCTAAGTTGCTTTGAAAACTCTTATATTAAAGTGCCATTTGGCAGACCTCAAAAAAACTGACACCTATGTACTGAATTTTGGCAATCATTTTTATATAACTTACCTTGCTTTATAGTTGTGGTTTATTTAATTACTTCTAAGTAATGTATATTTCCATTTAGGTAACTGCATTTTTTGTCCACCCAACATATATGAAGTTGCTCTTTTGTTCTGCTTCCAAAATTGCATTTCTAGTAGCCCAACTGACATTATCTATTTTTGGGAAAGTCATTAAAATACAAATTTAATTAGAAATAATATGTTTTTGGCTGCTGTTGAATTCATGTCTCACCTGGTTATGACCTCACTCTAATTTCACCTTCCTCTCTTGGTACGATCAGAGAGAGGTTTTCCTTAAGTGTATTTTTTTTTTAGAACTCTCCTAAACATTATCAGGACTGAATGTTCCCTAAGAAGAGAGAGATCTTATCACAGCAGCCATCAGTTCGATCTGCTATTTGCAGTCACATCCTTATCACGCTAGATGTATCTCATTCATTTTATTCTCTGCATGCTTCTCCATGAGGCCAAAGAGTTTACAGAAGAGATATTCTAATTAAAACAATAAAGTCGTATAAAATACGTGGGCTTTAAGTTACATATGCTTTTGTTATGAAAGATCTATCAAACACTGTTTTTGTTTTACTCAAGTATATCTATTGCAAGATTAAGTTATCTGAAATAACGTTATAGGAGAGGCACGTATCAAGATAAACATTTATAAAATATGTGTTGTATTGGTAATTTCTTATTTTAATGAATTGGTCAAATTCTGGTTGTGATGACTACAGTTGTGTATTAATAATGAGACAATTATTGATATGCTTAAAGGAATGGGTATAGTCCTTCTTGTGCACCCCTTGCGATACAAGGGTATGGATCTGATTATTGGATTAAGATTATAGTTGTATGGCTGTAGAGTATAGTACTGGAATATAGAAATTCTAAAGATTTAATACAACTGTAGTAATAAAATAAACGTTTGTCTTTCCGTAGTTACACAAAACCTTGGATACTGGACACCTGACCTCAATGATGCATTTGAAGAAATAATAAGCGACAGATAAAGAAACATTTATCAGAAACATGTCAAATTTTTAAGGAGAGACACCAACTTTGTTTGGATTTAGTGTTTCCCAGGAAACCTCAATTTCTGTTCTTCTTGAAAGCCACCGCGCTTGCACAGCAAGCTACTTGAAAATAGGACAGACGCACTAGATAGATGAAGTCACTGTAAGTTCACCTGAGATTCAGGGGGCAATCCTTAACATCTTTAAATTTGAAGCAGAACTCATTAAACATCCAAGGAATCTACTTGTTCTCCAACCTCAATCTCAAGAAACACACTCCAAATCCGCTTGTTATTTTTAGATAAGGATATTGACAAAAGCCTTCACACCTTTGTCTGAAAATAAGCAGGTTCCCAGCAGACTGTAAAAGGTGTTACCATGGAGGAATTCGAATTCAGCGTAAAACAACTGCAACCGAATGTCATATCTGTACGGCTCTACAAACGCAAAGTGGGTGGCCTGGGATTCCTTGTTAAGCAAAGAAGGAATAAACCTCCTGTGATCATCTCTGATTTAATTCGTGGTGGGGCAGCAGAACAAAGTGGCTTGGTTCAAGTAGGTGACATTATTCTGGCAGTAAATGATAGGCCTCTTGTAGATTCTAGCTATGAAAGTGCTCTGGAGATGTTGCGCAGTATTTCCTCAGAGACTTTTGTAGTGCTCATTCTTAGAGGTCCTGAGGGATTCACAACCCATTTGGAGACCACGTTTACTGGAGATGGAACACCTAAAACTATTAGGGTGACCAGACCGCTGTGTCCCAAATCCAAGTCAACTGATCTATCAAGTCAAAGTCTGTACAGCAAAGATCAACATAACATGGTGGACAGTGCCACAAGTTCCGCTGGCTCTTCTTGGCAGGAAGTCAATCAGCTTCTTCAGTTAAATGGTCTTGATGGAGTCAAAGGTGATGATATCAGCATCAGTCCTTGCCTTAATGGGGGAGCAGAAAACAATGAAATCCTGAAAGAGATAGAACCTGTAGTGAATCTTTTACAAAATGCGAGGAAGGCATTAAATAGAGATGGCTTTCACCTAGTGGAACATAAAGATGCAGAAGTTCAAGTCGAAAGGTAAGCCAACTGATAAAAAAAAAAAAAGGAAATGGATATTATCTATTCATTATGTTACGGAAGTTAAATTGTGGAATAACGTGTTACCTAATGTTGTTTTGGTGGTCACCTTTAACTCCAATTGCCTTGGAGTAAAGAAGTGAATTTGTTTTTCTATTTGAAATAAAATAAAAGTGACCTAGTTGTTTTATTGCCTTGTTAAACTTGGCTTATAGGTTTTTTTAATGGCATTAACTATGTAGCTACTGTGGTTAAGTTCTAAAAGTATATTGCAGGAACATTCCATTGGTTTGCCCTAGAATTGATGTTTATACAAATCCTCTGTGTATCAATTCTCAGGTTAGTAAGGGCTGATAATGGGGCAGAAGAGCAATTGTCCAACAGGCTGCGCTCTAATTTCTCTCAATGTTTCACATTTAAATGCCCCAGTGTGTAACACTTTTTATCTTTCTATCCAGTCATCTTGTCTGCTTATTAATCGATGTTCATTATCGGTCAGCAAATCTGTATAGCATGTCTGTGTGTCTATCTGTAATGATATCAGCTGGGCAAATGAAGTGGTACCAAGGGCAGCTAAATAGTTTTTGCTACCAGGCCAGCTCTCCCTTGTCTGGGCCAAAGTTATAAAATGTGACCATTTTCCATGAAAACCAATGGATTTATCCTGCTATATGCACCCCTTTCAGCACTTTGCAAAGATGCTCTTTAGACATAATTGTCAATGTTGGTAGGATGTGTTATCATTGGATATTGTTTAAATTAACAAGAGTAAATCTACATTTATCCTCGACCCCTCACATTAGGTATAATTAGGAGCTTTTGTAACAGGGAATAGCCTCGTCTCCTTTGCAACCTGTGAAAAGTAATCAGATTTTGAGTTTACAGCTTTTTCTCAAGAGGTACTTAAAGAAAAACGATATAAACAGGTGAGGATTTAGGTTATTGGCTTATTATGCTGGAAGGAATTCCTTCTCCCTTCTGCCATGCCCCCACTTCTCGGATCTCATCTTTAGTGCAGGAACAGGATCTAGATTTATTCTGAGTGCATTGGTAATAAGTGAGGAATAGATAAGGATGAGTTCTCCTGGCTCACATATTTATGTGATTGTGTTTCTGGTTTCTTTTAAATTAAAAATGTCTATTTACATCAATTTAATGAAAACCAGTCAAATCTTTCTATTAATATATACATTTTGTGTGTATATATATATATATATATATATATATATATATATGTGTGTGTGTATATATATATATAGTACTCCAATATCACGGGACTCTAGCTTGCAAAGTACTATTGCGCCGTAAAGCAAGTTTTGTGAATACATATATGTAAAAAATTATATATTTATATATAATTACACTGCATAACCAGCATTTTTTTCATGAAATTGCTAAGATACCATTTTCTAAAAAGGTCCTTCCCAAATGATTCAAGCTGTAGCTCTGTTGCTATGTTATATATATAAATCTCAAGCAATCCCATACTGTTATTTGACACATGGTGCCTGAAAGCTAAAATACAATATATGTTAGATGCAATGTACATATGTAATAAACAGAAGCATGGTAAAGCCATCTTAACCTGAATACAGTGAACTATAATCACACTTTCCTCAGGTATATATAATTACTGTTAAGTAACACATTTAAATTAAGTGATGCTTGGAAGCATCTTGTGGAAGCAAAGGATGAGATATAAATCAGGGATATGATTTAACCACAGAGGACACATAAGGAGATCAGTGCAGTGAATAGTAGGGCTACGAACAGAAATGAACATTATCTGCCATTCTCATTATTGTGGACCAACTCCTTGAATGATCAATTTATAAAGAGCAATGTTTGAGCATATCACTGTGTTTTAAAAACACCCTCAGGAGCCCTGTTATAAGAACCATATATTGTTGGGTCTATCGTCTAAAGGCCCTTTTAAATGTTATTTATACAGTTGGGTCTATTCTCTAAAGGCCCTGTTATAAGTTATTTTTTGGCAAGAACAAAGAAAGATTTCAATTACACGTTTATGGTGTGGCATTATTGCACTATTGTGTTATGTGTTTTATTTAAGGTACCCACTTTTTTGCGCCAGTCTGCTTTTTGTTCTTGCCATTGTATTTGAGCATTTCGGAGTGCTTCAGAAGGTTGCAGTGTGTGTGGTACTGCAAGTATTATTTTGTTTGTTAAAGTTTTCTGCACAAAGGTTTATTTTATACAAATCACTTTATCTTTTTGCACTATATTATTTTTTTACTGTGGGGTCAATTCTCTATAGCCCATGTTATACGTTGTTTATACCGTGGGGTCAATTCTCAATAGCCCATGTTATAAGCTGTTTATACTGTGGGGTCTTTTCTCTAAAGGCCCTGTTATAAGTTATTTATACTGGGGAGTCTATTTTCTAAAGGGCCTGTTATAAGTTATTTATACTGGGGAGTCTAATCTCTAATGGCCCTGTTATAAGTTATTTATACTGGGGTGGGGGTCTAATCTCTAATGGCCCTGTTATAAGTTATTTATACTGGGGTGGGGGTCTAATCTCTAATGGCCCTGTTATAAGTTATTTATACTGGGGAGTCTTTTCTGTAAAGGACCTGTAATAAGTTATTTATACTGGGGAGTCTAATCTCTAATGGCCCTGTTATAAGTTATTTATACTGGGGAGTCTAATCTCTAATGGCCCTGTTATAAGTTATTTATACTGGGGTGGGGGTCTAATCTCTAATGGCCCTGTTATAGGTAATTTATACTGGGGAGTCTTTTCTGTAAAGGACCTGTAATAAGTTATTTATACTGGGCAGTCTTTTCTCTTAAGGGCCTGTTATAAGTTATTTATACTGGGGGGTCTTATCTCTAAAGAACCTGTAATAAGTTATTTATACTTGGGGTCTAATCTCTAAAGGACCTGTAATAAGTTATTTATACTGGGGTCTAATCTCTAAAGAACCTGTAATAAGTTATTTATACTTGGGGTCTAATCTCTAAAGAACCTGTAATAAGTTATTTATACTTGGGGTCTAATCTCTAAAGGACCTGTAATAAGTTATTTATACTGGGGTCTAATCTCTAAAGAACCTGTAATAAGTTATTTATACTTGGGGTCTAATCTCTAAAGGACCTGTAATAAGTTATTTATACTGTGGGGTCTAATCTCTAAAGGACCTGTAATAAGTTATTTATACTGGGGTCTATGCTATGATCTGTGGTAACTGAAAATTTTCTCTAACTTTCCTATCTTTCTAAATGATCACAGTTCACCACTTAGTGAATAGACTGTTATGTGCTCTTTTACATAGTACAATATACATAATTTCTAATATGGGCCCATTCTGGAGAATCAATCCTTTAAATAACTGATCTTTGCATCATGTTTATTATTTTGATAAAGGTTTTTATTATTCTTCTATGCTGAACAATCTCTCCAAATTGAGTTACACTTTATAAATTGCTTGTAACAATAGTGCATATTTTTTTGTTTAAACACCATATTGAGATTTCTGATATAGATGTTATACCTTCCTGTGCATACAACTATCATTTTTAGTCTGCAGAAGTCAACCAATGACCTAGCTCTACAGTGCACTTTTCTAAGCTCTAGAATGCTTATGTGTTTACCTCTACCATTTAACTAATGATAGTCAGCAGAAGAGGACTTGTTGTCTACACCAAATGCATAGATCAAATTACATATTTAACTCAAATGTTTTCTTCCGAGATGCTTTCATATTCACTCATTGCCACAGACTAATAGCGTACAATCCTAAAATGCTTAATCACATGTCATTAGGAATGAATTCTGAGCATTCTAGAGACATTCATGTGTAGATGGATTCCCAATGCACTATCATAGTTGTCATTTTCATGTGTAAGATGTTGGAATGCTGATGGATTATAGATAAAAATGACATCATGTGATGTATGTATGACAGCTAACGTTTGAAAGGACATAAGATACTGATTAAGCTCTGCTGTAAAACAAATCATATATTGACGTTTGGGATATCTGTGGGATAGCAACACAACATTATCTAATAACCTACAATTTGGAGTTTCAAATCAGTTTGTTTAACACATTTACACACCCCAAACAAGTCACACCTCCGCTGTGATTCTGGGTAAACATTGCAAATAAGTGTGCCATTAGCCTTTGTGTATGGATTGTAAACATAGACTCCACAGCTTATGTACAGTGTTCAAGATGTGCAGTGTCAGTAAACCCACTCATATACAGCCTGGTGTATGTAACTCATCAGCATGGAGTCAATTTCTAGCAAATTGCTTATAGCACACACAACATTAGTTACTTCACATAATTTCATATTTTCTTTTTATATACTGCGCTAGTAATAAGAAGTGATCAAACTTTCCATACCAATTGATTAAACTTTGAAGACATATGAGATATCAGACTTATGCATGACCATTAGTTACGTTTTGAAGGGACTCTCCAGATATCAAACTAACATTGATGCCTCTAGTAGAGCTTCATATACACACTGGGAAACCTTTCAAAGTTTCTTTGTTTTGCCCTCTTTTGTTTACATTGCAAGACGTGTCCCCTCATTAAGAGCTCAGTTCTAAAGTCGGTCCAGCCTCCCTGATATGCTTTGGGCAGAGTTTGTCATTATGGGGGGGAGCAGAAGTGTGATGTCCTTAGTGACACCACTAACATTCTGTACCTGTGGTGCAGGCAGCCATATGGATCTCTATGGGAGGTCTCTGATTGGCTCCCTGTAGATGCTGGGGTCACCCATTGCTTTCCTTCAACTGGAGAGGTCATAGTGGATCAATCCACAGTAGAAAACCTGCAAAAGGTAAGTATTTTAAAGTTATGTATTACATAAACGGGAAAAATGATACTGGGAAATATCTTTATTTTTAAAGTGTCATTTGTTTAATTTTCCCATTTTTTCAAGACATAAACAATAATTTAAAGTTAAATATATTAGAATTATTCCTTCAAGCAATCGTAAGGAATCTGTTCCATTCCTCTTTTCACCACTACATTACAGGAACAATTAGTTAGCTAATAAAGGTATGACTTGAATTGTTTGTTAAGAAGTACAGTACATATTTCTAAAGAGATGAACATGGCTTTAGTTCTTGGTATTAATGCGCTCTTCAATTTGCTGTTAAAACCCTAATCAACACTTCAGACAAGTGCCAATCATGGCAAATAAATAGAATGCCAACCTCCTTCATCACAGAGTGGAGGAATCTGAGTGTAACAAGGCATGAAATGAACAAATTCCTCTCTTTGCTCTACCACTTCCTAACAATGCTCTGTGAATGCCCTTCTGTGATGAATATTAGTTCCAATTAAGTAAACTTACATCCCCTGGAGGAGCCTCTCCAATGGTTCACAGCATCTCTGACCAACAGCCAAAGACAGGGCTAATATCACAAGTCACAGCTCAGTCACATTACAAGACTGACACATCCAGAGGTGTCCAAAATCACACTGTTTGCTGCCTGTGTAATTATCTTAATTATGTGGCTAGAATAATATTATTTATAGCCTAAAAGAAGCAATTTACTGTTTCTAAAAGTTCAGACTATACCATGAGAATCTGCTGGTAAACAAAACAATTCTTTATTTGTAGTAAGTAGTTATTTGTAGTAAAATATAAACAAGTAATGGGCTATCCTTTGGAACTGTACTTATAGAGCACACATCCCATCATGCTAAGTCAGCCACATGACTCAAAGTCCACAGTAAGAGTGACAAATGTAAACTATGAGTGGTATATATAAAGCTGTGCTGATATAAAAATTTGTTACCCCCCATCCCAGTGTTAATCAGTCAAGTTTGACAAATATTTGTAGATTTTGGGAGCCAAATTAGTTATTTCTAATGGCCAAAAAGACACTTAAATCCCATCCTGAGCTTTATATAAAATAATCAAAATACTTAGGAGCCTGCAGTAAGCATTTTAGGAGCCATGGCTCCTGGGATTTGGCAAGCTCACAGCATATGAAACTAGGAGGCCAAGTGAAGTTTTATTAAATTTCAAATTGCAATACCTATACAGTATAATCCTGGACATTGGGAAGGACAGGCACTCGTCTGAGGTTGGCTGATATAGGCAATAGCTGATGATATGTGTGCTATGCAGTTATTTGCATCACTGCAGGAGCATACCATACAGATATGTAACATACAGATTATGTTTAAGCAACCTGTACAGAAATTTATTGATGGGCAGAATAGTTTTACAACTATTAATGCAGAAGGGATGTCCTGCTGCTCATCTGTCAATCCAGACTCACTCTAGGCTGATAATGTTTCAAACACAAACCATTTTGCTGCAAACCAGAGCTAGTATAGAAGATCAGATACTTCACAAAGAGGTGGTCTGTCAGTGCAGCCCTAGTTTCTCTCTTTCTCAAAGACATTGGGATGATCAGACGTCAGCTGCAGAAACTGCTTCCTCTTTGATGTTTGGGGATCTTATCTGCATGATGTCTGGCTGGCTAATCTTTCATAACTCGTCAATCCCATATTTATATAGTTGGCCTGGTCTGCCTAATGTTTACATCATTTCAGTGAGCTGTAGAGGTCAATAGATATATTTTTAAAAAAAACAGAGCTACCATGTGACTGGTGAATCCCCACACAGGTTATATAGTTATGTAGATCTCAGAAACACATGTAGTCCATTAGCTCAGTCCTTCCACACACTCTTACTAGCGCCAAGAAGCACTGATGTAAGTTGTAGCTATGTGAGCTGTCGTTTTTTTGTCCATAGATGTACATTATTTAAGATGATGTTATTTACCCTATTTACATGTATGGCTTGAAATTTCACTGTCAAATTCCTAGTTTCCTATTTCATGGATTAAGCCCTTAAAACATAGCATACCCTGTAATCCACTGTGGGGCAAAAAGAAGTACAAATAGTATAATGATAGCTGAGCTATAGTGTTATATAATGAAGAGGTTGTTGCAGGGAATTGACAAGGGAATTTTAAACTTAAAGCCAAAGAAGCCAAGTTGGAAAACATTTCACATTTTTCCAACTCAGCTACTTTGGGCTTAGGTTTGAAATGCCCTTGTCAATTCCCTGTAATTCGCTTGTTCATAAATAAAGCCCTTAGTGTCCACAGAACACATTACCAACTATTCAGTATAATCTAAGGCCAAGTCTGAATGATGTAACATTGAATACATTGACTACATGATTACATAGTTACATAGTTACATAGTTACATGGTAGTTTAGGTCCATGAAGTTCAACCCTTTTCCTATTTCTTGTTTACCGCTGTTGATCAAAAAGAAGGCAAAAAAAAAAAACATAACACTTTACTTCAGCAATTTCAGATTCTGCTTTCAATAGGGAAAACAATTCCTTCTTGACTCCAAATGACAATCAGATTTCTCCTTGGATCAACAAGCACTAAATAAATATTAATGCCTACACTAACATGCATAGCCCTCTATGGTCCGGATCATTAAAAAAGTAAAGGCAGTGAATTACAGCCCTTTATTGTCCAGTAAAAAATCCCTTCCGCAGTCATAGACTAAATCTCCTTTCTTCACATCTTAGCAGGTGACCTCTTGTCATTTGTACTGTTCTGTTAATGAACAGGTCTTTAAAAAGCCCTCTGTATGGGCCCTGTACATATTTATTTAACATTATCATATCCCCTCTAAGCCGCTGTTCCACTATCATGTACAAATGTAAATTTTCCATCCTTTCTTCAGAACTAAAACTTTCCATTCCCCTTATTCATTTTGAATCCCTCCTCTGCACTTTTTCTAGTTCCAATGTTTTTTTTTTTTTAATTGCCAACCTTTCCCTTGTGTCCTCAAATGTTAACTGGTATTAATGTGCCCTTTTTTCAGCACTAAATTTGGGACAAGGTGTCTTGGATGCTGAGTTTTACTGGAGATGCAGCCTTTAATGGATTTCTTTTTTCTTTTTTTTTTCTTTTTTGTGCTTGTTCATTATCTTGCTTCTTTTTCCAGTTAATTGATCTCTTTGTTCTGTATTCTAGTATTGACAAAAACTTAACAGAATTTATTTGAATATTTTTTTTAAAAACTACACTAAATCAAAGCTTGCAGAGGGCTGTAAAGTAATATCTGCACATAGTATTAATGTATCTGTTGTTTAGATTAGGCTTAGGGCTATTCACAAATGCCATGTTATTAGTGAGACAACTCTTGGTGGTTGATAGAAACCATGTACCAGGTTATGTTCACATTAAATGTTTTAAAAAGTTTTCTCAGCTTCAGCTTGAGAGGGTAGTGGATGCATGGAATACCCTCCAGTGAAAAAGTTTTAGCATGCGTGGGGTAAGGATATCCTAAATATAACATAAGACCAGAAACTAAATGGGACAAATGGTTCTTAGCTGCCACCACATTCTATATTTCTATGATGATTTTTTCCCTTATCAGAATCCTTTGCACACTCAATGAGAGAGTCCACAGAAGCACAAATAACAGTGACAAAAATATAGTGAGCAATATTGGTGCCTACAATGTGTGAATACAGATAAAAATAAATGCAACAACCCACTGGTAGTTTCCTCATATATACCCATAATGGGGTGTATACTCAATAAATGTACTGAAATATATATGGAGTAAAAGGTATATCACTATGTGCATAGGCTATCAGTGCATGCAATAATGTATTTTGTGTGCTTTTATGTCCTTTTATAAGCACAATACTGTTTAGTTCTTAATGTGCAGTTGTGAAAAAGTGTAGCCTATAATTGGGACAATCTTTTATCAACACTGATGGGTTTTTTTTTTCTATTACACATTGATTCACAGATATCTTTAAATTAATTAAAGACTGGTATTGTGACAAATTAAAATAAGCATGATACATTCCCTTAAATTTCTTTAGATATACATGTTCTGGTCCCCATGTCATCTGATTTTAATACATTTATGAATTCCGTTTAGATGATTATGATCTTCTGTAAAGTACCCATCCACAATTTAAAAAAAAAAGTAGCTGTCAATTAATGTATTGATATATAATAAAATGACAAGCAATTGTTAATGTATTTATTTTTAAAGGAAGAACCAAACACAAACTTAAAACAAAGGACATTTTAATTTACAAATACTGGTTGCAAAGTAAAATTCAAGAAAGTAATTATATGCATCCACATATTTTAAAACAAGGATCATATTCTGTGCTTACATTAGCTAATTAGCTGAACTTGCCAATGTTATTTGGACCTAAGTTTTGGGGTATGTTAAAAATGAAACATGTCATGTTAAAATAACAAGTAAAAACATGGGATCTTGGTGGGTACTGAGAAAAAGAAAACGGCTATTAAATGTTATTTTGAGCATTTAAATAAGTTACCTAATATCAAGCAGGATTAACTTTGTAATCTACCCTGGTTTAGCATCTTGAAGTTAGAGTCTGAAAACCTGTATTAAAAAGAATGTTTTGTTCTTAAGGGAAAGTGATACTTGATCTACAGAACCAGTATATAAGAATTAATATTATGGAAACCTCTACATCTCACCTAATTGGTCTGGTTTCAGATACCAGTATGTAGTTGTTGGTTTACAGGCTTTAAGAAGGCTTTTTGTTTTTTTGTATTCTATTTAAATTTATATTTAATTTATTCACTTTAATATGCTCTTCTTTTTTTCCAGTAAATCCCAGAAAACATCAGCAGTGCAAAGTGATCAAGCCTTTAATGATGTGTGGAGAAACAATAACAACATGCCAGTGGTTTTGAACAACCCATACCTGGAGTCTGAGCTGGTAGGGTAATATAATTAATAAGTGTGACTCTAACAGCATGGGAACATTATTAGCTAATGTAATCACCATGTTTTACCTTTTACAGATTTGAACCTTTATCTGATTAATTGTGCCAGTTTTATTTTGAATCTCCTATTGCAGGGGCGTCTAACGTGCGGCCCGCCGGGCATCGAGGTGCGGCCCGCCTGAGCTCTGCTCCGGTAGCCGCACCTCGAACTACACAAAGCACGGGAAGCTGTGTGAGGGAACAAAGTTCCCTACACGGAGCGCTGCTGCTCTCATGCGCTGCTGCTCTCATGAGTATATCCCCTGAGGTCATGCGCAAGGGTCAGAGGGAGGGAAGAAGAACAGCGGCAGCATGGTGATAACGGGGAGACCACAGCCTCCACAGCCCCGTTTAAAAAAAAAAAGTGTATGTATAAATGTGTATGTGTGTGTGGGGTAAGTGTATGTATGTATACATCTGTATGTGTGTGTGGGGTAAGTGTGACTGTGTGGGAAGGGGGGGTAAGTGTGACTGTGTATGCATGTGTGTGTTTGTAGTTAATGTGACCACTGCACATAAGTGTGAATTATATATATATATATATGTATATATATATATATATATATATATATATATATATATATATATATACACATGTATATAATTATATATATTATTCTCTGAATGAATGAAAAAAATGTGGCCCACGCACGCATACATTTCTAGTGAAGTGGCCCTTTGCAGAATAAACTTGGACACCCCTGTCCTATTGGTTCACCTTGGTTTAGAACCCTACCTACAATTGGAAGGCTGATGATTTTTGCCCTGTTTTTAGTCTCTGGTTCTTTCACCCTGAACTAGTTTTTGTCACCAATTTGGGAAGGAGATTATACATGGCTGAGTCAGTAATATAAGATAAGTAGACTGCGATTCATAGTACTGTCACAGTGAGTGTTCTAAAACGAAGAATTATTAATATGTTCATACATTAGCTAAGCTCAACCAATCCAGAAGACCTTTTGACCTCATTATCACATAGAGGGCGCTATACAATGACATGAGTTATCACATATTAGAGGGTTTTTTTCTTTTCTATTGAAGTGTAAAGTATTCAGGGGCCATAGATGAATTTCCCAGTTCATTGAAGAGAGCACATTGTTCTTTATGCATGAGATTTACTAGTCCGTAAACAATGGAGAACATATTGTATGTATAAAGAGTAATTCTGCACACAGAGGTACAGCTCCATTACCTATGTAGTGGGATATGTGAAATGTCCTACTATTGTCTATTAGATTGACTTTTTTAAATATGTTTTTATTAAATCGTTTACTTTATGTGAGTGATGATGTTGCATTTAGGTGTTGCTTTCATAGGCAATCACTGTCCATACTCCAAGGTTATAAACATTTTAGTGAACTTTATTTTGTTCTAGGAAAGTATTGTCCACAGTGTGTAGCATATTAAAATGAAGGAACAATCCTGCTGCTATTACATCAAAAAACAGGGTTGTCTGACACATTTGGGATTTCCTCTAAAATGCCCTGGTTGATCGACAAACAGATGATGGGATTCCCCTGGTACTGGAGTTTTCCTTCTCCCCTGCTCTCATGTCTCAGTAAACTGCAGTGCTGCGATAATCCCTTTTACTGACCGTCTGCTCTACAGTCCCAACATTAATCTGCTTTTAACTTATATTTCTGACATAAATGCAGGATTTCTCCTACATCATGGTGCTGAGCCATTGTGAATTACACATGTCCCAGAAAACAGAAGCTGCTCCTGTAATCTCTGCTCTGCCTGTCACACTTTTATAATCTGCAGGGAAACAAATTCACCACACATAGTAAATATATATATATATATATATATATATATATATATATATATAAACTATATAAATACGCAGATTATGGAATCCTTTGCTGATTTACATCCATATTGTTGACTACATTTCCCATGTTGCTCAGTCAGTTATTGGCAGTGTCATAGGGTAGCTATCCCTACCCTAACAACTGCTAAGATGTGTCACTCCAGGATGAAACCTTTATAAACATCTGCATTTAAATCTATAAAATATGTTTAATTAGAAGCAAATACTTTGTAGCTTTAACCTTTTCAATATTGCTTAACTACAATTCCCATTATCATTAGTGAATAACCAGGATACTGGAAGTTAAAGGACAATATAATCTGTAGAGTTGTGGTCACCAGCCTTATTGAGTAATTTCAGACTAATGTTTTATCTGCGATGAACAGAAGGCATCAAAACAGATCAATATGATGTCAGAATGGATCTTATTAATGGTATTAGGGTTTAAAGGCACGTGTTTATTGGATTCATTATCTGAAGCCAGAAAAGGGACAAACATAGGAATAAAAGTGTACAAATGTTTCCATGACATGCATTTACTGGTTGTGTTTGCTTGCACCGGCACTGTATCTTCATTGATAGTGGCCTTTTGTGTATCACTCAATGAGATATATGAATTAAAAAGCCTGCTCTTCCCATCCTATTATTGGCATTTTAAATGTTCTTTTCTTTCTCTTAGGTTTCAGCCACAGGTAGACATTCTCCTGCAAAGAGCCAGGTCAATGGAAGTCCTTCCAAGTGCCCTCGTTATTTGAAAGTTCGAAACTGGGAAACAAATAGTACATTGCATGATACACTCCATTTGAAGTCTTCCATGGTATGTTCTTCACTCAAAAAATGACAGTAAAAAATCGAGCTCCTATGTGCAACTAACTATTCCTGTTTGTTTTTTGTTTAGCCAACACCTTGTACACAACAGTTATGTATGGGAGCAATCATGACGCCCCCTCAGTATGTGCGCAAACCAGAAGACGTAAGAACGAAGGAGGAACTTGTGCCTCTTGCAAAGGATTTCATTGACCAGTATTATTCTTCAATTAAAAGGTAAGGTATTATTATTAAGCCCCTTCTCTTTATTATGAGTCAGGAAGCACATTAGAAAATAATGTATTAAACTCTACTAGTCCATGTTTAATTGCATTTGGAATTTCTTTGGATTACTGTAATTGACCTTTCTCTATTCCCTGGAAGATTTGGCTCCAAGACTCACATGGACAGATTAGAAGAAGTATTTAAGGAGATTGAAGAAACAGATACCTACCAGCTACGAGATACTGAGTTGATATATGGGGCAAAGCATGCATGGCGCAATGCAGCTCGCTGTGTGGGGAGAATCCAGTGGTCCAAACTGCAGGTCAGGAAACTTCAGTATCCAAAGACATCAGCTAATTACTCGAAAATGAAGGAGCATTTAATATTGAGCAAGTTAAACTGGTTAGAATTTGTTGGTTAACTCCTAGTGGAAGGGAAGAGATTTGTGCTCCTAAGCAAATGCCCTATTTATCACCATTTTTTAAATGAATATGAACAGACCAATGTATATCAATTACAACAGCACTTTTTTTAGCACTTTATATTGAGACTGTGTGCAATTATCTCTTTCTGTTTAATTTTTCTGATCTCACTGTAAAATGTCATCACTTTTAGAGTCATATTAATCCGGGCTTGGACCTCGCATCATGCTCACCATGTTTCATCCATAAGGGTCATCTAACAATAATATGGATGGGAGGTGGGAGAACGTTACCCCAGGTGTCTCATAGGCTAGGCAAGCCTCTGAATAAATGTAAAGTTTTTTTATGAATGAGTATGGATAGGACTTGTTCTTTGAAGTGCAATTCTAGAGTACATTCTTGTTTTATGAGCAACCAAAACAACCTTGATACTGTTTCAGAGAAGGCCCCTTTATGAATGTATAAACATATTCGCCATTAGTCACCTTTGACGTTAAAGTATAATGATCTACCCTTCCAAGGATGAATTCATTTAAATCAGGTTCGCCGGATTCACTCACCCAGATCCACTGACCTATCAGTATATTATTATTATTCTGTCATTTAATATGCAATTAATCAATTACTTCTCCATCTATCTGTAAGGAATTCAATGACCTGTCAAGTGCCCTTGAGCAATGGCGTTAAAAAAAACCTTGACATTGACTATTGTAATCCTACATTTCTCCATGATCATGCTTGGGTGTATGATATGACATTTAGAAATATGTTTGTTTCTCTGTAATCCTATAAATCATCATTTAAAGTCTAATCTGTTTGTTGAATAGATTACTATTAACCAGAAAAAAATTTAATTTCGAAGAGAAATGTTTAGTTCATTGTTCTGCATTAAAAATGACTAAAATAACATTGTACATTAATATACTATAAGGTTCACTTTATGACCTGGCATATTAAGTTTTGTGATTTTAAAATGGATGTATTGTATATGCTATGCAAAGCTGAAGAGTTAAGATTTAAGGACTTGACAAAACATCCAGTTGCATATTTTGCAATAAGACTACCTTTGCCATTGCCTGCTCTAGGTCTTTGATGCTCGGGACTGCACCACCGCTCATGGAATGTACAATTACATCTGCAACCACATCAAATATGCCACCAATAAAGGCAACCTAAGGTGAGATTGTTTTGCTTAAACTATAATATTTATGCCTTTAAATCTGAAATATTAAATGCTTGATACAATGTGTAAAAAGTTCCCAAAAATACTTTTATTATACTAGTGACACCCAATCAGAGGTCTCCTATAGCAATGCGTATGAATGGCCACTGCACATGTGCAGGATTTCAATGATGTCATCGGTGATATCATACAACTATCAATCCCCTCAACTGCAACAGCCCTGAACATCCATCCACAATTGGGGAAGGCAGTTTCTGAATTAAGATGTTACTGCACATGTTTAGTGCAAGGTGGTCTAGCTTATCTTAACCAATGCTCTTGCAATGTGAACAGTTCCAAGAATTCCGTGCATCGTATTAAAAAAAAAAATATTACAACCTACTTATACAAGCAGACTAATCAGTCACTTTCGAAAAACACCCAAGAACAGAAAGCACATTGGGCCATATGTATAAATGTGTTGCTGTAAAAAGTGCATTTGCGACACAATAGGTGTCTTAAATTAGTAAAAGTCAACATGGTTTAGTGAAAGACAGGTCTTGTCAAACAAACTTAATAACATTCTGTGAAGAAGTCAGTAATATAGATCTAGATGTGGCAGTTGATGTGATCTATTTAGACTTTGCTAAAGAATTTGATACAGTTCCACACAAAAGGTTACTCTACAAATTGAGAGAAATTGGTTTTGGTGACAATGTATGTATTTGGATTGAAAATTGGCTAAAATATAGAATGCAGAGGGTTGTTGTAAATGGAAAATCCTCAAATTGGACCAGGATATTAAGCGAAGTACCTCAGGGGTCTGTTTTAGGCCCTCTTCTTTTTAATTTGTTTTGTTAATGATCTCCGAAGTTGTGTTGAGAGCCATGTCTCAGTGTTTGCTGATGACACAAAATTGGGTAAGGTAACACAGACTAATCTTGATGTTTGTTCTTTACAGGAAGATTTGGACAGAGTGGGGGAGTGGGAAATTAAGTGGCAAATGAGGTTCAATATAGACAAATGTAAAGTTATGCATTATGGGAAAAATAATAACAAAGCAACATATACTTTAAATGGTATTTCCCTGGGAAAAACTACTAATGAAAAGGATTTAGGAATAATTGCAGATAACAGACTTGGCAACAGTGCTCAATGCCAGTCAGCAGTTGCAAGACCAATGAGATATTGGCATGTATAAAACGAGGTATAGATTCACGGGAGGAGGATATCATCTTGCCTCTTTACAAGTCAATGGTAAGACCTCACCTTGAATATGCAGTACAGTTCTAGGCACCAGTCCTTAAAAAGGATATTATGGAACTAGAAAAAGTGCAAAAAAATAATAAGGGGATTGGAGGATCTTAGTTCTGAAGAGAGACTTAAACAACTGCATTTATATACATTAGAAAAAAAGGTGTCTCAGAGGGGATATGATAACATTATATAAATATGTGCAGGGCCAATATAAAGAGCTCTCCAGTGACTTGTTCATTAACAGTAATGTTAAAAAGATTTTATAGACAGCAAAGGAAGGGATTCTTTATGGTAAGGACAATAAGGTTATGGAACTCACTGCGTAGAGAGGTGGTGCTATCAACTGCAATAGATGCATTTAAAAAAAATTTTTTTTAGAAATGTAGAACATACATTGCTATTAATAATAGAATAAGTATTAATAATAGAGCCTCTTGATCCAAGGAGAAATCTGATTGCCCTTTAAAGTCAAGAAGGAATTTTTCCCCTAGGAGGCAAAATTAAAAATAGCTTCCTTAGGGGTTTTTTGCCTTCTTTTGGATCAAAAGTGGTAATGTTAGGTAGAAGGGTTGAACTTGATGGACTTGTGTCTTTTTTTAACCTAAATTACTATGTTGTTATGTAACTGTGCCAGTTGCACCAGCACCAAAGCATTCTAGTTATTGTTTAAATGTTTCACCAGAAGATGCATTTGTTGCTTTCTTTAGTCTTCCATCATGTTCCATCATCCCATTCTTGCATTAACTGTACTATGTTTTTAAAGTGCTGCTAAAATGGAGAATTTTCCCACATATGGAAGGGCTTAAAGAGATATACAGGATCATGCTTATACTTTTAAATAACAATGTTAAATATACATGAACCCCACTGAATCCCTAATAATCTAATGTCCCACCATTTAAATATTTGGTCATCATTTTATTATCCAGTCTCTGATTAAAACCCACCCTATAAATAGTGGATCCACCTTGTACATATTTAATATTTTTGATCTTTAATAAAATCTTGGGCCTTATCTAATATGTGGCCCTCATTTTATTATCCAATCCCTCATTTAATCACCCCAATACTAACTCTGTCTAAACTTGAATTTTTATAATCAAGTCCCTTGTCAACTTTGAGATTAAGCAATGCTCATCAATCCTTTTAACCCTGCTGTACAGGTCTACAGCCTGGCATTTTATAAATAAATGATAATGGAAGTTACTCTGATGTCTTCTCACAGGTCAGCGATTACTATCTTCCCCCAAAGGACAGATGGGAAACACGACTTCAGAATCTGGAATGCCCAACTTATACGTTATGCAGGATACAAACAGCCTGATGGCTCGGTGCTCGGAGACCCCGCTAATGTAGAATTAACAGAGGTGATCACATGCTTTGTGAGATTGGTACATACAGAGGAACAGTGTCCTTAGATGTGGAATACACGTGAGGGTTCTATGTGGAACATGATTCTGTTTATAATGTTGGTAAGGTTGTCATCAGACATCCTTTCCAGCTTTCTCTAAAATGTCTACTAGATAAAGAGAGAATCACAGGGAATTGAGATGGGAATTTCAAATTTTAGGTCAATGTGGCCAAACCGGAAAAATTCTCCAATGTAGCTAAAAGGGAGATTTTTTTTTAACTCAGCTATTTTGGCCTAAAGTTTGAAGTTTCCATCTCATATGCCTGCAATGCTCTTTATTAAGTAGACCCTTATGGCTTTTCTTCCTACCTGTAGATCTGCATTCAGCAAGGCTGGAAAGCACCACATGGCCGCTTTGATGTCCTACCTCTTGTGATTCAAGCAGATGGCAATGACCCTGAACTATTTGAGATTCCTCCAGAAATGATCATGGAAGTGCAGATCAGGCACCCAAAGTAAGACCACCAGGATTGTGCCAACGAAACATGTACTGAAAGTCTCATTGAAGGTTTTAATTTTCCGCAAGATTTAAATGTATTAAAAGGTTGTGAAACAAAGGGGGAAGTTAAAATAACTGATAATTAATAAAATGGATTTGTTTACCTTCAACTGGGAATGGGAATCAATTTGAGCATTAGTCTGAGATGATATGTTCAGGATGTAACAATTTCCGCACATAAATAAAACTAATCCATGTTAATTCATAATGTGATTTTTTTACATTTATATGTCACAAGAGAAGTTATCACTAATCCATCAGTCATCATCATTAAGGACTTGTGAAGTCTATAGACTATTCAGTCATTCATTTTAAACTTGTCTTTCTGTTAATGCAACATTTAAAATAAAAATCTCCTTTTTTCCAGATTAGAATGGTTTAAGGACCTGGGATTGAAGTGGTATGGATTGCCAGCAGTGTCCAACTTGCTCTTAGAGGTCGGAGGGCTGGAGTTCAGTGCATGTCCTTTCAGTGGATGGTACATGGGGACTGAAATTGGTGTTCGAGATTACTGTGACAACACTCGCTATAACATACTGGAGGTACTGTGGCCTGGTAAAGAGCTCCACCTTTTGGCAGGAATAGTTTATTACACATATAGTATTAGTAAAGTGCTACTAGGTTTAATTTAATAGATCTCAAATTTAATAAACTTCATTTCAAAGACATCCACAATCCATTTATCTTATATAATTATGGTACATATTTTAGACATTGGAGTTCTTCTTTATGTTATCTCCTTCTATAACCAAATACCATATGTAGATTTGGTTTTATATATGCAAGCAAATAAGGGTCAGCAAAGTCACAAAGCTTCCCTCCTATTTAATGCTTATTACAGCTAATAATAAGAGTATCATAATGCATATTTCATTATTGCAAAAGCTTTACATAATTTAATAAAATCCAGCTTTGCCGAAAATATTGGTAATTCAAGAGCATCTCTGAATTTAGCTATACATTGTGCAGGGACGAACCTGGTCCACTAAGAAGATTCACCAGGTTTGTTCCTTCACAATTTAAATCTAAATCGGTGAGATGAAATGTTCATCTAATCTCAACTCACCTTTCAGGTAATAGCCCCCAGGCCTTTATAATAAAATAATATAAGGATAACTCGTTCAGTGCTTGTGAATGAATACATGTTTCTCCACTCAGTCAGCACTGTAAAGAGTAATACACACAAAAACCTAAACAAAATCACTACACAATAAAATATAACATACAAATACATTAAAAAAAAAAACTCCTTTCCCCACAAAACTAATGTAAAGCGATTTGCAATATTGTACCCTTTCTTAATACAAATTTTCTTCAGGAAGTGGCCAACAGAATGAACCTGGACACAAGGAAAATGTCCTCGCTGTGGAAGGACCAGGCTTTGGTGGAAATCAACATAGCAGTTCTGTACAGTTTTCAGGTATATCCACAACATTGCTGCAGTCATATTAGGAAGAAAAAAGTCAACAAAAAGATCTGAATATTTTACACGGTAGTTTATGGTGTCAGAAGTGATTTAATGTGCGTCTTTGTATTTGTAATGAAAAGGCAAACCCGAGAGGCTTTCCATCAACAAACCTTTCGAGGCGTTTTAGCACAGATCTTATTCCGTTGCATCAGTATTTTTAAGAATTTACATCCAACCTAATCACTTTTTTTTAAATCATGCATAATTGCATGCTGGAATAAATTAAACTTATTTTTAATATGAAGGAATCCAGTATAGATAAGATGTCAAGTGGATCACTTGTGAAGGCACAGCAGATATTTCTTCGGTCTGACTCATAGAATGTAACATATTTATATTGCACATATATTTTTATTGGAATCTATTTTTCATTCGCAATCCCATGCGTCCAAAAACCTAAATGAGAGGTTTAGTGTGTTAAGTACACAGAATAATCACTCTTTACCTCAATAGTTTTAGACACTTAGGAACAAAACAAAAATATCTTTCTCTGCTGCCTTGGCAACAAAGTATTTTAATGTATAAGTCACATGACTACAGGCTAACAATAAATAGGTCCAGAGAAAATATGAGTGGAGAAACATTCTGTGTGATGCAGTGTTACGTCTGTGTATGGTTTGACCCCTGTAAAGTTATTAGGCTGATGTGTTTAATCTTTTATTACCTTCCTAACATGTTATTTGAGCAAGTGACTACGCAAAGTAAATAAAGGGTATTGTACTTAAAAAATGGTGAATGGTAAACATCCAATATCAGTTAGTCGGATATACATCTAATATATTTTTATAGACCTTGATAATTACAATTCTTCTTGTCCTTTTGTTAGCTGCTGGCTGAACTACAGAAGTCTTTGTGATGACTAGTTGTCTTCTCTTCTGTTCCAGAGCGATAAAGTAACAATTGTTGACCATCACTCTGCAACAGAGTCCTTTATCAAACACATGGAAAATGAATACCGCTGTCGAGGAGGCTGTCCAGCTGACTGGGTTTGGATAGTACCTCCAATGTCTGGAAGTATTACACCCGTGTTTCACCAAGAGATGATAAATTACCGTCTCACCCCATCCTTTGAATATCAGGTATGGTCTGTCCTCGAATCCACACTAACATTTGTGTTTAGTTTTATGTAGCTAAAAATACAGTTAAAAAAAAAAAATACTACAGAAATGATAGATCCAAAGTAATTAATTTCAATATGGACTATGCAAAAAAAAATTCAGTTCTTATAAAAAAAAAATTGTGTTAGAAAGCAACAAGGATCTGGAAGTAGGATAAGCACGTGAGTAAAGATACCTTTTAAAAGGCCAGAGAAGTTTACAAAGATATCAGAATA
The DNA here is from genome assembly GCA_036172795.1 of Pelodytes ibericus. NCBI lineage: Eukaryota > Metazoa > Chordata > Amphibia > Anura > Pelodytidae > Pelodytes > Pelodytes ibericus. The sequence continues at coordinate 141,328,257 of CM069860.1, read as the reverse complement.
GTTTCCAACAGAGAGAGAGAATTAATAACACTTCTAAAAATGATAAAAATTTCTCTTAAAACATGGCACTTAAGTTTATAGTTCAAAAACATCAGACTGCACTTCCTTTACAGATCAATATAAATAAGACATACAATTCAAATACGGTTTAGCTAGAAATGACTGCACACAGAACTCGACAGTCAGTCTTCATCAAAAAGTGTTAATGGGAGTCAAGGGACTCTCAGTCAACTGTTATTCGCCCTCTTGAGGAGATTTCAGCTTTATGAAGATTAATGGGATAGGTCTTTACCACACAAAGAACAGCAACTAAGACTAATGCCAATAGTTTGGATATGACATAAACTTGCCAGAAGTGTGAATGTCACTTCTTCAAGTAGAACTGAACTCATCAAAAAATGATGTGTAAGTTTGTTTGTTTGTTTTTTTGTCAGCACAATATTTAGCTTAGATGGTAAATAATAGTATTTATTTCTAAGTCACAACATATATTGTCTGCCAACCAAAACCTCCATTAACCACCGTCTACCCTTCATTTCTTTTGCATGTATTACCATTAGCCAGATCCCTGGAACACTCACATATGGAAGGGTGTTAATGGAACACCAACCAAGAAAAGAGCCATTGGATTTAAAAAGTTGGCCAAGTAAGTGTTAAGAATTGTTGCCTTATAATGTTCCTAAGAACCTGTAACACATTATCTACTGATAAGCAACAAGTCCCAGGTGATGGATGATCATTTGAAGATAACATTGTTGATTAATACACTAACTCTTGAGCCTGCTAAATCCTCAGGATTGCAGGTTTGATTTCCACTTAGGTAAACTTCATCCTTTTAAGGGTGATAAAATGAGTGCCATAAGACAAAGAAATGTATTCCTCATGGTGAAATATTGTATCAGGAGAGTGACAGAATGGCTGTGCCTGACGTTTGACAGATATCATTTTGTATTTTGTCGCTAGGGCAGTAAAGTTTTCAGCTAAATTAATGGGACAAGCCATGGCTAAAAGAGTAAAGGCTACAATTCTATACGCTACCGAAACTGGGAAGTCTGAAGTCTATGCAAAAACCTTATGTGAAATCTTCAAACATGCTTTTGATGCCAAGGTAAGAAGCACAATAATATATATCGGGCAGTTGTATAATGCCAGCAGCTCTATTTTGGGGGCAGATGAGCAGCAAGCTACATGTAGTGTTTATGAACTTTTATAGAACAAAACCAACACAGAAAAACACTCTAATTGCAATCCATGTTAGACCATTTTAAATATTATTGTAGCCCACTTATAAACCCCACCATAAAAATGAAATAGAAGTTGAATGGTTGGGAAAATCCATTTACTAGAAAATGGAGTTTCAATGAAAAACTAACCATCTCATACAATGTACATCATCTGAAACCAAACATTTTTAAGATATCAGATGTATGAAATACACTTGCAAAACCAATGTTAGCCAAAACAACATATGCAAAGGGTGTCCTGTAAAAAAACAATATTACCTATTAAAATGTCCCCGACATTCTCAATCCTCACCTTTGGGGAAAGGGGCCATCCAAAATAAAAATGAATCCACCAAGAGTTAAAAAAAAAAAAAAAGTCAGCAAAAAATAAACAAATGGGGAGTACTGTCTCTATACATCTGTCTTCAATGGAGGACTGATGTACAATGAAATTCCTGTCTACTAGACTAAGGATTTCATTTTAAATATAGAAGGCATCTGCTTAGTTGACTCTATCAGTCAATCAGAAGCTGCCCTATTCCAGCTCTACCATTGGCTGTTTTTTAAAACCCAGCCAGTGGTAGAGCTGTGATAGGGGGCTACCTTAGTTGACCCTTAAAGCACAATAACATAAAATATGTATTACGTTAAAGTGTTTTTTTTTGGCAGGCAATGCCCATGGATGAGTACGACATTGTGCATCTGGAGCATGAGACTCTTGTCTTAGTGGTGACCAGCACTTTTGGAAATGGTGACCCACCTGAAAATGGAGAGGTAGGAAAGCGTCATTGGTACAAAATCTGAAGATAATGGACTTGTTACACAAGCTAAAGCATGCTAATCCCCAAGAGTATCCAACATGTTACAATTAATTATGCTGACATATTATTTGTGTAAAGAACATCATTCAGGATTGTTTTCAGTACCTTATACTTATAGTTTACATTAATGAACATTAATAAATACATTACTATATTGTGGGTTAGCATTTTTTAATGGTTATGTTGTTTTTAACATATTTGTAATGCTGTTTTTAACACATTTGTAGCACATGTACACATACATGTACATGTATGCTCAGTTTGTTTGTTTTGTATCACTGTTCTATGTTATGTTTCTATAACATGCAGAAATCAGATGTTTCATGAATGTCTAAAATATCTGCAGTATTTTAAATTTCATGGGAAGCAGAGTTAAACTTAGTGGAAGAAATACCTGTTGTTTAAATTCACCCTTCGTTTGGTGGTAAATTTCCATTTCAAAGGACAATTGGCTTTTTTACATTTATATATTGTATTTACCTTTGAGATGCAAATGTAATTATGAGCCACATGTGTAAGTACTATAACACTGAAAAGGTCACTTGGTGGATTGGGAAAGTCTCTAAGCAAGAAATACTTTTTTAAATGGAACATTTGACTAAAATAAGTGATTAAATAAGTTAATATCTTGGAGGTTATGACGGTTAAAGAAAGAAAGTAACAAAAAAGTTAAAAAAAAAAAGATTGTATTCATCTTGATATGGTTATATATCTAAAAACACTTACTTTACTCCCACTTTGCCAAAAACATTTTTACAAACCACTACTTAAACTAAAATGTGCGCATTATATGATTTTCTTCCAAATATCTTGTTAGCTTTATATAGGTGCTTAATCTAAATATTTACCTGCTTAACATACTATGACTAATCTCCAACTGCCTTTCTACCTGTCACATACGCTTCTACCAATGGAGTGGAAAAACAGATATGTTAATTCATTCTATAGCTGAGCACTTGCTATCATATGGTAAAAGAAGAGCATACTGAGCCTAATGTTCATTTCTCCTGCTATTTGCAGAAATTTGGCTGTGCCATGATGGAAATGAGGCATCCTAATTCTAATTTGGAAGAGCGCAAGTGAGTTAACACTACAAGGCAAACAGATACAAGCTCCTGCAAGTTAATCTATGGTGTAAAACATAAACACACATACATACATAGAAATTTGTAAATATATATTTAGCTCACTGGGGGGTGGTATTCAATATAAGCATTAATAGGAGAATCAAGCATCCCAAATGTGGCCCATCTAACAGCAAGGTGGGACCAACTGATTTAGCTACCCATAAATGTGTAGTTTTGTTTGAATATAGTTGATTTAAACAGTTGACTGCTTTCATATTACTGCTATATAAATAAACATATTTCTATAGCTCACAAGCTATTATTTACCATAACTGTAAATAAAAAAGCATTTAATACACATATGAACATCTGATTATCCATCCCACTTCATAAAGAAAACTTGGAAAATCTTAATACAGAGCAGTGAGAGGCATGGAAACGGATATCTACTATGTCCTATGTCAGTGGTGTGAATGCAGAGAGTGCCACTGCAAGTGAGAGAGCTGGCAGCTGCATGTCTGTGTGCTGCTTGGGTGCCCAGGCTTCTTCTCATGCTGCCTCTCACACTTTCTGCTTGTTGTCAGAAGTCAGAGTGTTGGGGGTCATGTGACCTCCACTAGCTCAGACTGCAGCGGCGTGCAGGTAGCACAAGAGGCAGTCTTAGAGCATGTCTGGTCACCTGGGCAGTCCAAGACATCCAGCTTCCCACCAGAAAAACTCCAGGCCATGTCTGATTTTAGCACCTGATCAGTGCTGTGGAGCACCCACCACCTCAAGCATATCTGTCATAAGTGTTTGGAGCCGGTATAGCTGCTTATACTTCTGAAATTAGTCCAAGGGTAAGCCCTTTGAATGCAGTGTGGGTACTGAGCAAGTGTTGGGGATGCAATTGTGGTGCTAGGCAAGTCCTGTGGATGTAATGAAGTTGCTTGAAAAATACTGTGTGTGCAAATCCTTCCGGGGAAAATCCTGTGTGTGTGCAATCTATGTGCCAGGGAGCAAATCTGTGTGTGCAAACTGGGTACTGGAGCAAATCCTGTGTGTGCAATCTGAGTGCTGCGCAAGTAATGTGGGTGCTCTGGCTGTGCATGCAATCTGGGTGGTGGGCAAGTCCCATGTTTGCAATAAAGGTGCTGGAGAAAATCCTGTGTGTCCAATCTAGGTTCTGTGACAAATCCTGTGTATGCATGTGTGCAACCTGGGTGCTGGGGCAAATCCTATGTGTGCAATCTGGGTGCTGGGGCAAATCATGTGTGTGCAATTTGTATAATGGGGCAAGTCCTGTGTGTGCAAACACACTAAAATGTCTTTCTCATTAGGAGTTACAAGGTCCGTTTCAACAGCGTCTCTTCTTCTGCTGATGCTCGGAAATCATCTGGTGATGAAACAGGACCCAGCGACAATTTTGGAAGTGCAGGTCCTCTAGCTAATGTGAGGTATGATAAGACAATTTCTTATTCGGTAAACTGTTTTAAGGTATTACTCATTCCAATGCCTGGGCAATTTCTAAGAGCTCTGTAAAGCATTGAGAGCCTATAATCCTTTTTTAATTTGCTGTTATAATTTAAATTTCCATACACTAAGGATTAGGTAGCCATGTTGAAAATTATAGTTTAATTTGACCCAGAATGTGGCATTAATTATTGAGGGCAAAGTCTAATCCACAGGTAGCACTACAATGGTTGTAGAACTATGACTCCCATGAAGCTGTTAGCACTCTATTGCTGTATGACATCACGGTGACTACTTGTTGGCTGACCCTGGATCAACTAAGACATGATGTTGAACCTGTGAACAGAAAAGAATCACAAAATGCAATAAGAGAAGGGCTATAACATGAAACATTCTTGTTGAGCTGTACTTTGATTGCCTTATTCTATTATAGGTTCTCAGTCTTTGGACTTGGATCACGTGCATACCCTCACTTCTGTGCCTTTGCCCGAGCTGCGGATACTCTGCTGGAAGAGCTTGGAGGTGAACGAATTATGAAAATGGGTGAAGGCGATGAACTTTGTGGACAAGAAGAATCCTTCAGAACTTGGGCCAAGAAAGTATTTAAGGTAGGAGAATATCAATGTGTTAATAACAGTTAGTTATATCTCAGACCATCTATTAATTGGAAAATCACAGAACCAAAAATTATTCCGCAGTACACAAAATATCCTCTAAATAATAATTATTATATATATTACAGAAACCCATTGTATACATTGTAATAGCACACTTAAAAGATCAGTGACAGATTGTCCAATACAATTTGTTAGATATACATTTTACACCCAGGAACTGAATAAAATAAAAAAAACATTGGTGGTCTTATTCTGTTTTGTGGGACTCACATTGCTGGGTAAATCTTTTGGTCCATATATATATATATATATATATATATATATATAGTCTGCTCTATCAACCCCCCAGCGGCACTAAATTTCTCTACTTGCACATAAATGCTTGCTAGCCACTCATACACAGAGAATGCATACAATTTGCTAACTAGATGTTACAAGGTTCCCACAGTATTAAAAATATGTACCCTAACACATCTGATATTTTCTGGAGATGCCACACCCACAAAGGAGACTTCCTTCACAAATGGTGGACCTGCCTTAAGATAAAACCACTTTGGGACTCAATACTCCCTATTATCAGTAGGGTAGCAGATGAAGACCTTCCTGCTGATCCATTAACTATTCCCCTACATCACACACGTAACCCTATCTGCAAATATATGAGTTCATTGATAAATCATCTTATAAATGCTGCTAAAATTATAATTCTAAGGCATTGCAAACAAGCTACCCCTCCATCTATAAGGGAGTGGATGGCCTCCGTGGAAACTATTCGATCAGTGGAGGATCTTATTCCATCCTCCCAAGGTATAGGAAAAACTAAAAACAATAAATGGCTCCATTGGTCCATGTATTTGAATAGTGAAGCATGCAAGGCTGATATACAAATCACAGATGCTTAAGACTAGGAGTCCAACTCACCCAACATGTACATTGTGAAAGTTGCCCAAAAACTTCCTTAAACATTGACTCTGGATCCACCTTGGTTTGATGCCACTGAACCTTATTTTTTTTAAATGTACAACTACTGTTAATGTACGTGTTTCTGAAGAAACCTATGTGATGTGTTATGCATATTTAGATGCTATTATGTTGTACTTGCTCCCCTTGTTTTTTTCTATATAATTCTATATAACTTCAATAAAAAGATAGTAAACAAAATATATATATATATATATATATATATATATATATATATATATATATATATATATAATGTGTGTGGGTACAGTAAATGAGGAAAATTACACCTAAACACAAACACCGCATAAATGTTAAAACAGCCTCTATCCAGCACGGTAAAAAAAACTGCCAAACGGTCCAGTCATGAATGGTTAAGGTCATGTGTTTTTTCTTGTTTACAGGCTGCGTGTGATGTATTCTGTGTAGGTGATGATGTAAATATTGAGAAAGCAAACAACTCACTGATCAGTAATGACCGAAGCTGGAAGAGGAGCAAGTACCGGATCAGTTTTGTGGCTGAGGCACCAGAACTTACACAAGGTATTTTTTTCTTGGCTATAGTTCAACATACAGAGAGACCACTGGTTGGTCAGGAGTGGTAACCTTCTAATGATCTAGTTGCTGTTATGTGTTGTGGGTTGGTACCCCTGGGACAATTAACATGGTTTCCCAGCACATCTAAAAGAGTCCAGCTATCCCCTGATGAGACTCATTCTGCTTTCAGCGGACAATCACTCATTTTAATTGGCATAAGAGACCACCCAGACTATCTAGACAACTCTCTTTCTATATTAGAATAAATGTTTTACAGCCTTATATATTAACTACATTAAGATATTTCTATTTTAACAGCTCTGTACAGTATACACAGAAAGAAAGTATATGGAGCACGTATGTTGTGTCAACAGAACTTGCAAAGCCCAAAATCCAGGTACAGCATTTTTTTTTACAGAAGAGCAATGTCTCATTTCATATTTTAATTTAGAAATCTAGTTAATTTTTCAGATTAACCAATTAAAATGCTTTATTTACCTGATGGCTTGATACACGTTGTAATAACAATCTGTCTTTCCCTAATTGAAATGCTCCTGCCCTACTTACTCTATGTACTTATGAACCGTAACCTTGTCTGGACAGACAGATGATTTCACTATCCCTAAGTATTGTTTTGTTATGAAGGTGACTATTATCAGTAGCTTACATTTTGGGCCATATTAAATTCTACATGTGTACAAAACCATCGACTTCGCCAACAGTTGTGTTTACTGATGTGTTGCAAAAAAATAATCTTTATAAATTATACTTATTATTTCAATTCATGTTGAAGTAGAATCAAGCTTATTTTAATTATCTTTGTACAGTCGTTCCACCATATTCCTTCGACTTCACACCAATGGACACAAGGAGCTCGCTTATAAGCCAGGAGACCACTTGGGAGTGTTCGCTGGCAACCACGAGGATCTAGTCAATGCCTTGATTGAACTATTGGAAGATGCACCTCCAGTCAATCAGCTAGTGAGAGTGGAGATGCTGGAGGAAAGAAATACTGCCCTAGGTACAAAATGTTCATTGACCTATAACATAATTTAACATTTTTGTTCATATGTAACATTAAAAGGTACTTTTGTGGGGCTTTTGTTTAGTTTACTGTGCATAATAAATTGGGCAAGTATATAGAGATGGTAAATGGACCTGTAAAAGATTATACACTGCCTGGCTTAAAAAAAAGTTGCCACCAAAAAAAAAGGTCACACACTCTAATATTTTATTGGACCACATTTAGCTTTGATTACGGCACGCATCCGCTGTGGGATTGTTTCAATAAGCTTCTGCAATGTCACAAGATTTATTTCCATCCAGTGTTGCATTAATTTTTCACCAAGATGTTGTAAAGCAGAGCCGTCTCCAGCACATCCCAAAGATTCTCACTGGGGTTCAGATCTGGACTCTGGGGTGGACAATCCATGTGTGAAAATGATGTCTCATGCTCCCTGAACCACTCTTTCACAATTTGATCCCGATGAATCCTGGCATTGTCATCTTGGAATATGCCCGTGCCATCAGGGAAGAAAAAATCCATGGATGGAATAACCTGGTCATTTAGTATATTCAGGTAGTCAGCTGAACTCATTCTTTGGGCACATAATGTTACTAAACCTAGACCTGACCAACTGCAGCAACCCCAGACCTATTTGCTTAGTTAAATCCAGGTGGCAACCTTTTTTTGGCCAGGCAGTATATATATCAAAGAATATTGGTAACGTAACAAATTCAAAATATAGGTGATTAGAATACATAACCCTTACATGCAAAAATCCTATATATTATTTTTCAAGGAGGTTATCGATTGTTTAGTCCAGGTTTTTGCATATCATGATATTTATGCTTGACTAAGACTTTTATTCATTTATAGTTCTTTACCTATATTCACATTTATATTTCACTTCTTGACAGACATGGCTGCTGCTGCTATTACAGTCATGCATCAGTAAATCTGACATTTAAATATGAGCGTAACAGTATGTTTATTCAACTCTAACAATTATTCATGTGTAATTGAAAAACAACACGGTAGTAATTACGTTTCCACCTCCAACGCCTTTTGACCCAGCCAGCATATTAAAAATGTAACATAAATCATAAATAAAAATATGTGAAATGTTTCTAATTCTGATCCTACTCCTTCTGTATCCGTCTGTATGTCTTAAATGTACCCATGCTACTGGATACAAGGGTCTTCTTTCAATGACCTAAGTCAATTTATCTCAAGTCATTGCATACCAGAGACAATAGAAATAATATTACATCGATGATGATGTCATAATTAAAGAGCCTAAGCTCTGTTTTCTAAGATAATGAAGATTTGTAAAATGTTGGGTGGTGGACCTAGGAGCATCATACTAATACTAAACAGCACTGTGTATATATCATTTCATTTCCATGTTACCTATAAGAAGAATACAAGCATCTTGTAATGTATACTTTGCACACATAACTTACATAGGTGTAATCAGTAATTGGACAGAGGAGGAGCGGATCCCACCCTGCACTATCTTCCAAGCCTTTAAGTATTTCCTAGATATTACGACCCCTCCTACTCCAATATTAATGCAGCAAATTGCGCTTCTTGCCACCGATGAAAAGGAGAAAAAACAACTGGAGATCCTGAGTAAGGTGAGGCAATCAATGGATTAGATGTTATCCACTGTTACTGAAGATATAGTTTATAGTTCTTGTTATTTTGAGACAAACAGCAAAGTAGCGGTAGATGCATCTTATAGGAAAGGAATTTATGTGATATATAAGTGATATATAAACCGTACCTAAAACAAACTACTGGCAACATTTCAAGAATGTAACATCTAAAACCTTCTAGTGCAAATCAGATAAACAGATAAATGGAATTATATATAGGCAGGAAATTAATGTGTCGCTGGATATATAACTTAATTATATTAAGAGAGAGAACTCTGTTTAATGGCTTAATAATATTTATTTTTTGAGCTTCACATGACCTATTATCTTTAACTTGTTTTCTTGGTACATAGGGTTTGCAGGAATATGAGCAGTGGAAATGGTACAAGAACCCAACTATCGTGGAGGTGCTAGAGGAGTTTCCCTCAGTTCAGATGCCATCCTCTCTGTTGCTTACACAACTGCCCCTGCTACAGCCCCGTTACTATTCCATCAGCTCCTCACCGGACATGTATCCTGATGAGGTCCACCTTACAGTGGCTGTTGTATCTTACCGTACAAGAGGTATCCCGCAAATATTTCTAATACACTTTTTGGTCCAAGTTACAATCCCAGTTCTGTTTAACAGACAGACTTGAAGTGAAAAATGTAAGATAGATACAGTGGGCCAAATTTATCAAGTCAAAACAGGTGCTATTTTTGTTTTTTAAAAAGTGCTAAATGTAGAGCTAACTGCCATAACTTTCCATTGGTTTCCATGGTTACAACTACTATTCTAGCACTTTTTTCTGAAACACCACCTATTTTCGATAAATATGGCCCAATATGTCCCTATTCTTGAAATATTTATGCCACTGAAGTACATGGTAATTCATGCAACGTATATAAAACTTTATGTGTATACATTCATACATGAAAATATTATTCACAACAGATTGAGTCCTAATTAAGTAAGCAAATGTAAAAGCTAACTACCTCAATGTAAAAACTAGCTCCTACTAAGATAGACTCTGTATTATCTTTGCTGTGTTAGATGGAGATGGACCAATCCACCACGGGGTATGCTCATCTTGGCTGAACAGGATACAGGCAGATGAACTGGTTCCATGTTTTGTAAGAGGGTAAGCATATAGTAAGACAAATAAGGCTTATTGTGCTTGTTTGTGTGTGTGTGTTATATGTATCAATATATCAGTGTAGAAATAGTATTTTTGTTTGTCCGTGTTTTATCATACTAAGATTATGCATGCTGTCTTGGTTTTACATATCTCCTTTCTTGTCCACAGTTCTTCAACTTATGTCCATGCTGAGTGTAAAGTCTGTTAAGCATCTTAGTGTTTCTCTTAGTCCTGCTACCTATGGAAGGAAATTGTTCTAGTGAATCAATTTGAAATAATGCTAATAGAGAAAGTTTTTACATGGGTTTCCATAGAATGTGTTTCCTGTCTGCTAAAAGCAGGAGGTAACGTTTAAACAAAGAACAGACAAATTCAAGTAATACACCTACACCGGGACACATTTCATCATAATAGATTAAAAAACAGGACGAAAAAAAGGAGGTGGATATGAGAGAGAGTTAGTTCCCATATCCAATAGGACTTGAAAAGTATCATGCAATCATTTATCATTACTTCTGAATAGAGTTGAGCGGACACCTAGATGTTCGGGTTCGAACTTGACCCCGAACTTGACCCCGAACCCGAACCCCATTGAAGTCAATGGGGACACGAACTTTTGGGCACTAAAATGCCTCTAAAAAAGTCGTGGAAAGGGCTAGAGGGCTGCAAAAGGAATTAAAATGTGGGTAAGAGAAGAACAAGTGTCCTGCAAACAAATATGGATAGGGAAATAACTTCAAATAACATAAAATACATACAAATTAAAAATAAAGCTGAGCCATAAAATAGCACTAGATGGAATCTTTGATTTTAGCTTTGGAAGAACATAAATCTAAATCTAAAGCATGGCTGCCAGGAGGATCAACAGAATTATCCATTTGAGAGAGGGTTGGAGTGCAGGGTATTCTCTTTCAGTTTATACTAAGTGACCCATAGGTTGAGGAGGCGGTGACCATGGCGGTGTAGGTGGAAGCGGCGCTGGAGGAGGAGGAGGTGGTAGCCAGAATTTTTCAAAGTGTGCCCTAACCACAGTATTTGACGGTTCTATTTGACTCTCAGATATGAAGTGCACCGCTAGACGCAAATGTACTATTTACCACCCAAAACTATTCAAATTTTTCAAAGTGCGCTGTAAGCACAGTATTTGACGGTTCTATTTGACTCTCAGATGTGAAGTGCACCGCAAGACGCAAATGTACTATTTACCACCCAAAACTATTCAAATTTTTCAAAGTGCGCTGTAAGCACAGTATTTGACGGTTCTATTTGACTCTCAGATATGAAGTGCACCGCAAGACGCAAATATACTATTTACCACCCAAAACTATTAGAATTTTTCAAAGTGCGCTGTAAGCACTGTATTTGACGGTTCTATTTGACTCTCAGATGTAATACATGTAATTCTATTACTTTTCTATAAACCGAAATAGAGTCCCCATTCATACGAATAGGTAAATTAACCTATTTTTATGAATGGGGACTCTATTTCGGTTTATAGAAAGCCAATAGCATTCCATGTTTTCCATAAACCGAAAGTCTATAAACCGAAAGACATTCGGTTTATAGACTTTCGGTTTATGGAATACATGTAATGCTATCGCTATTCTATAAACCGAAAGTCTATCAACCCAAAGACATTCGGTTTATAGACTTTCCGTTTATAGAATAGCAATAGCATTACATGTATTCTATAAACCGAAAGTCTATAAACCGAATGTTGTTCGGTTTATAGACTTTCGGCTTATGGAATACATGTAATACTTTTGGCTTTCTATAAACCAAAATAGTGTCCCCATTCATAAGAATTTCTTATTAATGGGGACTCTATTTCAGTTTATAGAAAGCCAATAGCAACACGAACTCCGAACTCCAACACGGACATACAGTGAATTGTCCGTGTTCGGGTCCGGGGACCCAAAATCGTAAAGTTCGGTACGAACCCGAACAGTGCGGTTCGGGTTCGCTCAACACTACTTCTGAACACACAGGCAAACATTTGGTTTTATGTATGATGCAACATAAACCCTGTTTGCAGTGTTTGATAGTGTTCTGCTAAATGTCAGATACATATTTGTTCTGATCATATGTTACTGTAATATCTGAAGAACATATCCAGCACAGGAGAAGGTTGGAGATAGTTGTATTTACATCAGTCCTCCTCTATTTAAAATCATATATGAAAACTTACATGCATTTTAATGTCTGATTGCCATTTCTAGAGCGCCAACTTTCCAGATGCCACAAGATCCGCATGTCCCCTGCATCCTGATTGGACCAGGAACTGGTATTGCCCCATTTAGAAGCTTTTGGCAGCAACGTCTTTTTGATATGCAGCACAAAGGTGAGGTCACTGATAGATATCTTCATGTTATCCTTAAAATGTTGAAGCTGTATACAAGTCATGGAGGTTAAGTCATAATACTAATTTAATGTAGAGAGTATCATAGTATAAATAATAACTATTTATTTATTGGATTTTAATATTTTGAGTCAAAAGCCTAATACTGAACTAATATGGTTGTTTTAACTTGGTTTGCTTCATAACAAATTAGAAAAAAGAAGCCTACTTTGTCGTTTTTTTATCATTTTTGTTTTAAATCAACCATTATGCTGCTAATTCAATTTATCTTCCAGGTCTGAAGCCTTGTCCCATGATCCTCGTCTTTGGGTGCCGGGAATCCAAAATTGACCACATCTACAAAGAGGAGGCTACACTTGTCAAGAACAAAGGAGTGTTTAAAGAACTGTATACAGCATATTCCCGGGAACCCAATAAACCAAAGGTGGTTAATGCGGAAAGTATAAAACAGAATTTAAAAAGTATAGAATTGAATATTTGATTGAGCATAATTCATTTATTAAGAATACCATGCTAGGATGAGATGCAACTTTAAATATACTTTTAGAGCTTGTATAAATTGAGCCAAATGCACATAAACTCTTTAATCAAATTTATAACCAGCTCTTAAAGGACATGCCATTACTCAATGTGTAACTGTCCAAGCCCATTCCTACCACTACGACAGGTTTTTACAAATAATTTGGTTATAAACGACTATGGTAATTGAAAAACAGGAATTGTAATATTGCTGTTGCTATACAATCCTCTCTCTGAATTATATAGTCTATATGTATAGCAAGTAACCTGAGTACAGGTTTGGAAATCTACCAGTGAGTAGGTGATTAAAATGTAGATACATAGGGTGAAAGCACTAACAATTATATTTAAGTACCTAATAAATATATTGATAGAAATGTATCTCTGTATCGAAGGAACCTGATAAGCTTACGCAATTTATTTTGACATCTACTTCCCAGAAAGAGGAGACTTGCCAGCTATTCTTCCTAAGCCAAAGTAAAATGATTGCATTCTGTTACATGATGGATTATGTATACTAGAATAACGGGGGAGATCATATTGTTGAATTACTTGCATTTTAGAGCGAGTTAATCTCATTGACACATTGGTCCTTCATGATGAATATAATATATTACATTGACAATGCAGTTTAACGTAAACAGTTAATCACACATACAACAATAACATGACAGATATGGTTATTTATTTTTTTTATTAATATTTTTTTTTTTTTTTTTAAGGGATACAGAGTATACGAATACAGGATAAAAATAAGAGAGATTGATACAATAATATAGAAGTAAACTGATAATTTTCCTTACTAACATATACAAAGAAGTAGCCCTGTCCCTTTGTCACTTTTATCATTTATTATTAAGACTCAAAGCAAAACAGTCTTATATGGCACAGATATGGTTAATATGTTCCACACGTGTCCCATGCCACAGTTACCACCAAACAACACAGGACAATCTTTTAAAAAATAAATAAATTAAGAACCATACTGATACGCAATACAGCATCCATAATAATTAAGAGGACAAGTGCTATTTATAGACTTGTGGGGAATGTGTGTAAACAGTCATGGTTGGATTCTTATAACGCAGGCAAGGTAGAACACCACTGTGTGAAGGGAAGCTGCTAAAGGCAAAAGGGAGTAGGCTAGTTATGTGATTGTGCACTTTCAACAAACCTCGACTACATTTTAACTATGACTTAATAGTAACAACTATGACCCATCCATAGAATCTTTTAATTTAATTGTAAGACTTGTAGAGATGCCTGTGTCTCTCTAACTATGGGCACTTGGGTGTGAATCTTGTCCAGTAAATGGGTGAAACAGATCCAGGACCGTCCAACACTGGATCATGCCATCAGGGCCGGACTGGCCCACCGGGATACCGGGAAAAATCCCGGTGGGCCGCCTGCCCCGGGGCCGCCTTGGCCACTTAAAGTGAATCGGCGGCGGCCGCCACTTTAAGAGTTCGGCTGCTGCAACAACCGGCGGCAGCAGGCGAATTTCTTAAAGCGGTGACGGCCGCCGAATTGCTTAAAGTGGCACCGCCACTTTAAGCAATTCGGCGGCCGTCGCCACTTTAAGAAGTTCGCCTGCTGCCGCCGGATGCTGCAGCAGCAGTTCCGGCGGCGGGATGGGAAGCAGAGAAAGCAAGGTGAGTGAGACATACAGGGGGAGGGGGGGTTTGAAAGACACTACAGGGGGGGGGTGAAAGAAACTACAGGGGGGGGGTGAAAGACACTACAGGGAGAAGGGGGTGAAAGACACTACAGGGAGAAGGGGGGTGAAAGACACTACAGGGGGAAGGGGGGGGTGAAAGACTCTACAGGGGGAGAGGAGGGTGAGAAAGACTACAGGGGGAAAGGGGTGAAAGACACTACAGGGGGAGGGGAGGGGGTGAAAGACTACAGGGGGAAGGGGTGAAAGACTACAGGGGGAAAGGGGTGAAAGACACTACAGGGGGAGGGGAGGGGGTGAAAGACACTAAGGGGGAAGGGGGGAAGAGAGATGACACAGGAAAGACAGAGAGAGAGAGACGCCACAGAAAAGACAGAGAGAGAGAGACGCCACAGAAAAGACAGAGAGAGAGAGACGCCACAGAAAGGACAGAGAGAGAGAGAGACGCCACAGAAAGGACAGAGAGAGAGAGAGACGCCACAGAAAGGACAGAGAGAGAGAGAGACGCCACAGAAAGGACACAGAGAGAGAGAGAGACGCCACAGAAAGGACAGAGAGAGAGAGAGAGACGCCACAGAAAGGACAGAGAGAGAGAGAAAGGACACAGAGAGAGAGAGAAAGGACACAGAGAGAGAGAGAGACACCACAGAAAGGACACAGAGAGAGAGAGACGCCACAGAAAAGAAAAGAGAGAGAGACGCCACAGAAAGGACAGAGAGAGAGAGAGACGCCACAGAAAGGACAGAGAGAGAGAGACGCCACAGAAAGGACAGAGAGAGAGAGACGCCACAGAAAGGACAGAGAGAGAGAGAGAGAGACGCCACAGAAAGGACAGAGAGAGAGAGAGACGCCACAGAAAGGACAGAGAGAGAGAGAGACGCCACAGAAAGGACAGAGAGAGAGAGAGACGCCACAGAAAGGACACAGAGAGAGAGAGAGACGCCACAGAAAGGACAGAGAGAGAGAGAGACGCCACAGAAAGGACAGAGAGAGAGAGAAAGGACACACAGAGAGAGAGAAAGGACACAGAGAGAGAGAGAGACACCACAGAAAGGACACAGAGAGAGAGAGACGCCACAGAAAGGACACAGAGAGAGAGAGACGCCACAGAAAAGAAAAGAGAGAGAGACGCCACAGAAAGGACAGAGAGAGAGAGACGCCACAGAAAGGACAGAGAGAGAGAGAGACGCCACAGAAAGGACAGAGAGAGAGAGAGACGCCACAGAAAGGACACAGAGAGACGCCACAGAGAGAGACGCCACAGAAAGGACAGAGAGAGACGCCACAGAAAAGACAGAGAGAGAGACGCCACAGAAAAGACAGAGAGAGAGAGACGCCACAGAAAAGACAGAGAGAGAGAGACGCCACAGAAAAGACAGCGAGAGAGACGCCACAGAAAGGACAGAGAGAGAGACGCCACAGAAAGGACAGAGAGAGAGACGCCACAGAAAGGACAGAGAGAGACAGGCTACAGATATGCGAGAGACAGGATATGTCTCACACACTGCCCTGATATATACCTCTGCACAGGGCAATTCATATAACTCTGTGTACATACTGGAGGTATATATATTGCCCTATACAGGCTTATATATCAGTCTTATCTATAAATAATACACTGTTCAGATGTGCTTTTTAAAATGCATGATTTTCCCTTCTCTGAACAAAAAAATTATATTATGCTATGGGCTGGTTTAAAAATCTTATGCGATGGGGCTGGTATATAAATTTTTTCCAGGGCTGGTTTTTGTTCCCAGTCCGGCCCTGCATGCCATAAAGAAGAATAAACTGATCCAGCTCTTTGATATGTAACCTGGTACTGTGTTATCTACCATGCACGAAACTTGCATTCAAAAAGGCATTTATCAAGTGTAAAATCAAATCGTTTTATATTGAGGAGAAGAGGGTATGATAACATTAATAACATGCTAATAATAAAATAGGTTATGATTGCTTACATGTAAAGACATTACAAATCTGTTAAATGTGTAAAAACAGCTACACTGTGTAATGGATTTTTATCATACTCACTGATATAAAAATAAATCTATTGTGACATCTACTGGTCAAGTACATATAAGCATCATAAAGGTATGAGGATGGTTTCCACAATGAAAGAAGAAAGCAAGATACAGAGTTTAAAAGGTTCAAAGGGATAGCACTACACAAACTAGACAATAAATATAGTGTTGTTTAAAATAGTGTAACAATGTAAAACAAAATATGTATAAATTTATAAATTTATTGTGACATCTACTGGTCAAGTAGATGAGTTATAAAAATAGCATCAATGTGCTTATATAAATAGCATCAAAACCACCAAAAAATGTAAGGAACTTTTCCACTTGAGAACAACATGCCCTTGTTTTCACACACATTTAAGTTCATTGATTATAAAAATGTATTTATTTATTCAAATTTGTATATTTCTTTTCAACATATGTTAGATTTACTTTTCAAAAAGCAAAGTATCCCAAATGATAAGAATACTTGCAATGCGCATTGCACATGAGTATATACAAAGCATACATCTGGAAGCTTTTTCTGTCCAAGTGTACAGCTAGGGTAGTCAGATCTGGCAGTGTCATGCAGGAAACATTTTCAGTTGCTCCCCTGCACAATGTAGAATGTAAGTGTGTTCAGGGGGGAACAAGCTAATCCATTAAGGATGAGATCCTATAGGAACTACCTTGATTAGCTGATTTTCCTGAGCACATATGAGTAGGGCAGCTATGGGGAGAATAGAACTCTAAGGGAAGGACTTAGACTTATGAGGGGGTAATTGCAGGAGGAAACAAACTTGACATCAAAGACTACCGTGATATATATGTAAGCCCGATGAAATGCTGTTATTGTATAAGCCAGTTCCCATGTCTTCATCAGGCAGGGCATTCCAAGCCCTTAACAAACAATCCACAGAAGAGAGTAGAATGGCAGGGAGACGAATCAAAAGATTATTCTTAATCAACGTTGCTTTTTACTGTTGCAGTATATAAGCATGCACAAAATGCATAAGTAATTCTAAAGTACTGTTAATTAAGAATCTGATTTGTCTCTCCTCCCTTCTCCTGTCAAGAATCTTCTGTGGATTGTAATTACAGTATACAATATATTAATGTTATATGTAACATTAATATATCATAATAGTATTTCAATATTTTTGTGTTTGAAATATGTTTACTTTCATTCTTCTACACTTTTCTGTTCAATTTTCCAGCTAAAATCTGGAGATTTGAAATTCCTGAAATTTGTAAATTTTCCACAGATTTTGTGCCACCTTCATGAGGGCAAGTGGGGTTCAGTCATTTAGGAATAAGAAAAACCAAAAAGATTTCACTGTCTGACCCCCCTGGCCAAACACCGACCTTAAATTGGCTGCTGATATCGACCATATTGGATAGCTCAACTGAGGCCCTGCTGGGCATATTGAGTGGACCCTATAAGAAAGTTAATAGCAAGAAAATGGTAGCCATTCAGATGAGGTGATTCAGGAGGATGGCTTCTAATGATTCAGATAAAAAAAAAAAAAAATGTGCTTGGACAGCTATCCCTCAGACATGTTACTTTCATTTCATTATATAAGTATGTATGAGTCACAGTTTACAGATCTTCCTCCCACACATGATTCATGGACATTGTTTGTGCTGGTTATTTTATTAATACAACTTACTAACAATCTGTGTGTTATTCCTAAACTGTGTATATCAAACAAGTTGTTTTTGATTCAAGGCTTGTACACATTTCAGGGAAGGCTAAATAACATTTTCATCTTATTGTAGAAATATGTGCAGGACGTTCTGCGTGAACAGCTTTCTGAAGTCACTTACAAAGCTCTGAAAGAACAAGGAGGACATATATATGTATGTGGCGATGTCACTATGGCAGGTGATGTCTTAAAGAGCCTCCAGCTTGTAGTAAAACAGAGCGGGAACCTGACAGCTGAAGAAGCTGGAGCATTCGTCAGTAAACTGAGGGTAAGCAAAGTCTTGAATGTTTTGAATGTGGACTGCGCTATGCACTGTACATTTAATGGACAACTATAGCAGAAAAGATTGTATCAAGTGTTGATGATTTATAAAGAAATTCTTTAATGAAAGAATACAGATTAAGTACCTTATTCAGTCTTCTTTACTCCATATAGTTCTCTCAGGGGGCAGCCATGTTGTTTAGAATCTTGGGTCAGATTTTCACTCACCATGGTTCACATGAACAAAGATCTGTCCCATCTGACCAAAGATTCTAAACAAAATGTTGCCTCCAGGTAGAGCTATATGGAGTAAAGATGGCTCAATAAGGTACTTTATTTGCATTCTTTTATTAAAGCATTTCTATATAAAATGCCTACACTTGATGCCATCTTTCAATTAATCAGAACTTGATTCTTTGCTACAGTTGTCCTTTAAATGCATGCCAATGTGGATTTCCAGTCAAGGATATCAACTAACAATGTTCTTGCACTCAAGTAAAACTAATTCCTGGGAGCTTCAATATCTTCCTGCTTTTGTAATAGCATATTTCAGTTCACTCCTGTTTTTAACTATTTATATTATTAGTCATAACATTTAACCACAAAGCACATCACTAATTATTCTTGTAAAAGTTCTATATTTTTTTGTAGTGAATGTGTCCCTTCATTTTTTTAGAAGTGACTGATGTCTTTCCGTGTTACACCCATATATATTAGTAAAAGTCTAGTATACACTGTGGGCTTTTTGGAACACGAACAAGATTGATTCTTTCTGTTTCACGGTATTACATCTACTTTGTAAGAGTGATTAGTTCAAACAATGTTTTCAGTTTATGACAAAGCACCAGGAGATAAAAACGCATAAAGATTTCATGTAGCATACGTTTCTTATCCCGTCACTTTGGTTGCTGTTTGGATCGTTTATTGACTTGCATAGAATTTTTGGACACAATAAACACGCTTGATTGGAATTGCGTCAGTGCCATACCTGCCTTTCTTTGTTTGGAGTGATTTGCTGTATTGCTGAGCACATTGCAAAACAGGCACATGCAACCAAGGAGTTATGTTCTTCCACATTACAGCTGCCCAACCAGAGCTGCAGCCCAATTACTGTCTTTTTTGTGTGTCATATACCATATTCACTTTAAGAACAACACAAAATAATGTATTAATACACAGTGACTGTTGAAAAGATTGATTTTATCTATTTGCTCTTTTCAGGATGACAATAGATACCATGAAGATATTTTTGGAGTGACACTTCGAACCTATGAAGTCACAAACCGCCTCAGATCTGAATCGATCGCCTTTATAGAAGAAAGCAAAAAGGACACTGATGAGTAAGTTAAGCACAGTTAAATAAACAGCGTAGGGCACAATATAACAAAAGTCCTATACATAATATTGTCAATAGGGAATAAATCATTATAAAATGTCTTTATCACATGTCAATAATAGCTCTTTCTTAGTACTCTCTTCTGCCCCTTGTGGTGAAAAAGTCACCAAAAAAATGATAAGGAATCATTTCATAGCAAGAATGGATTTTAAAGTAATATATAGTATAGTTTGTCAAACTAACAATACCATTAAAATAGACATATAATAAAGCATATGCTATGAGGCTAAATAGAGGGTCTACTTAATATGCCCCGATCTGGCCAGGGGCTTAAAGCTGAACTGCAGAAACATCAACAGTTCGGCTACCCAGTCTTAGCAATTTTTCACCACAAAACTGACAATTTTTGCCATTTCCAATTTTGTGCCAACTTTGGGTCACATGCAGTTCAGGGAAGTCGGCTATTTCGGTAAAAGCTGAAATCCTCCCGTAATGGCCCGAAATAAGCCAAAGTCCTCCTCCACAGAAGGAGAACCGAGGCTACCATGTCAGCATGGAAATTTACCAATTTTCATTCCAATTCATGATCACTTTTGGATCAAAAGCTGGAATTCTAGGTAGAAGGGTTGAACTTGATGGACTTGTGTCTTTTTTCAACCTAAATTACTATGTTACTTTGGTGGTCTATGAGTAGCCCGAGTTTGAGGGCTACTCGGACCACTGAAGTGATCTGGTTGGTTTCGAAACTCTGAATTCCGATTTACTCAAGAAACCCCAGTGCCATTAAAAATCCCTATGGTGCTTAATATAAACTGTGATACCAATGGTTGAGCATTCATCAAACATCCTGGGTAGTTTTTTTTATTTCATAGATGTTTCATAGATCTTTAATATAAAGACAACATTGCCATGAATGGTAATATTTGCAATACCCTGTAGTACTTACTTTCCAGAATACTCTTATTACTTCATTTTTATTTTTAATATTCCAGTTAGACAGCCTGAAAAGGCTGAAAAGTAAAGCCAATGCCTTAATATCCAAACTGGTAATTATTCTTGGAACTAAGCACCTAGTGTCCTATGTATATTGACAATTTTTACCATTTATTCACACTGCATCAGCATCCAGGATTTTGCCTTTTTTTTACAGTGTTGTCTCTTTCTCTCTCAAATGCAGCTTTTTTTGTGTGTGGCAAATATCTCTCTGTCAGCATATCAAATGTCTCTGTCCTTTTATCCTCTGATCACTGCAATCCATACGAATTAGAATATATAACACATCTACGTAATGTCTTAACCTATTTGGTTGTGAAGGTTCAATTTTTACAGGCCTGAATCTATCATGAAAAATATTTTAGTGAAGTGAGTGTAGTGAATATATACATCTAGTAAATAGTGAGCAAAGATAGATAACTACATACAGCCAAATCATTTTACTTTGCTGCATATTCATCATGATAAAAGTACAGTGCTCTAATTCAACACTAACATAAAAATACTATTTTGTTTGATAATAAAGACCAGGCACATAACTACTCATCATAATGCCTACTTAACCTCATGTACCCTTATGGTGAAAAGGTTTGTGAATGGACATCTTGAGGAAGAACATGTCTACAATGAATATGTGCTTTGTTGAGCTCACAAAATCACTTGCTTTTGCTTGTCCTCTTAGTGCTGGTAGAGACATGAAATCGAAGAGCCAAGAAGTCAGGTTACAGAAGTAGCATTTATTATGAGGAAGGTAAGGACTCACAATAGTAAAAAAATATGTTTGCAATCCAACTTCTAAGTAGCTCTTAGTCAGCTGTATGATACATGTGTATTGAAGATGTTCACCAAGAATCACTGATTGATTTACAAGATAAATCCCCAAAAATTATTTTTGTTGTAATGGACTAAATGCAAACAATGGTAACATGCTCATTAAGTGAGCTTAAATTTATAATAAAATGGTTAAATGAATGGGGCCATCTCTGGTCTTGCAATTACAAAACTCAAGATGATGCCTACCCCTGAAGAGTGGTTTACTTGTACTGCATTCACCCACCTAGTTGTTCTGTATCATTATTCCACTACGCCAATCTATATTTCATTGTTAAGCAAGTTTACATTACCCAAAAAATGCCATTTTGCATTCTCCCCTATTCTCATTTCTCAAGTTCATTTAGCCACCACATTGTGCCACATGATAATTCCACCTTTCATCTATGCCATTGATTTGCTTTATGTTCCTGTGTACATTTTTAAATGGCCAAGATTACCTGCTTCATCATTCAGGAAGCTGTCATATAATCTGTTTCTCTGCAAACTAACTGTAATTAGTCCAATTTATATTTAATCTATTCAGGTGAGGAATATAAAAATGTATGTGTCTGGCTGTTTATTTCTTCTTTCCATATGGATCCATTTTGTATCCACAATATAATTATTGTTATTTTTGGCATAGTACATTTTTACGATAGTAAATTTGAGGTAAAACTAAACACTAATCACATTTATTTGGATTTTTTTTGAGCTTTAAAAAAAATTAACTCACCATCATACAAACTAAACCACATTCCTTATTACCATGGACAACAATAGTCTAGATTTGATTTCTGGGGAATGTCCATTTAATAATGAGGGCAATCTTGTGGTGTTCCTGTTACATTTTATTCTCTGTGTTCTCATTTCCATGATTATATAATAATTTGTATTATATTTTCCATGGATATATAATAATAAAACATTACTCATTATCACTACACAATCTAAGGTACCAATGGAGTAAGACCAATTGTTTTAAATAGGCAGGGAAAAGGGAAATGAAGGCAAGATTTCTTTGGATCCCAAATGGCAGTAGTCAAGTTTTTTGCTTTTTATTGCTACAGTAACAAAAACAAATCATAAAACACATTCCTTCTTCAGGTGAGGCAATAGTAGAGAAAATGAAAGGACTGAAGCACGTACCTCTGGGATCTGAGCTGTAACCATTATTTTAATATATTTCTGTGATATTAAAAAATCTCACAGACAAAGAATTTTGCATATTGTTCTATTAAAGTAATCGCCTGTGATATGAGGTATCCCAATTTGAGAAATAACAAAACAAAATTATATTGGTAAATATAGCAGAGATGCCCACTTTTTCTGAATCAGAAATAGAGTAATGGAATAATTTATTCTTTTAAGTTTACAGTAAACTTGAAGAATAGCTTCTTAGCCAGACAAACAATTTGTAATTTAACAGTAATAAAAAAAAAAATTTGAACTGAAAGGCTATTCAAATCAACTTTATTTAAACAGCACTACACATTTTTAAGGCTAATGAGAATATTGATAATTAAAGCAGTTGGGCTGCATTTGACCCTTAGGCTGCATTTTTGGGAGGGGACCTTCACTAGCAGAGATAGACCCCACATACAACAAAAAGCCAAATGATGATACAAACGACTGGAGTATACTGGAAGAACTGGTACTCATAAGTGTGGCTCCAAGATAATGTGGAGCAACATGATCAGACCCAATGGTAATAATCCTGCATGCTGTCTAGAGGCAGAAATGATGAGAGGACAAGTCCACGTTAAGAAGTAAAAAGCGACTTTAATATAAACAAGTAAAAAAAACATGTCCGTGGTGCATATAAAAATATGGCAGGGAACTCTTGGAAGTCAGTATCCGGGCACTGCATATTTACTGATTGCCCTGCAAATTTGGAAAGGACTTTCTATTTGCAACAAGGGTTAGAAAAAACTTTAGTTGTCTTTTAACAAAAATAACATCAGATTGTTTTAACATATGCAAAAATGAATAAATATGGTCGATTTCCACTTGAAACAAATGAATGATATGGAACTCAATAACTTTTATGATATGCTCCTTCCACAAATTAAAATTCAGTATGTCAGTCATGCTAGTGAAAGCCAGTTCACTTTAATCATTCATCCAGTTTGACATTTTAAATGTAATGATAAAAAAAAACATAAAAGTTTTAAATTGTTAATTCAGATTTGATTTTTCTATATTGTTATTATACCTAAGGTATGAGATGGCTTCACTACCATTAACTTTATGAGATTACAAAAAATAGGGTAAACTATATTGCTGACAAGCTTAGCAAAGTGCCTGAAACCATCTACAGCTTGGCACATTTAAATAACAATATTCTATAGAAAATACTGGTAGCTCTTGGCACAATTATGCTGTATGGTTCGGGTTGCCACCTGGCCGGTAAAAAATTGGCATCAGGCCAATGTTAAGTCTGTGGAGACAGTAGCAAGGCCAGAATTTTTCTGAAGAAAAGGTGGCAACCTTATGTATGGTATATGAAATAAAAGTATACATTTCTTCTTACAATTAATTTGTTAACATGAATTCTAAATGTAAGAATATATTGAGAACAGATAACATATTGCTTTCTTTATTATTGAGATTATAAGTCATTAGTAAAATCTATACTACTGGTAAAAACAGGATTTTTGGATTTTAACTGGGTTCAGATTGCTCAACATACACACATGGTGCCACCTAGTTTCCATAAGTGTACAGTTTGCCAGATTCATACAAATGATGCCAAAAATCTTCCATACGTATATAGCTTGCCAGACACATGCACATAGTGCAGCATAGCTTCCATAAGTATTTAGTCTGAATAACATGGGACAGCCTATTGTTCCTCTTTCAGTTTTCCTAACTTTTTTTCATGTACAGGTAGCAACAAGATCTCTCTAATGGACCGAACATATTATGGAAAGCAGGAGCAGCGAGGGCAGCAGCAGGTCTTCTTCTGACATTCTTGGGTCTAGTCACTAAAATTCGACTTTGGAGGTCGACTTTCATTTTGAGACTAAGTCAAATTTGGCACCCAAGTTTGACTTAATCTCAAAAATAGCTTCAATCATTTTGCTTACCATTACTTTTAATGGGAAAAGATTAATTTTTTTAAGTCAAACCCAAAAAGTAAAGTCATCCTCCAAAGTCGAATTTTAGTGAATAGACCCATCTGAGTCATTACTCTACCTAAGGAGCACAAGGCAGCACTAAATGAGGCCTGCGTCTGTCAAAAGCACATACCCGCTGCAGCCCTCGCTGCTACTGATTGCTGGATGGTGATGGGACCAATATGGGGATCATTAAATCTCCCTAATAATGACCACCATGGCTGCCTCCTGCATTGTTTTAACTTTAGAGGACAGCTGGATGCCCCTTGGGACGGCAGACCCATTCACACCAAATTGAAATAGATTTTTCCCCATTTTACTATCAATAAAAACATATTGTAATAATAGTTCCATATTTCTTAACTATAAGATAAAATAAATTTGTCTGGTTGTCTGGTTTATAAACATGCTATGCTTCATAAACTCACATTTACCTTTTGGTGCTGCTGAATGAAATAGAGCTTCTTTTTAATACTTTTTATTGTTTTATAGTGTAAACAACAGAACATATTCATACAATATTTGCACTTTGTCAGATACACTGTCAAATTTTTCTGTACTTACTCATGAAAAGTAAACAAGTATTGCAAACTATAACCTCCCATTCTAGTCCAGATCAGAGTATAGATCGTGTTTTATTTTCAGTTCTAATGATGTTCCACAATTAACTTACGTATATTTTTTTCTCTTTTCTCTTGTAGGGTTTTCTGCTCATAACTGGAATGTTTCATTTGTCAACAGATGCCAAACTGGTCATGCAAGCACACACCTCATGCACACGGCACATACACCTGCATGTACAGTTTGTGGAAGTATACATAAACTGTGGGTACTGCATGTACGATACAAAACCTCCACGTCCATATGACAGTGTTGAGATTTCTACATACATACTTACTTGCTTTATTCTCTCATGTAAAGCCTCCCTTTCAGGATGGGTTTTGTAACTTCAGCGGCAAAGAGTAAACTTTTTTTTATGGGACTCTCAGCATCTCTATGCCTGCTGTCCTGTGATGTCTTTGTCCTGTGCTGATACGCATCAATATATATATGCATATAAATATATATATATAAAAGACACATATACAGATATATATTGCATCTAATTATGGGATTCCGGGTGTTTCGGGTATAAACTCACTGCCGTGTCTTTGCTTGAGGTTCAGCAGCTGCATCTTGATACAAGGAATGAAATGAACACAAAAAAATAAAATAAGAAAAGAGAAAAATGAAAAAACAAAACAGGGAAAAATCAATTAAACAAAAAACAAGAAAAAAAAAAAACATTTTCTGGTGCATGAAGTTACTCATTTTTCCTCAGGCCTTGTTTAAGTCTTGGAATTGAATGGATCTATTGCTTCTATTCAATGGGACTGGGGATTGCAATGTTCATGCTACCCTCGGATGCAAGAAGGCTAGAGAGTCTTCAAACTGCATTGCTATACCATGTGTCTTACTGCTCTAGTATTAAATAACTAGAAATACACTAGATCTTTGTCATCCTCAAACTGTAGCAATGACAGGACTCAAAAGTCTAAAGTCCAAAGAACCTGTTGGCAAAACCATGGCATCATGTAGGGATCATTTTTACCTTCCAATAAGTATAAAAATGTTATGCTGAATCTCCTTCTTTAAACAAAAAACAATCTTGATTTATTTTGCACTCTTTCGAACTGTGATTTGGGTAGTGTAATCTTGGGGTTAAAAAAAAAAAAAGAGTATGTTTGTCCGTAAACTATTAATAATGTATCAAATTCTGTCATTTTTCTTTCTTGCCTTGTGTCTAACATTAAATCATTCCTATGTTGGCTTGAAACTCTTTATATGCAAAACCGCTTTTACATATATGTCAGTAGGGGAATAAATGAAAATAGGGCTGCCAAATTAAAGCTATACCTTCTATAAAAATCATAAAGTTATATAAAGATCATAAAGTTTTGGCCAGCGTCAGACAAATAAAAGTGTTTATCATTCGGTGCAGAAGCTTTATATTTTGGTATTCAATGTGCTCTTTTCCCAAACGTGTATATAAAAAGCTTGTAATACATTTAATATGTATACAATGATGTGACTAAACACAGAGATAAGTAGCAAACTTTGATCATCTATTGGCTGTCAAGCTATTGTAGCTTAATAATGCATTGGGCAATGCAAGTTTAAGACTGATAATATGGCTCCTGCACCTACACTAGTATTTCAGTGATACTGCACTGGCGTATTATATATTTTATTATATGGCTCCATTTTCATTTGTGTTATCTTACAATTCAGCAGGAATATGCATTTAATATTTTATCTTGAGATGTCTGGAACACTGGAATATTCTGTATTCATGTGCTGTATATTGAACTATGTAATGGAAAGAGTAAATAAAGGGACAGAGCGGTAAGAGCTCAAGGATGGGTATATGTGTTTCCACACCTCAGGATCAGCTGTTCATTTACTGGTAAATTCTTTCTTTAAAAGCTGGCAAAGTGAAATTAAGAAAACAAATCAAAATCATATTTAATTTTCTCAATCATTTATCCTGTATGGCATAAAATTGTAAATTACACCGCATGAAAAATGATTACATACAACCGTCTCACGGGGTCAAAAGATGTCTGGATTAAGTTCTGTGTCCTGAAGTTTCAGTAAAACTGACCTCCAGAATATTGCTACAGTTCCTTCTCTGGCCTAAGAGGATCAACATGACACTCCATTAGGTTTAGTAGATTACTGTTCCAGTATGACTTTAGTCTAAGCATGCACCTCCCTGTGTATAGTCCCAAGCAACCAGTGATATTAACATTGCATATGGCTGTTTCAGAAGATCAAATTATTGAAAAATAAATGAAATTTAAGTAACTCAGTTCTTTTGTGTCGGTTTCTTTATTGGCCAACAAATTCACATTGAGAAACATTACTTTTAAGCGTACATATTTTCTAGTAACTTTAACTTCAATACGTTATCAATCTGTACTTTGCATGATCCTCTCTCTCTAAGTGTAAACTTAAATAGTAAAAAGAGTAGTACTGTGTTAGCTGTGAAAAACAGGAAACAAGTAGAGTTAAAATGACATAGAAAATGATGTGGTCAGCAACCACATTAACACAAGCTTTAGCTGATATAAAGTTACATTAAAACTCCTATAAAAGATGAAAGTACAAAGGTCACATTACATGGGTCCTGCCAAAAGTAATCTGCCAAATCTTCAAAATACTTTGCCGGCAAACCACTGGTGATTTTAGAGTATTTTATTAGGTGCCATACACATTCACCTTCCTTTTAAAGCATGCAGTGTAATAAAAAATATACTAGTAGTCAAAAATTCACATTCTGCTAGAACAGTACCCACAGTCATTCCAGAAATGTTATGTGACAGCGAATTTCCACATTTTAAATCGAAAAGGTAAGGAAGAGTGCTCAGGTGATGCTAATTGGCCTAAGTTTACATTTAGCGTACCATGGATTTGTTTTAGATTCTGGGTGTGAAACTCTAATACAGGGGTCCTCAAACTACGGCCCGCGGGCCACATGCGGCCCGCCGAGCACATTTATCCGGCCCGCGGGGGGTGCTGCCGGCACCCCCTGCACCCCGCTGTTTACTTTTTTTTTTTGCAGCCGCAGAAGATGCGGCTGCAGGAAAACGAAAGAAAAAATCAAAAAAAAAAATCACCGCGACCGGATGTGACGTTTCGTCACATCCGGACCCGGTAACTGTTTCACTCCAACGTGCAGGGAGGAGGGAACACTGCGTGAGACGTCCAGCCGGGGACATAGCAGCTGGAGGTAAGTGATGGGGAAGGGGGGGAGGAGGGAGGTATAACAAGCACTGTACTATTCCTGGGCATCTGAATGGCATAATATTCCTGGGCATCTGAATGGCACACTATTCCTGGGCATCTGAATGGCACACTATTCCTGGGCATCTGACTGGAATAAATTTCTTGGGCTCTGACTGGCATAATATTCCTGGGCTCTTACTGGCACTCTATTCCTGGGCATCTGAATGGCATAATATTCCTGGGCATCTGACTGGCACACTATTCCTGGGCATCTGAATGGCATAATATTCCTGGGCATCTGAATGGCATAATATTCCTGGGCATCTGACAGGCACACTATTCCTGGGCATCTGACTGGCATAATATTCCTGGGCATCTGACTGGCACACTATTCCTGGGCATCTGACTGGCACACTATTCCTGGGCATCTGACTGGCATAATTTTCTTGGGCTCTGACTGGCATAATATTCCTGGGCATCTGACTGGCATAATATTCCTGAGCTCTTACTGGCACTCTATTCCTGGGCATCTGAATGGCATAATACTCCTGGGCATCTGACTGGCATAATATTCCTGGGCATCTGACTGGCACACTATTCCTGGGCATTGAATGGCATAATATTCCTGGGCATCTGAATGGCACACTATTCCTGGGCATCTGACTGGCACACTATTCCTGGGCATCTGACTGGCATAATTTTCTTGGGCTCTGACTGGCATAATATTCCTGGGCTCTTACTGGCACTCTATTCCTGGGCATCTGAATGGCATAATATTCCTGGGCATCTGACTGGCACACTATTCCTGGGCATCTGAATGGCATAATATTCCTGGGCATCTGAATTGCATAATATTCCTGGGAATCTGACAGGCACACTATTCCTGGGCATCTGACTGGCATAATATTCCTGGGCATCTGACTGGCACACTATTCCTGGGCATCTGACTGGCACACTATTCCTGGGCATCTGACTGGCATAATTTTCTTGGGCTCTGACTGGCATAATATTCCTGGGCATCTGACTGGCATAATATTCCTGAGCTCTTACTGGCACTCTATTCCTGGGCATCTGAATGGCATAATACTCCTGGGCATCTGACTGGCATAATATTCCTGGGCATCTGACTGGCACACTATTCCTGGGCATCTGAATGGCATAATATTCCTGGGCATCTGAATGGCACACTATTCCTGGGCATCTGACTGGCACACTATTCCTGGGCATCTGACTGGCATAATATTCCTGGGCATCTGACTAGCATAATATTCCTGGGCTCTGACTGGCACACTATTCCTGGGCATCTGAATGGCATAATATTCCTGGGCTCTGACTGGCACGCTATTCCTGGGCATCTGAATGGCATAATATTCCTGGGCATCTGAATGGCACACTATTCCTGGGCATCTAACTGGCATACTATTCCTGGGCATCTGACTGGCACACTATTCCTGGGCATCTGAATGGCATAATATTCCTGGGCATCTGAATTGCATAATATTCCTGGGAATCTGACAGGCACACTATTCCTGGGCATCTGACTGGCATAATATTCCTGGGCATCTGACTGGCACACTATTCCTGGGCATCTGACTGGCATAATTTTCTTGGGCTCTGACTGGCATAATATTCCTGGGCATCTGACTGGCATAATATTCCTGAGCTCTTACTGGCACTCTATTCCTGGGCATCTGAATGGCATAATACTCCTGGGCATCTGACTGGCATAATATTCCTGGGCATCTGACTGGCACACTATTCCTGGGCATCTGAATGGCATAATATTCCTGGGCATCTGAATGGCACACTATTCCTGGGCATCTGACTGGCACACTATTCCTGGGCATCTGACTGGCATAATATTCCTGGGCATCTGACTAGCATAATATTCCTGGGCTCTGACTGGCACACTATTCCTGGGCATCTGAATGGCATAATATTCCTGGGCTCTGACTGGCACGCTATTCCTGGGCATCTGAATGGCATAATATTCCTGGGCATCTGAATGGCACACTATTCCTGGGCATCTAACTGGCATACTATTCCTGGGCATCTGACTGGCATAATATTCCTGGGCATCTGAATGGCACACTATTCCTGGGCATCTAACTGGCATACTATTCCTGGGCATCTGACTGGCATAATATTCCTGGGCATCTGACTGGCATAATCATCCTGGGCTCTGACTGGCACACTATTCCTGGGCATCTGAATGGCATAATATTCCTGGGCATCTGAATGGCATAATATTCCTGGGCTCTTACTGGCACTCTATTCCTGGGCATCTGAATGGCATAATATTCCTGGGCATCTGACTGGCACACTATTCCTGGGCATCTGAATTGCATAATATTCCTGGGCATCTGAATGGCATAATATTCCTGGGCATCTGACAGGCACACTATTCCTGGGCATCTGACTGGCATAATATTCCTGGGCATCTGACTGGCACACTATTCCTGGGCATCTGACTGGCACACTATTCCTGGGCATCTGACTGGCATAATATTCCTGGGCTCTTACTGGCACTCTATTCCTGGGCATCTGAATGGCACACTATTCCTGGGCATCTGACTGGCACACTATTCCTGGGCATCTGACTGGCACACTATTCCTGGGCATCTGACTGGCATAATTTTCTTGGGCTCTGACTGGCATAATATTCCTGGGCATCTGACTGGCATAATATTCCTGGGCTCTGACTGGCACACTATTCCTGGGCATCTGAATGGCATAATATTCCTGGGCATCTGAATGGCATAATATTCCTGGGCTCTTACTGGCACTCTATTCCTGGGCATCTGAATGGCATAATATTCCTGGGCATCTGACTGGCACACTATTCCTGGGCATCTGAATGTAATAATATTTCTTACTGGCACTCTATTCCTGGGCATCTGAATGGCATAATATTCCTGGGCATCTGACTGGCACACTATTCCTGGGCATCTGAATGGCATAATATTCCTGGGCATCTGAATGGCATAATATTCCTGGGTATCTGACAGGCACACTATTCCTGGGCATCTGACTGGCATAATATTCCTGGGCATCTGACTGGCACACTATTCCTGGGCATCTGACTGGCACACTATTCCTGGGCATCTGACTGGCATAATATTCCTGGGCTCTTACTGGCACTCTATTCCTGGGCATCTGAATGGCATAATATTCCTGGGCATCTGACTGGCACACTATTCCTGGGCATCTGAATGGCATAATATTCCTGGGCATCTGACAGGCACACTATTCCTGGGCATCTGACTGGCATAATATTCCTGGGCATCTGACTGGCACACTATTCCTGGGCATCTGACTGGCACACTATTCCTGGGCATCTGACTGGCATAATTTTATTGGGCTCTGACTGGCATAATATTCCTGGGCATCTGACTGGCATAATATTCCTGAGCTCTTACTGGCACTCTATTCCTGGGCATCTGAATGGCATAATATTCCTGGGCATCTGACTGGCACACTATTCCTGGGCATCTGAATGGCATAATATTCCTGGGCATCTGAATGGCATAATATTCTTGGGCATCTGACAGGCACACTTTTCCTGGGCATCTGACTGGCATAATTTTCTTGGGCTCTGACTGGCATAATATTCCTGGGCTCTTACTGGCACTCTATTCCTTTGCATCTGAATGGCATAATATTCCTGGGCATCTGAATGGCACACTATTCCTGGGCATCTAACTGGCATACTATTCCTGGGCATCTGACTGGCATAATCATCCTGGGCTCTGACTGGCATAATATTCCTGGGCATCTGACTGGCACACTATTCCTGGGCATCTGAATGGCATAATATTCCTGGGCATCTGAATGGCACACTATTCCTGGGCATCTGACTGGCATAATATTCCTGGGCATTTGACTGGCATAATATTCCTGGGCTCTGACTGGCACACTATTCCTGGGCATCTGAATGGCATAATATTCATGGGCTCTGACTGGCACACTATTCCTGGGCATCTGAATGGCATAATATTCCTGGGCATCTGAATGGCACACTATTCCTGGGCATCTGACTGGCACACTATTCCTGGGCATCTGACTGGCATAATATTCCTGGGCATCTGAATGGCATAATATTCCTGGGCTCTGACTGGCACACTATTCCTGGGCATATGAATGGCATAATATTCCTGGGCATATGAATGGCATAATATTCCTGGGCTCTTACTGGCACTCTATTCCTGGGCATCTGAATGGCATCATATTCCTGGGCATCTGACTGGCACACTATTCCTGGGCATCTGAATGGCATAATATTCCTGGGCATCTGAATGGCATAATATTCCTGGGCATCTGACTGGCACACTATTCCTGGGCATCTGACTGGCACACTATTCCTGGGCATCGGACTGGCACACTATTCCTGGGCATCTGACTGGCATAATATTCCTGGGCTCTTACTGGCACTCTATTCCTGGGCATCTGAATGGCATAATATTCCTGGGCATCTGACTGGCACACTATTCCTGGGCATCTGAATGGCATAATATTCCTGGGCATCTGAATGGCATAATATTCCTGGGCATCTGACAGGCACACTATTCCTGGGCATCTGACTGGCATAATATTCCTGGGCATCTGACTGGCACACTATTCCTGGGCATCTGACTGGCACACTATTCCTGGGCATCTGACTGGCATAATTTTCTTGGGCTCTGACTGGCATAATATTCCTGGGCATCTGACTGGCATAATATTCCTGAGCTCTTACTGGCACTCTATTCCTGGGCATCTGAATGGCATAATATTCCTGGGCATCTGACTGGCACACTATTCCTGGGCATCTGAATGGCATAATATTCCTGGGCATTTGAATGGCATAATATTCCTGGGCATCTGACAGGCACACTATTCCTGGGCTCTGACTGGCATAATATTCCTGGGCATCTGACTGGCATAATATTCCTGGGCATCTGACTGGCATAATATTCCTGGGAATCTAACTGGCATAATATTCCTGGGCTCTGACTGGCATAATATTCCTGGGCATCTGACTGGCACAATATTACTGGGCTCTGACTGGCATAATATTACTGGGCTCTGACTGGCATAATATTACTGGACTCTGACTGGCATAATATCCCTGGGCATCTGACTGGCACACTATTCCCATTGAAATACTGGTAAGTTTGTTGATTTAACTTTACTTCATTTTAAATATTGTATTTGTTCCCGTTTTGTTTCTTCACTTCAAAATAAGATATATGCAGTGTGCATAGGAATTTGTTCATAGTTTTTGTTTTTACTATAGTCCGGCCCTCCAACGGTCTGAGGGACAGTGAACTGGCCCCCTGTTTAAAAAGTTTGAGGACCCCTGCCCTAATGTGACAGCAGTGCGAACATGTACTTCCATGACAAAGCATTTGCCATAAATCAAGCCCCCCACACAACCAAAGCCCCTATCTTCAGGTCCCATAGATACACTTTCAATAAAAGTATTTCAGGTATTAGTCATAAAAGAGCAAACTTCAGCCAAAGTAGCCGAGTTGGAAAAATTGACATGTGCCTTGCTTAACCCTTTGCAACCTTCTGACAAGTTAACATGTCATAAGCATTGTGTTGATCGCGACATTAAGATGAGTTAACTCGTCATGCAGGTAAGAGGACGGTGTGCATCACCATCTACTGTGTAACAGGTCCAGAACTCTGCCTCGCAACCAAGTTAGTGTTCCTGGACCCAACCTGCAGTTTTCAGGTCATGTGATAGCAGTGATCAGTCAATCACCATGATCATATGCAAATTAGATGGAAAAGTCAATGTATCCAAACAGTGACTTTGACTCCAGTTCACTCCCTGTACTTTACATACTGATTGTGAAGAGCAAAGAGTGACAGGCAAGTGAAAATAAACTATTTGCTGTAACGAAAAAAAAAAAAAAATCACCCCTTCCTATCACTTTCTGACAATAGTTTCTTAGTGTGATCAGTTTCCTTTCTACTTCATGGCCCTCATTTTGTTTTTTCTCATATTTTTTTTTTGCAATTGTAAAGTTTTTCTCTATCTATATTAACGATAGTGTTAGTGTTGTACTAGTTGTGTTGAATATTATTTTGAAAATAGTTAAAAAAAAAGTTTCCACTTTTTATATGTATTTTTGGATACTAAATTGTACAAATATATATATATATATATATATAGTACACAAAGACAGCTGTAACTGTCCTCTTAAAAAAATTATATAACTTTTCTGATAATGAGAATAAAATTATTTATTCTCTCTGGTCATTGACCCAGGAAAATCCATGTGCCTTAACCCCTTCATGGCAATGTCCATACATGTACAGCCTCCAAGTGCATTGGGGACAATGCCAGTACATGTTTAGCTTGCAGAAGCAAAAGTTGTCCCATCCTATTTCTTCTGATATTTAATACTCACATAGTGTCATTGGCCTGTGTATAAGGACACACATTTCCTTGGTTTTATTTTTCCTGCTACTCCAGTAACAGTAGTCTATAGTTCCCTGCGTGCTTGGAATCCGCTGAGGAAGCCTGACGTGCCATTTTTACACACTTTATTACATTTTATACATTACACAAAGGGTTATGTTTAATAAAAAAATGGTCTACAATGAAAGCCTTATCTGTCCATAAAAAATAATCTATGTGGGGAATAACGCACACATAGCTAAAGTAGTAAAAAGCTATTGTGCAGAACATAAGAACAAACAAAACTATTGTCCTGAAGATATCAGACACAAGTTTGCAGAATTCTTTGAAGTTATCACCCAAGGAAACGATGTAAAGGTGACTAAAATGTAGTTTTATCCACTTTATAAACATGAGCTAACCACGCCGGGGATATCATTTGCACAGAAAAAACACTGTATAAGCTCAATGCTTTCCATAAATCCAGGTATTCAATTTTTTTTTTGCATGTCACCTGTATATTAGGTGATGACACCACTGTTTTGTTCTAGGACACTTTTAATAAATGTATACTGCACAGTGGCGGATCCAGGGGGGGGGGGGGCAACGGGGCAATTGCCCCCCCCCCCCCCCCCCCCCCGAGAAGAGAGAGAAAAAAAAAAAAAAAGACACTTTAAAATTTTTTTAAAAAAAACGCGCTTGCAGGCAGAGACTGAGGTGAGAAGGGATCGGAAGATCCCCCTCATCTTCTCTGCCTGCCGGCAGGCTGCACAGGGAGCTGAACAGGCAGCACAGAGAAACCTCCGTGCTGCCTGTTCGGCTCCCCGTGCAGTGTGGCGACACGGAAGTGCCGACAGGTCACGTGACCGGCGCGCTGACGTCATACGCGCGCCGGGTCACGTGACCTGTCGGCACAATCATCTGTGAGACGAACAGGCAGCATGGAGAAGACCATGCTGCCTGCCACTAGCCACCAGGGGATAAGGTAAGTGCTGGGGAGTGGGGAGATGGGGGGGATGTACTGGGGAAAGAGGCAGGGGCATATAAAATGGCATATAACTGGCATATTACTGGGCAAATTGGCAGGGGATATTAAATGGCAAATAACTGGCATATTACTGGGCAAATTGGCAGGGGCATATAAAGTGGCAAATAACTGGAATATTACTGGGCAAATTGGCAGAGGATATTAAATGGCAAATAACTGGCATATTACTGGGCAAATTGGCAGGGGATATTAAATGGCAAATAACTGGCATATTACTGGGCAAATTGGCAGGGGATATTAAATGGCAAATAACTGGCATATTACTAGGCAAATTGGCTGGGGATATTAAATGGCAAATAACTGGCATATTACTGGGCAAATTGGCAGAGGATATTAAATGGCAAATAACTGGCATATTACTGGGCAAATTGGCAGGGGATATTAAATGGCAAATAACTGGCATATTACTGGGCAAATTGGCTGGGGCATATAAAATGGCAAATAACACTGGCATATTACTGGGCAAATTGGCAGGGGCATATTAAATGGCAAATAACACTGGCATATTACTGGGAAAATTGGCAGGGGCATATTAAATGGCAAATAACATTGGCATATTGGGAAAATTGTCAGGGGCATATTAAATGGCAAATAACACTGGAATATTATTGGACAAATTGGTTGGGGCATATTAAATGGCAACTAACACAGGCATATTATTGAGCAAATTGGCAGGGGCATATTAAATGGCAACTAACACTGGCATATTATTGGGCAAATTGGCTGGGGCATATTAAATGGCAACTAACACTGGCATATTATTGGGCAAATTGGCTGAGAGAGCCATACATGGGAAGGGAGAAGAGAGAGACATAAATGGGATGGTAGAGGAGAGACAGACAGACATGGGTTCACAGATGAGAGACAGACAAATATGGGATGGCAGAGGAGAGACAGACAGATATGGGAAGGGGAGAGGAGACAAACAGACATGGGAAGGGAGAGGAGAGAGACATAAATAGAAAGGGAGAAGAGAGAGACATAAATGGGATGGTAGAGGAGAGACAGACAGACATGGGATGGGAGAGGAGAGACAGAGAGATGGGAAATGAGAGAAGAGACATATGGACATGGGAAAGAAGAGGATACATAGACGGACATGGGAAGGAAGAGGAGAAAAACGGGCATGGAAGGAAGAGAGACAGAGGGACACGGGAGTGAGAGGAGTGCGACAGACATGGGAAGGGAGAGGAGCGTGACAGACGGACATGGGAGAGAGGATAAGACAGACGGACATGGGAGAGAGGATAAGACAGACGGACATGGGAGAGAGGATAAGACAGACGGACATGGGAGAGAGGATAAGACAGACGGACATGGGAGAGAGGATAAGACAGACGGACATGGGAGAGAGGATAAGACAGACGGACATGGGAGAGAGGAAAAGACAGACGGACATGTGCCCCTCCCGAGATCAGACTCTGGATCCGCCCCTGATACTGCAAGGATGTTATTCGTAAGATCAATCTGCAGTCTTCATTTTAGCCCATGCTGCAATAAGGTATGGGTTTTTCCACAAGTGTCCTCAGTAAAAAGGACAATGTGGTCACTCTACTGTAGCTAGGTTAGGAGAGTACTGTAACCCTTTTCTCCAGTATCATGTGAGGCTGCTGTCACTTTTCTCCCTCAATAAAGCACTGTAAACATTTGATTGCACTAGTAAAAAAAATAAAATAAAGTTCTGTATGATAATATACTGGAGATAAATGGAGCTACAATAGATGTCATTCTCTTAATTTAAAGGCTTCTTTGCTGGTGACGTCATAACAGCGACTCTCGGCGCTCAGCAAACATGTCAGGCATGTAAACAAGAGATGGCGGCCTCCACACCTGAAAGGAGAGCAGGCAATGTAGACAAGATAACTCATTCTACAGGACAAGATAACACTATGTTGGAGCTGTACCCATGCCCTCGCCCGCTTCTGGGTGAACTTCCTGGGGAGATATTAGAGCAAATCCTGTGCTCCGGCTGTCTAGATCATAATGACATCGCTAGCATCAGCTGTACGTGCCGCCGGCTGAGAGACGTGTGCGCGCCCCGGGGGAAAGTGTGGCAGAGACAGCTAATTAATAGGTGAGTTTAAGGGCACTGTGAAAACACCGGCTGTTTGCATATTATAGGTGTTCACTTGGGCATTAGCTGGCTGATTATGATGGGAGTAGTAAATGCCGGTAATGGCAGATCATGTAGTTATACTTCAAAAATCAGCACTTTTTTTGGCATATGCCAAAAGAAAACAATAGTTGCATAACATGTATATAGTTGTTGGATTAATATACAGTAACAAAGGTCAGAATTCTACCAAGATCTCTCTAAACTCATGATCATTCGGACCCTATAACATATAAAACCAAGAGAAAAATAAAACACAATTGGGCAGCTTATATCACATGTACTAGTCATACAATAAATTATGTACACTCACGAACATCTAGGTCACGAATGTTTACACTGCAATGCTGACCTCAACCAAACAATATTGTTATGTAGTGTTCAAGAGTCATCAGAAAATGCTAATTTTAGTGCCTCAGATACAACCACTGAAATAGAGGCTATCTTGGTCTGTGAAAATCATAAATATTGTGCTTGATGTAAAGATAGGGCTATCATAATAAAGATAATGGTATTTGCAGTGCATTGCAGCAACTAAAAATTGTGCACATATTGGTTTAGCATACTTACTAACAATTGCATAACGTAAGAGAGAAATGTTTTCAATATATTGGTGGTGTCCGAAACAGGAATTAACAGAACATATTTTTTTCTTCTTGGTGCAATTCCTTGCAGTTTATTTATTTATAAAATGCTTTACCAGGTAGAATACATTGAGATTTATCTACTTTTCAATTATGTCAATTCTGCTACACAATAAAGTCATGTTTTGTATGGTATACATTCACTGTTTAGGTTTCTTTTCTGAAGCAGAACTCTTGAATAATGCATATTACTGTATTGTTAGTTGAACTGAAATTTGCTACTTTGTTGACAAGCATATCATTTGAGGTTATTGTATATTGTCACTTGCTAGATACTTTTTATGCGCTGTATTGCACTTATATATCACCGTGGATTAGAGGAACCAGACAGGAAACGCACATTATGTGTTAGTTATACCTGGGTAAATATGCAGTAATTATTATACTACATTTCATATATATTATGTGAAGAAAGTGAATAATTTAAGTTTGTGTGGACCCTGATTGTTTAAGGTTTTTTAAGGGCAGAAAGGCTTTTTTGAAATATATTCTTCAGGTAATAAAAATAAGACAGGTGAAGAACAGGTGTTATACAATTTGCAGATGATATTGTGTAACATAATACAATCACGCTGTGTGATTTATTAATTTTTTAATGGAAATTAAATAGATCTATAAAATAATTTTGTGCTTCCCTAAGTTTAAATTACATTGATTTTTCATTTGTTACAATTTCCGCATTTTTACTGATCTTTTATACTTGCATTAGGGATTCACATGTCTCTAATAATGTCTCTAATAATTACGCTTCACCAGTTCTCATGTATACACTAAATTGTAGGTGCGGTTTATGAACTCCTTTGTTGCAGTGGTTTAATATACAAATATCAATCGATTTTATAGTTGAATTCCCATTTGGTCTTTTTTGTTTGTGAAAAAGAAGTGACATTGAATCTTCATTCATTTCACGTTATCATATCATTGTCTCCTTTTATTTTGAGTGGTATTTTGTCTTTTTTTTTTTTTTAAAGTCATATCTTGCAACTATTTAAGTTGCAAAGTGTATTTGTTCTTAAAACTTACAATTTAAAGATCAATACTCGCAACATCATATTTATGATTATGTTGTCATCCTATTTGTGTTAAGCATTATAATACATTAAAACATATACATATATAGGGCTTGACAAATATGTGTAGACTGTAGGTGGCAGATAGACCTCGTCAGGAGCTAGCTTATTAACTTTTATGAGCCAGGGGCATTAGTTAGGGATTTTAGGAGCCATACATCTTTAACTCCTGGGATTTGTCAAGCCATGCACATACCAGATTACTCACTGTAGAAATTTGGATTGGGTATACATGCCACATATGGTGTAGATTAAAAATGCTTTTTAATTCATATTAGTTGAAAACTGCACTATTCTTTGAGCTGCATTTGATTTAACTTGAGTAGCTGATGCCCACTGACAGTTCTACTACCTACTTGCTCCCAGCTCATCACAGCTATCATGTCTCCTTCTCTCACTCCCTTGAAAGCCAGCATGTCTGGCTAATTTATTCCCTTATTATTCAAACATGGCATTCACTTCTCCTCATCTCTATAAGGTGATCATGCCGCTTATTGCCATCTATCTATAAGCATCATGCCTCATCTCACATTTTGCATACAGCCATCTTTATATATTTTATCCTTCTTACCCATGTACCTTCCCTAATCTCTCCCTACCTTAATTAGCCAGATTGCCTTTTCCTATTCCTAAGTGGCCTGCATGCAGTTGTTCAGTGTTTATGAAGCTTTTTATAACATTTTCTGCTATTCAGGTGGCCATCGATGATGAAATATTACAATCAGATGGATTCTGTGGTTTGGCTGGAAGAGTATAAAATACGGCACAGGGCTGGTTTAGCAGCACATAGGATCGTGGCGTCCTTCTGTAAGAGGATTATCATAGAGCATGTAAGTATATTTAAATTGGTTTCTTGCTCTAAGAAATAATTTTGGAGAGATCTTTCTTTAAATTAAAATTCAACCCAAATGGAGTCCATCAATAACTATTCCACTGTATTTAATTATTTATTTTTTTACAAAATGTTGTTTTTAATTTGTCTCAGCACGTCCCCTGTGAAGGCTTTAATGATGCTGAATCTCTTGGTTACCCAGGAAATTTTCTTGAAGATGAACTTTTATCCATTGTAGAGAATAAAAACAGGTAACAATACATAAGTATTCGTAAATGTGTACTCTGTTCATGCATTTGTTCAGTATGTCAAATTCCATGATATTTATAGGCTCTTTTACATTGAATACAAAAAAAAAAACTGAGCTTATCACCCTAATAAAGTTGGCAAGAAATATATAAATATAATATAAATAAGAAGTTTTGGTTATATGAATTGGCCAAAGCATAGTTAAGCTCACCCACCACGTCAAGGCATACATACACCCACCTCCTATCTAGTGGGCACACAAAGCAGTTTAATACTGCTACCAAAACCTTTTTAATGTGTTGGAAGAGGTGCAATTAAACCTCCTCCCAATTAAACTTTTAACAGCAAGCTGTAACCAGACAATGAGGAGCCAACAACCTCAAATATGTGCAAGCAGGGAAAAGAAAAATGTTGGTCCGCTAAGCTAGTCACAGGCTCAAATAATATAAATGTATAAAATATTGCTTACCAAACAGGTGTGAGCATGCAGCAAAAACAGTGTGATTGGCTGTACAATGAATACAAAAAAAAAGAACTGTCTGCGCTTCTCACCCTAATAAAGTTGGCAACAAATATATAAATATAATATAAATGAGAGGTTTTGGTTATATGAATTGGCCAAAGCATAATTAAGCTCACCCACCACATCAAGGCACACTCTCAATAGGGTGAGAACCCACTCTTGTTTCTTTCTTTATTTCTATTTCAGAATTGTTTCCTTTTAAAATACATTTTAACACTTTTTCTTTAATTGCTTAGGAAGTGTCTGATGCTGAAGTATTGTGCTAAGAAAATCCTATATTACATGCGTCAACAAACCACACTGCGCAGTTTGAAGACCTTTCTGCAGCAACCAGTTGAGAAGCAGACAATCATAGAAGGTGGGTCATTTACCAATATTTCCTCCTCATGTTGTACAGTTTAGCAGACTATCACTCCTGCATAGAGCAAACTAAGGCATTTAAGAAGCACAAAAATAAGTTAAAGTAGCACTATTCTTTTTTGTTGTGTATAGAAAATACAGCAATTCATGGGGTGCATCAGATCACTGGACGCGTTTACTAAGCAGCTTATGAATAAGCATTCGTAAACATGAAACTTGTCAAGTGACCTGCTGTATAGCATGATTTACGTTTTTTTCTATGCACAACAATTAATAATGTTTGTTTTAATTTACTGATTCATGCAAATTTTATACAGATTCTTTTTGTATCATAAATATGGTATTATGTCATTTTTCTGATGTTCTGTCACATGATGAGCCATTACTTTATATCAATACCAATTTCTATAATGGAACAGACCATGCCCCAAATAGGGCTCACCATACATGAAGATTTACAGGCAAGGCCAGATCAGGCAAAATGAAAGCATACTACAAAATTAAGAATTTTGCAGAACCATATCTTCCGAACTATCTTCCTATTTTGCACTCACAGGGAGGTAATCCACTGATAGTTTATAAAGAAACCTACAGACCTCACATTTGCATTAAAACAGTTGGACACCTCCAATAAAGTATGTTGTGAAAAAAGTATAGTGTTATAGGCGCTACCAAAATATCAAAAAAGGTTACTATAAATGTGCTGCTCACTTAAATGTAAAGAAAACACCTCTATTCTTTACTAATTAATAAAAGGTCAAAGGAGTAAAGGAGCGCAAGTATCAATTAACAAAAATACAAATTATGTGAAGATAAAAAATTATTAGGCACCTGAGGAAGCCACGCCTGGCGAAACGCGTCTGTGACACGCCCCCTCCTCTCCGTGACATTGTACATTTCAGCTGCTGTGAAGATCTGTGAAAACAGCTGATTTATCCGGCGGTTGCTTCAAATCCCTGGTGCTTTCTGTTCCTGCTACATGATCACCACCTGCTGCAGGCAGAGTTCTGTGTCTTTTAACCAAGCGCTTCTGTGAGTTACGTAATTGTACTCACAGACTTTTAAGTAAGCCTTCATTTTTATTCCTTAATTAAAGTATCTTGTTTGCACAATACTTTACTATGGTGGCATTTTCCTTTTTATATATGTGATTGGATACTAAACATCGGGAGAGCCCTCATGCAAAGCAGCTGACATCATTATTCCCTACATACTGCCAGGGATCTCCTTATTTGCCTAAAAAGAGAGCAGTATACTGCTCTTAAATTCGTGAGTACTGTCCATATTTTTCAACTCAATACATCACCTTGTCTGACAGAAAGCACTATTATCTTTTATTTTTTTTCTTTCTTTGAGAGATATACATCAATTTGAAATCTTCAATCAACAGTGAAAAAATATATAAACATATAAATCTAAGTATAAGTATATATCTGTTTGATCACTTGCATGTTTTATTGTTGTTTTTTTGCACGAAGTTGCACATAATTTTTTATCTTCACATAATTTGTATTTTTGTTAATTGATACTTGCGCTCCTTTACTCCTTTGACCTTTTAATAAAGTATGTTGGTCTGCTACCCCGCATCCAGCAAGGGAAATTCATCTATTTTTCTCTGCGAAACGCCACACATGAAAACAAGTGCTTTAATGTTTTCAAAAAATCCAAACAAACAGGGTAAGGTACAATCCACGGATAATAAAGTGAAAAGGGAAGGCCACCCAACGCTTAGTCACCAATGACTAAGCGTGGTGACACGTGAAACGCATTAGGTGGCCTTCCCTTTTCACTTTATTATCCGTGGATTGTACCTTACCCTGTTTGTTTGGATTTTTTGAAAGCATTAACCCCTTCATGACCAGACTGTTTTTGGAATGTTGTGCGTTAATGACCGTGGCTGTTTTTACACTTCTGAGATGTTTGTGTTTAGCTGTAATTTTATTCTTTGTTATTTGCTGTACCAACACATATTATATATTGTTTTTTTCAGGACAAGAAGGGCTTTCTTTTGATTCCATTATTTTGTTTATATCATTTATATTATTATGAAAAAAATAGAAAAATATGTTGAAAAATGTATAAAAAAAACACTTTTCCTGACTTTTAATTGTAAAATCTTTTACTAAGCTACAAAAGCAAATAAAAAAACCTGCTAATTAGATTCTAATATTGGTCCTGAGTTTAGAAATACCCAATGTTTATATGTTTTTTTGCTTTTTTTTTTAATGTTGTATTGTAATAAATACAAGTAGCACCTAGCTGTTTCAAAACCATTTTTTCCAAAATTTGTGTTACTGACATTGTAACATCGATATTAGACATGCATTGCTGAATCAGCCCCGCATGTACACATTTTTTTTAAAGTAGACATCCCAGGGTAGTCAAATTGGGGTATTTTGACACTTTTCATGCAGTAATTTTCCCACCAATCTTTGACAAGTTTTGGCGTAGTCATTTTTTTGTGTTTTTTCCCCCACACTCTTTGTATTTAGGTAAGAATTTAAAGGGGTTGTTCTGTTTTTTTTTGCCAAACAACACCCCAATATATGTTAAGCAACTTCCCCTGAGTATAGCGGTACCCCACATGTATAAGTTTGCTAGTGTTATGTGGCAGGTAAAGGGACAAATTTTGGATACGGTCATTGCAGCTTTAAAACATGTATTTATTATGTAATGCTTGTGACTACATTTCCTATCATGC
This sequence comes from Pelodytes ibericus, assembly GCA_036172795.1. Classification (NCBI taxonomy): domain Eukaryota; kingdom Metazoa; phylum Chordata; class Amphibia; order Anura; family Pelodytidae; genus Pelodytes; species Pelodytes ibericus. The sequence goes on along the minus strand of CM069860.1, from coordinate 141,283,324 downwards.
TCAGCCAGCCAAAAGTGACCGTAGCATCATAGGGAATATAGTCTATAGTAGGAAGCACAAATTGTTGCTTTCCTGCGGCTGCATGGATGATATATCCAGGTGCTGCAGGCCCCTATCTACTGTTGGGGGGCCAATGCAAGGCACTGGCCCCACTAGCAGTTTTTTTTTTATATAAAATATCCATAGAGGACCACCAACAGACCTAACATGTCACTGGTCCTCTAAGGATTAACGTCTTATTTTTATTTAATTTAATAGTATTTATTTATTTATTTTATTATTATTATTTATTTATTTAATTGTATTTACTTTTTTATTTATATTAGACTCTAACTTTATCCCTAGGGTTATGGTTAGTACAAACCCTAATTCTAACTCTAGGATTAGGGTTTTGATGATCTCTAACCCTAACCCAAGGGTTAAGGTTAGCTAAATAAAAATATATATATATTTTTTTTTAATAAAAAAAACCTGGGGGGCCTGGATGGGCTTGGGGGGACCAGGGGTGGCTTCCAGCACTATATTTAGTCTCTCCCTGCCCCCACGATCGCTGTGGCAACTGCTTTGACAGCTATTAACATCCGGGCACTGTGATTGGCTGTCACAGTGCCCGGATGTTTCCGGGGGGGCCTCAACCGACATGGCTGAAGTGTCTCAATATCGAGACACTTAGCCATGCCGTTTAAATCACGATCACGGCATGCCAGAGCGCATACCGCGATCGGATCTGCATGACGGTCCTGGACCGTCATTGGTCACGAAGGGGTTAAAGCACTTTATTCATTCACTACTTGGCGAGTGGAGTGCACACTTTGTTCTACTTAATGCTTAATTGTTGTGCCTAATCAGCACTGTAGAGCACCCACCCACCTCCTGCACTTTTGTTCCTGTGACTAGAGCCGGTGTTGCTTTTGTTTCACACATGAAAACAAGCCTTTTACTCTAGTGGAAACAAGGCAGACACTCTCCTGGCCAGGGGATTGAGAGCTACTTGAACAGAAAAGAAAATACATTACTTACAACTCCCCACAGGCCAAAAAATCTTTAACCCTAAGGACATTGCAAGCATGTTTGACACCTTCTATCAAAAACTTTACAACTTAAACGTGGACCACAATGTACCACAACCTGATATACAAGAAATGAATTCCTTTTTCACCTCTCTAAATCTACCCAACATGCCCTCTGAGATGGGTTGTGACAGTTTTCGCCCTATCTCCTTATTTAACACCGACATTGAATTAAACAAAATGAAACTACTTGCTACTAGACTATACTATTGCCAAACCTTATTTCTATCGACCAGGTCGGGTTCATCATTGGATGCCAAAATCCCAAATTTGGCTAACAAAACACACTCTTCCTCCCTGCTTGTTGTGGTTCGGGGTTTTATATGAATTAATTTGCAGGGTTTCACAACAACCGCTGTGTTATAGTTAACCCAGAAGTGAGTGTGAAAAGCACTGTAAACACATCTAAAATGGAGTCTCTGTTAGGAGATGGCATCAGGCCATGTGGCTTTGAGAGTTCCAAGATGGTGTCAGAACATGTGCTTACTCCAAAATGGAGTACGAAAGTACATGTCTTGAATCAAAAATGGAGTCTGCAATAACACACTAACAAAGAACTCTGGCTGTGTACATAGAGTAAAGCCCACACTAACAATTTAGGTAAAAGACACAAGCATTGTTATCAAAAACCCAAAATTAATCTGAAGAGACCCACAAACACACCAATTATTTAGTGCAACTGTCTAAGAGCTCTGTGCACATATGGCATTTGAGCAGCAAATTACAGAAGCACAAGGTATTTTGGAGAAATTATATCTTAACTAACCAATGTACAAATTGACAATACACACCCAAATACCATATTTGCTTGAATATAAGACAAGGTTTTTTTCAGAAAAAGTCTTATATTCAAGGTTCATCTTATAATAAGACCTCAAATTGAGGATCTGACTGGGATCCTGGGGAACCTGGATCCCCCTCACAAGCAGTCGGTGTGACCTTCCGGCAGGCCGTCATAGAAGTCCCGGCAGAAGTGCCAGGCAGCAGCAGAGGATGTCTACGCGTATTGTGCAGATATCCACCGGTTGCCCCCACTAGGCACCAGAGTGATTGGGGCAACCGGTGTATGTCTGCACGATATATGCAGACATACTCCGCTGCTGCCCAGCACTTCCGCCGGGACTTCTATGACGGCGGTCCGTCATAGAAGACGGAAGTGTCGGGCAGCAGCAGAGGATGTCTGCACATATGGACCCCCAGTTACTAGGGACTCTAAAGACTGTTTAGCTGGGATACAAATTTGGGGTTCCTGTGTTTTTGTTTGTGTATGAAGTGATCAGCCTAAATCTACCTTCCCCCCCACTTTCCTCCCATACTAGTGGTATATGGATACACGGTTATCCAGTTAAAATAAAAAGGAGGAATTCCATGTATAGTTGCTAATAGTAGCTGATATTTATTCACCGATAAATATAACCCAGAAACAGGACAGTGTACCTTACACGTTTTGGGCTCAAGCTTAACGCTTACTCATAGACTTTGAGTAAGAGTAATCATGACTGTGCAACACGTAAGACAAATTTGTTGTACACTGTCCTGTTTATGGGTTATATTTATCAGTGAATAAATATCAGCTACTATTCACAACTATACATGGATTTCCTCATTTTTATTTTCTTCGTGTGAGGAGTGCTGCTGCTTTTTGTGTGTCTCACAATTTTTTTCTCTATAATGTTCTCTTTCCCAGTTCCATGCATAGTGCAATAGTTTCTCTTTTTTAATTGTATCCTGATGACCTACCCACAAACAGTCTGACACTTGTTGCACAAATTTGCATAGCTGCTAAAATCTGCATCACAAAGACCTGGACGCTCCTACATTACACAAATATCTCTACTCGATCACTTTTACACAATGCTATGAAAGTATGTCACACACAAGTACACATACCTCCCACTGGACCACTGTCACACGCAAGTATACACACCTCCCACTGGACCATTGGGACTCCTACTATGAGACTAGCTATGGATCCCCTCCTGCAGGTTTTGTGCTGGGCTCTCATCATACCCATTGGTACATACAGAATGCACCTGTAATTATGGTTGACTATCTTTATTACCTGTTTGTCTTCTGTGTTAAATTTGTATAATTTTAATTTAATAGTTTGTATTTTAATGTGTTTATTGTACTCTACTGTAACAATGAAAAGTTTGTGGACCCAGGATATACTTGAAAATGAGAGCAATCTCAATGTATCCTTCTTGGTAAAATACTTTATAAATAAATAAATGATGGCCACATCAGACTCCTTCTGATCCCTCTCAGCTAAAACCCTCTCGGATATCATTGTCCCTTAAGTTCCCCCACAGAACCATCAAACTACAGAGCCTGTTGAATGATGTGTCTAAGACGTCTATTCACTAAGTGACTAGACAAACAACTTGTGCAACTAGCCAAGCTGAAATAAAGAGCTTAACCCAAATCAGTGCTGGATCAAATTTAAAACACGTTTCAAACAAAGATGCACAATCACAAACATTCAGAGGGGTACCCCCAAACATACCACACATGTTCCCGAAATATACAAATGTTGCACCTCAGTTTCAAACAAAATCATATGCAAATCATTACACAATGATATTTACCGAAACAGAAGAAAGCAAAAGTGCACCCGAATCAAAGTGGTAGCCTCTAAATCCTCATAGCCGCATATGGTAAGATAGAGACCCATGCCGGGAGGAATCCACATTGAAATTAAACCAGAACAGATGCAGATAGCCAGTTATTCATACAAAATGAAAAGATACATTTCTAGGTGTTACTGTCAGTCAATAGCATTCTGAGATATATGCATTCCATTAAAATGCACTATGCCTCTAAGGACAAAGAATACACCCATTTGAACCCTAGGTTCACCTCAGGGGGTGACATAAAAAATGTGTTCAGAGATAAAGTCCAAACGAGCACGAAGATTCTCTTATGATGAAAACACAGCGTTAATGCAGGAATTGACCAAATGTTACCATCAGGTAATTGGGGCACACAGCCAGAAACACCAGCCTGAAGATCAGAAAAAACCTTTTGGAATGGAATAACCACGAGTGTTAATGCTGTTACCAAGGTGACCAGATCGCTAACCATCATGGAAAAACGGTATGTATATTTACAATTATTCATACATCATGGTCGACACCTGGGGTTCACATCATGTTACCTGAATACAACTCATCTGACAAAGCCACACAACTCATCGTGTTCTGCTGTCATATTGCAGGTACTCAGATCATGAGACAGTTGTTGACGAATATGAAAAATACAACACTGACAGGTCTGGCACAGCAACACCCATCCTATCTCAGTGAGTAGGAACTGACACTCTACAACCTCATGGTTACAGCAATACCTGTGGAACTCAAGAGGCCATTGACTGAAATACACCAGCAGGTACGTACACTACATTAATAGATATGTTCAAACATATTAAAACCATATTGAAGTATCTGATCAATAACAAGATAGAAACTACGGTAGAATGCACATGTTGCATGATAACAAATATAGAAGACATCCATGGAAATCAATCTCCTGTCTTGTAGATACATCTGTGGAACAAGGACAACATCTTCCAGGGTGTGGTGTATTCAGATGTTGAAGATCAGCTGGGCACATCAGAAGTTGTCCATGGTCAGGGTGATGGTAGAAAATCCACTAAAACACAGAACCAGCCCCTGCAAGTCATTCACTAAACCCACATCTTGCAGGAGATACGTACAGTTCATAGGGATTTAACAGTGTTAGTTGCAACACTGACCCATCCCAATAGGATTGCCTTTGATAAGTCAGCACCAACTGAGTGGCTATACCCCCCCCCCCCCCCCCCCATAGTAAAACCTCAAAGGATTGAAAGATAGCAAAGGGATTAAGATGATACAGACACAAATAGAAGGTTTGCTTATCTGTCATTCTCATCTGATTAAAAGATAACTGAACTCACAATAAAATGTTTTATTTGATTCACTTCATCCTTAGTGTGTATGTCATTATCACTGAACAATTTGCATCACACTCAAGTATACAGGTGACATGAGCAGTTATGTCAGTGAACACACCTGTTGACATATGTGCTCCAGGCCCTAGATGAGTAGTGCGAACAATCTCACCAGCCTAGGTATTCAAGGTATTCAATGGTTCCTTCCAGTGGTTGTCAGAGTACCTTGTCCCTGTCAAGCATGTGCCTAGGCACTCTGACCACAGCAGGATCAGTCAGCAATGCTCCCTGGCTGGCATCCCTCCAGGCCTTCCTTTACCTTTGGAGGATATGGATGTAGATGGCATGCATTTTTATATATATATATATATATATATATATATATATACTGATCAAAATTATAAACGCAACACTTTTGTTTTTGCCCCCATTTTTCATGAGCTGAACTAAAAAATCTAAGACGTTTTCTATGTACACAAAAGGCCTATTTCTCTAATGTTAGTGAGCACTTCTCCTTTGCCTAGATAATCCATCCATCTCAGGTGGGGCATATCAAGATGCTGATTAGACAGCATGATTATTGCAGAGGTGTGCCTTAGGCTGGCCACAATAAAAGGCCACTCTAAAATGTGCATTTTCTGCAACATGAGGTGATGGTTGTGGATGAATGGCACAAAAATGGGCCTCAGGATCTCGTCACGGTATCCCTGTGCATTCAAAATGCCATCAATAAAATGCACCTGTGTTCGTTGTCCATAACATATGCCTGCCCATACCATAACCCCACTTCCACCATGGGCCACTTGATCCACAACGCTGACATCAGCAAACCACTCACCCACACGATGCCATACATGCTGTCTGCCATGTGCCCTGTATAGTGAAAACCGAGATTCATCCATGAAGAGAACACCTCTACAAAGTGCCAGACTCCATCGAATGTGAGCATTTGCCCACTCAAGTCGGTTACGACAACGAACTGCAGTCAGGTCAAGACCCGATGAGGACGACGAGCATGCAGATTAGCTTCCCTGAGACAGTATCTAACAGTTTTTGCAGAAATTCTTTGGTTATGCAAACCAATTGTTGCAGCAGCTGTCTGGATGGCTGGTCTCAGACGATCTTAGAGGTGAAGATGTTGGATGTGGAGGTCTTGTGCTGGTATGGTTACATGTGGTCTGCGGTTGTGAGGCTGGTTGGGTATACTGCCAAATTCTCTAAAACGCCTTTGGAGACAGCTTATGGTAGAGTAATGAACATGCAATTCATGGGCAAGAACTCTGGTGGACATTTCTGCAGTCAGCATGCCAATTGCACGCTCCCTCTAAACTTGCAACATCTGTGGCATTGTGCTGTGTGATAAAACTTCACAGTTTAGAGTGGCCTTTTATTGTGGCCAGCATAAGGCACACCTTTACAATAATCATGCTGTATAATCAACATCTCGCTATGCCACACCTGTGAGGTGGATGGATTATCTCAGCAAAGGAGCAGTGCTCACCAACACAGATTTAGACAGATTTGTGAACAATATTTGTGAGAAATAGGCCTTTTGTGTACATAGAAAAAGTCTTAGATCTTTGAGTTTAGGTCATGAAAAATGGGGGCAAAAACAGAAGTGCTGCGTTTATAATTTTGTTCAGTGGGTGTGGTTGTGAGTCTCCCTTTTTTATACTGATCCTGTGAATCATGTGTCTTTAGACCTGATTTGTTTATAACGGCTCCAATATTTGGCGCACTTTTCTACTTCCTTTAGGGGATAAACGCCCATTTTTGATCTTGCACTGATACTTTGCTTAGGGAACCGTTAACATTTATTGATCATTAGTTCAGTAGTTGCCGTAGAGTTGCACGCTATTGAAATAGGTTACATGTTCCAGGCCCGCTAATTAACGGGTCCATAGAATCTAGGCCAATATTTCATATATACCTAAAATACTGTCGGCTTTTTCATGATTATTCCAACTTGAGGCAATATGGTAACTGGACACTTTGGCTGTTTTAGGAATGTATGGCTTGCTGGTATAACACCTATCAAACCGCACTATGAGATGAAAGCTGGAAAGTGTATGAATATATTACTTGTAATTGTACTTGGTGCTATGGTTGAGTACTGGGTAACTGAATGTCTCACTGAACATGGCAGAAATGTATAGATCGACAACCAGTCATTTAAATAAAATGTTTTTAAATTCTCTGCTTCTTCCTCTTTTGACAGGTGCTGTATTGATTGATCAGTACTGTAACCCTCTAGAAGATGTGCGTCTTGAACATATTCAGGCACAGATAAATGCCATCCTTGTAAAGGTGAAAGCCTTGCTTGGTGTAGTAAATAGCAGACACCCCTCATTGTTCTTGCAGACAAGTAAGCAAGGAATTGATATCTTTATATTTCTCTTCTATCTTTGCAAATCTTTGGCATCAAATCTATTCTATTTCTCAGAGAGCAAAAGTTTGGAAACCCTGTACACATCTCATGCCACCCCACTGTCCCGGATCCACAATACTGCAAATGAATAAATGTGAGCACACAATGGAATGTGCAGAGCTGCTTGAGCAGTGGGGCACCCCCAGTTTAAGGCTTCCCAATGCTATGCCATGCTGATCTGACAGTCTCGCTGTGCCTTTAATATGCTTTCTTACTGAAAGCAGATAAAAGTGATATCATTTGTGCTTAGCTTGTTAAATACACAGGCAAATTTAAAGAACTTATCCATTTTTAAATCAGCCTCTGGTAAATAATTGAGACGTTCACTTCCATTGTCACAGATTTCCTAGATACAGTCTCAGAAGTCAGGTACCCATGGCTGTCTCGTCATATCCTCTCTGCACTCTGGGGTGACCAATTCCAGTTATACTCCTTGAGCCACATGCTGAAGCACTCTTACCTCCCAAATTCTAAAATCTGCATAGTACCAAAAAAAAAAAAATGACTTCTAAATACTTGTATTCTTTTAGCAACTGTAAGTCACAATGTAAAAAAAAGAAAAACTTATTAGAAAAATGTTATTTATACCTAATAATGTATTATACATTTTTGTGATTGTAATCAACTTACTGTTGAACTTTAGCTTGATATTCTGTGTGTAATCTTGTTTAGGTAGCTATTGCTCCAGAAAGCAGGCTAATAGTGTGTCGTAAATGACTATTATTTATTAGAGCTGCATTATTAATGTTTGTATGTAGTCTTCCTTTCCTAAATGTGCAATATTTAACTCCTTATTGTTTTGAAACTGATATCACTGTTATAGGTGCATCTTCTTATATTGAAGACCTAGATCTACAAGAACAAGCTCTGGATGCCTTGAATCATGTCCTTTTTGATGAGATGAAGTTCAAGGGCAATGTAACAGATTTTTATAACCCCCTCAATTCCTTTATCCACCAGGTATGAAGCACAAATCCACAATCTCTCTCAATTTACCATAAAACAATTCCTATGATGAGACCATTATAATACTGGGCAATATCTAGCTACTTATGCCTGGGGTATTTAATACACATACTCACTAGTTATTCTATGAGCAAGATCATCTTATACATGTGGTAGGTGTTTATGGACACTGAAGCAGTATCTGCTTTCTTATCGGAAACAGAATTATCTGCTATACATTCCTTAAATCAAATGGAAACACACAGCAGGGAATGAAAAGAAAGCAAAGGGCAACTAACAGTCAGAACCAACAGTAGTCCAACAAATCCTGGAAACCATAGTTCCTAAGATTCCTACTACTGGCTCATTACTTTATTGATGTGTTCCATAGAGTTCTATGTCAAAAAATGTCCCTGGCTCCTAAATTAGCCTGTTTGCTTGTAAAGTCCACAAATATTTGTCAAGTCCTGGGTCAACTCTTGGCTCCCATATAACCACAGAAAAATAATGGGACACAAATGTGTGGATCTGAGGACCCTGAAAAATAGGAAGCAGCAGACACATTCTACAAACCAATAAACAGTATAACCCAGGGGACAACTAATGCTAGCAACTGTACATCTTCAGCATGATCCCGAATCTGGATAAATTAATATAAAGTCCTGTTGTTTCCTGACTTCACTATCATTAAATGCGTAGCTTCCCAGCCAAGACTTGGATTAACAAGACGAGCTTATAAAACATTGGCAATTTCAGACCATTTTTGTGCAATTTGTCCTTTGCAAATCCACCTTCCCATGATTTAATAAGGGCTCTACTCTTAGGGATTTTCATTCTTGTAGTGTATGTGTGAGAAATGACATGGCAGTATAGTCTAATGCCATTGGTGCCTTATCTTAAAAGCTTTTTATCATAGAGTTTAGGCTACTTCCTCTATAACCTGTTCCACTTCTCCCTTTTAGGTTTTCATTAATAAAACTGGCATCCCAATCAGCCTTTGTGTCCTGTATATAACCCTTGCAGAAAAGCTGGGTGTGCCTCTTGAACCAGTGAATTTCCCTAATCACTTCATGCTCAGGTGGTGCAAAGGCCCCAGCGGGTAAGTGACCCTGTTCATTCATTGGCCTTTAGGCCGATCATTACATGAGGTAAAAAATATGGTAACTGTTTAGAAATACTGATTTCATGTTAATACCCTGTAGAATAGTGACAACTTAGCATGAAGATGAGAGATCCTTTCAAATGATTGTATTTGACTATGTTGTGAAAATGAGTAAATGCCTTTTACAAGGCCCTGGCTGTATAATTACCTTGAATTATAATATTTAAATACTCTTTGTTAATAATGTCATTGGTTCATGAGGTTCAAAGGTGTTTTCTAAACATTGTAAGCACTGGAAATGATATCCCAGGACAGGAAGTACATAGGAAAAAAATATTTGCAATGTACATAGGAAATTGGAAAAAAACAACAACTTGTGTTGCAACAAAAATGTTTATCACTGCTTCAAGTTCAGAGGACCATAGACCTCATGAGCTAAGAAGTTGTGTGAAGGTGTAACAGTAAGTAGACAAATATTATTACTGAGGAAGTGTGTTTGATGTGATAAGAATTATTCCTGAAGTCAGTCTTCCTATTCTTAATCTGACCAACAGAAGTTCAGACATCTCTGACTATGTATATGTGGACGCATTTGGAGGGGGCAGGCGCCGAACCTGGAAAGAATGTGAGTTCCTGATTGGGCAGCATGTAACCGAGGAATTCTATGCAGCTGCCAGCACCAAGGAAGTAATGCAGCGCATGGTGGGAAATCTCCTCAAACTTGGGAAGAGGTAGGAACCCAATAATAAGCTTGACTTCTTTATCCTGCCATCGGTAAACTAATAATCTCACAATGAAATGAAGTGTTTACTAAACTGAATGTAAAGTTTATGATCTAGGAAAAGCCAATTATATATTATGAAAATAATTAGTTCACACATTCTAATGATCAAAGTATTTCTGAGGAAAAAAAATCAAGACTACATTTTGAATTGGTGTATGTAAAGTAGTGTGGCTATCAGGGTTGGAAATTATCCTGATATTTATATAAATATCAAATGTATCGGATAGTTATTATATATATACCAGATATATCTATCACAATTTATTTTCCCAATACAAGAAAGACACTATGCTTAGTGCATAAATGACTTGCAATCGTGCAGTCTATTATTGTTAGCCATTAAAATCATTATAATGGGGGGGGGGGGGGGGGGGAGAGCTTCGTTCATTATTTAAAATATTATGGTCTGATTCAGTGAACATAAAGGGGACCTGTCCCCAATTTACTGATCTAAATCCCATTTTCCTAAAGTTTAACAACATTTACCAAAGTTTAATACACAACATGGGAACAGAAACACTTTTTTGATAGAATATTAGAATTATTACGGCTTGCAACTTAAATGTCATTGGCACTCCATCTCCTAGTTTTCCAATCAAGTCAGTCAGTAGAACAAGATGAGGAATCCCCATTGTCATAAGGGTGTTCTCCTTATCAGATTCACCCCAAATCCATTTTTTGCATAAGTTTTGGTTCATGTATTTGAACATAAATGTCAGCTTGCTTGCTTTGACATTTCCCAATTGGCTTTTATTGTTTTCCAATCACCCTCGCCCCACTGCCGAGAGTCTTGAAAGTCAGTGAAGGGGTTGTACGGAATTGAGTTCCGTATTCTTCAACTTTTAGTTTCTGTATCAATATGTATTACTAATTTCAACTTGAGCTCTGCTAGTCTGATTTTGCCTAATTTTGGAATTGTAGCGGAAATAATATAATAAGATTTTAAGATTTTAATAAATATTAGCTAAAAATAATAACATTTTAAGTCAAATAAAAAAAGATTTAATATGTAAAAGACTAATAGTACAGCAAGGCTCTAATTATTTAAATTAAAATCTGGTGATTTGGATGATTATGTATCAACCGATAAATATCATGATATATGTGAAGGCTTTCCTGGAGTTGTGGGAGGGGCGGGAAGAGCCTATTTAAATCACCGTGTAGTCCTGACCTCGGCAGGCCCCACCCACCACACCCTCAACTCATTAATTAATTCTTTTATATCTAGGGTAGGCCCTCTTTATTACAGGCCTACCGCATACGGCGGTTTAGGCACACCTCAACCGACTTGTCCATACCATGGTTACACCATACTATGCTGACGTCACGTTACGAGAATAGCCCCGAACACAAATATCGGTTGATACATAGCCACCAGGGTTGGATGATATATAACAGACTAGTTGTATAAATATGGTCCAGAATAGTTTATTTAAAGAGTCATTATTGCCAAAAAGGTAAGATTTATATTTTATATCCTTAAAAACTTCACTACTGCCAGTGTTTTCAGATTTGCTTTAAGCAAAAAAAATATATATATATATTAATGCTTACCTTATTTTTTTTTTTAGTCTTTAAAGCACCTTTAGAATTTATTTGTATCTGCTACTGTGAAAATACAGCACAGTATCTGCAAATTCAAGGGGTGGATCATCGTAATTTGTTGCTTTTTTTTGCATACTCAAATATACAGAAATGTTTGACCATGCAAAAAATAGCACTTGATGCAAATATTCCCCTGAATGTGTTATAGACTTTTTCGTTCCTCTGTATAATGACTGAAGTAAGACATCAAAGTGTTTAATAAATATTCCATCTTGCCGATTATAAACTGGTGTGCACGTCCTTTACATACAGTAGAATGCACTTTGTCTTGTCTCACTCTTCTTTTAGCCATGTTCATTATTTTCAAACCTTCTTTCAATGTAATTTTATTACAGTGGACTATGAAGCTAAACTGGTGGTGTTTTTGACTTTTCATGGCTGATAGGGAAAGCAATGACCGGAGCTTCATGTTGCTCAGGGTTTGCCTGGACCTGTACCTCGCTATGTATCCAGACAGTGTGCAGCACCTTCTGCTCCAGGCCAGACTTTACTTTCACCTTGGAATCTGGCCTGAAAAGGTAAATAGGTCTACCACAGAGCATGTCCAAAATGGAAATCATTAAATGTCTAGGAATACAAATTACTGCTGGAGACCATGCATACATGTTGCAGATCAAACTGCAGGTTTCTGCACCATATGTGAGTGATTTTCGCTGGAGGGTACATCATAAAGACAGCAAATTTGAAACAAAATAATTTTTAATTGAATTATTTGAAATTGATTGTAGTTATTTAAATGCAATGACTTATATTAAGTATTTTTTTTTTTTTTATGATCATAAAGATAGAATACCTTGTTAGGTTACCATGGAAATATGGTATTATTCTGATTAGTATTATGATATAAGTTGTGTAATCATTTGTATATAGATCTATATTTAGCACCTCTTAACTACACATCACAATTAACCATGAGGCCGTGCATCTACATTTTAATTGATTAATTCTCATATAGGTATTATTTTTGCTTTATTATATTTCATTTTCTTTGTGCACAGGATCTTTTTCTGAAAACCTTACAGTAGTACATTGCTTGTTTGTAGGTTCTGGATATTCTGCAGACCATCCAAGCTTTAGATCCTTCGCAGCATGGAGCTGTGGCATACCTTGTTCAACATACCCTAGAGCACATAGAGAAAAGCAGAGAGGGCAACGGGCTGAACATCAAACTGCGATCCACTGAAAGGGAAGTCCGCTACTCCATAGGACTTATCATGCGACACAAGAGGTAGGAGAAGGTGGAAACCAGATTGTGATGGACATGTGGCTTTTGGTATGCGATTGGAACACATTTTTGGTTCCGATTAGATGTAAATGATGCAGTGCATAAAACCAAAGTTTACTGCTGTGTAGACAGAGATAAACTAAGCTAAATGCAAAACCAGCAGACAATAGAGCAAGTCTATAAGGTCACAATGGTCCACTTATAAATGTGTACAGTTTAAAGGCATTACCAATATCAATCATGACGATCTTCAGAAGAAGGTGGTTAGTTGCCTTAATCATCATAGTGTAATGCTCTACAGTACGTTGACAATAAGTGAAGAGATAACAGTGGAGACTGTATTTGATATAAACAATTAAATATATTCCGTAGTAAAACTGCTGTTGAATGTTCAAAATGTATGCAAAAGATTATCAGCTGAAATAATCCGAATATAAACTCGGAATGCCAATATTCTCACCGTAGCTTATTATAACATGTAGCAAAGTGCGACATCCATGGGGAACAGCGATTCACTTAATGCATTTTCCATTGGTAAACGTAAGAATACCCTGCCTAGTCTATGTTCTGATTTATATGAGGTCTGTGGAGTCAACAGCTTACTGGGAGCACCGGAAACACCCTTGTTTTATTTCAAATTAAGCCGTGAAGAATGCTGTGTCCTTGGCCTGAGGATAATAGTAAAATATTACCTAAACAGTGTGTTATAGGATTATTATTATTATATACTAGTACATATATAATAGCAATATGTCATAAGACAAATAAAGTGAATAGTAAAGCTTACTTTGAAGGAAAAAGTGTGTTCTTTTTTGTTTGTTTTATTGCTTCAATACCTTCATTCAAAAGGGATTTTGAACCCTTTTTTCAAGTGCTGACTGCTTCTGCTTTGTCAGCAATCTGGGAATGTACAGACACCTTCATTGTGTTTAGTGTGATAAAGTGTGCTTGACTTGCATTGCTAGGCAAGTTTGGGGATATTCTAGATGGGTAAAATGGTCTTTGAACACTATTTGAATGATATATTGATTCGTATAATATGACACAAGGGGAATTTACGAAGACAAATATATTCTCTGTGACGTTAAAAAAATGAGCAAACAGGATCATTCTGTTGGTTTGCATGCATGGTGATTGATGCATTGTTAGTTCTGTGGGTAATCCTTTATAAAGGTCAGTTGAAATGTTAGTTGTGCAGCCTCATGATTCTGCTAATGTGCTGGTATTTGTGGTCTGATCACATCTTTTAATGGAACCTACCACTACTTCAGCAGGAGATCACCTCCACTTAATTCTTAATTGCTGATGATAGTATGGGATTTTCGAAATCCTTGCTATGCACTTACTGTATGTAAAGGCTATTCCTGTGGTATCCTTTTCAACCTCTAGATGGAGTAATCTTAGGAATATACTATAGTACTTTCAGAGCATAGTCTAGAACCAGTACCAGTAAACCTGACTCTCCACTGTAAATTCCATACATACCATTTAAGACTTATTGATTATAGAAAGGAAACTCCAATATAATTATTTAATGCAAATATACCCACAAAGTAAAACCAAAACAGGTTATCTTTAACATTTCTTTATCTAGTGCCAACATTTTACACAGGCATAATAACATAATAATTTGTTGGCGGATCAGTACCATTTAGTCCACCCCAAAAAAATCTGTTGTATTTGTCACTGGTCTGATCTTATGTATAGGATAGCCCTATGCCTATCCCATGCATGTTTAAATTCCTGCACTGTATTAACCTCTAACCGTTCCACTGGAAGGCTATTCTGTACGTCCACTACTCTCTCAGTAAATATGTTACACTTAAATCTTTGCAAAACATAAAAGGAAATACAATTCAAGAGACTCCAGAGATACTTTGCAAATTGGAAGTGAGGGCTTTTATTTTGAATCCACACAACGGAGAAAATGTGCACAACTAGACCGCTGGTGTCAAGTGTTGTGGATGTCTAATTGTGCACATTTCCGCTGTTTTGTGGATTCGGAATAAAATCCTTCACCTACAATTTTCAAAGTGTCCCTGGAGTGTGTTGGATTTTATTTTCTTGCATGCATTATTGAATGTATCCTAAGGTTTGTGGTCCTCTTGTGAGAATACCAGGACACTGACACTGCCATTCACTCTCTCTATTGCACCACCAGGACTTATTACTTGTAGGGTTGCCACTTTTTCCACAAAAAAAATACCGGCCTTGCTATTGCCCCCATAGACTTAACATTGGAGGCAAGCCATTTTATTACCGGCTGGGTGACGACCCATTTTTGCTTGCTGGTTTGCTGTTCTTAAACCTTTGCCTCTCTAATTTAATACTATGTCCGCTTGTTGTGGTAGTCTTTGTATGGGTGTCTGGAGGGGGTAGCAAAAGGAGGTACTTGCTCCTCCCTGGAAATTCATAAATGCCAACTAGAGCAGCCGCAAGGGAGAGAGAAGCAGTAGACTTGGGGTCAGTTAACTAGACATAGAGAACAGCAGTACATTTTATTTAATTCTATGCACCCCCTTTCTGTCAGAATGGTTTGGTCAGCTCTCTCTACCTGGAGAGGTCTGTTCCCCTTTCACTCTAACTGCTGCTGCTTCCTATGCATAGAGTCCCGGCCTTGGCAGATATGAAAGGTATATTAGCTAGGGTTAGTTAACACTCCAGCTGTTGAGGCTACATTTCCCACCACTCTCAGCCAGTTTGGTATGTTAAGCTCACTCAACAAGTGGCATCCCAAATGTTAGCTGTTATATAATTATGGATTGGTATAGCAGCCTATGTGGAATGCACAAATAATGATTCTCAGCCATCCATTTGGTTGGCTGAACATCATAAGAAATGTAATAACAGCGCCTGGAGTTCCAAAGGTTAGTCACCACTGCTGCATAACTAGCAAGTGTCCTATTTGGTATCCAACTACCATCTTTTTTTTTTGTAATATCTCCAAATGTGTCCTGTGCATTACACTATACTACACTACATCATATTAACCATAACTGCAACTCCCTTGATTCTGCTAGTTTATTATTATGGGAATAGTTGGTGGGGTGGCTACAATACAAATGGCTTTCTCCATGAACAAAATAACTACAGGGAATCTGTTACTTTCCACTTACGTTTTTTATATTCCCTGCAACTCCCTAACTGCTGACTGCATCTACAATAATAATCAGCCAGCCATATTGCCAGCTAAATTTCATGGGAATTGTAGTTCTAGATTGGGCTTATGGTGGCCTACACAGCACTACACACTAACTTTGTTGTTGTCTGCAGCTCCCAGGATATACTGATATATACAGTCAAATATACAGTCAGCCATTACTGGCTGAACATCATAGGAATTGGTCTCATGTTATGCAGGTACATGCTGGGCTATTAGCTACTACCACGGTCATATCATTTTTCTTATTAATGGATAACCAACATGTACGCCCCACCAGGAAACTCCTTTCCTGAGCTAACAAAGGAGAGCAATGCGGAAGAAATAATGATTGATTATGATGGGAGAGGGGAAAAATGGGAATATTTCTCTATATATTTTTTCCTCCTTTACTGCGTTGATTCCCTCTATGTATTTAAATGTTTCTATGCTATCCCGTCTGTCTCTTCTTTGTTTCAACTTCTACAGAATGTAAAAGTGTTATGAACTCGGTTAAATGAGCCAAATAGACTTGATACGTAAGCCTTGTTTGCAAGCTTACCATTTAGAGGACAGGATATGTTTGCATGCATTTCTATTGATAAATATACTGCTTTCTAATATGAACCAATGAGACTTCAAGGAGCAGTCATTTTCTAAGAGTTCAGGTAATTTGTTAAAATATAAAACAAGCCATAAACCATCTATATTTTGATGCTATTGAAAGTATAGTGTAGTTTAATCAGTGATTCACCAGTTAGTTATTATAACTATTTTATATATCAACCAAAAATATGCACTTTTGAAAGATTGGCATAAAATGCTTTAATTGTTCTACTCTTCTTTACTGTACTAGGTACGATTCTAGTGCGGTGATCTTTGGTTGGGATCCTGTGTACATGATGCCACCAGACTGGATTGAGAGTATGGACATAGATGACCTTGCAAATGGTGCCAACCAGCCGTTTTATAGCATGCTCTTTGATGATGGCTCTTGCAGCTATGTAGCACAAGGTGAGCACATTAAATCAACACTCTATTTCCATAGATTTAATTTGCATGAACCTATAGACGCCCCTTTATAATGAATGACGAAGGGATTTGATCGAATGCAGTTCTGCTTGTACAAACCGTTTTAAAGAAGAATCAAGCTCGGTCCATCTGTCAAATAACAATGTGCAAGTTGTTCGATAACCTCTGTTAACCTAAGACAATCTTATATTTGAACCTCCATTTTTGCTAATTGGATAACCAGCATATATTGACTCAGGGTTTGACTATCTATACTACCAATTTCTGCAACTTTCAACATTGAAAAGAAGAGTTTTCAGTGTAGAAAATGTTTCAATCGACCACGGTTCTCCTGAATTTCATATAATATCCCTATGAAGTCTTACATTTCTGTGGGAATGCTTGAGGTTTAGAAAATAATGTACAGTGGGTATCTGATCATCACCAGGATTTATTTAATGAGGTTCATTTACAGCAATCAAAGGCCCTTTACAAAGGTCTTTCTGAATCCAGAAAAGCAAACTCCTACCAAGTAACACTCTGCAGTACTGGAGAGTTGACTTCTTTTCTCCACACCTCTGCTTAATTAATTAGGCAATTAATCCCAGATGAATCACACTGCCGCTCTCCTCCTCCTATGGTGGACATACTGAGCATTAACCACTTCTCATCTGCTTCTGTGCAATCTGTTATAATCCCCAAAAGCAAAGCTCAGTATGTAATCACTGGGCTATTTAAAAATAAATCACATTTTCAGTTTACAAACAACAGATAAAGAATGTACTATAGCTGGATAAACACAATCCAACAGATGGTTGGACCATAAACACACTACTGTGAGGCAATTGTTGTCTAAGCCACTTTTTACTTGCTTTGGTTTTATATATTTTTCTTTTGCCTCTTGCCACAGAGAACCTGGAACAGCATCCAACTCCAGGGGAAATCCTGCACCCTGACATCGGTCTTTACTTCTCCGAATTTTCAGGCACACACTACATAGCTAATGAAGAACTGAAGCATCAGTACCCAGAGGATACTGAATTCACCATTTCAATTAACCAACAGAATTCAGCTGGACAATCTGATACCCCTCAGCAAGAATCCTGAGATGCACATTCCCAGAATGCCATTTTTACTTCTCTATGCACTTCCCTACTTACATCATCCCTTTACCTGTATGGGCACCTGCCAGGTGGTACCTCTGGAGTTTGTAGGGTTAACTAATGCTTGTGCCAACGGAAACATGCCAATGCAGAGCAGTATTTTATGCTCACAGAACAATGCTGCTTTATTACTGTTCACTGATAGAAAGGATCCTGGGCAGCATGTTGGCTACACATATATTGTCCTTAAAGTGTGTAAAGTTACACACTAGACATACTCAATTTGAGATATATAGCCCAATGCTTCAATCATTCTCTAACATGTCACACGTATTAACCTTGGTTAATCATAGAGGGCTCACTTACTAGATTGGGATTAGGTTAATATTAATTCCAAGTCAGTATTTGTATGTGGATATGAAGTGCTGGAAAGGATAGAGTAGGTCCTGCTTTTAAGAGCATAGTAAGTGAGTAAATATATTCGATTGAATGAGAGTGCTTGCTTTACATTTTGCATATGAAAGCAAACTTTGATTTAAGATTGCATTAAAGTAAGGGGGTTGTAATCATAAAATCGGGCTAAATTCGGTCAGGTTGAGTCAGCATGCTTAACACTGGCTGCTCTAGTAGTACAAACACTGCATTAAATCTGGAAGTATTTTAATTTGACATTTTCTTCGGGGTTGTTTACCCTCTCACAGTGGACCTGTCACCACAAAACTTTGCATTAATCAGAATAAAATAGTCTGTTGTATTAAACGTTTTACAGAGATTTGTAGTAATCTGTTTCAATCTACCTTCATTACAACACTCTTTGGTCACACTTGGATCCAATTATTGCTCATTTCAATGCAGTTAAGAGAATATGTATTGGCTGCCGATGAGAGTAGATTATGTGCATGTATGCTTTTAAGCGCCAGAGACAGAACATAATGCATTTATTCAAAAACGAATTGTATAACCTACAGAAAGTTGTTATGCTGTTTTTGGTTTTTCTTTGGGGTCAATGTCCTCACTTTTAGGTAGAAGTTTCACTGATACAATACTTATTCATTGTTTGTTTTTTTTAAGAGGGAGTAATGCCAACATTTTAAAACTATTAATTCAATGATGTTTGCTGATTTTATCACTTTTTTAAATTGTCTTATTTTGTTTACTCTAGATGATACCACTGATGTAGTGGATTATAACTCAAGCTCTCTGATACTTTTCTCCAGTATATAATTGTGGATGTGGCCTGTTAACCTTTTTGCTATTGACTTTCTTGGTTTATCTGTCAAAGATTGATAGACCAAAAAAGATCACCCCTTTTGAAGAATCCAGGAAGCAAATCTACCAATGATATCTTCCAGGCATAGGCAAGGTGTCTGTATAAGGATACCAGCGTCCATGGCATGGTTTATGGTCATAGAGGATTTAATGATATTCTATTACAGACCACAAAGATGACCACCATGAGCTGTTGGTGCCTATCCCTGATATCTTCTAAATAAAACAGGATAGAAAGAACATTTTAAAAACAATTAAACCAGCAAAAAGGGGACTTTTTTTATTTATTTATTTTAAGTTTTGATATTATTTCCTTTAATTTTTAAAAATATTTTAGAAGATATTTAATTCAGGTGTATTTAAAACAACAATATTCATTGCTAATTTACCATTTGTCTTATTAGATTATATACTTGCATCAGTATGTATTAACATACAGTAACATGTCTAATAATCTTAATTTATAGCTGCAGACATGCATTATGCACAAGATTCATGCACATGTTTGAAGCCGGATAGCTTTGGCGATATTGTAGATTTTCTTCAAATACAGACTTTTTTTTCTGGATCTTAAAGTGCTGTCTATTGTACGGTTGGTTAAAAACATAGTGGTGCTAATAAAAGAAGTTGAAGAGTATCACTGATGATTATGTTCACATGCTGAAATTGTTGTATGTATAGTAGGTTCCCCACCAACACCGTCCCCCCTTTCCTTCCTCCATTGCTTCTTTTTCTTGCATAAATGTGTTACTGCACTGAATTTTATATTCCTGCTCTCAGTATTTCACCCTTAGTGAGCTTCACTCCCTTTTTGAAAATTCACCTAACTTGGAATGCTTTCTCACTTATGATTCTGTGTAATCTGCCCTAATCACTGACCTGTCTAATAATGCTTATTGCCATGACTCTTCATACTATCACTGTTATATATAAATGTTGGTTCAAGTCCTTCACTGTGGTGTCCAACTCCCTTTCAATGGTCCATGCCATATCTTCTTGCATCCTCTTATTGCTCCCATTTAGAAGTTAAGTTCTGTCTGGTGCATCCACTCATGCATTGTATGAGTTCTGTGTTTCCTACATGAACATGCTTGACAAGTGAATGCTAGTCTGGTAATCTTAATCAAGCCTCTCTAGTGTGTGTTTTGTGAAGTGCTCAGTCTTGACTATTATACTGATATTCTCTGTACCAGATCATTTTCTAAATCATCTCCTCCATTGACCTTGGCTTTGCTCTACCTTTGGATGTACTCTGACCACTGGCCATCATGATCTTGGTTTTGTTCCATAATCTTTGGTTTCCTGAGCGCTCACCTGACCTTTGTGACTGTCTTCTAATTTTTGTTTTGCTTGTCCTCAGGTGATCTTTGTTTTCACATTCAGCAAAGACTGTCAAGGTAGTAGACCTAAGTTGAAACACCTAGTACATGACACAAGGATTCAATCACAGTGAGTTAAATGCGATAGTTGTCACTTTCTAAATAAACACACACATTTTCTAAATAAACACACACTTGGTCTTGTTTGTTGAATTTAAATGTATATCAAAGGACCAAAAATAAATATTACAATTCCTCTGTATTTTCATAATTACCCCCACTTAATCATTCTGCCTTTAGAATAGCATTAGAGATTTGGGAAGAAAATACATTTTGAAGGAGTCAACAAAACAATATTTGTGTTTACTTTAATACAAACAAAATATTTCCAAATTAGGTCTCCAGTTGGCTCAAATACTTAAATACTTTCATATTTATACACATATATAATAATTATAAGCTGGACTATTTTCTAGACTTAGTTGAGGAGCAGCAGCAGTTATAGGCAAAACCAATAACGTGCTAGGTGCAAAAGAATATGGTTGATATTGAAAACATAGTTAACCAATTTGCTTCTCAAAACTTTTTCCAAGCCTGGATAATGAGTAAAAAAAAAATATAACGGACTAATTTAACTGCAGTTAAATAGTTCCATGTAGTTTATTTTATATAGGTTGTACGGATCTTATAAATGCAGGTCTTTGATTGAAAATCATTTAACATGGTACTCTAAATTCAGCCAAGCTGGCTCTCCATGCACCAATTTTTATGCTATCCTTTGCCATTACTTTGTGATAAATCCTCTCTCTGTTTAACATGACTGTTTCAAGTACTTGACTTAGGAACCATCTACTTAGGGAACCCCACTGGCAACCTATCCCCCCAATAACAGACTCACACCAGATTGGAGTTCGAAGGCCACCGTGTTTGTTTCAAACACACTGTAACAATTTTATCCTTGACTCAACTTTATAAAACACATATAATAACCATATATGAAAACATATATATATATATCGCACTTAAACCAACATCATAAATAATTATGTAACATAAGGCTAATATTATCAGAATATTGGCCTATTCCTTGGCGAGATCCCATGAGAATTGGCGCCCAAGCGCAACAGTAACAACGTATTCCGATGTAGGAAAAACCACCAGCCTCCCCTTTCTAGCTGGTGGTATCAATCCCAGATAACTCCTCAGGAACCTGCCCTGAGGAGATTGTGCACTGCCGCCCATTGGACAGTGCACCCTGCGCAGTCCTCCCTGTCAGGGCCACCTCATGCTCTGGAGCCAATTCACTTAGGACCCCTCGCCATGCTTCGAGAATGCTTAATTTTCCTGTGCGAATTGCCCCAGGCACAATAGTACCAGCGTATTTAGATGATAGAAAAACACCAGCCTCCTCCTCCAAGATGGTGGTACGATTCCCAAATAACTCCTCAGGAACCTGCCTTTGAGGATATTGTGCACTGCTGCCCATTGGACAGTGCACCCAGCGTAGCCCTCCCTGTCAGGGCCACCTCATGCTCTGGAGCCAATTCTCTTAAGACCCCCTGACACGCCTCGGGAATGCCTAACCCAAAAAACTGGGGAGGGAGGGAAATCAGCTTGGGTAAAATTGCTGTAGTGAGCAGATTCTAAAACCCCAGCTTGTTATACCAATTTTACCCCACCCCTATAGGGGATATCTAATGGATACCCAGCCTGTCACTCAAAGAGGACCCATGACCCATGTAATGTTTAACCACCTTACACATTGTAACTATCTAGGGGAAATCCTCTGATCTGGTCTTAGCAGGGGCGTCACTAGAGTTGGTGTCACCCGGTGCGAAAACTCATGGTGTCACCCCCCTGGATTTCCTCCAGTACAATGCCAAACAGATTCCTTAGTAATGCCAGTTAGATGGCCTATTAACTATGCCACACACAGGAGCCCCATAACTATGCCACACACAGGAGCCTCATAAATTATGCCACACCAGAGCGCAACTATTTAGATACCAGTAATATTGTGCCAGTCAGAGCCCAGTAATATTGTGCCAGTCAGAGCCCAGTAATATTGTGCCAGTCAGATACCAGTAATATTGTGCCAGTCAGAGCCCAGTAATATTGTGCCATTCAAATACCAGTAATATTGTGCCAGTCAGATACAAGTAATAGTGTGCCAGTCAGAGCCCAGTAATAGTGTGCCAGTCAGAGCCCAGGAATATTGTGCCAGTCAGAGCCCAGGAATATTGTGCCAGTCAGAGCCCAGGAATATTGTGCCATTCAGAGCCAAGTAATATTGTGCCAGTCAGAGCCCTGTAATAGTGTGCCAGTCAGATGCCAGTAATAGTGTGCCAGTCAGATGCCAGTGATATTGTGCCAGTCAGATGCCAGTGATAGTGTGCCAGTCATAGCCCAGTGATAGTGTGCCAGTCAGAGCCCAGTAATATTGTGCCATTCAGAGTCCAGTAATATTGTGCCATTCAGAGTCCAGTAATATTGTGCCATTCAGAGTGCAGTAATATTGTGCCATTCAGAGCCCAGTAATATTGTGCCATTCAGAGACCAGTAACATTGTGCCATTCAGATACCAGTAACATTGTGCCAGTCAGAGCCCAGTAACATTGTGCCATTCAGAGCCCAGTAATATTGTGCCAGTCCGAGCCCAGTAATATTGTGCCAGTCCGAGCCCAGTATATTGTGCCAGTCAGAGCCCAGTAATATTGTGCCAGTCAGAGCCCAGTAATATTGTGCCAGTCAGAGCCCAGTAATATTGTCCCAGTCCGAGCCCTGTAATATTGTGCCAGTCCGAGCCCTGTAATATTGTCCCAGTCAGAGCCCAGGAATATTGTGCCAGTCAGATACCAGGAATATTGTGCTATTCCAGTGCTCGTTTTTAACCACCCTCCTCCCCCTTCCCCATCACTTACAGAATGGCTGCTGCTCCGTGTCCCCAGGCGGACGCCTCCTCCGTGCAGTCTTCCCTCCTGCACGGAGGAGGGTAACTTCACATCTGGTCACTGTGATTTTTCTTTTCTTCTTTCCAGCGGATGCGGCTACCAGAAAGAAAAAAAAAAGTTGAGCAGCGTGGTGCGGTCTGCACCCCCCACACCCCCCTCGGGATGCCACTGGGTCTTAGTCATGTAGCCCTTCCTGGAATACTTCAATCCAGAGCTTTCTTGACTTAGGCACCATCTACTTAGGGAACCCCACTTGAAACCTATCCCCCCAATAACAGACTCACACCACATTGGAGTTTGAAGACCACAGCGTTTATTTCAAACACAATTTTATACTTTACTCAACTTTATAAAACACATATGAAAACATGTATATCACACTTAAACCAACATCATAAATATTTATGTAACATAAGGCTAATATTAGCAGAATATAAGCCTATTCCTTGGTGAGATCCCGTGAGAATTGGCCCCCAAGCGCAATAGGAATAACATATTCCGATGTAGGAAAAACCACCAGCTGCCTCCTCCTAGCTGGTGGTATCATTCCCTGATGATTGTGCACTGCCGCCCATTGTACAGTGCACCCAGCGTAGCCCTCCCTGTGAGGGCCACCTCCTGATATCCAACCTGATGTCATTCAGGCAGACACCGTCCAACCGCAGCAATCCGCCCAGGTCAGCCTCAATCTCCGGGTGGCGAACCATAATCCCACCCCTGAAGGTAATGAAGAGAGAAACAGCCCTGTTAGAAACATAGAAACATAGAAACATAGAATGTGTCGGCAGATAAGAACCATTCGGTCCATCTAGTCTGCCCAATTTTTTTTTTTGAGTACTTTTATTAGTCCCCCGTTCCCGGTCTTATAGCTAGGATAGCCTTGTGTCTATCCCACGCATGCTTAAAATCCTTGACTGTGTTTACCTCTACCACTTCTGCTGGCAGGCTATTCCATACATCCACTACCCTCTCAGTAAAGTAATACTTCCTGATATTACTTTTAAATCGTTGCCCCTCTAATTTAAGACTATGTCCTCTAGTTGTGGTAGTTTTTCTTCTTTTAAATATACTCTCTTCCTTTACTGTGTTGATTCCCTTTATGTATTTAAATGTTTCTATCATATCCCCCCTGTTACGTCTTTCCTCCAAGCTATACATGTTAAGATGCTTTAACCTTTCCTGGTAAGTTTTATCCTTCAACCCATGAACCAGTTTAGTAGCCCTTCTCTGAACTCTCTCCAAAGTATCAATATCCTTCTGGAGATAAGGTCTCCAGTACTGCGTACAATACTCCAAGTGAGGTCTCACCAGTGCTCTGTACAATGGCATGAGCACTTCCCTCTTCCTACTGCTAATACCTCTCCCTATGCAACCAAGCATTCTGCTAGCATTTCCTGCTGCTCTATTGCATTGCCTACCTACCTTCAAGTCCTCTGAAATTATTACTCCTAAATCCCTTTCCTCAGATGTTGAGGTTAGGACTGTACCAAATAGTCTATATTCTGCTTTTGGGTTTTTACGCCCAAGGTGCATAATCTTGCACTTGTCCACATTAAATGCCAGTTGCCACTGCTCTGACCATTTTTCTAGTTTAGCTAAATCATTTGCCATTTGGCTTATCCCTCCATGAATATCAACCCTGCTGCAAATCTTTGTATCATCAGCAAAAAGACATACTTTACCAACAAGACCTTCTGCAATATCGCTAATAAAAATATTAAAGAGAATGGGTCCAAGAACAGATCCCTGAGGTACCCCACTAGTAACAAGACCTTGCATCGAATATACCCCATTGACTACAACCCTCTGTTGCCTGTCACTCAGCCATTGTCTAATCCATTCAACAATATTGAAATCCAAACTCAAAGATTTCAGTTTATTGATAAGCCTTCTATGTGCGACAGTGTCAAAAGCCTTACTGAAATCTAGGTAAGCAATGTCTACTGCACCACCCTGATCTATTATTTTAGTTACCCAATCAAAAAAATCAATAAGATTAGTTTGGCATGATCTCCCTGAAGTAAACCCATGCTGTCTCTGATCTTGAAATCCAAGCGACTTTAGATGTTCAACAATCCTATTCTTTAACAAGGTTTCCATTATTTTCCCCACTACTGAAGTAAGACTTACTGGTCTATAGTTGCCCGCCTCCTCCTTACTACCTTTCTTGTGAATGGGCACAACATTAGCTAATTTCCAATCTTCTGGAACTACTCCCGTTAACAATGATTGGTTAAATAAATCTGTTAACGGTTTTGCTAGTACACCACTAAGTTCTTTTAATAACTTTGGATGTATCCCATCAGGTCCCATCGACTTATTTGTCTTTACTTTAGACAGCTGAAGTAAAACCTCTTCCTCTGTAAACTTACATGCATCAAAAGACTCATTAGTCTTTTTCCCTAAATGAGGTCCCTTACCCTCATTTTCATTTGTAAAAACTGAACAAAAATATTCATTAAAGCAGTCTGCTAAGCCTTTATCCTCTTCTACATAGCATCCTTCTTTTGTTTTTAATCTAACTAATCCTTGTTTTACTTTCCTTTTCTCATTTATGTATCTAAAAAATGTTTTATCCCCCTTTTTCACTGACTGGGCTATAGTCTCTTCTGTGTGTGCTTTGGAAGCTCTTATAGCTTGCTTTGCCTCTTTCTGCCTACTCTTATAGATCTTTCTATCTTCCTCACTCTGAGTATTTTTATAATTACTAAATGCTAGCTTTTTATTTTTTACTATTTTAGCCACCTCTGCAGAGTACCACAGTGGTTTCTTCAATTTTTTGCTCTTACTGACAAGCCTTATGCAATTTTCTGTAGCCTTCAGTAGTGCAACTTTTAGATAATCCCATTTCTCCTGGACTCCATTTAAATTGCTCCAGTCTGATAATGACTCCTTCACATCTAATCTAATTTTAGAAAAGTCTGTTTTTCTAAAATCTAAAACTTTTGTTTTTGTGTGGTGTGACTGCGTCACTGTTCTTATATTAAACCACACTGTCTGGTGATCACTAGATCCTAAACTTTCACCTACAGTAATATCTGATAACAAATCTCCATTTGTGAACACTAAGTCTAGTATGGCCTGCTTTCGAGTTGGCTCCTCCACTACTTGTTTTAGAGATAATCCCAGTAGGGAGTTTAGGATATGCGTACTCCTGGCACAAGTAGCTGTTTTGTATTTCCAGTTCACATCAGGAAGATTAAAGTCACCCATGATGATCACTTCTCCCTTCATTGTCATTTTAGCTATTTCCTCAACTAGTAGATTATCTAACTCCTCTATTTGTCCAGGGGGCCTATAAATCACACCTACCCGAGTTACCATATGATTACCAAATTCTAATGTAACCCAAACTGACTCTATGTTCGCCTCACCTGACTCTATGTTCGCCTGTTGGCCTAGCATGCTCCACCCCACGTGGAGGGGTGGAAACAGCCCCTTTCAAGCCAAACATGGAATGACCACAGACCAAACCACCATGATCCCTGGGTACGAGGACCAAATACCAGCTAGGGACAATTTAATGTGCCAAATAAGATGCCTGTCAGGGACCCGGCAGAGGTCATTACCTCCGGCGTGTAAAGCCAAAATCTGGGGCACTCCATACAGTAGCAAATGGCTGACGTGTTCGCTCTTTATGCGCACCCACTGGAGGCCCTAAAACATAGCCAGTAAATCTCAACCATGGAGAGAGGAAAGCCCAGTTGCCTACCCCTCCTGCGCACTGCCCAATAAATGTAGGAGTACCCCGGGATCTAAATCAAACACCTGCCGGGGAAAAATCTGCCAAAGAAACAACATTAGCACCTTGCCCTACATAACCAACAACATCAAACATTCACCGTCATCCCACAGATGTAATGAAATGTGTGTTTTTTTTATTTTATTTAACCACCTTAATATTTTTATTTATTTATTTGTTTTAAAACACGAACCGTGTGCCGTGACAAGGGAGAGGGAACAATACCCTAAACCAAATGTGGGCACACATAGGAGCGAGACCTGGCCGATTCCCATCTCCTAATGATGCAAATCACCTCATTTGGAAGTCCCCACCTAGATGCCACAGTGGCAGCCCCAGTCCTGAATGAGCTGGAACCAAACTCAGTGGAAGACAGACCAAGCGGTCCCAAACAAATCCTTAAAAACCTTAAAAAACTGAAAACGGGACATAGACGAGCCGTCCCCATGCAACAAACACAACAAGGGGCAGGACGGGGAACCAGGAAAGGAGCCTAGGCGAATCTGTAGACCACAACCATATTGGTCCGTGTTAGATCGTCGCAACAACAGGAGAACGTGATCAGGACCAACAGATATGTCACCCCTCAATAGACCCCCATCGATCTTCCGGTTGAGACTAACCAGCTCCCCAATGCGGAGGGCCCCCAAAAACGCAAAAGAAAAGGCCAGGCGATAAAGAAGAAATTTATAAGGGGAGCTACAAAACTCCCGGAGCTGATCAAAAAGGCTGAGCAAAATATCAAAATCACAGGCCTATGATGGTCAACCTGGCGAAAACCCCTACAATATCCTTTTAGAGCTTGTCAGACTAGGAAATCTTTCGCCAAATCCGTCAAACCAACCAATTTAAAATAAAAGGCAAGAGCACAGTTAATCACCTGAAACAGAAACACTGCACCAAAGGAATAGCCAACAAACCACAGTAACACAGCCACCATACCGGAAAGCGAAGAGGTATTACCAGCCAGACAAAGTAATTCCAACCACTCCCACCAGACTAGGTCCTTGCTGTTACACAGCCAGGGTCACCAAATTTCCCCACAATGGGAAAAATCACCAGTAAGGACAGGTTTAGTGCAAGACCCGCCTGAGCCTAGGCAGAGGGCAACAGATCCGCACACCATGCACCCTGAAACTACGCCCCAAAGCCACCGGACCAAGAGGCATCGGTCTAGAGATGAATGTCCGCATTAAACACTTACCTCTCAAGCCACAGGGACTTCCCATTAACTAAGGCTAAAAAAGGGGGTACCCCATACCTGCAAATCCTCCTTATGCTCTCTTTTAAGAACAAAATATGCAGGGAATGAATGCCAGTAGTAGCCAGCAAGAGGTGCCTGCAAAATATTTGCACCTCAGGTCCCAAACCATGAGCACAGGTAAGCGACAAAACATCTGATTAGCATCAATTTCTATCCCCAAGACTGAATGAGGGGACCCGGACCCTATGTGTTGTCATGGGATAGTGGCACACCAAAGCGAAACATCATCTGCAGGATGGTGCTCAGAAGAACTGCGCAAAGGGAAGAATCTGAGGGACCACAACAGTGGAAGTCATCCAGGTAACGGACTCGGACCCTGCCTACACCAAACTACCTATTCCAAGAAGCAACTGAATGCCTCACAATAATGACATGATATCGATAAACCCATAGGAAGGCATTTAGCCACATAAAAATCTTCCATCCCACATACAACCAGTAACAAAAAGACAAGAATACACTGCGCCTTTATGTGATAAGGGTGGCAGATCCAAAACACAACTAGTGTTCCACTTCTGGTACAAAACAAACATACAATAAAAACCATGAATCAGTGCGCTTCCCAAACACTACCCACTAGTGATTACCCTTTAAATTGAGGCAATCCTCTCCTGCATATGCAAAGGGAGAGAACAAAAAGATATTGACAATATAGTGTAGTATTTCTTTAAAGTGACTCGTGATAATAAAAATATATACAGGTCCACTCACATCTTACTGTTTTAGGCGTCCGGGAGCCCTTCGTAGGGTCTAGAATCAAATGTTGTTCCAAGGGAGTCCTCCAATTTAGATGCAGGACCAACAAAACAGGGGAGGAAGGAAATATACCTTAAGTAAAACACATTTATTGCGCATAACAAATGTAGTAAAATCTTACATTAAAAAAGGCAGTATCCAGCATAAAGTGCATGAAGTCCAAAATATCCTGTAAAGTGCACAGTGTTCTTATAAGGTGCTCTCCTCCTACACACAACGAGTTTCACCTTTTGACTAAGGCTTTTTCAAGTGTCTCCCTGTTTCTTAGATTCTCCTTTAAATAGTTTGAATTTCCTGCTTGTTTGGTTTCCGGGTCTTGTGTTCCGTGACGTCACTGGTCGCGTTTAGTCTATGGGGGTGTATACAAAACCTCCCATCTTTCTCCTCCATCCATAGACGTTTTTATCTTCCTTACCTCATCCTCTACTTTATCTAGATGGATCTTTACGTCTTCCGTGAAATCTCTAAATTCTGGGAGTATTTCACAGGGTAAGAGGTCTTCAGGTCTATTAACGCTTTCTCCCTGATTAATATAAAACCCATCATTTCAAATGAACAGTGATCTAAAATATTTTCCCGTTGTGTTTTTATATTTACATCCTCCATATCTGTGGATAAAAAATCCTCAATCCTCTTGGGATCATTTTCTCCCTAAGATATTTCTGCTCAGTAACATGTGAATGAACCTGTAAATATTTTGATTATCACGAGTCACTTTAATTGTCAATATCTTTTTGTTCTCTCCCTTTGCATATCACGGAGAGGATTGCCTCAATTTAAAGGGTTATCACTAGTGTGTAGTGTTTGGGAAGCGCACTGATTCACGTTTTTTACCACATACAACCAAGTAGATGGAAACATGAGGGATGGACAGGGTGAAAACGGAACACCGATTCCACACCAGCTTTAGCCATGAAAGCTCCGCGACCAAACTTGCTTACCCAATGGTTCACCCAATCAAAATAAGTGAATAAAAGGTTCAGGAGAGGAAGGAAAGGAAAGGAGCCCTCCAGACGACCCAGCAAAACTGCCTTAAATAGAGCTGAAAAACCTGCAAGGGGAAATACTGGAGATTCATTAAATGGAATACAAAAAAACAAACTCAAAACCAGCTTCCAAAAGATCAGCCGCAGACCGGACACTATACCGCCTCAGCCAGTGCCGCATCTTGCTGTCGTCCTCACCTTTAGCTCCAGGAGTTTCAACATTGCCCTTTTTTTTAAACATTTGTTGGAGGGGTGGGTTTCAGAGCACTCATGTTAGAAATTACACTGAGAGCCCTCCTGGCACTGGCCCCTATTATATTGCCAGCAAACATTAGTGCTATCCCTTAGCGGTCATTATTCTTCATGTAATCCATTGAATGGATTTTTACAATCTGTCTATAAAAAGCAATATGTGCCAAAATTGTGTTTATAAATCTTGTGATTTTACTGATAATCACACAAAGATGATGTGTTTAATGGGCGTGGCAGCTGCCGCATCATGGTCTACATTATGACAACATACACAGTATTTGTGACATCATAATGATGTCAGCGCTGACAGGTGTTCTATTCCAGCCGGTGTGATAAGCAGCTCAGTTCTGAGCGAAGAAGGGAAGTGATAAAATGCATCTCTCCATGTGCGACATGTGTCTGCTATTGCTCTTTGTGGTACTTGGAATAACCAGATTACATTTATCTCTAAGATCTTTTAAAGAGTGCGCCAAAAAAAACCTGGCGAAAATCACCTCCCTGGAGAAAATTTGATCCAGAAAAGAAATGTAATTTAGAAAAATGGAAAAAGATCGCAAAGAGACGGAGGGCTGTACTGAGAGAGCCACGGAGATAGCTCTCAAGTATATTAAAAAAATATCCAGTCTTCAGAGGAAACTTAGCGACAGGAGCAGGGAGGTGTTATATGAAAGAGCTTCCTAGATGTTCCTGGAGGAAAAGTTGGCTTGTGCCAAAAAGGAGGTGGAACATCACCAAAAACTGGCATTGGAAAGGGATGAAGAAATTAATATCCTAAAAGTCAGACTCCTTATGGTGTAGGAAGATCTTGTGAGGATGAAGCAGGAGTCTATTGAGTTGACATCCACAGCAGAGACCACCAAGACCACCGTTATTACAAGAAACAGGAGATATTTGCTCAACCTTTCTCAATAAAGAGGGTCTTTATTTCAAACCACTCAGGGAGCAGTGCTGCCTTTTCATTGCAGTATTTGTTCTTATGTCCTGTGTTATTAAGGTCTTGTCTAATATACTTTCCTGCCCAGATTTGTTAATTACCAATATTTACATGGGTTTTTTGTATTCATGTTGATGAATTTAGTTTTAAAACATTTTATTTCTGATTTCATACTAAAATACTATAATATTATATCACCTTCTATTATTACAAGCGCAGTCATTACCTTATATTAGAGTTATAGAGTCAAATAAAAAGGACGACATTCCTTGCGTAAGAGATTTAAATATACATCACAATAAATTAAAGTTTCCAAATGTCTGGTATAATTTACAAATTGTGATGGAGAGAGAACAGCTACGATAAAACAGATATAACTGTTTAAAGGGACACAGCTTATTTTCTGTTGGTTGAACGTGATATTTAACCTTTTTGCAATGTTTCTCTTAAAACAAACAATCATCTTCAAATATAAAAAAAATATATAGTTTTTGTAAAGCTTCTCACGTCCGATGAAAGTGGATCTGTTCATCCCTGTTGATAACCACATTGTCATCTAATACGTCACATCAGTTGGAGTCATAGGGTTGCCACCCGGCCGGTATTTTACCAGCTCAGCCGGTAATCGGCTGTTAGGAGCATGCCAGCAATGCATAAGCTGTTTGTTTCTTCTTGGCCATGCGGGCGCAGCCCCTTTAAATGCCAACAGTCTCTCCCTGCCCGTTTCAGCAGCAGGAAGGGACTTCTCACAGCTATTTCCTGTCTGCCCGGAGATAGGGAGAGACTGACTGCAGACATGCCTGTCACAGCTATCAGCCCTGATGGCTCTCTCTGCCCCTTTCAGCAGCAGGGGCTGTGACTGCATGTATGGATAAGGTAAGCTGGAGAAACAGGATGTTTAGAGGACTGGGCTGACAGAGCATTTTTTGGGGAGGGGGAGAGCTGGGCGACAGAGCATTTTGGGGGGAGGGGGGAGATTTGGGGGAGATCTGGGTGACAGAGAGAGCATTTTGGGGGGGAGGGGGAGAGCTGGGTGACAGAGCATTTTGGGGGGAGGGGGAGAGCTGGGTGACAGAGAGAGCATTTTGGGGGAGGGGGAGAGCTGGGTGGCAGCATTTTGGGGGGAGGCGAGAGCTGGGTGACAGAGCATTTTGGGGGGAGGGGGAGAGCTGGGTGACAGAGCCAAAATCAGTGAGTTGGAGAATTTTTCCAACTCGGCTACATTGGCCTAAAGTTAGAAATTCCCATCTCAATTCCCTGCACTTATCTCTTTATTGAGTAGACCCTATAATATGTCGGCAGATGAGAATCATACGGTCCATCTGGTCTGGCCAATTTCTGACTACAAGTTAAACAAAAATCTGAAAAAATATATTAGTACCTGGCCTTATATCTACATTCGGCTAGCCATTTGGTTTTTGCAATTAATATATGATTGATTAAAAGCATGGTATATGGCTGCAAGAAACAACACTGTAGTGTAGAGTGTTTTAGATTTTTGAGAATCAGAAGCCTACTGCAGAAGGTACTGATAAAAGACACTGAGTCTAGAGCGGGGAGGATGCTGAAGGAACTCGTAAATACAAAGGGAAATAGACAGTTGGTTGCAAAAGCTCTAAAAACTATTCAAACAGCTAAAAAAGGAGGTTATCCCCGCCGCAAAAGAAAAATGGGAAAAAGTGAGAAATATATGCATAATAAGTATTAAGCTCCAGGCACTTGTGTGTGTATGTGTGTGAAACAGCTTGCGTAAATTCTCACTGACATGATATACACATATTATATATATATGTATCTGTGCATGCTAGTGTGTGTGTGTGTGTGTGTGTGTATATATATATATGTAGTTATATATTTCACACTGACATGATATACACATATTATATATGTATGTATGCGTGCTAGTGTTTGTGTATATATTATATATGTAGTTATATATTTCACACTAACATGATATACAAATATATATACATATCTCGTGGCAGTGAGAAATATATGCATAATAAGTATTAAGCTCCAGGCACCTGGTACCTGTACCAAGGAGCCAGAAGCTTAATCTGAGGTACATTGAATGGATCCGCCGCTCAGTGGCTCCACCCTTTGTGGTCCCACCCTTTTGTAGCTCCACCCACCGCTATGGTGGTTTTTTTAGGAAAAGGTGGCAACCATAATGATGACAGCAGAGCAGCAGCTTGGAAATCAGCTTGGGTAAAATTGCTGTAATGAGCAGATTCTAAAACCCCAGCTTGTTATACCAATTTTACCCCACCCCTATAGGGAATACCTTATGGATACCCAGCCTGTCACTCAAAGAGGACCCATGACCCATGTAATGTTTAACCACCTTACACATTGTAACTATCTAGGGGAAATCCCCTGATCTGGTCTTGTCATGTAGCCCTTCCTGTAATACTTAAATCCAGGGCTTTCTGGAATGCAGGGGAGGAGAGGACTAAGTAGGAACCACAGAGCCTTGGTGCAAAAAAAAAAACCCTATACCTCCCCCCAAACAGCCTCTCTGCCACCCTACGCACACACCCCCACACAAACATCCTCTCTCTACCACACTGGCCCCCAAAACATCCTCTCTCTTCAAGAGTAAAGTGGTGAAGTGTTGCGCAAAGTTAAAATGGGTAATGGTGAAAGTGAGAAACAATAAAAATGATGATACTTATCCTAAATAGCAGACAAACTCATAGACAGGATATATGCAAAAGAAAAAAAACAAAAGAAAAACAATGGTGTAGTATAAAAGACAGTAACGGATGTATCTGTAGCCGTGACCACCAATGGTATTACACTCACGTGGTCTAGAGCCTCAGGACCGGCTCTAGGTATAATCCGCATAAGGACTAAAAGTCCTATAATCCACAGCGGCAAAAAAATCACTCTCCCATAAGCAGTAGAATCTTAGATGTGGAGTTTATCTCAGAAGGGAAGACAAATAGGAACCAGACATAGTGAAGTATATAACAATAGGGAAACATTTATTGGCCCCCTGTAATCTTGAGGCTTACATTAAAACAATAGAACAAGGGTATATAAAATCATCAGTCTTGAAGTGCAAGATAGTGAGTCCGCTTCGGAAGAAATAAATGGGAAATCCACGTGGATAAAATCTGCAGAACAACAGCAGAAAAGCAGCAGGACGGTAGATAGCAGCTGTGAAGTGAGGTAGTGACATGACTCCAAATCAAAGGATAAAAGATACACAGATATAAAAACAATGGTTAATTCACTTTAGAGGTTTTACACAATAAATATATAGCTCATAAAATTCGCAGAAAACATATGAATATAAAAACATAATAGTAAAAAACATTTAGGCAATAGGCATAATATATGGTACAAAAAACATGAGAACAATTTTGTTCTCAAACAATCTTTCCTATCTATAAGACTAATTTCATGGATGGCCTGTTGGATAAAATATGCCATTTTAATATGCCAGATTTTGCCCCAATATGCCATTTAATATGCAGGATATTGCCCCCAATATGCCATTTATTATGCCAGGATATTGCCCCCAATATGCCAGGATATTGCCCCTTAGTATGCTCGTTATGCCACCCTCCTCCCCCCCCTTCCCCAGACCCCAGTACTTACCTCTTTGCTGCTCTGTCCCCCGGTGCTCTGAAGCTGCGTGGCTGTGAGGGAAGCATTGTGAGCTTCCCTTCAGCCGCGCGGTCAATAAAGTTTGTTTTAAAAAAAACAGACTTTATTGACCGCGCGGCTGGAGGGAAGCTCACAACGCTTCCCTCGCAGCCACGCAGCTTCAGAGCACCGGGGGACAGAGCAGGAACGAGGTAAGTTTTAGATTATTTTTTTTTTTCGGCGTATAACACGCACACACCATTTTCTCCCTATTTTCAGGGAGAAAAAGTGCGTGTTATACGCCGATAAATACGGTAGATACTATGACACCAAGAGGTCTCAATGCAGACTTTGAACTACATCATTTTCTCTAATCCGTCCCTTTTTGGAAACATCCTGGTGTTTTTATGATTTCTAACTACTTATATTACGTTATGTATGCGCTTATACCTGTCTGTATTATTTGAAAAACATTATATAATAATCATATTCATTGATATCTTTTCCTCCTTATACATTTTGAATCAGGTTCTGGTTTATTTAGTGTTAAGAAATGAATGATACTTAGATTTGTGAAAATATGCTTTTTTCTGCCGATCTCTGTGTGGATTTATTTGCAATATTGCCCATGCTGTTGTTTGTGCTACTGTATATTTATATGTTCTCATGTTTTTTGTACCATATATTATGCCTATTGCCTAAATGTTTTTTACTATTATGTTTTTATATTCATATATTTTCTGCGAATTTTATGAGCTACATATTTATTGTGTAAAACCTCTAAAGTTAATTAGAAAAGTGGACTGCATATAAACGTTGACTTCTCGTGTGGGCGTTACTGCCTTGAAGAAGCCGATAGAGGCAAAACGCGTCGCAGGAGTGACACCACACGGGACTACCTCACTTCACAGCTGCTATCTACCGTCCTGCTGCTTTTCTGCTGTTGTTCTGCAGATTTTATCCACGTGGATTTCCCATTTATTTCTTCCGAAGCGGACCCACTATCTAGCACTTCAAGACTGGTGATTTTATATACCCTTGTTCTATTGTTTTAATGTAAGCCTCAAGATTACAGGGGGCCAATAAATGTTTCCCTATTGTTATATACTTCACTATGTCTGGTTCCTATTTGTCTTCCCTTCTGAGATAAACTCCACATCTAAGATTCTACTGCTTATGGGAGAGTGACTTTTTGCCGCTGTGGATTATAGGACTTTTAGTCCTTATGCGGATTATACCTAGAGCCGGTCCTGAGGCTCTAGACCACGTGAGTCTAATACCATTGGGGGTCACGGCTACAGATACATCCGTTACTGTCTTGTATACTACACCATTGTTTTTCTTTTGTTTTTTTTCTTTTGCATATATCCTGTCTATGAGTTTGTCTGCTATTTAGGATAAGTATCATCATTTTTATTGTTTCTCACTTTCACCATTACCCATTTTAACTTTGCGCAACACTTCACCACTTTACTATTGTATATACTGTGTTGTTTTTGGGGAAGTCACACTAATGTTTGCTGCATTTATCCACATTTTTTATTGTTAAGCGCCTATCACATTTTTTTCACTATCCTCTCTCTTCAACCCTAGTTCCCCAAACAGCTTCTCCCTCCTTAGCCATCTTTGCCTACTGACTGCTTGCTGTGTCCCTCTCACTCCTTGCAGAGTCCAGTTCCAGTACTCATGAAATGTCTGTGATGTCACTTCCTGCTTGCTGGTCTGACAGATCAGCCAATCTCTACACCCTCTGCGTGCTAGCTGGCGGAAACATTTAAAGAGGCGGTGGCAGGGGTCACCCAGCCCCTTAAAGTGTCAGGCCCGGTCGCAGTTGCGGCCATGATTGTCCCGGTCCTGCAGGGGGGGCATGGTAATTATCAAAAAAAAATTTTTGAACACTGTAGGTGAAACTGCCCATTTAACACATGGAATCCTTTGCCAATTGACATCATTTTGACAGATTCATTTAATACATAAAAAAAATACACTCCTTTCTAACAGATACACACATAGAGATGTTTATTTCAATTAGTGTTAGCATAGTTGTTAATCCAACTTTTTATTACGTACAAAATCTGCTTCGCCAAAGAACTTGCACTGGTTTATCTAAATCTATTAGCTGTGGTAAAAAGAATATAACTTCCTTCATGTGATCAATGCAGCTATCCTCTGGCTGAATAAGATGGATGTAACATTGTTCAATGACATTTTTCTATTGAAGTGGCTTGTTTGTTCCATTACTTTTCACACTGGATAACCAGCATGAAACTACAAAATACCTGCAATGAGCAAAAATATTTCACATTTCCATTGTAATGTGAAAGATCAGACAATTGAGTGTCCCAAACAGTGCACCACAGACTATTACAGCAACACACTGTGAAACACACTGGCTTTGTCAGAGATTTATAAAGGTACAGAAATGCCTGTGAGTTAGAGGATTGGTAATCAAAGCAGGTAGAGAACATGAGTGTCTTCTAAGCAGACATAAACATTATTTATTTGCCTTCGGATTCAACCAATATAGTGAGGGAGATTAAACTTCATGGACTGTGGGTCTATTGACTAAAAAGTGAGTTGCAGTTAGATGAACATTTCATCTTAGTTAGCTATGCAGCGTGCATTGACAAGCCTGGTGAGCTTCACCCACTAGGTTAGTCCTGCACAATGTATGTCTGAATTGGTGAGATTTAGGTATACGGTGAGGAAGATATTACAACGAACTACCAGCCTTTCTGGATGAATTAGATCTCCCAGACCTAAACATAGCAGATTGATCTTAGCTGAGCAGCGATAGAACAGAGGCCCCACAGAAAGGTCTCTACACCAGAGAACCAGTGGGCTATCATGCTATTAGAGACCTCCACCATACATGGCACTGTTCTCAAATACAGACTGGAATGGTGTGGCACGTTAAGATGTACCCAACACTGGTGAACCTAATCACTGAGTCTGAGCTGAACCGTTGACATTAGACACACTGTTAGGAGAACCCCATGTGAGGCATCGAATAGCCTCCCCCTGACCACCTGTGCTCCTTCTTGGGTAGACCTCTGACCCCGGATACACACAAGCCCCTGGAACTAGCCCACCTAACACAACTCCATTTGCTAGCCTGAAGTGAGCGTTCTGGACAAAGGCTAAGATACATCCAGCAAGAAAAATTGACAACCAAAGAGATTACCTGATATACATGATGT
Source organism: Pelodytes ibericus (assembly GCA_036172795.1). NCBI lineage: Eukaryota > Metazoa > Chordata > Amphibia > Anura > Pelodytidae > Pelodytes > Pelodytes ibericus. The sequence continues at coordinate 141,244,714 of CM069860.1, read as the reverse complement.
GCTGCTAATCTGGCGATTTGTTGATTGGGAGAGGAGTATGTTGGGGGGGGGGGGGGGCTATAACCTACAGATATACATCCACGCTAACTTTCTCATGCAAGGTTCAAGGAAAGGATACCATATTAACAGGTCTGACTAAAAACCTATACCCCACCTTCTTTTGATCCAGGAGCTCATGGTCAGGAAAGCTACTAAATAAGAATGTCTGCCATGATAGTGTGTAATACTCTATATTAGGATAGAAAAAGACTAATAGAACTGCATTGCCGGTTAAAGTTCTGTAAAGTTCTATATTACCTATACAATTAAAATGATGCATATCTGATATGATGTACACACTTTCATAGATCATTGTTACTGCTGTGTACATGTATAATATTAATGCTCACTTGCACTAAAGTGATTTCTCACATGTTTGTCAGTTCCAAGACATACAAATACACAATAATAATAGCATGCTTCCTTGAACAAAAGAAGCCTGAAAAGGTACACTACCAGTAATGAGTTGCCTATCCAAATTTGTTAAGATTAATAAGTGAATCACTATGAAACTACCCTACCTTTCTATGTATATCAATGTTTTGCCATCTGTATATAAAAAAAGATCAGTTACTAATTATGACAAATTACTAAAAGTGGGTATGATGTGTAATACATACAGTTTAAACACCCTCTGTGCTAGACTTATAACTGCACTGCATCTGATGGTTAGATACAACACCAGCAGATTAAGGTTGGTAACATGATATAGTAGCATTTCCCCCCTAAATATAAGAGTATCTAGAAAAAAGTTATCCACAATCTAAATGCTTTATTAATCACCCTACCTCCATATTGGTCAATATGTGGACAATGATAGACAAAGATATATTATGACCACTGAAGAACGGTCTACCCTGGTAATGAGGTACGTTAGACACCTCAGCCCAAGAGACCCCACTAAATATGAGTGTTCCTCATAACCCACCTGCAACCTGACACAAGGGGTACCACAAAAATGTCACCACTGACCCTATGTAGTCATTGACCAACATTATGGCTCAAATGACCCCATGAAATACATCAATGTGACTGCAAGGAATAAGAAAAGCTGTCTCTATAACTCATAATATTGTTAGATATATGTGCTTTGTGACTGTACAATAATTGCTAAGTTAATTTACATAACTGACACCTCTCTTGTCAATCTTTACATTTTTTTCTCTTTTGTATTATTGAGCATTGTATATTTCTTGGCCTTAGCTTAACGGCTGACACTCACCCCCACACCATGAGAGTCCTGATATAATGGCATAGAAAAGAATAGCGAACCACAATTTTAAGGGAGAGGTCCTACCCATCAACCAATAGATTCTCTAGGTGTTTGCAAATATAGAACCCCTCCCCTGCCTGACGCCTTTAGAAACTTACTTTATATTTACATCCTTCACCCCTCCACACCCTTCCTCCATACTCTCCTCTCTCACCTTACCTACATTTCCTTCACCCACATAATGTATACTGCTAACAACTTAGCCTACAACATGCCCCAATAAAACCAAACCTGCACCATATGCACAAAGGGACCTTAAATAGTCTCCTTCAACATCAAGAGATTAAATACACCAAATACAATGTCCCACTTGATGCAAGATCACAAATTCCCTAAAACCTCAGTGACTTATCTCCAAGAAACCCACTTTCATTCAACATCATAGTCCAAACTGACTAACCCAGACTACCTAATGGGTTTCTTCAGCAAGAACCCAGAAGCTAAATCTAAAGGTACAGCAATACTATTTGACAAACACCCCTTTTTTCAGAAATAGCACACATGACTGAGCAAGAGAGTAGATATGTCTTTGTAAGGGATACCATTGCAGAATCTATATATTCTGTCACCAATATTTATCTACCTAACAAACAGCAACATTTTTGTGTCTCTTAGCCCTAGCTCTTATGGTCTGAGAGGCTGGGATTTCAAAAGACTGCAGGAGGTGTCTGATTGGCTAACTTGTCAGCCAATTAGAAGCCTCACTGTCACAGCCCTACAATTGACTGGTTTGAAAAACCCCATAAAAATGTTTATTTTTGGATGGCCAAGTTCCCTAGGCTGAAGATGAGAGAGGGCTTCATTGATCATCGGTGGACATTTAATATTTTATTCAGGTACACTTTTATTTACAGGACATCCTTTGTGTGCTTCCAAAGTTGACCTCCTTGCAGTTTTCTCAACCTTTAGTTAATAGACTCCATTGTGCAGTGACAATGCAGGTGAGTGTATCCTGCTAGCAGAGCCCAATTGGCCCTGCACAATGCATTGTTAAAATTATAAATATTAAAGAAAAAAAGAACTTAGACCTGAATAACTTGTTCATATAAACATAGAAGATGTAATAGACGGTAATGGAGTAAAAACTTGACCGAATCTGACAAGAAACAGCTCTCTCAACCAAAGAGATTTTTTACCTATTTAAGTGTTAAACAGTACCTGGCCAAACATATTAAAAGACTCAACCCTATATTAGAGACGAAGCTTATTGCCCTTCTTTCCCAGAAGGATTTTAAAAAAATGAATCTCCAAATGTCAGGTCTTATATACATAGTCTGGCGTACTAGGGGGTATTACTAAATGGGAAAATGAATTGCAGATCAAAATCTCCAATGAAGTATGGAAAAGATCACTGAATATGACATGTATGGCAGTACATTGAATGAACTTGGTGGAAATCCAGTTCAAGCTTAACAACCGCTGGTATATGGTGCCCACTAGACCACCTCACTTCCAGATCTGATATGTGTTGGCGATGTGGTTTATATAAAGGGAATTTACTTATGGTAGTCCTGCGAATCCATCCAATTGTTTTGGAAAATGAGCGCCCAAAAAAATTAAGAGCCTTTGTAACATAGATATCCCTATTAGACCTGAACATTTTATACTACACCTCTCAGAGCACTCCTGGCCATTAGAGATTTTATTGTTCATATACTGATGGCAGCCAAACCCTCACTCGCAAAAAATTGGAACTCTATGATTCCCCCAATTTGGCCAAGAGTAAAACAACAGTTAAAATTTCAGCTCAAGATGGAGAGGGGAATCTCTTACCAATTTGGCGTAAGAACTATAGAGTGGGAAAATTGGGTCGTTGGCTGAGTGTAATTAGCTAATGGCAGAAGTGCTCTCTGAGTCCTAGATCGCTATGCTAGGAAGATGTGTAAGGCCCCTTTCTGTCTCCCCCGGAAAACAGATGAACAGATGTTAAATGTTTTTATTTTACATTATATATGTAATTTTTTACACTTTTCTTGTTTCTTTCTTCCTTTCTTTTATGAGTGTACATCGGAAGAAAAAACTTAAATATGATTTTGGCTTGGAAGTCTTAATCAATATAAGTAGGTGGAAACTGTTTCAAAATAAGTATTGGTGTAACTGCTTCAGGAAGTCTGTTTCTCTTTTATGTTTTTTTATGTTTTCATTATTTGTATTACATTCGTACAATGTTATTATTTCTTGTATATTATCTTCCTTCTTTTGCAAAACAATAAAAAAAAATATAGCCCCCAATGTTTTGGGAAAACTCCTTTTTACAATATATTTACATATATCAGTTTATTTGTAGAAAATGTTTACTGGTATGACATTTAGGATATTTACAACAGACTTTCATGGTTCTGTTTTTTCCCCCACAGAGCACGTTCACTTCCTTCTTCTTGAGCTCTGCTTTCTTGATTCAGTGGTTAAAAACAATGCAAGGTCTCCACTCTTAGTACAAGGACACGATGATTTCATATGCCCTGGACGTGATCCTGCAAAAAACACAGGACACCCAGTACTCCATGTACAAACTTTTTTATTGGGTCGCAGGCGACGTGTCAAACCAAGAAGGTCCTTTTTTCAAGGCTTGAACAAAAAAAAACCTCTAGGGTTGAGATGTTGCCTGTGATGTAATAAACACGTTTGTACTTGGACTGTTGGGGGTCCTGTGTTTTTTGCCTGTATCTCTGGATTTGTGTGAGATCCTGCCCATGGCATCCCATGATTGTGAGTGTGATCACTGGATCTGATCCTGTCAGTTTCTCAGTATGAAGAATATGCAACTTGTTCCATTTTTTCTAGCTATGTGCAGAAGAGTTGATATATAAGAAGGAGTTTGATGCCAGTGGAAAATAATTACTAAGTAGGCAAATCAATATCCATAAAGTGGGCTCCCTGTTTGGGAACAAAATGATACTGTCTGTCTTTCCTACCTTGCTGCTCTTTTCTAGGACCGAGGAATATTTAGTTTATATGACAGTGTCAAAAAACCACACAACAAAAGTCATATGTCAAGGCCCTAGTTAAGGATCCCTCTGCTGTCTCCATGTGAAAACGAGTGTTTGTCTCAGATTAAAGTATTACTTAAAAACCTAAAAAATACATCTTCTGATTATTGTTTTCGTTGTTTTTCGTGACTGATATTTCTTCACATTAAACAATTCCCCAAATCATAGAAATGGAAACGTGTTGTTTATGCATTCCAGTATACAATGTCTACACCACTCCCGTTCTGCATGACTTATTCTCACATTAGAAAGAGGCCATCCCTAACCTTTATGTTACATAACTAAAATCAAAGTAAAGTAAAATCATCTGTTTTTTAGGATGATCAGAATTGCTATGGGCCATACTGTATGTCATAAGCATGTGATAATTCTCAAGAGAACACATGTCTAAGTAGTGACACCTGAAAAACAAGTAAGATAAATAAATGTTTTAAATGGGTCTGTGGTGTTAGATCACAAATTCCCATGGAAAAGTAGTTAATTTGCATATCCAGCCACAAGTGGTGTCCTAAAGAAAAGACACTGCCAACAAATTCTTCTGTTGATCTGTAATTAGCTTGAAATTCTGCTTTTTCATCCCTTTTAATCTCTATATCCAAAAAAATCATGTTTTGGATGAGAGTCCCTTTTAATATTACACAGTTTCTATTATCCTTCAGTCTCTTCCCACCCGCTTGTCGCCTCCCAAAAATACAAATATCTACAAAGTGATAAGTACACAGTAATAATTTTCCTGCTATCCACACTTTGAGGTGATGCTCACTGCCCAGAATAAGAAGAATGTATTGAGCAGACATTGGTTGGGCATATAGGCTTAACCCCTTAACGACAGATGACGTGCCAGGCACGTCACGGCAAATCGAGGACTTGCCGACAGGTGACGTGCCTGGCACGTCATGCACTAAACTGAGTAAAGAAAGCGACCAGCGGTCGCTTTCTTTACTCTAACGGTGTTGCTACAATGACTCTAGGTAGAGGCATTGTGCAACACCCCCCAAATGTGCAGGGGCGCGCTACGATCACTCCACGGAGTGATCGTAGCAGCCATTTAAAAATGGCTGCGCCCGCTGCACACATGTGCTTAGAAAGCGAACGATCGTTCGCTTTCTAAGCATCTGCGGTGTTTCTAAAGTGCCTCGCTAGCGAGGCACTTAGTAACACCTTCCAGCTCCCCAGAACCGATGGTGGTCGCTCTCCTGAGCGACCCCATCGGCTCAGTAGAAGGGAACGCTGCCTGTACAGGCAGCGATTCCCTTCTAATGGCAAGAGCATCGGAAGTGAAAGTATTTCACTTCCGATGCTCTAGGGGGAGCCAGTCGATGCCGGCACAACAGATCTATGTGATCTGTGTGCAGGCATGTATGGTAAGTGCTCTGATGAGCACTTACCATACTGTCAAAGGCAATATTAGTAAATATTGCCTTTGACAAGTATTGATCTGCCTCCCTCACCTTACTAGTTTTAGTAAGGGAGAGAGACAGATCAGATAAAGGAAAAAATAAAATAAAATAATAAAAAAAATATTTAATACAATTTTAAACACCAAGGGCTTTTATAAAAGCCATTTAACCCCTTCCCTGCCATTGATCGCTGTGTACGCAGTGATCATACACAGCAGCACATTTTTTGCTGTCTGTGCATTTTTTAGGGGTTATTTTTTTTTTTTTACTGTAATTCATTACAGTATAAAAAAAAGCTCTTTTAAGAGAGATTAACCCCTTTCTTGCTGTAGATCACTGCCTAAGCAGCGATCTGACGCAAATGCAGCAATCTTGCTGCAGAAGCATTTTTAATTTTTTTTAAACTTTTTTATTACACCCGTCACGTGTTAATTATACCCGCTAGGGGACTACGTTTAACGTAAAAAAAAATTTTTTAGCTGTCTGACCGCATGTATAGCGATCAGTAACAGCTGATAAGTGACAAAGGCGGGTTGGCGTTTGCTTAGATGAGCATCACCATTCGTCTGGTTAGATCAATATTTGTAAATATTTGATCTGACCCGTGTAGATCTGCCTCCCTCTCACTTGAGTTTTAGTGAGGGAGGGAGACAGAGCTGTATAATGTAAGTTTTTAATTATAATATATTCAATAGAATTGAGACCCAAAGGCTTTTATAAAAGCCGTTTCCAGTATTTAACCCCTTCCCTGCAATTGATCGCTGTGTACGCAGTGATCTTACACAGCAGCACATTTTTTGCTGTCTGTGCATTTTTTTAGGGGTTATTTTTTTTTACTTTGATTTATTACAGTATATCAAAGGCTCTTTTAAGAGCTATTAACCCCTTCCTTGCCGTATATCACTTCCTAAGCAGCACATATGGTCACTGCCTAAGCAGTGCATATGGTCACTGCCTAAGCAGCGCATATGGAGCAATCTAGTCGCAGAAGGATTTTTTTTTGCTATCAGCATTTTTTTTGTCAGACTCGCTAGGGGTTAGTTATACCCACTAGGGGATTACGTGTATTCCTTTTGAAGCTGTCTGAACGCGTGTATAGCGATCAGTAACAGCCGATCAGTGGCAAAGGTGGTTTGGTGATTTCTCAGATGAGCATCACCATTCGTCTGGTTCGTAAATATTGTTCTGACCCATATGGATCTGCTTCCCTCTCCTCACTTGTGTTTTAGTGAGGGAAAGAGACAGATCTGTATAACATAATTTTTTAATTGTAATAAATTAAATAAAATGTTAAAAAATTGTGAGTCCCAAGGGCTTTTATAAAAGCCATACCCTTTGTATAGTGTAGTGTATTAACCCCTTCCCTGCCACTGATCACTGCACAGCAGAACATTTTTTCTTGTCTGTGCATTTTTAGGGGTTAATTTTTTTGTACAGTACTACAAAGGCTCTTATAAGAGCTATTAACCCCTTCCTTGCTCTACATGTTCAAATTCCAAGTTTGAAAATCAAAAAGCGCACCTCTCAAATGTAGCCTTTCAACACCCAACAAAGCTGACAAAGCTATGCATGGGTGGTATCCCTGTGCTCGGGAGATGTTGCTGAACATATATTGTGGTATTGTTTGTCAGTGACACATACCGAAATATGTGAATTTGTGTCTAAAGTGCAATGTATGTGGGAAAAAATACACAATAAAATGACTACCACAAACTTTGACAAAGGCTGGTGGTAGAAATGGTGCATGGAAAGTGTTAAAATAACACCATTTAAAATAGCCTAGGGTGTCTACTTTTACAAAATATATACTTTTTGGGGTAAAATACACTGTCCTACTTTAAAAAAAAGTCCCAAATGAAAGATGGGCTCAGGCTGACTACACGTCAATATTCCAAGTTGAAAATGCGCACCTTCACAGTGTGGCCCTTTTAGCCCCCAAACAACCCAACAAACCTATGCATGGGTGGTATCCCTGTACTCAGGAGATGTTGTTGAACACATATTGGGTTATTGTTTTGCAGTGACACATACCAAAATCTGTGAATTTATGTCTAAAATACAATATTTGTGAAAAAAAAACACACAAAAATTACTACCACAAACTTTAACAAAGGCTGGTGGTAGAATTAGTGCATGGAAAGTGTTAAAATACCACCATTTGAAATAGCGTAGGGTGTCTACTTTTAAAAAATATATGGGTTGATGGGGTAAAATACACTGGCTGTTTTCAAATATGTCCCAAATGGGACATGGGTGCAGGCGGTCTGCATGTCAAAATTTCAATTTGGAAAACCAAAAACGGCACCTACCAAATTTGGCCTTTTACCCCCCAAACAACCCAACAAACCTATGCATGGGTGGTATCCCTGTACTCAAGAGATGTTGCTGAACACTTATTGGGGTGTTATTTGGCAGTGACACATACCAAAATCTGTAAATTCATGTCTGAAGTACAAGGTTTGTGAAAAAAAAACACAAAAAAATTACTACCACAAACTTTGACAAAGGCTGGTGGTAGAATTAGTGCATGGAAAGTGTAAAAATACCACCATTTGAGATAGCCTAGGGTGTCTACTTTAAAAAAATATATGGGTTGATGGGGTAAAATACACTGGCTGGTTTCAAATATGTCCCAAATGGGACATGGGTGCAGGCTGTCTGCATGTCAAAATTTCAAATTGGAAAACCAAAAACTTCACCTCCCAAATTTGGCCTTTTACCCCCCAAACAATCCAACAAACCTATGCATGGGGGGTATCCCTGTACTCAAGAGATGTTGCTGAACACTTATTGGGGTGTTATTTGGCAGTGACACATACCAAAATCTGTAAATTTATGTCTGAAGTACAAGGTTTGTGAAAAAAAAACAAAAAAATTACTACCACAAACTTTGACAAAGGCTGGTGGTAGAAATAGTGCATGGAAAGTGTTAAAATACCACCATTTGAGATAGCCTAGGGTGTCTACTTTTAAAAAATATATGGGTTGATGGGGTAAAATACACTGGCTGGTTTCAAATATGTCCCAAATGGGACATGGGTGCAGGCTGTCTGCATGTAAAAATTTCAAGTTGGAAAACAAAAAACTGCACCTCACAAATTTGGCATTTTAGCCCCCAACAAATGCATGGGTGGTATCCCTGTACTCAGGAGAAATAGTAGAATCTATTTAGCATGTTTTTTCGTTCGGTATTGTCGATGAGGAGAAGTTGTTTCAAATAAAAACAAAGAAATTTGTGTATTTTTTTTTTTTTTACCATATTTTTTTTTTTTTTTTTTTAATAATATACTAAGATATTATCAAAAATATGGCATCCATAGAAAGCCCTTTTTGTCCCGATAAAAACAATATATAATATGTGTGGGTACAGCAAATGACGAAGAAGAAAATTACTGCTAAACACAAACAGCACAGAAATGTTAAAATAGCCATTGTCCAGAAAGGACAAAAATGTTTCAAAGGCTCTGTCCTTAAGGGGTTAAGGAGAGGTTCTGGCTTATTTGTACGATGAAAGGAAGGAGAAAGTATTAATGTTAAAAAGAGAAGACAGCGCTAAAATAAACTCCAAAAACAGATGATATATTATAAAATTATCACAAAAACTAAACAAACAATGCATACATGTATATAGCATATAAGAAGTCCTGTGCTAATCGAAGGTATATGATGAAACCAATCACAAGGACATAAACACAATAATAATAAAATTTACATACAAATAAATAAAGGATAAAATGCAAATAAAAGGGAAGAAAGACATCATTCTGACACCCCAACTCTTCTTATTCCACATTGGATTACCCAAGGTGGAAAAGTACAAAAAAACATTTCTGATAAACATTTTCCTTGCTGTGAAATTATGCATAGCCAGAGCCTGGAAAAATCCAATACCTCCACCCTGGTCAGAGGTTGTGACCCAGCTAGTATTTCAAGCTGGGGCAGAAAAAGCTTTCTATGGCAGAAATAGCGAAGTATATAAAAAAGTATGGACTAACTTGCCAATGACTATGGGCGAGGAGACATGACCCTTGGGCGTTGAGGATAGGAGAGACTCACCCCCCGCTACCACCGCCTGCATCGCAAGGGACTTGCTTCCCCTTTCTCCTACCCCTTCTCCCTGTTTTCTTGCCTTTTTTACATGTCAGTTTGTTATATATGTATGTGAATTGTGTTTGTCTTTTGATATAATATAATCAATAAAGAATCATAAATAAAAAAAAAATAAGAAAATAAAAAAAGGGAAGAAAGACATCCAAAAATATGTTCTTACCCACTGCTTATAGTTCACCTGGCCAGGTTTTGAACATCCGTAAAAATGGTATTGCACAAAAAACAAAACACCCCACAGCTCCATCTCTCCCTATGTCTAAGCAGGTGGGGTGGGCTCAGCACTTTGGGGCAGGGGGTTATAGGCTTGCCTTCTGTCCCAGAGGCCCCTTCTGTCTTGTTCCAACATTGAAAAGGAAACATATTTCGGATGCAGTTGGAATTTAGTAGACACTAACAGTTGAAAAAAGAGCTGTGTGTTTGCATTGTTACCATAGTACCTAGTCCTATTGACATTCAGTATTGAAAATATATTGTGCCAACATGGATGGCAGGTCAGATCTGCATTAATAATTGATACTAAAATGCAGACATTGCATGTGAGGGTCTAGACTGTCTTAATATAGTCCTGTACTACCAGAGAAAAGTACTTGAGCCAGGCAGGTTGAATAATGGACTGACAGTGTGATGAGAGTCAGGGTAGCTGCAGTATGACTCAGCCTGTACCATGACAGTTCTATGGGATTAAAAGGCAAAGCTCAATGACTGTCAGAGCTACATTCCATTTAACACTATGAATGCCTGTCACTATTTGCAAAGCATTACATACCCGGCTGGCAGGTTTTTTAATTCCTCTATTCCGTTGTTCATTATTTATATATCAATCCAATTAGTGACAAAACTACTGACCTCTGTAAAAGCCTAATCCAAATAATGCATACTATAACATTTTCCTAATAATGCAAAGTATCATTTATTTATGGTGCAGCCACTTAAGCTAAATTGAGTTGCTGTCCACTTGCAGGAGGGTTATTCAAGGACCTTAATTAAAATATTATGCTTCAGGTACGTACGTTATATACATTCCATCTTTTTTTTTTTTTTTAAAGATAAGCATACTTTGTCTTTAGTGATGGATAGGTTGCAATCTATGAAAATATATATAACAGCTTTGTATAAGATGCTGCCTTTAGATGTTCCCAAAGGTGAACATTAAACCATGTAGGTGGCTCAACAAGTTGCTTTTTCAGGGGGAAAGTTGTGTCCGCAATGATAATATCCCCCATAGGTATCTGTATCCTCCTCCCAAGTCACATATCTCCCCCTTCCATGACTAAGTGATAAAGTTACTTGATATTTTCAGACTTCATTTAAGTTATCAAACCCACCCTTGAATTCTGTAGTTTGACATCTGCTCTGCTGAGAGAGCATGTTTCTCTAGAAAGTTGGTTTGATGGCCAAGTTCCCATAGCCAGGGAACGTTCTCGGTAAGACTTTGGGATTTTTTGACTACTTATAATCCATTAAGTTGTTCTTACATGTGAGGAGATAGAGATAGGAGTATTACTTGCAAGTCTATTCATGGCAACACATAGACCTTTCTGGGGATCTCTTAAACATCTAGACAACATGTGGGCCTCTTGGCAAGATTAGATTAAAAAAAAAATCTATTGTATTAAATTATCTTCTCACTGTTAGGGCAGTTATATTGTGCAAAACATTGCCACGTGAAGTTGTTTGCAGCTATGAAACGGATATAGCACTAAAATAATTATTAGCAACTTAGGTGATGTTGCCCCAGGGTAAATCTGTCTACCTTTGGAGTCAAGAACGAATAATTTTCCATTTGAGTTGAAATTAGAGTGCTGCACTGGCTCTATTTGCTTTTTCGTGGATTAACCAGTACTGCTGTTTGGTAGGACTACATTTTCAACCTATTAAACTATGTAGGTATACTAGTTACATGAAAAACGTTGTGTAGAATAGAAGGGTCATGTAATTTATGGTCTTGATTCTCACCTGAATCAGCTCCTACTGTGCATATAAATAGAGCAGAGGTATTCATATCTGCATTGTCAGCAGCTTTGTTCTAATATTTCCTGATCTGCTTTAGAGTTTCAGCCTTTACTCACATCAAACATTTAAACAACAGATCTGAATACAGAAGGAGCTGCTTATGGCGAGAATGCTGTATAATTAGACATTGCTTGTGATGGCAGGCAGGGAAAACTGCTGACTCAGCCTTCTCTTAGATGTATCTCAATATTCAGACAAAGCTAAGATTTCCCAATAAAATAATCTTTTCCATTTACAAACGTGCTGCTTTGTTGAAACTAACTATAATTTTTCAACAGCAGCTGGGGATGAATATGGAATAATCCCACAGATCTTAACTGCTTTGTCAGTGAGATAAAGTCATAGCAGTGAGTATCCACAATAGCAATAGCTCCACAGGCCATGTTAACCTTCTCAGTTTGATTATTCTTCCATGTCAACTGAGAGTATGACAATACATCAGCGGAATTACAAAACAGATTAGATCTTAAATATGTTTGACAGAGTTTAATAGTTTGAAATACATTACTTACAAAGGGCCAAAGGCCTTCCTATTTCACACATACTGAGACAATTTATTATTCAATTTGGAATGTATTTACGGAGCACCTGTGATGGGCAGGGTGTATTCAAAGCACTGAATAGAAAGGAAAGCACAATCAACCCATAAATCAGCATAAATAATAATAATAATAAATATTAAATGGTGCAGCTGAAATTACTAAAGTTACATGTAATGATTTATAAACTGTGAGAGTGTCTCAGAAGTTTGTGTGAAATAGGTAGGCCTTTGGCCCATTGTAAGTAATGTATTTCAAGAGATTAAACTCTCTTAGCGCTAGGACCCACCAATATTGGAGTACTTTGACCCAGGGGTGACCCATAAGCCTGATTTGGCTTATGTGATCAAATCTCCATTTCACTTAAGACACGTATTTTTATGTAATTTTCAGAAACTTTAGCTTTAAGACTTAACCTATTTTGTGAGTGTACTGACTCCTTTATGTATTGTATGTAACTTTAGTTGTAATTTCAGCTGCACTACTTAATATTTATGATTATTGTGCTGGTTTTAGGCTTATTGTGCTTCCCTTTCTATTTATAAGAGTATCACAAGAATTCACAAAGTCAATTGCTGTAGTTTTGTGAAAATAGGGGTAATGAGCAGAAAATTGAAACAACTTCAGGTTTATGCTAAACTGCAGTGTATACATCTGCTGTATTCCATGGGTTCTTTAGTACAGGAATATAACTTCTTCCCTTTAGAGGAATGCTGAAATCTTCTCAAGTTCAGAGTTATATTTTGAAACTCTCTTGAATAGAATAATGTGTGAGTGAGAGCATAAATCATTATTTGAGAATGTGAATCTCACATACTGGAATAGAGGCCTTGTGACTTGAAGTTGACCTCAAACATAGCATCCAGACCCTGAGGGAATGTATGATGCTGACAAAGGCCTTGGTGGTCAGAATTTTACATTTACTGGTACCCCTTAAAGGTCACAACAGTTTGAGTTCCATGAATAGTGTTAAGCCAAGAAAAAAAATGCGTGATCACAAAAAAATGGTAAATTCACAAAATCTTTACGAGTAGCAAAAACAGTGTATATTTTAGGTTGTTGTTACAGTCTGTACATTTACACTTTTATTAAAGACCAGCTAAATGTTTTTTAACCCTAGCTTCCTATTAAAAATATACCGGCTGTGCTATTGCTTCCATAGACTTAACATTGGCCTGAAGATAATTTTTTACTGGCTTGCCAGTAAAATAAATTGTGGCAATCCTATCTGTTGTTATATGTTACACTGGTGAGTGTGTTTTTATTTGTGGTGACAAAGGTGCCCCCATACTGCTTACATTATTAGTCCAGGGTTACATGGACCCCAGAAGCATAATCATTAATCAACATCAGTGCAAGATCAGCTTTAACTTGTAACCCTGGACTAACTTAATTAATTTACCGTTTTTTGTGATCACACAATTTTTTATTCTTGGCTTAACACTATTCATGGAACTGTTGTGTTTAAGGGGTACCAGTAAATGTAAAATTCTGACCACCAAGGCCTTTGCCAGCATCATACATTTCCTCAGGGTCTGGATGCTATGTTTGAATTCAACTTCAAGTCACAAGTCCTCTATTCCAGTATGTGAGATTCACATTCTCCAACAATGATGGAGTTATGCTCTCACTCACACATTCTTCTATTCAAGAGAGTTTCATAAATATAACTCTGAACTAGAGAAGATTTCAGCATTCCTCGAAAGGGAAGAAGTTATAATTCTATCACAGTATACTGAACTTAGGGAAGTGGGTAATGTTCTGTTAGTCAGTAGTGTACACACTTAATCAGCATTAGACAGCACATCTATAAAAAGGAAGAAAACATTTCTGAATGTAATAGCTTTGAGCATTTTAATTGTTGCACACAATTCCAAAATGTGTTTTTTTTCTTTATGCCAATATTGATTTACAATAAACTTACTATTTTATAGAGGTGTTTAATGTATCAATGCTGTTAGCCTGTTTCATCTGTGTGCAGTTTCTCTATACATATATGTTTGCCATATGTATGATATATATATATATATATATATATATATATATATATATATATATATATATATATATATATATATATATACACACACATTTAATGCTTACTCTGTGATACATATCTGCATTTTTTACTAACAAGGGGTGAATTAATGGTGGAGCAACTTTAGGGTTGTACCTTTGGGAGGCCCAGGCCTGACTCCAGAATGCAGTTATTATAAATAATCATATCATTTGTCACTCTGTTTATTTATCTACATGATGATTTAGTACCCTATACTAAGCATTAAATCTCAAATGACCAGTAAATGCAACCAGAAATAACTAAAAGAGGTGTTTCCCTCCAAATTTTCAGGAAAGTTCTTTTTCATGGTTATGTACACTTTTTGAAAAAGGATGTACTTCACTAGTTTTTATGTACAAGTGAATGTCTATTTAATTATAGTAATTAAAAGAAAAGATAAATTTGCACCCTGTAAAATATCTTATCCATTACCTTTCAAGTCAAAATACCTTTCTTAGTCTCCGGAATGCTCAGCAGATTTCAACATACACCAAATGTCTGTTGTCTGTGCTCTTGGACAGTAATTATCATTTGTAATAGAAGCTCCTTGGAAAACCTTGATCATTCACATCCTAGCAACTAATATTTGAAACACTCCTTTTATCAAATAATTGCTTCTGTCTCATGACATGGAAATGTCAGTGGATGAATTAATGGCAATTTGGGGAATCGAAATCAGGGCGGAAGAAAGAAATCGAGAAAGGTAATAGAAACCTAGTATAAGCTATTATTTAAAAGATATGAAATGAGAAAAGTGACACATTGACATGGAGGCCCTCTTTGATTGAGTGCTATGAGATAACACAGACCGTTGGTAAACTGTAGAGTGATTTCTGTCCTTGCAACCTCAACCATGTGAATGATGAGAAAAAGGACAATAAGTTTAAAAAACATGTTTGTGTATTTCATATGTCTGAACCAGAACAGAATGCAGCTAAGATCTTGTAGCCATAATAGGCTCTGTTCAGTGACTTTAGGTATCTCAGGTCATTGAATCCCTGTGACTGCAACAGAACATTTTGAGGTAAAAACCAGCTTTAAGTGATAACTGACATCAATGTGTAGAGGCCAATGCAAGTTAAATACACATTTCTGCACATGTTTGGAACTCATCCAAATTTGGTTTTAATGAAATTGAAATCAGTTTTAAGAACTAGACAACTAGTTTACTATTATTATTTATTTGCTAGTGAACCTCTAGCTAGCTTGAATGCACTTGCTTAAAACCTATTTTCACTTCTTTTGCCCTCTTAATTCAACTTATGAAACATTTTATTATTATGCTAATATGACATATAGGGAAATAAAGAATGATGTGAAATCATAATGATATTACAGACAAATTATAACAGTCTGAGTATTAGTCACTGTCACCACTTGTCAGACTGCTGACTCTACACTAAACATACATAAACAATACAATAATTATGTTTTCAACAGTGAAAAGTGCTGCCCCCCCCCAAAAAGTCCAGCCCAGGGTGGACTGCCTCCTCCATCCCTCCCCAGCTATGCCACTGAGCTAACAGTTTGTTTCCTGAAGAAGCAAAGCAGGAACATGGTTTAGGCGAGCGTATTTCAAGTTTTTGCAGCTAAGAGGAGGGTATTATTATTATTATTTATACTCACTGCATCACAGTAAAGGTTCATGTGTGTCTGTGTCACTTTAGATTAGTCTTGTATATTCTCCCCTGACCAAATTTTTCTGGCACATTTTTACCTTAACCTCCCTGCCCTGACCAACTTTTTCTCTCTTTCCCATCTTTTTTTCCCATCCCACTTAGCACATCCACCTCACATATTATGGGATGTAATTGACTGTATTTCAATGAGAATGTGGGACTGAACGTTATATAAACCCTCCTGGCAATGTTATTTTTAGTCCACTGTGTCTCACCCTCCCCTTACCACCCCCTTTTCCCTTTTGGTTTTCTGATTGATTATTACTTTATCTTTACAGAAAATAATAAACAAAAATAGATTAGGCACAAGTTGCCAAAGCAAATTTCAAGTCAGCCAGTTTCTGACAGGTCATAACTATTAGCAACCCAATCACCTTCCCTGTCTTTTGAGTTTCTTGAATTAGGTCATTGGGTTTAGGAATTGAGGATTGAGAAAGTAGTAGACAGTGGGGAAGACAGTACACACATTGTCTGATTAATTGTTGCTTATCATATTAGATTGAAATTTTACAATAGATTTTACATGTAGATAAAAGCCAGCACGTAATGAGTAATGATGAAACTAGCATTTTTACAGATTTATATCTTTCTATACGTCATTAGACACTATTATCTTGTCCATATATTCAATGCATACTCTGTTTTTTAGGCCTTGTTACAGGTACATGCTACCCGATATTCTGACATTAGCTTTTACAGCGTTATGTCAGGTTTCTAAATATGGCATTGTTTGGATATAAGGTTTCCTATTGGCGGTCTTTATATCAATGAAAGCATTAAGTGTGTAAGAGGTTAATTTCCCAGTGGCTTTCAGAGAGTTGTATGTTTAGAGATTAGTTGTGTTGTAAATGTATTTGCTGTGGGTTTGTGTTGTTCCATTGTTGTTACTGATTAGGATGGCTGCTTTTGTAAGTATTTCCTTAATTGGTTCTTGAATTAATTAATATTAATATAATGACTGCATTATAAAGCAGGTGATGGCGCTATACAATAATGGCTTTTAAACACCTATAAAGCATCATTGCTTTTAGTATGTTAGTCTTTTGTTTACTAGAGCAGTGAGCAGCATATGAGAAAGAATTGTACTTGTAACAAATATGTTGCTTTCCTTCTAATTACTAGAGGTCTAATGATGCTCAGCCAGCTAAGAGTTGTTGTACACAGCAGCAGATATAACTGGTTCCAAATAATTCCTTGAAGAAGCAGTAAACTTTTGATTTTATTTTATATTGGACAAACAAGCCAATGTGAGGCAATCTTTCCGAGTTGCTGAGAAAAAAAAAACCAGTCCCTTGAACCATGGCTTCTATGACATGGGCAGGTCTGCACCCCAACTATACACAGAAAACCATTCTTGATAGAAATAAGGTAGGGGAATAATCAAGAATTTGTGACCCAATAACTGCACCTTTAAATTCCTTATAAAAAGTGGATTATGCGAACATTAACCTTAATTAACATCAGGGGAGGGCTGGCAGCCTTAGGCCTGGGGGGCAAATCCAGTCAAGTGGCCCATTGCATCATCGAATCGCCTCCCCATCCACGGCCATCTTTTCCTTGTTTTATAACGAATATTGCCAGGATTTTCCCCCACAATATACCAGGATTTGCCATTTAATATGCTAGAATTTTACCTTACAAAATGCCAGGATTATGCCCCTCAGTATGCCAGGATTATGCCCCGCAATATGCCAGGATTATGCCCCTCAAAATGCCAGGATTTTCTCCTCAATATGCCAAGATGATGCCCCCTCAATATGCCAGGATTTTCCCCTAAATATGACAGGATTATGCCCCTCAATATGCCAGGATTATGCCCCTCAATATGCCAGGATTATGCCCCTCAATATGCCAGGATTTAGACACCCAATATGCCAGGATTTTCCCCTCAATATGCCAAGATGATGCCCCCTCAATATGCCAGGATTTCCCCCTCAATATGCCAGGATTATGCCCCTCAATATGCCAGGATTTAGACACCCAATATCCCAAAATTTGGGCACCCCCCCCCCTACCCACGTTGCACACCTACGACATGACCCATAACCCACGTTGCACACCAGGACATGCCCCATCACCACATTTACATGCCTCCATCACCCCATTACATACATATTTCCAATATTATTTGCCATTAATATTCCCCAGCCAATTTGACCCATAATATGCCAGTGTTATTCTGCAATTTAATATGACTCAGTAAATTTGCCCAATAATATTCCAAGGTTATCTGCAATTTAATATGCCCCTGCTAATTTGCCCAATATGCCAGTGTTAATTGCCTTGTAATATTCCCCAGCCAATTTGCCCAATAATATGCCAGTCTTATTTCCCATGTAATATGCCCCAGCCAATTTGCCCAATAATATGCCAGTCTTATTTGCCATGTAATATGCCCCAGCCAATTTGCCCAATAATATGCCAGTCTTATTTGCCATGTAATATGCCCCAGCCAATTTTCCCAATAATATGCCAGTCTTATTTGCCATGTAATATGCCCCAGCCAATTTGCCCAATAATATGCCAGTCTTATTTGCCATGTAATATTCCCCATCCAATTTGTCCAATAATATGCCAGTGTTATTCTGCCATTTAATATTCCCCAGCCAATTTTCCCAATAATATGCCAGTCTTATTTGCCATGTAATATTCCCCAGCCAATTTACCCAATAATATGCCAGTCTTATTTGCCATGTAATATGCCCCAGCCAATTTGTCCAATAATATGCCAGTGCTATTCTGCCATTTAATATTCCCCAGCCAATTTGTCCAATAATATGCCAGTGTTATTCTGCCATTTAATATTCCCCAGCCAATTTGCCCAATAATATGCCAGTCTTATTTGCCATGTAATATTCCCCAGCCAATTTGCCCAATAATATGCCAGTCTTATTTGCCATGTAATATGCCCCAGCCAATTTTCCCAATAATATGCCAGTCTTATTTGCCATGTAATATGCCCCAGCCAATTTTCCCAATAATATGCCAGTCTTATTTGCCATGTAATATGCCCCAGCCAATTTGCCCAATAATATGCCAGTCTTATTTGCCATGTAATATTCCCCAGCCAATTTGTCCAATAATATGCCAGTCTTATTTGCCATGTAATATTCCCCAGCCAATTTGCCCAATAATATGCCAGACTTATTTGCCATGTAATATGCCCCAGCCAATTTGCCCAATAATATGCCAGTCTTATTTGCCATGTAATATGCCCCAGCCAATTTTCCCAATAATATGCCAGTCTTATTTGCCATGTAATATGCCCCAGCCAATTTTCCCAATAATATGGCAGTCTTATTTGCCATGTAATATTCCCCAGCCAATTTGTCCAATAATATGCCAGTCTTATTTGCCATGTAATATGCCCCAGCCAATTTGTCCAATAATATGCCAGTGTTATTCTGCCATTTAATATTCCCCAGCCAATTTGCCCAATAATATGCCAGTCTTATTTGCCATGTAATATGCCCCAGCCAATTTGTCCAATAATATGCCAGTGTTTAAAAGCCCCCCCCCCCCCCCCTTACCTTTTTCCCTGGTGGCTAGTGGCAGGACTTCCCTGGTGGCTAGTGGCAGGAGGACTTACCTGGTGGCAGGCAGCATGGTCCCTCCACGGAGGTTTCTCTGTGCTGCCTGTTCGGCTCCACGTGCAGCTTTGCAGGCAGAGCGGAGGTGAGAGGGGATCTTCCGATCCCTTCTCAGTCTCTGCCTGCAAGCGCGTTTTTTTTTTTTTTTAAACACTGGCCCAGCGGCCGTGTTTTAAATAGCTTAGAGCGGCCTGGGGGGCAATTGCCACCCTGCCCCCCGGCCCAGCCCGCCCCTGATTAACATTAACATTAATGCAGCAGTAGAGGAGCGGTTTATCAGCTTCTAATAAAATGCTGTTTATTTGTTTTATTTACCGTTAAAGTATGCTGCACAGAAAGAAAAACACCATGAGCCCAGCAAGTATCATACGTCCTTCACATCACAATGTGATTTCATTATATAGTAAAATGATCTCTGAAACGTGAGCTACCAACGCATTTTAATTAGAATATCTCTCACTATATGTCTTTGTTGTTGCTTTCAATGTTACCTCTCTGATTACAAAGGTATTCATTCTCTCAATAAAACCCTTCCATATTCATTTTGGATACAGTATTGTTTAAATACATAAAATAATCATACAAGGCCGGTATATTGCAACAAAAGAGCATTTTAAACCAACCTCAATATATTTCACTCGATTCCATAACTCACTGTGTCTGACGGTAAATGGAGTAGGGTTGTCAGGTGTCTAGTTTTGACATGGACAGTCCAGTGTTTGTACTTTCTGTCCAAGAAAAAAATGAAACAAGAATGGACATTTGCATTGCTTTCAATGGAAGGATGCCATGATGTTTTAAAAGGGTACACAAGAGAATTTGTCACTTAAACATTGTATGTACTGGTGGTTAAAAAAGGCTCCTAGTCATTACATCATGTTGTGGCTTAATATTCTAATCATTATTTCAGTTTTCATATCAAGCCACAAGCTGATGTCATTAACAGAGGCTTGTAGTCCCTGAAAATAGATGCTGTCTGGGATCAGTAGGATCAAATAGAAAACCCAGAGGTCAGCTCTCCACATTCTGCATGCAGCCTCAGGTAAAACACAGGTTAAAAGCCAATATGGTATGTATAACTTATGTGTATAGAAGAGAGTGATGCATATACAGAATATTCACTCCCTTATGTGTTTCATGTACCCCATTCCCTCTAAGCTTGTGAGCCGGTTTCTCTACCTCACGTACCAGTCTGTTCTAGTTTGTCTGTGTTTCCCTTCTATGCTCTGTATCTAGCGCTATGTAAATTGTTGGTGCTATATAAATAAATGGCAATGTAATGTAATGTAATATAAGTATCTAGGAGGGCAGACAACTGTTGGACCAGAGGGCAAAAACAATTTAGTTGCTCTTGGTGCCAAATCTTCAGTCCACCTGATATCATCAGAGAGACACACATAAAGATGCAAGACATATTTGCTCACAGATAAGGTACAGAGAATGATAAGCTGATGACAATTTGATAGAAAGAGCAAAAGTGTTACTGACTAGGACACTGCTAAGAGTCGGAACCTCAGCCCATTGAGTGATTTTATAGGGCAGTCCGTGGGGTAATTGCACTCCTGTCCCCTTTACCAACTATTTCCTGATATTTTTCACTAACCAGGGCAACCTTAAGAAATTCTGAGTCCCTTTACAGATCAAATGGTCTGGCATCCACCTTCCACATTTCATCCACAGTACTTATCCCAGCACCCACATTGCACACCCAGGACTTTCCCTATCACCCACATTGCACACCCAGGACTTTCCCTATCACCCACATTGCACACCCCTGGATTACCCCTGCCAGCACCCATATTGAACCTATAGGAGTTATTCAGCACGCAGGTTGCATCCACAAGTCAGGCAGCTGGATGTCTGTGCACTACCCAGGAGAACAGACTTCTTCCTATGCTGCCTCTTGAGCTCCCCACACATTTTTTGAGTCTGGGCGCCAGCAGGTCACATGACCCCCAACACTCTGACAAAACACATGAAAGGAGCCTGAGATGGGAGGATGCCTGTGCACCTGGGTGGTGCACAGACATCCAACTGCCTGCCCGCCTGCAGGGCTAGTGAGGAGAGATCTTTTGATCTCCCCAGCAGTGGTGTCCTGAGGGAGGTGCGGACTGCACCAGGTGACACCCCTAGAGTGCTGCCAGCATCCCCCCGCAGACCATTGCTCTGCTGAACTATTTTTTTTTTCTGGCAGCCGCATCCACTGGATTCGCCCGCCGGAAAAAAAAAGTTAAAAAAAAACATCACTGTGCCCGGATGTGACAATAAGTCACATCCGGTGGCTGTGTTTCCCTCCTCCGTGCAGGAGGAAAGACTGCACGGAGGAGGCGTCCGAGGACATGGAGCAGTAGCCAGGCGGTAAGTACTGGGGAACTAATGGGCAAATTTGCTGGGACATTTTAATGGCACAATATTACTGGCATCTGAATGGCACAGTATTACTGACATCTGAATGGCGCAATATTACTGGCATCTTAATGGCATCTTAATGGCACAATATTACTGGCATCTTAATAATGCAATAATACTGGGATCTTAATGGCACAATATTACTGGCATCTTAATGGTGCAATAATACTGGCATCTTAATGGCACAATATTACTGGCATCTTAATGGTGCAATAATACTGGCATCTTAATGGCACAAAAATACTGGCATCTGAATGGCACAATATTACTGGCATCTTGATGGGCAAATTGTCTGGGTCATCTTAATGGCACAATAATACTGGCATCTTAATGGCACAATAATACTGGCATCTTAATGGTGCAATAATACTGGCACATTAGGCAAATTGTCTGGCTTATTGGGGGGAGAGAGAAAAGCAGACATGGGGAGTCAGAGAGAGAGCCAGCAGACATGGGTGAAGGAGAGAAGAGAGAGACAGCAGATATGTGGGAGAGAGGAGAGATACTTTTTACTTTATACATGCACAGTAAAAACAATGTTGAGGCATACAGTCCCTTTAAAGACAGCAGGGTCACATTTTCCCTCTTATTTCTTCTAATGCACCTGCTGTGGTTTTTTGACATTGTAGAGAAGCACCCTACACACCTCTGCCTGATGAGCAATATATACAGCATATTGTGGTTTTACTTCTCTGAAGTGCATACATTATATGTGACTTGTGGCTTCCCTGTTCTTGCAATCTGTCAGGATTTTATTATCATGCTTCAGTCACCAGCTGATCACAAGCTGCTGTCAAGAAATCAGCATAATATGATTTTTTCAGGACTACGATGTCAACTAATGGTTTAGAAAAAAAAAATGTAACTGTCAAACTTCTTTTTTCCAAAAAATAGTGATATAATGTTATGATTTTTTAACCCCTCGGTCTTCGACACAGCTGAAAACAAATATTAGATATGCTACCTATGAACAATATCCTGATATAGAAGCACTATGAAGAAAAGTGGCAGTGGATAAGTTTTATAAAAGATATTACTGAATAGAATTACGCAAACACCTCTGTCACTTCCAGCTGAATAAACAAGATTTAAAGCAGACTCTAATATTCCTATGTGAGTGCAAAATTACATTATATATCTCTATCTGTTGATAGACTTACAAACGTTAAAACATACACATTACAAACATTATTCCCACACTCAGGACTTAACTTCATACTTAAAGTGCCACTAAGCATTTTTCTTTTTACTTGTGCTTCTAATATAGGAGCAGAAGCGAAAATATGGCTGGTTCTAATATGAGTATAGACTTGCATGTACTTTTTAAGGTGTATACTACTTTATTCTCTTTCCAGCAGCCAAGATGCTTCCCTAGGAAGCAACTAGGTCCCCTCTGTGGGTGGCATGTTAAAACGAGAGAGTGTCAGCCAGGGCAGACTAGCTGAGCACATGCTGATGATGTAAGCCGGAGCCAGCTTTAGAAGTGCCCTGCCTCAGCTCTGAGGCAGAGCTCAGAGCAAACCTGCATCTATCTTTTAATGAAGCAAAAGACAAAAACAAAGTAGTGCCACTTTAAACAAATTCTGTCAACCTACACATTGTTTAATACTATGTACAAAAATAAAATGTATACATTGTCAACAAAAATGTATTTTAAATGTGTCTGTAGTTTAGTGTTATACATTTTCCATTGGCAGTTAGTTCATTTGCATACCAATTCACAGGTGATGTCATAAATCGGAAACAATACAGACATATGTAAAATGTATTTTTCTATTACATTTGCTTGCAATTCTGTATATGTATAGATATGTTTGTTTGTTTGTTTTGTCTACACTCAAAGTATAAATTACATTTACATGATGGGCACCTTTAAATTTCAAGACCAATGGTGACTAGTGGACTAGTATCAAGCCTGCTACTGTCTGCTGTCCACCTTAGACCAACATATTGACGCAATCTAATGCCCCACTTCTATTCATTACTCCACGCCTTGGTTAACCCAACGTCTGAAAGCTGTTCTGCCTCAATACAGGAAGAGGAAGTCTGCTGTGATAATTCAGCATGAAAGAGAGGTTATGCTTCCACCCATTGTCACACAGATATTTAGCTCAGCTGACGTCTTTATTCTCAAACTGCAGTTACCACATTAAACAGTCTTATTTGACTTAAAGAATAAAGTGCTCCTCTTACAATATGCTCTAGAAGGAAATAGCTGCAGAGACTTTATCAGCAAAATAGATTCAGGAAGGCCAGGTTCTCAGGATGTTACCAAATATTAGCAGGGTCTTGTAATTATCAAATGTTCTGTGAATTGAAACAAATGGTTTAACTTTATAGCATTACATAACCAGCAACCAAGTCTCTGTTATATTAAGATGCTGTTATAAAGAGATCCTTAGCTCTTACAAACTATTTTTATCTCTATCTACTTGTAGTGTACCATGAGGAATGAGGGGTCCTTAGAGTGTCAAGACAAGCATCTGATAAATATGTCCATTCTGCCATCCCATTGTATTTCTTTCCTGTGCACTAAAATAGCATAATTGGTTGAGTAAAAATAATTTTACCCTGATATTTAGGGATAAAGTCATGCCGGATCTCGGATTACAAAGGTAATGTCTTACTGTAGTGACCTTTGTAAATCCGAGATCCGCATGACTTTACCCTTGCACCCACCCATGTTACACTTATGTTATCTATGCAGAATTAAGTATTTCTAGATTGCTCCCTGACTAGTGGTTAAAGTACAATAAGGAATGGATACCGGAAAGATACTACATTTAACTTGGAATCCATAAATGAAATACACGATATGTAGTTAAAGAAACTGCATCTTAAGTTTGCCAGTTTTTAGTTCCTTCATACAACACAAGTCTCATAACAAATAATTTAAGAATATTCACAAAATATTTGTAATTGTTGCTATACACATTTGTTGTTACCGAAACTAAAAATCAATGTTACTAAAAACAGCCAGTGGAACCCCAAAATTTTATCCCCAAAGATTATCTGACCATACAATGTACAAACCTAGGTTATGTTCAAGTTTGGTTTTGCGGGTTGTGCCTTTGTTTTGACGGGGTTCAAAAAGTACGGAGATAGTGTGGGACCAATAATGGAACGATGATAGAAACAGGGGATGAATAACTCCAGACGTTACATTAGTACTGGGTACTCTGATTTCTGGTGGGACAGTGAATTCAGGACAGATTCAGCTTATGGTGTCCTCTATTTAGATGCTACTGCTCTTTCCTACAACTCTGTATATCTTCTCAATGTGACTCTTGGGGGGCATTTCCTAATTATGGAATATATAAAATTTTCTATTACATTATGTATAATTAATTTTTGCGAATTTCCATTTATTTCAGAGCTTAGCATCATGTTGTCAGCAGATGTAAGTATGATAAATGCCGCAACTCTTTTCACAAATGTATGTATAAATCAATGGATTTCAGAGCAGACAGGTTACCAAAAAATACTGCAGTGCGGATCTATATGATGGCCAAGTTGCTGCTCAAATATTTCAAGTAACAGTGGGTAATTATTTGTAAGTCAATTAATAATTTGAAAAAATAGCTAATTACAAACCTCCCAATTTCTGCACCCAGTGAATCCAGTCCCCAGAGGGCGCTATTCACTAAAAGGTGAGTTCCAGGTTAGTTGAAGTGAGATGATCATTTTAACTATACATTGTGCAGGTACAAACCTGGCTAGTTACCCCCACTAAGCAAACTCATCAGTGTTGTCACTGCAGAATGTATAGCTAAATTTAGGTAAGATTAAATGTTCATCCCTGCTCAACTCACCTAGTCTCACCCAGGGGCGTCACTAGGGTTGGTGTCACCCGTGCGGAAACTCATGGTGTCACCCCCCTGGATTTCCTCCATACAATGCCAAACAGATTCCTTAGTAATGCCAGTTAGATGGCCTATTACCTATGCCACACACAGGAGCGCCATAACTATGCCACACACAGGAGCCCCATAACTATGCCACACACAGGAGCCCCATAACTTATGCAACACCAGAGCCCTATAACTTATGCAAAACCAGAGCCCCATAACTTATGCAGCACCAGAGCCCCATAAATTATGCCACACCAGAGCCCCACTATTTATGCCACACACACAGATGCCCCATAATTATGCCACACACACACAGGTGCCCCATAATTACGCCACACAAAAGAGTCCCTTAATTATGCCACACATGGGACCGCCATTAATTATGCAACACACAGGAGCCCCACGAGGTGACAATCTTACAATTATAGATACCAGTAATATTGTGCCATTCAGATCCCAGTAGTATTGTCCCACTCAGAGCCCAGTAATATTGTGCCACTCAGAGCCCAGTAATAGTGTGCCAGTCAGATACCAGGAATATTGTGCCATTCAGAGCCCAGTAGTATTGCCCCACTCAGAGCCCAGTAATATTGTGCCAGTCAGATACCAAAAATATTGTGCCATTCAGAGCCCAGTAATATTGTGCCAGTCAGATGCCAGTAATATTGTGCCAGTCAGAGCCCAAAAATATTGTGCCACTCAGAGCCCAGTAATTTTGTGCCAGTCAGATATCAGGAATATAGTGCCAGTCAGAGCCCAGGAATAGTGTGCCAGTCAGAACCCAGTAATATTGTGCCAGTCAGAGCCCAGTAATATTGTGCCAGTAAGAGCCCAGGAATATTGTGCCAGTCAGATACCAGTAATATAGTGCCAGTCAGATACCAGGAATATTGTGCCAGTCAGATACCAGTAATTTTGTGCCAGTCAGATACCAGTAATATAGTGCCAGTCAGATACCAGTAATATTGTGCCAGTCAGAGCCTAGGAATATTGTGCCAGTCAGGGCCCAGGAATATTATGCCTGTCAGATACCAGGAATATAGTGCCAGTCAGAGCCCAGTAATAGTGTGCCAGTCAGAACCCAGGAATATTGTGCCAGTCAGAGCCCAGTAATATTGTGCCAGTCAGAACCCAGGAATATTGTGCCAGTCAGAACCCAGGAATATTGTGCCAGTCAGATACCAGGAATATTGTGCCAGTCAGAGCCCAGGAATATTGTGCCAGTCAGATACCAGTAATATAGTGCCAGTCAGAGCCCAGGAATATTGTGCCAGTCAGATACCAGTAATATAGTGCCAGTCAGAGCCCAGTAATATTATGCCAGTCAGATACCAGTAATATAGTGTCAGTCAGAACCCAGGAATATTGTGCCAGTCAGAACCCAGGAATATTGTGCCAGTCAGATACCAGGAATATTGTGCCAGCCAGATGCCCAGTAATATAGTGCCAGCCAGAGCCCAGTTATATTGTGCCAGCCAGATGCCCAGTAATATAGTGCCAGCCAGAGCCCAGTAATATGGTGCCAGCCAGAGCCCAGTAATATTGTGCCAGCCAGATGCCCAGTAATATAGTGCCAGCCAGAGCCCAGTAATATTGTGCCAGCCAGATGCCCAGTAACATAGTGCCAGCCAGAGCCCAGTAATAAAATGCCAGCCAGAGCCCAGTAATATTGTGCCAGCCAGATGCCCAGTAATATAGTGCCACTCAGAGCCCAGTAATATAGTGCCAGCCAGAGCCCAGTAATATAGTGCCACTCAGAGCCCAGTAATATAGTGCCACTCAGAGCCCAGTAATATAGTGCCAGCCAGATGCCCAGTAATAAACTGCTCGTTTCAAGCCACCCTCCACCCCCCCCTTTCCCATCACTTACCGAAGCTGCTCTTTGCTTCCCTCCTGCACGGAGGAGGGAAGCACAGTCACCAGATGTGATGTAACGTCACATCCGGTTGCTGTGATTTTAAAAAAAAAAAAATTTGTTTTTCCGGCGGCTGCGTCCAGCGGATGCGGCTGCCAGAAAAAAGAAAAAAAAAGTTAAGCAGCGCGATGCGGGCGGGGGGTGCCGGCAGCACGGGTGTCACCCCCGCTGGAGGTGTCACCCGGTGCGGTCCGCCCCCCCCTCGGGACGCCACTGGTCTCACCCCATTTAGTAAATAGCCCCAAGAGTGTCAGTGCTACTGCACAATAAAGCTGGAAGCGCGACTGGCCATGGACACAGTAATGCTCTACCTCTGTCCCGAGAACTCTTGCAAAAGTAATTGGGACTGTCCTTCAATCTAATATTAAGTATATGGATGCAATAGCATGGCCATTTTTTGTTTTTTAAGAAAAGATGGCAACATTAGTGCTATTGGCTATTTCACTTGCTTCTATTTTTGAAGTGAAACAAAAAGTTTAGTGGCACAAAAAATGGAGAAACAATAACAAGCATTAGCAGGCTGCTAGATAGATGGATGTCCTCAGTATTTACATCCTATAACTCATTGCTGGAAGCTGATGCTGTAATGTCTATGAATTTATATACAACTCTAGGATTGGGTTGGTGATTTACACAGGCAGTGATTTATAGATATATATTTTTCTTGTTTGCTTTTAGAGCTTGCTGCCCTGATCTTGATCTGCTGTTAAGAGTTCAACATCCTCCTCACAGCCACCCTAAAATGTCAACTCTTTCACATGATCATGTAAATATTTAGTTTCTCCATCATTTCTGTGGAAGGAATATAAACACACCTGAATGTTCTTGTTTGTACAAGATTTAATGATTCTATAAATCTCTAAAATGTTTTCCATCCACAATGTTACATGCAACATTGTCCTAAATGGAATATACCCTATAAAAAGTAAAAACAAGTTTTCTTTTTACAGTTTCTATAAAATGGGTGTTGGTTTGTTTGTTCATAGGATATTGGTGGATTGGTCAGTGGAGTGTCAGTCAAGTGAGTAGGAAATGGATGAACAAGTTTAAGTGGGAGGATAGTAAATAGAACTAAAATGTGTGGCATATCTAGCAGGGATGACATTTCACAAAGTAACTTATTGCAAGGTGGCATCTTCTCACAGAACAAGGCTTGAATTCACTGAGGTTCTCAGAATTACCCATTTTTTTCACACATGTTTGAAAATGCAGACTGCATGGCTAGGTGCTTGATTTTATACACCTGTGACAATGGGTTTAACTTAAATACCTGAATTCAATAATTAAAGGAGTGTGCCTTGGCCAGGCAGGGAGCGACGAATCCTAAACATGCCTCTCTACCTGTATAAACACACACACTTTGAGTGCCATGAGGATGGACAGAGAAAATCAACCACCCTGGCACACAAAGAGTACCCTGTAAAAAAATATTACCAGTTCCAGGATTACCTAGATCAGTGGTGGTGAACCTATGGCACGTGTGCCACAACTGCCACGCAAAGCCCTTGGTTGTGGCATGCAGCCAGGCTGCCCTCTGATCAGTTAATTGCTTTCTGAACAGGTAGCACGTATGTGTGGGGAGATCACGCATTCACTATTGACAAGAGCCGAGCCGCTCTGCAATTAAGAATCTGCCATCATAAGGAAAGAATCCCCCAGCGTGATGGAGAGCAGTCCAAAATGGCGCAGACAGCCATGTCATAGGCTTATGGGGCAGGGCCAGACCTCTCCGTGCTATATGCTGTTTATTGTTTTATGATCAGCGGCCACTGGTTAAAGGATGAGGGGCTCATCACAATACTCTTTGATTCTACTTCTACGGCTTCGAGCTGCACAGACAGGGTTCTGCTCTCTCAGTTTGTAGTTGAGATGTTATGCTCCCCTGTGAGATGACTGTAGTGGGCAGGTGATTTGTGATTGGTGTGTGCCAGGTGATGTGGTAGTATGGGGTGTCAGGTGGCAAAGTGACCTTTTTGTCCTGCTTAATCATGTTGGCATTATATAAAATATAAATCTGTAAGTGGCTGCTGTCTGTTCGAGGTTGGAGGTCAAGATTAGGGTTGCCACCTGGCCGGTATTTTACCGGCAGGCCGGTAAAAAATTGGCTTGACCACAATGTTAAGTCTATGGAGGAAGTACCAAGGCCGGTATTTTTTTGAAGAAAAGGTGGTAACCCTAGTCAAGATTAGTACAATCAGAGGCTGTGTGATGCTGCAAACAGGAACCAGGAATAATTTGCCCTGGACCCTTACTTGCTGACATCCTGTCTGTAGGACTGGCAAATTTTCAGCTGCAGACCTATACCTACTCCACAAGTATGAGGAACTGGTAAAAGTACATGAACATAGTGGGATGCCATTTTTTCTTGAAAAATAAATTACCGTCCATGCTGTTGACTGGTGCATAGACTTAACATTGGCCTCAAGCTAATATTGGCTGGTTGGCAACCCTAGGACATTGACGTGGAATGTCAGGGGAAAAAAAGTTGAGTATAAGCAGTAATCATGAATGAAATCATAATATTATTGAATATAATTGTACCAGCCAAAATACCTAGTTCTATCTTCAAACAAATAGCCTAAAAAAGGCAGTTTTACATTGTGTAGCTTATACTTAAGAGCTTGCAATCTATTTATTTGCTGCTGTACATGCTAAATTATTCCATGTGCCAGAATTATCTAGTAATTTATACCAAAAGCAAAAGTGCAGCAGGGGATGTGCATCTTCAACGATTCTGATTGGCTCCAACACAGAGGAAAAACAACTTTCAAGCAGACAAGGTTCCCTTGGGCAGACTAGATGGACCGAATGGTTCTTATCTGCCGACACATTCTATGTTTCTATGTCATCTGTCCCCAGACTTAGCCAATCCTGCCCCCAACACAGCCATCTGCCCTTTGAGAATGCTGCCCCCAAATTTAGCCAATATTGCCCCCAGACTTACCCATAGCGACTCACCCTCCCGGACTTGCTCCTCTCCCCTACTGGTCTTGTTCCCAGTATCCCTGGTGGCTAGTGGGGACATCCGGTGGATATCTGCACAGTGCTTGCAGACATCCTCCGATGCTGCCCGCCACTTCCGTCTTCTATGATGGACAGCCGGAAGGTCACATGACCTCCCGGCTTCCATCATAGAAGTCCTGGCAGAAGTGCCGGACAGGAGTGGAGGATGTCATCACACATCACACAGACATTCACTGGCTGCTTGCGAGGGGGATCCAGGTGCCCTGCAGTTCTTTGGGGGACCTGGATCCCAGTCTTATAGTCAGACCTCTATTTGAGATCTGATTGTAAAACGAACCTCGAATGTACCTCAAATGTTTTTCAGAAAAAAAAGTGTCTTATATTCGAGCAAATATATATATATAGGTATATCCTATAGAATGTTTTATAAATTGTAATTCATCACATACAGTTTATTAGATTACTTGTTCAAAATGGGGGAGGACCAAAGGAGCACAACGGCAGCGTATAAGGGAACATATCAGTGATATTGAGACAGATGATCCTAAATCCCCAATTAATAAGCATTTTCAGCCCTGTAGTGGAGGAGAACTACAATATTTTGCATTTCAGGAAACTAATAAGGTTAAAATGGGAGAAAGGATAAATTACTGAGGCATGAGAGATTTTTTTTATTGGAAACACATAAGGGCCTCAACAGTGAATGGGATGTCTCACATTTCTTGAAATGAATTATAGATTTCTCCCTGTTCCTTCCCTTCCACTTCTTCTCTCTTCCATTCCCTCTCTCTTTCTCTTCTCTCTTTTTCTATCCTCCCTACTCCCTTTAAAAAAAAAAAAAATTAATTAGTGGATTGTAGTATATTTTAGTTAAGATTTATTGTAAATTTTAGTTCCCTAGGTTCTAAGTATCTTTGATTTACTATAGGTTAACAAAGGAGATTTATTCCAAGATTTAAGTATGTTCCCATGCTGGTGTTTTGTCTCCAGGTCAATATGTTAATAGAGGATGGGGTGAGTTATGTGAAGCTGCACTCTATTAACTAATAAATCTATGGAGCTTCTAATTGTACCGCTATCTCCTAGTAGTAACAGTATGGCATGTTAAACTCAAAACAGAGAATCACTCAGTTCTAGGTTATATTATTCCTAAAAAAAAGACAATTATCTTCAATTCCAAATATTTACATTAATATGTCAAAGATTATACAAAAAACACACATAAAGAGCATTAAACATAAATCAATATCATTGGAACACCGAGCAATCACTGAGATAGAGCTTTACAAAGCTTATCGCTCCTTTCTGTTTTCACCTGCTATATCTTATCATATATCTTTAGCACAAGGTCTGTTCCAATTAATCTCACACATTCAACCAAAACCTGCACCATCACTAACCATTCCAACCATCATCAACCATTCATATGGATTACCTGGCGAGATCCGGGCCGGGGGAAAAAGAAGACAAACATAACTCTGGTTGAAATCTGCTGGATTTACAGGGTGATCCCATCGCCATTTTATTAGGGACATTTATGATACATTTTTACTTTAGGGCAGTAATCAGTAAAATGTAGCTCATTCTGCAGTCTTTATTTTAGCCGATGCTGCTGTGAAGTATGCATTTTCCATGAATGTACCGGAATCAAACAACAATGAGGTCACACTAGTTTACACTCAGCTCCTCCTCTCAGCTGAGGCAGAGCTGATCTGGCAGGAGGAACATCTGTCTGGGTCCGACCAGTACAGACTGTTTCGCTCTTCCAGGGCAGAAAGATCCCTTTGTTTTTACATATTTCCAATAGAGGGGACCTATTTAATTGTCAGACCTCAAATAATAAGAGCACAAGTGAAAAATCATTTCAGTAACAAGTTTGTTGGCTGAGGGGTCAATAGGGAAAAGAAGGACTAATAACATGTATTGCTTTTAACTATTTCTGTGATGATCAATCATGATCAATGATCAGGTGAATGGAACCAGCAGAACACTGTGTGGAATTACCAAAAACAGATAACATCAAGCAATGTTAGTGAGAAATGTTTGGCAGAGGCAGACGTTGGCACATTTCCCAGAGAAAATCCTATTCCTTTGGTTGCTGAAGAGCCCCAATGATTCTGTATTACAGCCAAGCATAAAACAATAGGTCTAAGGTTTACTCATTAACAAAAACAACTATACATTGATACTTGTAGCTGCTCACTGCACCAAACAGGTCACCTTGGATCTCTCTGGCTGGCGGCAGGTATTGTGGAGAACTGACCCACTGCAGAAGTACAATGCTGTTTGTTAGATGAAAAGCGCAAAGGACATAATTACACAGCAACCACACGTGTACCTTTTGTTTATACTATGTGAGTGCTAGTGTGCAGTCCCAATCAAAATAGACTGATGCTTTGTCTATTCTAATCTGGAAGGATTTAGAGGTAGCTCAATGACCATAGCCAGGTGCACCAAGCAGCAGAGAGTGAGAGGAACACTGATTTCAGTGTTGGAGAAGGTGGCTCTAGATCTCCCATGGCAGGGAATGATATTCACTGCGAAATAGGGCAAGTATAGATTCATAGAGCTTTACTGTTTACTTAGGTGTACAATTTCAAACATCACCTGAGATGGCTCAAGTGAAGTTTGGCCTTGATGCAGCAGATACATGGCAGTGAGTTTTTAATCTTTGTGAGAGTGGCTTCTCAGATCTGGAGGACAAAATGTAGAAAGAGAATGTGCATTGAACACGACCATAGAGTTGCTTTGTATACAATCACCCCAGGCTTCCAAACACTTATCAAGAGCAAAAAGCATCCCCAGCTTTCCCACTAGTTCTAATTAGTCTCATATTTTTAATGTTTTCTCTAAATTTTATTGGGTTTTTTGCTCAATAGCACTTTTATTTTCACTTGCACTGCAATTATTGCACTATTCATTTCATGAAGAAGTCCTGTTTTTTGTTTGTTTAATTTTTTTTTTTTACAGTGCATAAATACACTGTGAAATTGTTTTGTGGAATAAATTATATTTTGGAAATTAAATAATTTTTGGGTCGTTACTAGGGTTGCCACCTGGCCGGTAATTTAACCGGCACAGCTGGTATTTTGGGTCTTCGTGTCAGGCCCGGTATTTTCCTCCCACCTTCCCCAGCCAGTACTTACCTCCTTGCTGCCATCTCCCTGTGCAGGTCCGTGGCTGTGAGGGAAGCGTTGTGCGCTCCCCTCCAGCTGCGCGGATCAATAAAGTTTGTTTAAACTTTTTTTTTTCAACAAACTTTATTGAAGCCGCGCGGCTGGAGGGAAGCGCACAACGCTTCCCTCACAGCCACCGACCTGCACCGGGAGACAGCAGCAAGGAGGTAAGTACTGGCTGGGCAAGGGGGAGGAGGGTGGCATAACGAGCATACTGACGGAAATATCCTGGCATATTAAGTGGCAATACCCTGGCATATTAATTGGCATTATCCTGGCATATTAATTGGCAATATCCTGGTATATTAATTGGCAATATCCTGGCATATTAAGTGGCAATATCCTGGCATATTAATTGGCAATATTCTGGTATATTAATTGGCAATATCCTGGCATATTAAGTGGCAATATCCTGGTAAACTAATTGGCAATATCCTGACATATTAATTGGCAATATCCTGGCATATTAAGTGGCAATATCCTGGCATATTAAGTGGCTATATCCTGGTATACTGAATAGCAATATCCTGGCATATTAAGTGGCTATATCCTGGCATATTAATTGGCAATATCCTGGCATATTAAATGGCAATATCCTGGCATATTAAGTGGCAATAGAGTGGCAAAATCCTGGCATATTAAAATGGGAAAAGAATGGCATATTGAGGGGCAAAATACTGTAATATTCAATGGCAATGGAATGGCATATTAAATGGCGAAAGAATGGCATATTGAATGGCTAAATCATATATATGGAGGGTGGTTGGGAGCAGTTGGTCAATATGCCAGTAATATTTTGCCACTCAATATACAAATATATATATATATATATATTTATACACACACACTTCTCACTGGCATGATATCCAAATAATATATATCATTTCAGTGATAATCCACCCCCTTTTGTGGCTCCACCCTCCTGGCTCCTCCCTCTTTTAGCTCCGCCCACACATGGCCAGTGCTTTTTTGAGGAAAAGGTGGCAACCCTAGTCGTGACTTAAAGGACAACTAAGCTGTTTTTTTAACCCTTGAAGGAAGCAGATGTTAAAAAACAGGCCCTGCTAGCCTGGAGTCCTGCTAACCTGTTGTGTATTCATCTGAGACACAGCAGTTCTTGGTTGTCGCGCCTTGGCAGTGTCAGTGCATGCACAGCCAATCAGAGTGAGGCCTTGTTATGGTCTCCCCTGCTGATCCCATGCAAAAACTAGAGCCAGTCGCGGGTTTTTGTGGGGGGTTTTTGTCATTTGCTGTCCCCACACCAATTATATATTGTTTTTTCAGGATAGGAAGGGCTTTCTTTTGATGCAGTTACTTTGATCATTTAATTTATTGTATAATAAAAAACATAGTAAAATATGGTGAAAATATAAAAAAACAAGACTTTTCCTGATGTTTATTTGTAAAGATCTTTTAATAATCTACATATTGGTCCTGAGTTTACCCAGTGTTTATATGTTTTGCAAACGTGCATGCCATGATCGGATTTGCATGACAGTCCTGCACCGTCATCAGTCACAAAGGGAGTTTTTTCCCATGACAGTCCAGGACCGTCATCAGTCACAAAAGGATTAAACAATTAATACAACATTCAATTTTGTTGTTTCCTTAAAAAACAAACAGCCAGGCTAGTTCCTCAACAAATTTAACAGTGGGCTCAAACCAATTTCCCCCCCCCCCCCCCCCAGCTTGTAAGTAAAATACCAGCTGGCTGGGTGGCGACCCTATTAACAGCAGGTATAAAACTTCCTGCTATGAAACCCTAGTTGCAATGGACATTTTTCTGCTTTTTTATACCTTGTCCTATCCTGATTTCTATTTGGTTGTAAAACATGTTACACAAATTTAAAATGAGTGGCCATTCAGGAAGAGCACGTACGTCACATTTTCGAAAACAGTACAACCTGATCACAAGATACAGGGAATGTAAATCCAAGTGTCCATGAATAGCGGCAAGTGGAGAGTTAGCTGGGGCGCTACATGGGTAAAACCGTAACACAAGTGCCCAAAGGTAAAGACCGAAAACTTCTGCGGAGAATGTTGTTTTTAATTTAAAAATGTGTATGTTGCAGTAATTAATGTAAAGGTGTTTTCTAGATGTCCACTGTCATGCTAAGGCACCACTTAATATGTAATATTATTTGTCTCTTATGATAACCTTGTGCACAGATTATGATTATTGCCCCCACAACCCTTGCCATTGCACCCACAGCACCTGACTGCACTCACATAACTTGCCATAGTGCCACCTTGCAACGCCCATGGCACTTGAAACTACACCCAGCTTGCACCCACAGGTCTTGGCAGAGCACCAAGATTGCATTTACTGGTCTTGCCAGAGTACATAGATTGCACTCACAGCTCCTGACAGAGAACATAGACTGCACACCCAAGACTTGCACCAGCACCCTGA
This sequence comes from Pelodytes ibericus, assembly GCA_036172795.1. NCBI lineage: Eukaryota > Metazoa > Chordata > Amphibia > Anura > Pelodytidae > Pelodytes > Pelodytes ibericus. The sequence continues at coordinate 141,208,294 of CM069860.1, read as the reverse complement.
TTGCACATCCAGGCATTCCTTCTTTACAATTTTCTTCCTGGAGTAATATTAGCACATTCTCGTATGTATGTTTACTACAAACAAGTACATAAAGATTGCACAAAGTATACGTATTTTAAATATTAATTCTTTAATGAAAGAACATAAATAAAGTCCCTCTCTGCTTGTATAGCCTTATCTTGGGTCAAATCTAATAAAGATACTAAACAATATGTTTGCCCCCATGTCAGTACTATACAGAGCAAAGAAGGCAGAATAAGGCACTTTATTTGTGTTATTACATTAAAGCATTTCTATTTAAATGTCTACACTTGATGCAGTCTTTCAATAACACATAACAATTTGTTTGCGGACAGTTGCCCTTTAACAACTGTAAATGTTTTGTGCATAATCTCCTTGTTTTTGTAAGCCAACCAGAACTAGATCGCTGAAAGTGATGACCTGAGCTTATTTGACAGGTATCTACATGTTGTGTAATTCCATCTTCGCCTCCTTAAACATCAAGGGCTAGGTAGCAGTCAGGTATTTCCTCAGCATTTGGGATGAGGCAGCTGTCTGTAAAGCAGATGAGCTACAACATGTCAGGCACAAGGACCCATGGGAATGTGTTCTCTGGTTGTTATAATTAGTGCTGCAAGCTTCCTGGACACCAGAAAACCTATACAGTAATTCATTGCAAAGCTGCTCTAGGCTACAGGACGCAGATCTGCGCCTTCACTGAGGGGGCTCAAAATCTGGTGAACCTGCCCCTCTTGTGGATCCGTGTGTGGCTAATATTGACCGGTGGGGGCTGACATGGGATTCTCCCAGTCTCGATCTTTGGTGAACCAAGAACTAGTGGATAAGACAGGCTGTAAGTAATATCTGCTGTACTGCCCTGGCATGTAGGGATATAACTTGCCTGCCATTGGAAGATCACATCACCTGTATCCAGGGTAATGCTTAATATTTAACATTTGTATATCTAAGTTTGGTACCTTCTTTTTCTGAGTGTGGCATTCAACTGTGGGAGGATCTGGAGTTCCTTAACTCATTCACCGGTGCAAAATGAAAGCTTGGTGTATGCTTGGTGTATGCATACTGGAGGGAGTGTTGGAAGGCAGTGGTTCCTAATGTGTTAATCTGCTTTATACATCTATACAGTTAATTGTGGAGCTAGGCTCACTGGCCCAGTGAATGATGCAGTGTAGGTGAATTCATAGAGGGTTCATGTGTGCACCTTTAAATGTCGTAAAGGAGAAAAAGAAAGAACATAAAAGAATATCCATATTGCACTATAGAGGATTGATTGAACATTTGGGAACTTTACAACGCTCAGGCACGCAAGGGGTTAAATGCAGCAACGCTGCTGTACTGACAGTATAGCTATCATAAGTGACCTGCTTTGAACAGGGGGAGATCACGGTACTTTTTATATACACACATTGCCACACATGACATGCTGTGCATTTTGTCCCCGCCCTCCTGTCTGTCTGACAATGTTAATGTTCATGTCCGTCTGGCTCCTGTGAGGAAAAATAAAACATAGACGCTAGATCCTTTTTCATTGTGTATATACGAGAAGGGTATATGGCTGGTGCCCAATATAAGCAGTAAGTACTGAGATGACTTTGAAATGCCAAGTTGAGTTCTTCCAACATAGTCATGATGAGGGAGTCCTCTGAAATCTTCATCTGAAGTACAATCGGATGCCTTCCTAACAACCTCATTAAAAAGCGTTTTGCACAATGGCTTAAATAACACATGCTAAAACACATGCTGGAGTTGGCATTGGTTAGTTTCCATTCTCAGCATGTGATGCAGCAGTTTTCATGCAGGTTGTTTATTATGTCACATTTATGTGCAAATGATTGTTGTGTGTTTAATTAGCCACACACTGTTTATTAATAATGTATTCAAATAATTGTTCAGATCCTACTTCCAGCTCTACCATGTAATATAAGACAATGTAATGTAAGTCATGGCAGATGAATAGACATTCCTCACCCACTTTATATTCTGGCATAACTGTAAGGCATTCCCCTCACTAGACTTGCTGGCACACTGTAGAAACAATAAATCTAAGGCCCACGTGGGGGAGAAAAGAAAGGAGATTTTTACAGCAATGATTTCAATGTAGAAGATGACTAAACAAAATAAATGCAATTAATGAGAGGCAGGAGTGAACTATTAATTGTGTCTGCACTACAGTAATTGGGTTAATCATATATTCCCACTCTCTCTAGAGTACTGCCTGTTTCCTGTAAAAGGCCCACCTTAACAAAGTTATTATGAAGCTGCTCCTTACCATGTTCATTTTTGTCATGTCAAAATCAGGGTTTGACAAGTTCCTGGTGCCACAGGACCATAGCTCTTTCAATTATTATTGCTGGTTCCAAAGTGTTCTGAGTCTTGGGTCTATGAATTGCTGGCTCCTAGATACCAGTAGGCTGGCTCCTAGTTTATTAGAGCAGTGCACCATACACACATTTATACTACAGTGTACTGTAAATCCTTTCTATTTTTGATGCATTTGGTTTACCTGCTGCTAAGTATCAGGAACACTAATTCACTAATATGATATATATTTATACACAACAAAAATGAAATATCCGACTCTTCTTATTTCAACATATGTTGCTTTTTCCTTGTACCAACTGTGATGGCAGTGTGGGGCTTATATGAATGTATTCTCTCTCTCCCCTGAAGTGACAGACCTTTTTCCACTGCTGGACTCTAATTTACTGTACTGGCTGCTCTTCTGTCCCATCTGTATCAGATGCATTGTCTTTAATTATTGATTCACAGCACCTGCCTTTTACTATCAGTTGGGAGTATGTTTGTGCATAATAATAAAAAAAAGACAGTACCGCTAGGTAGGCTAGTAACTTTCATTGCCTTTTGGCTTTCTGTTGTGCTTACATACCACATCAAAAAACAACAAAATCCAAGGACTATGCCTCTGGGCAGGAACATTACAGTTAGTTTTTTTGCACAAATACATAGTGTGAAGCCAACATGTAACCTTGCAAATCCAAAAATGAATTTAAAGCTGTTTATATTCAACTACATAAAATTGTATTAAAAATATTTTAAATAACCAGCATTATTCGAAACTTTTTTTTTATAATGATAGTTCAATAAGCATTATTTGAAACTTTTTCTAAAGTTAGTTTAGTGCTATATACATTTTTTTTTTTTTTTACACATAGAGGTGTTATTAATTTGATCTTAATGGTTCCAGTGAGCTGCATTTGTGACTTGGGTTGCCACCTTTTCTACTATCAGAGGGCAGACATGTTGTTCAGAATCCTGGTTCAGATCTTCCATCATTTGAACAAAGGGGCTTGATATATATACTCAAGCAAATAGGGCTCAGTAACTACTTTATGTACTATACTTTTGTTAAGGCATTTCTATTTAAAATGCATACAGTTATTCTTTAAGTCATGAATCTCACAACTATTTCTTTTCAATGTACATGACCTTGTTGGTCCTTTATTTACTTAAATGGGTCAATCAAAATATTTTCTCTATAGGGGATAAACCAATACCAACTTCCCCAAACCATATTGTAATTGGACTACTCACATGTACTTTTCCTGACGAAACAGATCTATTCACTTCCTGATGTCAGCCATTAAGGGGCACAGTAGCACAACATTTTGTCCTCAGGCAGATCAATTAGCCACTTGGCTGTGGGGTCAGGTGAGTAAATTGACCCAGGTGACATTTTAAAGGGCGGCATTCTGCCCTCCCCTTGCACCAGCTTATTTTTTCTTTGTGCAGGGAGTGCAGCGCAAGGTACAGTCTGTGCCAGCGTCATTGGCGCAGACGGCTTGCACCACCTCCTCGAACACTGCACTGCTGAAATTGTACGGCGAGTGTCATATGACATCCCGGTGCTCAGTAAATGACAGCAGCAGGGTGAGGAGCTCTCAGAGTCCCAGACAAGTATATTTTTATGCTTACTGCTTATTGGCATGGTATACAAAGTCTATGCATTTAAAACTCCTTGGCATGATTTACAAAGATGATGCATTTAAAACCCATTGGCATGATTTGCAAATGTGATGCATTTGAAGCTCATTGGCATGGTATACACTAATAAATAACTCAATACAGTTACTATGAGACATGCCAGATTGTAATATTACAGTGGTTTGGTGGTGTCACTAGGCACATGCAGTCTGTTACCAGTTTTTTTTTTTAATCAGAATTATGACTCTCTATTTGCTAAGTTTGTGTCTCAAAAGCAAATACAAATTTATGATATAAAAAAGAAGAGCACCTTGTAAACTGTTTTATATTATCATTGTGATTGTTTGGCTATTGGTGTTTGTATAGGTGAAAGTGCATCTTGTTACCTGTATCTATGTAAGAATTCTACTTTGGTTGCCCGGTGAGTTTAGCATATGGAGTAGCTAAACCAGTCTGCATTGATGCAGGGGAGCCATTGTGAAATAGGTTATACATATTGTGTGGTAAAGGAATGCAGGTAAACGTGTTTGCTCTCCACCCTACCAATCAAGTTTCACATCCTTTTTTTTTAATTTTTTTATTATAAATGTTGCAGACTTCCCACAGTGAAAAGATGTGTTCCGTCCTATCCTGGCCTAAACTAAATAGGGATTAAAGTAAATGAAACTTGAAAACAAATGGAATGACCTGCTATATGTCTGTTTTAAATGACCATGGGTTTATCACATTACAGTGGTGTAAAGAACCACTGCACTTTAATAAAAGTCAGACACTATTTTTACAGTCTACTCCAAAGGGTCCATTCACTAAAACTTGAGATTGGAGGTTGAGATTAGAACTAAATCTCAAAATGGTATTCGCTAACAATCTTTGCGAAGTCTAGATGAGGCAAGAAATGATTAAACTCAACCTCCAAATGAATTGAAACCTCAAGGTCAAAGTTTACCTATATGTGATATGGTTCCTGGGGGCACAGTCCCAGGACCTATTTTTAACATGGGTGGGGGTTATTATTTAAAAAAAAAAATCTTTTTAATGCAACTCACCTCCTATAAAGAAGGGATGTTGGCAAGTTGGAGCGGGAGGGGTTTTTGTGAGTTGGAGCGAGATGGAGGTTTGGTTTACATAAGTAAATGGTGCGAGGAGGTCGACTTAAAGTGAAAGTCGACCTCCCAAGTCATCCTCATCACACTATACTCGATTTTTATTAAATTGACCCCCCCCCAAGGGTGCAGCAGTGTGTGTTTCAGGAGATTATATGCACCTGGAAAAAAATCAGGCATTAATGGGCAACTTAGAAAGATAGGTATTTCCAACTCCACTATTAAAATCTGATTTTTGCAATTCACTCTTAGGGTTGCCACCCAGCCGGTATTTTGTCTGCAGGCCGGTAAAACATTGGTTTGAGGCCAATGTTAAGTCTATGGAGGCAACAGTATACTTCACAATATTTTCACAGACATTTTAAAAAATAAAGTGAAAAGAAACAATAAGTTCCAACACATAAGGTTTAGACATCATTGTTTAGAACACATGAAAATTAGCCTGCCTACGTCCCTAGGCACATCTCACCCCAAGAATTTATCTAAAGTTAAAAAAAATTTAGTTTTTTTTATAAGTTGTCCTTAGAGTTAGTGTTAGTACTAAATTCTGAAAAAAAAAATGGTTATGAAAAAGCAATGTGCTACTTGTATTTGCCCAGTAACTTGCAAAAAGGTAAAAAACTCAAAAATATATAATCTACTCTCAAACTTAGGACTAATATAAGAATCTATTTAGAAGGTTTTTTCATTAGTGTTTGTTAATGTGTAAAATATTTTTCAAGTAAAAATTAGAAAAAGTGTTTATTTTTATGGTACATTTTATAATTCATAGTAAATTATATGATATGATCAAAATAATGGCATCTAAAGTAAGTCCTTCGGATCCCTGATAAAAGCAATATACAAGTTGTATGGGTATAATAAATGAGAGAGGAAAAATAAAGCTAAACACAAACATCGCAGAAGTTTTAAAATATCCATTATCCAGAATGACCAAAAATATTCAAAAAGCTAGCTCACAAAACGGTTAAGCACTAGGTGTCTTTTTTTGAAAATTTTAAACATTGAGTCTGAAATCAATTAAAGCAATGGATTTTTTTTTTTTTATCTGATGTAGTTACATTTTGTTTCATACAGTACACCTCATTTTACATATCCTTTAATTATAAAGAATTGCACAACGTCCGCCAACCTAGACATTTCCTACTGCTTCGGTATCATGTTTTCATTTAACAACAGGTTATGGAGGATAGTGGTGTCTGTGGGTTGCTAACTCTTAGATTAGTATCTGCTAGGTCAATTTCTGACAGTGTTGTTATATCATCTTCGTCTTCTATTTAGCGTAATTGCCTGACAGAGCAGAGTGAAGTCTGGTATATTTGGGAAGCCGCAGGAGGATAAAAAGCTGAATTGACACTGCCATGATTCATGTAACCATTAGGCTTATACATTTCTACAGTTGGTGTATTAGCCCACTGTGTCACCCATCGACTCTAAAAAAAAAACTATATGGACAAAAGTATTGGGACACATCACTTAATTGTTGTCCACCTAGCCATGCAGTCTACATTTACAAAAATGTTTTTAAAAATATTTTTTTTCCCTGAAGATCACAGTGAATTCAAGCGTGGTACTGTGATAGGATGCCACCTTTACAATAATTCAGTTTGGTAAGTGGTATAATTGGAAAGTGGAAGCGTTTAGGAACAGCAGAAACTCAGCCATGAAGAGGAAGACCACATGAAGTCACAATGCTTCAGCATACTAAGACATTTTGGACAATGCTATGCTTCCATTTATGTAGGAACAGATTGGGGAAGGCCCTTTTCTATTTCAGCATGACTGTGCCCCAGTACACAAAGGTCCATAAGACATGACTGGATGAGTATGGTGTGGAAGAACTTGATTGGCCAGCACAGAGCGCTGACCTCAATCCCATCGAACACCTTTGAAATTAAATAGAATGGAGATTGCAAGACAAGCCTTCTTGTGCCTTACTTCACAAATGCTCTACTGGATGAATGGGCAAAAATTCTTCAAAATACTCAAAAATCCTCCAAAATCTTGTGGAAAGCATTTCCAGAAGAGTTTAAGCTGTTATAGCTGCAAAGGGGGACCAATTACATATTAATGTCTATGCATTTCGAATACAATGTCAGTAAAGTCCCTGTTGGTGTAATGGTCAAGTGTCCCAATACTTTTGTCCATGTGGTGGATCTCTTGGCTTCTCACAATAATTACGCATGGTCTGCTTCCCACCAATAAGTACAATACAGACGCCTTACGTGTAGCACAAGGATCACAGCAACCACAGGTGTTTCCCCCTACATTGCCATCATCAGTATGGTAGATAAAATATACTATGACATTTCTACAACTGGATAGTCCACCAAATTATTTTGTTTACAGTAAGATTACTGGGGTCCATGTACATCTTCTACAGTTTTAATGTCAGAATCTCTTCATAGCAAATGAGCTCCAATAAGCTTACTTTACTATACATTTTTTCTTGTTAGCAAAAAACTAATTGGCAAGGGCACTGGATGAGCTGAATGTATAAAGTAGCTATATTTAGTGGATTCAATAACTGTGTGTTTTGTAAAGTACCTGCAGCATCTGGCGATCTCCTTAATGGTCTGTCTGAGCAAAATCTATTTATAGCAGATTCTGTCAACATAATACATATACATATCTGTGAAATCCATTTTTCTTTGCAGGAAAGGAAGTTCTCTTACTATTGCTGTAGGTAGGATACTTTTCTGGAATAGTGTGACATGTGTAGAGAAATAATGCTGCCCAGAGCAGCATACCACAACTGTTTACATTGGGGGGCAAATAAATGAGGGAGATGATGAACAGATGGTCCAGTTTTCATTAAATGAGAACTCTTGTTTCAGAATAATATTACCTTGGGAAGAATGCAACCATGCATTAAACCGTCTGGCACATTTGGTTTAATGTGGGAGGAGAGAAAATGAGGGCAGTATAATGCATGGGAGAATGTGGATGCAGGGGGCATATAGCAGGGCTGCCATCAGGGGGCGACAGTTGATACACCTGTCATGAGCCTGGGGGCCTGCCTGGGCCCTCTTAAAAAAAAAAAAAAAAAAAAAAAAAAAAGCTATCCAAAGATCTCACCTCACCAGCCTGTGGTAAGCAGGCAGCATGCTGCCTCTCGTTCTCTCCACACAGGGAGCCTGGGCAGCACACAAACCCCATGTTGCCTGCCACTAGACACCATGAAGCCATGGGTGCCTGCTGGGGTAAGTCCTGAGTGTGCAATGTGAGTGATGGGGCATGTCCTGGGTGTACAATGTGGAAAATGGGGCATGTCGTGGGTCTGTAATGTGGGTGCTGTGGCATGTCCTGGGGTGATGGGGTAAGTCCTGGGTCTGCAATGTTGGTGCTAGGGCATTTCCTGGGTGTGCAATGTCGGTAATGGGGCATGTCCTGAGTGTACAAGGTTAAGAACCATTCTGTCCATCTAGTCTGCCCAAGGACTGTCTGGAAAGGAAGGAAAGAGGAGGAGAATTATACAGTGTAGTGTGAGAGGAATATATAGGGATATGTAGTGAAAGGGATATTGTGATACAATGCATAGGAACTAAATGAATGAACAGGAATATAGTGCAGGAAGAAAGCTGTAGAAGGAGGTGGGGCTGGAAGGATGATATGAATAAAGAACAATGTACAAAGGAAATCTATTGTAGTGGTAGAAATATAGATGGAGGGATATAATAATATTTTCAGGATAATAATTTTGTTGAGCGCGCTTATTATCCTATGCATACGTGAGTTAGTAGGTAGGTCACAGTGCACAGTGAGTGGCATGGAATAGATATATACATTTTATCAGATTAATATTATTAATTAAAACTTCACATAGTGGCCCTAATCCCATGTGTAGCAATTTATAACGCTAACTCTTGACAAAAGTTGGGAGCTATGCATTGGCGCCCTTAGCTCCAACAGTGCCTGTATAGAAAAAAACATTTTTGATATGTTTCTAAACTGCTATTGCGTCTTTTGTATTTTCAGACACTTTGGTGAGTCACATGATTATATATAACCCCATATTTATCATAAGAGATGTAATTAATTTGAATATAATGTCGCATGGTGATGTAATGAAGGGGAGGTCAAGTGGACATTAAAAAAAATAGAAATCTGGCCAGACATGACTTTTTTGGGCATTTCGGAACTTTGTTTGTGGAAAATGTAAAAATAAAAGTCACAACTTATTCTGAAAGGAATGAGAAGTTCAAGAGGTGAGTGGTGAATTTGGAAGGACATTGTGGAAAATCTGTATTCTCTTGAGGCAGCCTCAGAAAGAATATAATATAATATAATTGAGAAGGAGGACACAAAAATATTTGTTTCTGTGGCCACAAATAGAATTATTAACCATTCCTTGGTTCTACATTAATACATTAAAAAGTACAAACATACAAATATAAACAAAACATTGTGTGTAAAATTATGTATTTTTGCTACACTCTTCTGTATTCAAATCGATGAATAAATGTGAATAAATGTGTGCTGAGAACAATTTTTTTTTGTGTAAGTTAGTTTGAATCTGATCACAAGTCTTCTGACTGTATACCTCCTAACATGCATCACCAGCAATATGGGGTCATGCCTTGGTAGAGGAGGGTCAAAGTGACATATGCATGTGCAAAATTCTACGTTTGTTCTCTGGTGTTTCGAGCACCAGAGAATTAAATCAGGACAGTGGGACAGTAGTCCCAGATTAGGACCTGTTGGGATATGTGACTGGAATCTGAAGTGCACACTAGTGTCAGTATGAGTTGACTACAATCTTGTCTGCATGTACATGTAACGGCCATGCATTATAGATTCACGTAAGACAATGTATTTCTTCTTCATTGATGCCACAACAGTACTACGATGAGGCAGATATTTACATCATCTATTTATAACAATGTCACGTCAGTAATGTCACGCTTTTTTATCTACACAGTGTCCCATAATTTGGGAAACATAGGAGAAAAAAATAAATTAAAAAATTATAAAATATGATGGCAACATATCGTCTGAGCAGTGTTTGCAAACCTAGATCGCGTTTACCATTTATCATTTAACTACAGGACGGACTAGATTCGTCCAATGTCTGCAGTGGCTTGCCAGACATACTCTAAAAATAGAGCTCTCCATCTTGTTTTTTTTTTTTATCTTCAGTATAAGACGTGTTTAAGGGAATCCTTTGATGTTCTGAGCAGCTTATATTAATATTGTGCATGTAAAATTCAGTTTTGATAGCGCCCTGTAGCATTTCTCTTCTTATATATCAGGACATAATAACAATCATCTGTTCTTTAGCAGGTCAACAACACATGATGTATTACATCAAAAATAAAGCCAAAATGGAGAAGCTATGTGTGAAAAACTAACTTCCATTACTGCTTCCATAGGCATTAAGTGGCCATGTAGCAGACAGGTGCTGCCAGTTAAATGGAAACATTTAGCTGTGTGTTAACACAATGTGACGGAGGAAAGGCCTCTGCAATGATCTTAGAGAAGCAATTGTTGCTGCCCATCAAACTGGGAAGGGTAATAAGGCCATTTGCAGACAATTTAAAGTTCACCATTCTACAATGAGAAAGATTATTAAAAAGTGGAAAACATTCAATACAGTTGCCAATCTTCCATGGAGTGCATGTTGCAGCAAGTTCACCCCAGGGTCAAACCGTGCCATGCTCAGAGAAATTGCAAAACCCCACAAGTTACATCTTGGACTCTACAGATCTCAGTTTGCCTGTTAAAGTTCATGACAGTACAATTAGAAAAATATTGAACAAGTATGGTTTGTGTGGAAGGGTCACCAGGAAAAAGGTCTCTAAATTCAGTGACATCCCAATAAGGAAGGACAGGAATGTAACTTTAATCACAGCAATAAATCTGTTCCACATTATCCTCACGTTTTTGATGTAGGAAAATAGATACAACAGCTGTTTTTCTTTAATTAAAATGACGCAGCACTATTTTTACCTACTGTATGTGGAACTGTGGCTCCTCAGAGTGCCAGTTGTGCTCATTGGTGTGCTAGTTTATGCTGCCAGCTATCTGGTACGTATAGACAGATCTCCATATTTAGGTAGCTGCACTCTGGATGAGTGTTCATACTTTCCTGTTGTATATACCAGACAATGTTTTTTTTATTTATTATATATATATATATATATATATATATATATATATATATATATATATATCCTTTGAATAAGACAAATGTATACATTTTAGAATTTCTTCACGCCAATCCTCTTTTCAGTATAAAATCTGTGCCAATTTTTTTTAGAAATTCTTAATATTTGTTTTGATTCTAGTGCACAGAAGTAGTATACTGTGCAATCTGTCTGAAGATTAGTGGGTTTTTCTTTCTTTCATGCAGTCAGGCACAATAGACGGAAGTTTCTGTGTTGCAATTTCCAACTAAAATCTCTTTTATGGCTTCTAATAATTCAACACCACCATTCAATCTATTTCTGTCATGTTTAAAAAAAAAAAAGCAAAAAAGAAAAGCATCAGAGCTTCCAGTATAATCTCACTATTATCTTTAGGATGCTCTCCATAGAGCAGAGAGGAAAATAAATATATAGATAAAAAGGCTGCCAAGACGCATAACACATAATGTTCTTATTGATCAAGCAGAGAAAATAGAAAATGCCTTTCAGAACTCAACTGTCATTCATATTTTCCCAGCGTATATCAAGAGATAAGATTTGGCTCTGGTTTAAAAGAACCATTTGTTCTAGGGCAAACGAGTTTGGTATTGATACAAGAATAGGGCTGTCTACAAACATTTTATAGAGTCCCCAAAACATAATGGGTATTAATGTATAAAAACTCCCGCCCTGCAAAGTGTCGGGAGTTTTATTTAAAAAAAAAAAAAACGCAATCGCCGTTTCATATGTATTGTGATCGCCATTTTTTATAACTCGCGACACTTTGCAGTGCGGTATTGAAAGACATTCATCAAACTGTGTTTGGCAGAGGTTCCCCGAAACAAATCAGGCGCTTTTCAACCTCTGATTTTTTTTTTTTTTACATAGGCTGCACCAATCGCCGACATAACCTAACTCTGCACATTCAGCATCGATAACTGAGTCTGCTTCATACATTATATATTGTTGATACATACCCCCCAATATGTTCTATGGATAGCATCATTTAATAAGCTCACTTTGCTCCATGGCAATTGCACCAATATACCTGTGAACCACAATTTGCTTTTAGATCTAAAATTAGGAAATTTATGTCCACTCATGGCTAGTGACACTTACCTAGCAAGAGATTATTTGCGTTTACCCGTTTAACGGCCACGCCCCTTCTTTACACTCCTCCTTCTGAAGCAGTCAGTGCATATCTGATCCACTTAAAGGGGCAGAACTAATTAATGGGTTGACAGATTAAAATTAATCTGAAAAAAATGGACCCAGTAGATGTGGATTTAGAAAGGTTATAAATGTATTTCCATATATATATATATATATATTACACACACACAAACACATACACATGCAGAAATGATGTAATGAGCTGACCTACGATAATTAGTTCCAATTTCTGGTTTATTCCCCCCAGTGTCTTATTCCTGCCAGACACTGAATTAGTCATACAGCAGCTCTGGATAATCTTCCTGCTGGAAGGCACAGGCTTCCTATGGTTGCCATTAAACAAACAGAGAAAAAGAAGTACAGAATTACACTAATTAAAAATCATTAACTATTAAACCCCAATCTGTAGCTACAACCTGGGGATCCATAAAGTAAACTCAGCGGAGGTCCAATTACAAGAGCAGAAGGTGGTCAGATATATAACAATGGTGAAAACGAGTTTGTTTGTGTTTCATTCAAATAGTGTTTTACCAGGAGATGTGTCATGTTGTCATGTTCATTTTAGAAACACAAGTCAAACTGAACTGCTAGGTTTATGTGTAGTTTTATATTTGTTTTTAGAGAAATTAACCTGGCTGTATATGGTGTTTTTTTTCCCCACTTTTTGGTCCATTAACATTATTTTATGTTTGCCAGTCCCCATATGAAATGGGAGTGCTTGGTTTACACTACCTTGCAGCAATAGAATTGATGTTCTTTTCAGTAAGTAGGTGGAATAAAAAGTGTGGGGAGCCACAGTCAGCACATAGCCTAAGGTGTGTGGGAGCTTCCTAGAGAAGTTACAAGCCAGGCAACAGAGAGGAACGGTATGTCTGAATTTACTCTTCATGCATGGTTGCTATTTTGCTACAATCTCAGAGAAGCTAAACTTCACAAAACATGTAATGATTTTTGGTTTAGTTATGTATATTAAAAGGACACTAAACCTTTTTTCATTTGTGCTTCTAATGTAGTAGCATAGGTGAAGAATTAAGTGCTTCTAGTACAATTATGGAGGACCCGGTAAATATAATGATCAAAGTCTGATATTAGTGAATAGTATGTCCTTTACTGCACAGGCTTTACTTGAATGCATTGGTGCAAGAGATATTTTAAGAAAGGAATGAGAATAAAAATGAACAGACTGGTTGATATTGATTGTCAGAAAAATGCCTGAAATAAATGTTCACCATCATTGCTCTAGTATGTGGATAAACTGGCATGTACTTTTGATAGTACATTCCAGTTTATCCTCTGTCTGACAGCTGCCATGCTTCCCTGGGAAACATGGAGCCAAACTGGTCCGGAGTGTAGAGTGCTAGTACAGAGAGAGAACCTCGTTTTCAAAAGGGGTCAATAGCGAGGAAGCACGGGCTAAATAAAAAGGACTGTGGCATGGAGCATGCCACGTGGAAGAGACACGTGTTACCCAGTACATATGTTCCAAATGTCCCAGGTTTAGGAGAACAATACCAATTTGCCTTCCAAGGATGCTGCTCTGGTGGTCCATTTTCTGGGGACACACCAAACAAACTCTGTTAAAAATGGCCCAGCTACCATGAGCTGGAACTTACACGTCTGACATGACCCACCTTTCCAAGATCTGCAATGAATGGTGATGTCACTCGCACCACTCTTACAAGGGTATACACATATTGCCAGTGCCGCTTATTAATTGACAATAACAAAGACAGGTAGTGTCTAAATAGGCTCAATACTTCTTATTTAATGCAGCCAAAGTAGATGTAGTGCAGTGGTTTACTTAAAAAAACACGGTGCCCCTGCTTCTATGAGTATCCACTCTGGTAGTGTTAGCTGCTCATTTTCCAGCTCATCTGGAATTTGCAGCAGTTGCTTTTGCAGACCCTTCCTGTCTCCCAGGCTCTGAGCAGCAAATTTTCTAACTTCTCTTCGTTTAAACAATTAAGGAATGTCTTGTTACAGCTTTTGGTCTTGCAAATCTTCCTGCCTTGCCAAAACTTGATATTACAAGGCATCCTTCTTTGTCGGTACTCTGGGTGAACACACTGAAAGCAATGCTTGGGCAGAATTCTCAAACTGGAGCAATCACTAAGGAAGCCAAGGTAATGTTTCTGCTGATTACTGCATTGTTAGAACTTTGTCCCAGAATTTCCTTTTAACATAAAACCCCACCCCTGTATTGTTTTGTCACAGCCCCAGAACTTTTGAAAACTTACCCTTTAAAAGCACATCACATTTTAAAAGGCGTTTCATCCTTGCTATGTTTCAAAACTCCCACATGTTAAAGAGTGACTCAATGTTAGTCCACAAAGTGATGAAATACAGTTATTATCATGATTATTACACATAACTATAAAACACTACATGGCACCAGCTAATGGAATAAGCAAAGAGAAAAAGACAATATTACGCATGCAGCTCTCTGTCCCTAATGCTGCTTTCCTCCCTTCCTGCATCAGTTTACCAGCTAGGAGTCTCCCAAATCAAAAACGAAATATTGTAATATCTAAAAATGCTTCTAGTATAGTTTGGCATATCTGATATGTTTAGAGTTTTAGTGTGTTTGTATCGTTTTTGTATTTCTGCTTTGTTTCTTTTTCTGTACTTTTGGATGGACAGTAATATGAGCACAACTATTGGCAGAACACATTTTATTGCCCCCCCCCCCCCCTATCCCTATATGTCACTCTCCCTCTTGCCCCCCCTAAGTTCCATCACCCGCATTGCACATCCAGGACATGCTCCATCACCCGCATTGCACATCCAGGACATGCTCCATCACCCACATTACACACCCAGGACTTGCTCCATCACCCACATTGCACCCCCAGGACATGCTCCATCGCCTACATTGCACACCCAGGACATGCTCCATCACCCACATTGCACATCCAGGACATGCTCCATCACCCACATTGCACACCCAGGACATGCTCCATCACCCACATTGCACATCCAGGACATGCTCCATCACCCACATTGCACACCCAGGACATGCTCCATCAGCCACATTGCCTTATGTTTGGGCCAAATTGAGCTATCACAAATAATTTTCAAAAGTATTGCTTGACGTTCTTGAACTATTATTTAAGTTTTTATATGAAAACTCCCTTTACTGGGAAATAAAACAATTAATAACAATAAAAAGATTGCATTTAATATGAGCCAACGAAAGAGTAGTAATTGCATTTTCAAATACCCCATTGGCACCCACTGAATGATTCGTTTATAATATAGGAGTGATGTTATTCAGAGACATGGTTATAGGTGCCATAAATACATGTTGTTAAATACATTACCACAGTCCTTGAATGGAAATATTAAAAGATATGCAATACTCTGTAATGATTGGCTTTTACCATCAGGAACTCTTTTTTACGTTTGATTATTCAAGCTGATGCAAAAAACAGGAATGTTATTTAGCATTTTGTAATTGCACTTTCTGTAAAAGGCAATACCATTATATTCCATAAAACACATCAGCCCCTCATACGCACAGCTGGAGCTGTATTTGATTGTTCTCTCAATGTACTATATAGAGCAATCACCATTCTATTGACATATGACAAAAGAAATAGGTTAGATGTTTGCTGTTATGTGCCAGAAGAAGACAGTATCCCAGTTATCACTGTTTCTATAAGAATATAACTTGTTGCACGCACCTTGGTGTCGTTAGTTTCAAATGAAAATGTGGTATTTAAAGGAACTGTATAACCGAAACATTGTTTTTACTGTGAATGTAGAGCATAAAAAGTTACTGAAAATGATCTATACATTGTATTCACAATATTGCAAGCAAATGCCTAACTAAGGAGAAAAATGTGCTTTAAATGGGTCTGTGGAGTCTCCTGCTAATGACATCACCTGTGGAAATTCCCATTGGTAAGCAGATCATTTGCATACCATGCCACAGCTGATGTCATAAGCAGGAGAGTCCACAGACCCATTTAAAGCACATTTTCCACTTAATTTAGGCATTTTCTTGCAATATTGTGAATACAATGTATAGATCATTTCCAATCATTTTTTACATTCTTTATGCTCTACATCAGTGTCCAACATGCGGCCCGCAGGACATCGAGGTGCGGCCCGCGCGAGAGCTGCAGTGGGTAGGGATCGACCGATTATCGGATTAACCGATATTATCGGCCGATATTCACAGTTTCCTAAATTATCGGTATCGGCATCTAACTTTACCGATAATGCCGATAATATTTGAATGAAGCCGTTTTCGCGATCAACGATCGCGAAAACCGCTTTAACAGTGCTGGTCTATTGCCTCGACATCGAGGCAATAGCCAGCACCGATATTTCTATTTTGGGACCCCCACGATCGCCCCACGGAGCGATCGTGGGGAGCCATATTGACGGAGCATGCTGCTCCGTCAATATGGCTAAGTCCTCTGCCGGTCTGAGCTTCGGAAGTGAAAGTAACTTCACTTCCGTCGCTCTGAATATGCTACTTGACTACCCCTAGTGGTAGTTTAGTAGCATTGCAATGGAAAATAATTAAAATACATATTTAATTAAATAAAAATAGGTTATTTAGCTATATTAGCCTATAGGGTTAAAATTAAATATTTTTTAGCATAAGGGATAGGGTTAAAATTAAATTAAAGTTAAAAAATATTAAGGGATATAATAAGGATTAGAGTTGGGGTTAAATTTAGTGTTAGGGTTAAATTTTGGGTTCGGGTTGGGGTCAAAAGATCAATATAGGAAAAAACCAAAAAACACTATTTTTGGTTTTTGCCCCATAACTCGCAAAAAAATACCGAAAAATATGGAAACATGCATATTTTTGAACTCGGGACAACATTTAGAAACTATTTAGCCGGGGTCTTTTTTAATGATTTTATTTGTGTAAATTATATTTTAGGTCAAAGTTAGAAAAAGTGGTTTTTTTTTAATTTTTCATCATATTTTATGATTTTTTTTGTAGTAAATTATAAGATATGATGAACATAATGATATCTAATGAAAGCCCTTCTTATGACGATAAAAACAACATATAATTTGTGTGGGTACTGTATGTGAGAAAGCAAAAAATTACAGCTAAACACAAACACCCTAGAAATGTCAAAACAGCCATTGTCACCAAGGGAAAGTCAAGGTGAAAATGTCTTGTCACTAAGGGGTTAATTAAGCTGTTTTGATGCCTTGCTTATATTTACTGTAGTGTCCCTTTGATATAATTGCCTATGTCATTGCTGCTCATTTTACTAAGATTTAATCTAAGTATGGACTATGTGTAATTGAACATTGTTGTTCTTGTTACCTTTTGACTGATATTTATTTAAAAAAAAAAAAAAAAGTGGTCCAATTTGTTGTATTTGACCATATCACCATTGTTTTGCTGCATTATTTATTTTTATTTAGCAATGAAAAAGATTTACAAAAAAAAAGCTAAACGTTAACAATAAACATGTTCATTTAACAGCAGATTTGAGTAGAAATTGTTTTTTTTCCCAAAAAATTAAAATGCACAAAATATCGGTATAAGTTATCGGCTATCGGCCTGAAAGTTCACAGGTTATCGGTATCGGCTCTAAAAAATCAATATCGGTCGATCCCTAGCAGTGGGTACCGCACCTCCCACTGCATGTGTCGGTAGAAGCAGCTGCACATCATGTAGTGCGTATTATCTGTCCTCTACCCTGCGCGTGACGTCATGCGCACGGGTCAGAGGGAGGGAAGATAAAAAGTGTGTGTGTGTAAGTGTGACTCACTCTGTGTGAGACTCATTGTGTCTGTAAGTGTGACTGTGTGTGTAATTGTGACTCATTGTGACTGTGTGTAAGTGTGACTCATTGTGTGTGGGTGTGTAAGTGTGACTCATTGTGTGTGGGTGTGTAAGTGTGACTCATTTTGTGTGTAAGTGTGACTCATTGTGTGTGTAAGTGTGACTCATTGTGTGTGTAGGTGTGACTAATTGTGTGTGTAAGTGTGACTGTGTGTTTAAAGTGTCACTGTTTTACAGATAATAAACACACATACAATAAAAGCTGACCAGTGCTATTTAATATAATTAGTCATAAAAAAACAATAATATATTTTCAAAGGACTGAGAAATGAAAAAAAAACTGAAATGCAGAAAAACAATAATTAAAAGTTCAGTTTATTTTATTGTAAATACATAAAGAGGAAAAAATTATATTATTGAGATAAATAATATGCTTAAATATGTGTGTGTGTGTGTGTGTTAGTCTGACGCTGTGTATGTATGTGTCTAAGAAATCTGTGTGGGTAAATGTGTATTTTTTGTGTGTGTATGTATGTATAGTCTTTTGCTGTAGAGTCTGTGATTCACTCCCATACTGCATTTTGCCATGAGGTTTATTGCTGTTGACTCTGATACACTCACACTGCACACATAAAAATATTATATATATATATATATAATTTTTTGACATTGAAAAATGAATGCGCCCCACGCACACATACATTTCTGGTGAAGTGGCCCACTGCAAAAAAAAAAACTTGGACACCCCTGCTGTACATGCACAGTAAAAACAATGTTTAGGTGATACAGTTAATTTAAATAGCACATTTCCACTTGCAATAATGCTATTTTTATGCATTTCTCACCGCTCGTGTTGCATCTTAGTTTGAAAATGTATTTTCGTATAAGTCTAAGTATCAAATCTTTAGAACTATTTTCTGCCACAGTAATCACCGAGACACAATAAAGGAGGGTGTGTTTGTTCTGTACCAGCGGAATACTGGTGCCAGTTATTTATGTTGAGTTAAGAGGATAGCTTTTGTTTTTGCAGACACGTTGTCATTAATTTATGAGGTTTAGTGTAAAACTGGATACAGCTGTTTTGCTCATTGTTAGAAGCAAAAGAGCCTCAGTATAAATATTGCAACTCTGTGGTGTACGAACTACATTAAAGAGAACCTGGTTATGTATCAGACAACACGAGTGAAATGAAGAAGTTCCTCATTAAAGGTGCCGTTCCATGTAACATGACTCCATATAAGGGCTGTATCATGTAAAAGGAAGTTAAAGAGACAGATCTTACATTTTTAAAATACATATATTTTCAATGCTCCCTGTCCCATAAAAAAAAAAAAAAAAATATAAAAGTGGTGTCTGTGTAATTAGCCTGAAATCATAGGACTATATATTTCCACACACACAATTATATTTGTGTGATGGTGGTCAGGTGTGATATGCCATTGGACTGCTTGTGAAAAGGTATGATATGGAATCATATTACACCTCACGTCCAGCACATTATAGCATATCACATGCATGATATCAATGGATGTGATATACACAGTGAAAGCATATAATACACCTGAACCAAAGTTCCTGGCTCCCAGACCCTATTTTGGGATGAGTTGCTGGGTTCATTTTGTTACTTTTTTAGAAAGGCAATGTCAGGAGAGTCAGACGTTTGATGGGACTCTTCTGGAAAATATATAGGATGTGGGTAAAATGTTAAAAAAAAAAAAAATGGTTAAAAAACAAGGGAATTTACTTTTTAAAAGAAGGGGATAGGCTGGGAAGAGGCCTGCTTGATCGCCCAAACAATAACTAGTTAACACTATTTAGTTTATTAGGTCTAAGAAGGGGAACATTGCAGTCCAGTGCTGTCTGGATGCAGATGAGGAACATGCATCCAGTGAGAGAATAGCAGTGTTTAACCCCTGCAATGCTGGACTGCCTGCATGTCCCCATATGCACAAACACACATATAAATACATAGTTACAAGGAGAGCACAATGGTATAATGGGGGAGTTAGGTCCCATATGCCTCCTAAGTGTCAGCAGTGCTCTTCTTGGTGGGGGGGAGTACAGTTTGTCACTTCTTAGAGAGGGAGTAAACCTAGAATAAGAATTTGAATCCTGTTACAAGCCACTTTTGGCTGATTAAAACTGCCTTTTAAAAAGTGTTCCGGTTGGATATCCCCTCTTAGTTAGGGCCTGCCATTAGATGAACCAGCACTATGCGGTGACAGACGCACCCAGTTATGCAAATGTCTCTCTCAATCATTGGGTGTGGTAGTGTCAATCATTCCATACACAACCAACAAATGCAGAGGAGAACAGCATCTTTTTCGAGCTAGAGGTGTGTTCAGCATTTTGCATGCTTACACACGTCACAGAGTTTATCAGCATGTCACAATTTCCATTTTGCTTTTGTCATAGTCATTTGACTAAAATGGCATCATAGTTTAGTCGTATTTTTTGTCAACTGAATTGTTTAGTCTAGTTTTAGTCGGCTAAACTTCCAGTAAACTTTAATCAACAATCTCCAGCAATGAGGGAGGGAACAGGTCTGAGATGGCTGTTACACAGTGTTAAGTTAACTTGCTAGGGAGATGGGGTACACTCATGTGACAGAGCCAGGTGAACTCCTCTGCGGTTTGCAGGGTGTTGTTCAATGTGGCAGCCAGCGCCTCAGCCAATCCAGCTGCAGATAGTCAGGGGACTGGGCTTTGGCAGAGATTCATGAGAACCAGAACCAGAAGTCCAAACAGGTAAATGCAATAGTCCCTCCCTAACATTTGTCACATTTTCATCAGTTGACAAAAATCGCAAAGGATTTTCATCATCGTTTTAATCCTATTAACTTAGTTTTTATTTAGTTATTGTTTAGTTTTTGACACTGAAAACATGCAGGGGGCTAAAACTATGATGAAAATGTTTAGGCGACAAAATTAACACTGCCTGGAAGACTACATTAGACATTCAGACTGAATTGCTTCTTAACAGTGCTCCTAAGCAGCATCATTCAAAAAGTGTTCTCCATTCACCTGATTAAAACTTATTTGGGGTGGGTTTGCCGATATTTATTTGAAATCACAGCTCACTGACCTAAAAATGTGCTATTGATGGGCTGTTCTCAGGTAGCAGTAACACTGGTCACTACTAAGAGTTTATCATCACTGTATGTTTACTAAAGCCTTTCCTTTTCATTGATCTTTCTCTCCGTGTACAGCCATTATCAAGCTCAGAAACGCAACTTATGTCTTCAGTTTCAGTCACTGGCATTCTTAATAGCTTTTCTTTGATCATTGCCAAAAAAGCATCATACCGTGCTGTAAAATGTAGGCAAATTGCCAACACTGTGTCATTGCTGATTTTTATCCCTTGTACTGGAAATCGTGAAAATGACACATACTGATCCTTGCTATGCCAAGGAAATTTCTGACTTTCCTTATAAACCTATACAGATCATTATTTATGTACTAGCACAGTGGTGATTTCTAATAGTTGCTCTCCTTTTCGTCTTCCCAGTTTCTGCAGAGCAGATTGAACATCTACATCGACGCTTCAACTATCTAAGTGGGAATAACTCAACCATCAGGTACTTCACATCCTAAAGAGAGAGTAAACCCCAAAACATATTTTTTTTGCAGAGTGCAAATCTAAAGATCTCCTATAATCTGTGGCAAAATAACAAAGATTTGGGAAAAATCCATTCGACAGTCACTCCTGGTGGTGTGTTTGTGTGTCAATCAAATGAGATGGGGGGAGGAAAGTATATTTGCAAATGGCAATGCTAATGAAAATGGAAACATAAATGCTAATGTGAACATTTAGGAAGGATGACAGTGAAGTAGGAGTGAATGTGCACACAATTGTTAACAGGAAGGAGACAAGTTGCGAGTATGTATGCAATTGCATAATGAAACAACCAGGAAGTATGGCATTGTAGAGGGAGCAGTCAGACAGTGAGACAGACACATGATGTTGGCACTGTAGTATAAGGATCACAGAACTTGCCATAATGTTGGAGGTTGATCCACTCTTTTGATTGCTATTCATTCATGATAAGTAAAAATATATATGATTTGAATGATATGATTACAGATTTAGTGCTAGTCAGGGTGTTCACTTTTGAATAGGTACTTATTCATACTGGTAGGAGGGAATAAAAGGTGGCTAAAAACACGAGGGCTGATGCCCAACCCAAAACCCTAAAAGTAAACCCAGCACTAAAACTAATCCCTAATACTAAAACTAAACCTAAAACAAACTCTAAAATTGTCAGCTGCTGAAAGTTCTGCAACAAAACTGACGCTCTGAAAGCATGGGGGAGAACCGTCCCATTCTGCAGAGAGCGTCCATCTCTACAGTCAGATCTGATAAAACAAGCAAGCCCTCACTCCAATTGGCTTTGCACGCCACCCTTAACCTGCTCTTTCTCAGGTGTAAGTTCAGAGCAGGGAGTAAACCCATGTGTATATCTAAAGAGACACCTTTTATTTATTTTGGAGAGTGGGACAACATTGTTTTTAACCTTTGTTTCCGCGAAAACCGCTTTAACGGTGCTGGTCTATTGCCTCGATGTCGAGGCAATAGCCAGCAGCGAAATTTCCACTCTGGGGCATCCACGATCGCCCCACGGAGCGATCGTGGGAGCCATATTGATGGAGCAGCATGCTCTGTCAAAATGGCTATGCCCTCTGGTGGGCTGATGTTCGGAAGTGAAAGTAAATTCACTTCCGTTGCTCTGAATATGCTACTTGATTGCCCCTGGAGGTGGCTAAGTAGCATAGCAATGTAAAAATTTAATTAGCTAAAAACTGGTTATATAGTTAGATTAGCCTATAGGGTTAAAATTAAATAATTTTTAGCACAAGGGATAGGGTTAAAATTAAATTAAAATGTATTAAGGGATAGCATAAGGGTTAGAGTTGGGGTTAAATTTAGTGTTAGAGTTAAATTTTGGGTTCGGGTTGGGTCAAAAGGTCAATATAGGAAACAAACAAAAAACACTATTTTTGGTTTTTGCCCCATAACTCGCAAACAAATACCGAAAAATATGGAACCATGTATATTTCTGAACTCGGGACAACATTTAGAAACTATTTAGACGGGGTCTTTTTTAATGATTGTATTTGTGTAAATTATATTTTAGGTCAAAGTTAGAAAAAGTGGGTTTTTTAAAAATTTTCATCATATTTTATGATTTTTTTTGTAGTAAATTATAAGATATGATGAATAAATGGTATCTAATGAAAGCCCTTCTTATGACGATAAAAACAACATATAATTTGTGTGGGTACAGTATGTGAGAAAGAAGAAAATTGCAGCTAAACACAAACACCCCAGAAATGTCAAAACAGTCATTGTCAGCAAGGGAAAGTCAAGGTGAAAATGTCTTGTCACTAAGGGGTTAAATACCGGCTTGATCAGGGCCAGGTGTGCTAGTAAACAAACATACAATAGTCAAATTAGGATTAGCAAAGAAATTAGTAGGTATCCACAAAAAAACAAGCGATTGGCTTGGTAAGTAAAGAACAGAATTGTCATCCAAGGCTTTGATGAATCAAATCCAGGCAGAATGTTACTTTATAATCTATTTTTCATTCATGCTGTGGCTATAATCACCAGCCAGGAAATCATTTTCAAAATGGTCTAGGGGCGCAGCAGGGTGACCCCTATCGCTGTTTTATTCAGGGACACAAAAATATAACAATGGACACTCCCAGCCTGTATTGGACAGAATAATGATTGCAGACCAGTCTATAATTTACTACTACAGCCCTGGAGTGTGCATTTGTCATAACTGTCCCTGAATTTAAAAAAATTATGTTGTCTCGCTAGGGTGCAGTAGTGTCTTCAAACGCCTATGAAAAATGCATTGTTCAGGGCTCCATAAAGACTGCAGACAAGTCTATATTTTATGCATAACAGCCCTGGAGAATGCATTTGTTTTACAAGCGTCACTGAATAAACCGGCAATGTGGGATGTGGCAGATTCTAAATACTGCTAGCATGGTGTCTTACAGACTGCCTAGGGTGCTAACTTCATGTCTGCTGATATACGCCACATACAAGAAATAGTTCCATAGAACCTGTACATTTTACCAGAGATGTCACTAAACAAACACAAACAATAGCTTATTGTTATAAAACCATGTGGATTATTTCTTTAATGGTGCATGCGATTCTTCTGCCAGTAATGGATTTATTTCAGCCAGTTTGAGTGATTGGCAGCTGCTTTTTTCCTGGTTATGTTATCAGCATACTAACACATGTTAAACCAAGACCTTATATTTCCCTGTTTTTATCTTGTGAGATAAAACGCAAACCATTTTTGTACCTCAAATAACACTAAGATACTTTTTAGCAGGAATAAAGTACAGTATTTGTAGAGCAGTACATAGTAGCTTTTCGGTAAACTCATTTAAGAGGCTAATTTGTAAACCATGAAACAAGTATGCTAGATTATGGCTCTCTGAATGTGAATCACTATCATACTTATGATGGCTCTCTTACTAGTGATATATCAATGCTTTATAAGCAAAAATATTTAATGTGTATTTGAAAGAAGCAAAGGTTAAAAGCCAAATAAACCCCAAATGTATCTTAATCGATACACTTGGGTTTACTCTCTGCTGTATGTCACAGCTGAGACACAGCAGGTCTGGAAGCTGGCATGCGCTGACAGTGTCGATGGGCGCCTCTCTCTACTAGTGTAGAAGGCAGCGGGACCGTGCTAGATCCCATGCAAAAACAAGGGTCTCTCTCTCTGCACCAGCGGAGAGAGCAAGTCATCGGGCTGCCTTCTTCCCATGGCAGCTGGCGGTCAGAGGATAAACTGGCGTGTACTATCAGACATACGTGCAAGTTTGTCCTCAGACTAAGGGCAACTACTTTTTCACTTATGCATCTATATTAGAAGCACAAGTGAAAAATAAAGTTTAATTGTCCTTTCATCCTTACACCCTTCATTCTAATTGCATGGTTATTGCCAGTAAGTTGATGAATTGAATCCAGTCCTTTTCTAATAGTGTTTACAGTTAAAGAGAACATCTGGTATTCTTGAAGTAAACTCACAATAGAGCTGAAACATTATAATCAGGAAAGAATGAGTAATGCAGTGCTTGTTCATTTAATGTCCAT
The DNA here is from genome assembly GCA_036172795.1 of Pelodytes ibericus. NCBI lineage: Eukaryota > Metazoa > Chordata > Amphibia > Anura > Pelodytidae > Pelodytes > Pelodytes ibericus. The sequence goes on along the minus strand of CM069860.1, from coordinate 141,183,044 downwards.
GCTATACTAGTTCTAATTGTCCAGAATTCTAGTGTCCCTTTAAACATGACCATCATTTGTTCACATTTGTTCTCATCGTGTCTCTTTTTATCCACATTTGTGTGTACTCACTAAACTAGAACGGATAACAAATCATCCCTCATTAGGAATAGATTGCAAAGAGCTGAGTTAAGCTGTTAATTATTCCAACCATGTTCTCCATTCCCCAGCTGCTCTAATTAGCTAAATGTTCTGAGATCCAGCTAATGTGTTGATGCAACTGTAAGATATTGGAGAGCATTTCGGCTGACAGTAGGGACACCATGTAATCTCTTCATTACTGAAAGGACCTGGAGTGAATGTGTTGGTGGGGTCTAAAGGAACATGTTCTCCTTCATGCAACCAGTACAGAAAGACATACTTGCATCAGGCTTTGTGAACATTTTTTCAGGAGGACTGGTTCTATACCATCACCCACCATCATGGGAAATGTAGACCACACTTGACTTGGTACCACTGCATTAGGCACTCCAGCTGTAGGGACTACATTTCCCATGATAGTTATCTGTCTTTGAGCTGTAGCTGGAATGCCTCCTCTCTGTATTGCATACCTGGGGACAAACCCCCCAGTGGACTTGTGTAACACCAAGCATAGTATTACAATACAAATAGTGACATAACCATGTGAGTCAAAAGACTATTACAAAAATGCAGCAACCTCCAAAGCGGTAACCCAATTTGCCAATCACATAAAACACAGCCAAACTGGAGAAGTGCAAATGTAAGAGAAAGAAAAAACAACCAATAATAGTGTAATATGTCAGGCTAAAAGGATGTGAAAAATCCATATATTGCACTCACAACTTGTTGGATGTGGTAAGCAAGCCCGTAGAGCGATCTTTAAAACATTTTCTTTAATAGTTGAATGTAAAAAAGGAAGGAAGCCACACACATAGCACAGTAACCACAATTCACCAGAGATCACAGTTGAATGACACTACACTCCCAAGTATAATTGGCTACAAAGGCCAAACTTCGCAGGAGTCATAGATGATCCAAAGTCCGTTCATAAAACAGCTTCCTAGTTTTTCATGTGCGTTTCGCAAGGGCCAGCAAGGCTTCCTCAGTAAAGATATATGTGCTCTTCCAGTTAAAAAGGTTGAAATTCAAATGCCTTGAACTTCATTTGTAAAGCTCTGTTTTTAAATATCAGGAAGTACTATTATTTTTTTTTACTAAGCAGGTCATAAAAAAAGTTGAAACAATTATTTTTCTTTTTTTTGTGTGCATGATACTGCCAACTACATCATGATCTCATCCAAAACCCCACCGTACCACGCTGCATAGCAATGTAGAAAATGTGTCTTATTTTCATGGGATTTTCTTCCGTGCATTGTGTTTCCAGACCCTACTGCAGAGTTTTCCACAATTCCAACTCTTTGTAATATACTGATTAGCTGTTTCCTCTGACTCTGGAGTATCGGGAAGGCTGATAACTTGTGCCAAGACTAAGGAGCAGCAAGTCTGCCAATGAGGATGTAAACAAATGTATGAAGAACATGTATTACATAACTCTACTACAGACTTTCTGGGATATATTTACAAAGCAGCGAGAAGTTGGAAAGTAGGGATGAGCAAGTAGTCCTCACTAAGTACACCTCTTAACAGGGAGGACTAACTTTAGCGCCACCCTCCACCGTTCCCTAAAACAGCAGTCTGCACATCAAACATAGATGGGTTAATGTACAATACTCCACTATTAATACAACTAAGACAGACTAAGTAAAAACCTCCACCTTTACACGGTACCAAAACTCACCTTCTAACCGCGAGAATGGCTAACTACAGAGCACTCTCTTTAACCATAGGAGTAACCATGGATCTTTAAACTGGGAGGATTGTTATAGAAATGTCTATTCAGGTGGGTGAAAGAAAAATTACAAAACTGAGACAGAAACTACTAAAGAGACACCCCCCCCCCCCCCGAAATATCCACATATACAAAATGTTTTACAAAATAAATATATGAATGCAGATGTGAATCATTGCCACATGCGAGTACAACATTTAGTCCTTTATTCATTAATAAAGAGAGAATTGCAGGGAATTGAAAAGGGGTTTTCAGTCTTAAGGCCAAAGTAGCTGAGTTGGAAACATTCTCCCATTCAGCTGAATTCCTTCTAAAATCCATGCAATTATCTTTTTTAATTAATAAAGCCCTTAGGTGATATGTATAAAGCTCCCGCAGAGCAATGTGTTGGGAAGTGAAAAAAAAATGAAAGGTTTTTTTTTTTTGTTTTTTTTTAATAAATCTCTGACCTCTGTGAGAGTTGCAATAGATCCTCCACTAAAATGGATTTGGAAGAGATTTTCAGTCACTTTTGTAAATCGCTCACATATTCTCTTATTTTTCTCGTTACTTGCTAGAAAAGATCAGCTGGAGAGCATCTCGGATCTAAAAGAAAATCCTATTAAATTACGAATCATCAGTGCGTTTTTTGACAGAAGGTAAGATGGCGCAGTGGTGTGTTTTTGTGTTGTTGGTCTCTACATATTAGCTCATTATTTAAAAAAACCCAAAACAACTAATTATTAAAAAAAAATTAAATTGGTTTGATATTTCTGTAGTACATGTAAAGTGTTTGCAAATGGTTAGTATAGATAGCACTGGGACACATTGGGGGTGCTGCATCAACACCATTCCCTATGCGAAATAAGAGTCTCTTAGTCATATTTTTGTCTCTCTCCTAGGCAGATAGTTGTATATATGTATGCACACGTTCACATATGAGATGGCACAGTGAATCTTCGTAATAGCAAGCGCACCATATTTATCTTTTTTTAAACATGCGCCAACATCAGTGAAAAGGACCACTCAATAATAATTACAGATAGAGGGAAAAAGTTGAAATTTGAAGTGTATGATTGGCTGATCTAAGTTCAATACAGTGGATGTTCCACAAAGTTTATCCCAAAATGCAAAAGAGTAAGAATTAAAAAAAAAAGAGAGATGCCATTGTGTAATAATATTAATAACAAACAGTATATTATATAGTTTTGTGTTGGGCTTTTAATATGCTGTTGGTATTTATAAAGCAGTACAACTTTTAGGATGAGTGAGAAAGGGCAAGGAACCTACTGGCAGGACTACGTGTAGCAAGGGCTGTTTTGTAAATGTAAATCTGCATTTAGTTTGCTTGACTTAGTCCTTTTTTAAACTGGTTATTAGTAATTTATTACTAATGTGTTTTGGCCGTGAGAACAGTCAACAGCCAGCAGAATTGTGTCTGTACTACATATGGGCAAAACATGCTTGGGAGCCAATAACAGACAAGTATGCCACCCTGCAAAGAGTGGCTAAAGGAAGGAAATGTGCAGGAAATGGTTTAATATAGCTGTTAACTGCTCAATGGAATTCATGAAAAACTGCCACCTTAATAAGGTCCAATAAGGGATTATCAGTGGATGAATTGTATCATGCAACCTGTCTACCTCTGGGTAATTTTCCAGTGCTCATGGAGGAAAGGAAATCTCTACATTATATTAATATTTACTTATGCTGCATTCTAGTTGAGTTGTTTTGTTCTTGGAAGTGAAAAGTTTTGAGGGACTTTACAAAGTGGGGCAGGAAATGAGAAGTAGTGCGCGGGAAAGATTAGCTTACAACAGTATTTTCAGTAGACCTTAGGGGAGAGAGTTGGGTCAGACTGGAATGTGAACTAGAACAGGGTTGTAGTAGAGATGGGAAATAAGCATGTAATGATGTTTTCACAGCCTCATAACTGAGGCATCAGCAGGTCCAAGCAACATTCTTTTGATGTAGGCTACAGGATTGATAAGGGATTAAATGTGATGGACAAAGATAGAGTAGAGTCAAAGATCACCATAGGCAATTCATAAATCAGAGAGATAGTGCTATTATCAATAGTAAGGGTGAATAAATGAGTACGGGGTAGAGCTTAGAGGGAACATTATTAGTTTTGTGTCTAGGTTGTGGCTGGACATCTAGGAATTGATAGACAGTTAGTGACACAAGGGACATGAGAGAGGTAGATTTTGGTTTCACCTACATATAAATGGGATAGCAAAAGAGTCAATTATATTAACGAGAGAAGATGAGTAAAGGGAGAAAAGGAGAGTAAATCAGTAGAAAAAGGAAGGAGCTGTGCCACGTATTCCAATTGAGAATAACATGTTATGTTAGATCAACAGTGTCAAATGTAGCAGAGAGATGCATTAGAAATAGTAGGGAGACATAACCTTCTTTGTAAAGAGCCAGTTGTTCAACATGTGTTTATAGTCTCTGTAGATAAATCTTTGTTTGTCATGTATCTTCTTTATTGCTTCTTTGTATTGCTACATACTTGATCCACACGCACGTACCCTTCTGTTCTACTTCAGAAACCTACAGCTGGGGACTGGTGGCTTTGTAGAAGAGATCAACTTTGAGCAGTTCCTGACCATCATGTCCTATTTCCGCCCAATGGGCGAGAAAACAGATGAAGAAAATATTAGTTTGTGTCGGAAATATAAGCTGAAATGTGAGTGTGATTCCTGCTTATGCACATTTTATTTATTTAACTTGACAAGGAGAGTGAAGTTGTAAAGTGTTATCATATAGGCAAAAAGGAGCTTTTTAAATATGTTTAATAGGTTATATTGTACTACATGTAAGCAAAATACATGATGTTGTGGAGAATGTTACATCACACTTGCACAGAGAAGGCTAATGTGTTAACTGTGTTCACAATCTCCAATACAATTAGCAGAGGCCTAATGCACTGGAGAGGAACAGGGCAGACTGACCCAATAGATATTGGAGTTTAGTTAAATAATCACCATGGAAACCAGTGGATGCTCCTGTTGTTTAGACCAGTTTTAATTTTATTTTTTTAATCCAGTCATCTCAAAATAAAGAGAACCCAAATGTTCAGCAATTCAGTCTAGATTTTAAGCCCATAAAATAATCCCCATAGAATTAGTTTGAAGGTCTTGATAAAATATTGCATGATATTCTATATACCCCAGTGTGTGAAACGATGTTATAGTAACCGTAGTTGAAGCCTAGGAATAAGCACAGCCATGAAATAAAAAAAATTAAAATTCTGAAAATAAATAAATAGGAATTAACATTTTAGATGGAAAAATAGTCTGATTAGATGACTCAATGGCATACCTGCTGACCCAATCAATGCTGTTTTATTTGGTTCTGAATGTCACTTGTCCTGTTGTGTTTTTTGGACTAGAAGATAAACTGATGGTTTCTTAGGAATAGGAGACTATTGTACCAAAATACATTCTATTAATGAGTAGTTTTCTTTGAACACTTAGTTGCAGGCCTCCAGGCATGTTATACACTAGGCTGTCAGTGAAAATGGATGTTCTTATCAGATTTGCTTCTCTAACTGCTGGCACATTGAAATGATTAGAAGTGTGCGCATATAGCTGTGTTTCTGATCCTGTGCTTTAAGCGGCCATTGTGGAGCTAACCAGCGATTCCAATTAATCCAACATGCTATGTCACAATTTAGGTCAGTGTTCAAATGGGCCACATATACTTCAGAAGCATTGCAGGTCAAGCTAAATCAGTTCAATTATATGTGATCATCAAGGCCTAGTGGATGCAATACGACCACGGCTAGGGGGGCCACATATGGACAACACTCTTTTTTTTAGGCTATGTTAAAAATTATAATCTATAGTTTGTGCCTTTTTATACATTCTGACACTTTACAATGCTGGAGAACGTCCTCTACCAAACACTTTTCGGGGGAGATTCTCAAACACAAGTCAGGCAGTGAAAAGCACCAGATTCTTTATACATGGGCTGAGCTTGCACACTGAGCACCAGAGCATCCCGGTGGCTTCGGGACAGGCAGACGCGGTGCAGACATCTGCCGGTAGTCTGCTTTGTCACACAGGGATAGCGCTTGACGTAGGCGTGATCTCATGTCCCCAATAGACCCACACTAAAAGGATTTGTTACTTGTTTTTGTTATATTGCAATTTATTACCTTTTTTCCCCCTTTTTTTGCAGTTCTTTTCAACATGTACGATTCTGACAATGACAGCAGGATTACACTGGAGGAATATAGAAATGTATGTATGGGTTTCACATATTACGCTTGTGGTCATGCACCTTAAACCAGGCAAATTCTTGCATGGCTTTTCTCTTCTAGGTGGTGGCAGAACTGCTAAGTAGAAGTCTCGCGGAAGGTCTAACTGAGCACCCCAACAATCAGACAGAGCTGGCAAAATCTATTGCAGACGGAGCAATGCTAGAAGCTGCAAGCATTTGTATGGGACACATGGTAATTATTGTGAATCAGTTATTTACATTTCATTAACAGTATTGGAAGAGCAGTGCAAAATGCACTTACATAAAGGATACAAAGTTAAAAATGTACAAATCCTTTGTGACGCTAAGGAGAAATAAGATAGGCAGAGTTCATTTATAACAGTAGAATTGCAAACAGCCTAGTACTAATCCACAGCGTCTAGAAACATAGAATGTGTCAGCAGTTAAGAACCATTCGGTCCATCTAGTCTGCCCAATTTTCTAAATACTTTTATTAGTCCCCAGTTCCCGGTCTTATAGCTAGGATAGCCTTATGCCTATCCCACACATGCTTAAAATTATTGACTCTATTTACCTCTACCACTTCCGCTGGAAGGCTATTCCATACATCCACTACCCTCACAGTAAAGTAATACTTCCTGATATTACTTTTAAATTGTTGCCCCTCTAATTTTAGACTATGTCCTCTAGTTGTGGTAGTTTTTCTTCTTTTAAATATACTCTCTTCTTTTACTGTGTTGATTCCCTTTATGTATTTAAATGTTTCTATCATATCCCCCCTGTTATGTCTTTCTTCCAAGCTATACAATAATAAAATGCAGATTCTCAACTTGTAAATGTGTCTCCAATATAAGACCATAATATCATATGTAAAATGCTCTTTGTTTTACATTTTTATTCAATAGAAACATGTACAAGATGGAGAAAGTGAGCTAGGTGGCACTGCCCCTTTAAAAACATAACCTCAAAGTTCCCAACTCTCTTAGAGGCAGTTTTAAAAGATTTTAAAAGAGAAAATGCAAAGAGCCCCTTGAAACTTATATGAAGGACTCCTAAGAATTTAAATGATTTTCAATTGTCAGATTGACCTTTGGAGCAAAAGATCTGCAGTGACCTGTGATAATGATGTGGAGTCTGCGTATACTCGTATTGTATTGTGTTTTCTCTTATTTTGGGCCCCATCACATGTTAATTAGAAAGTGTTTTGCCAGGAAGAATACATTGAGATTTCTCACATCTTCAAGAATGCTCTGGGGAGCCAGTCCAGTAGAATGTTACACATTTGAACATATAAAACAAAACCAAAAACCTGAATACATATTCATACAAAAAAATTATACAGTATTTTCTGTTACACCCTAATCTGTTTTACAGCTTACAAATTGCTGATCATCTACAGGTTACTTACTTAACCCTCTAATCTGAAAGTGTTAAATGTGCCTAAGGACAACACCTTATATAAGGGCCATAAAAAAATGTACAGGAACTGTCAAACATATCACAATAACGAGACGGTAATCACCGCTCATTATGCTGAAATTGCCTCAAGATTGCAACACTGAAAAAAAAACTAAATAAACATAAATCTTGTCTCACTAGGGCATAAATATATCCTGCCTGTCATCCACAGCTTATCCCTTAACGAACCTTGAAAATATACCTTATCCTTTATTTAGAACAATTTCTGGGCTCCCAAGATCTGTTATTTATAATGTCTTTTTTGTATTTACAAGGAAACCGACACTTATTCTAAACTAGCGCTTAACAGATGTATGTAGACGTTACGAGCCACACAGACTAATTCAGGAGCCAGTCTGATTATTTTTAGGAGCCAGGCGTATGGTACTGCCATATAGTTATACATAAAACAAACAAAAATGTTAGGAGCCATCAATAGGGATTTTAGGAGCCATGGCTCCTGGGATTTGTAAAGCCATGGAGTAAACTAATATCAGTTGATCCCAATCTGCTAAATAAGTGTTGTCAGTGTTTACAATATAGACCTCTTACCATTCAGGAACTTGAGAACACTAAACAAAATTATTGTTATAAACTCATTGTAGCACTGTCTTACCGCATCATAAGATATAATGCCTGTGTTTCATAAATACCTCTATCTGATACTTTAAAAGTAATGTTACAGCATAATTGCCAACATCAGCCATGTTTCCAGGGACACATATGTGTTCCACATGCTGCAGGAAGAGCATGCAAAGTGCAGCCCGGCAGTATGTAGGATGGATATACACACAGACACAATCCAATTAATTAATCATGGTAGGTCCTATGAAATCTCCACCCTGATTAATTAATTGGATTTTGTCTGTGTGTATATCCATCCTACATACTGCCAGGCTGCACTTTGCATGGTCTTTCTGCAGCATGTGGAACAAATATGTGTCCCTGGAAACATGGCCAATGTTGGCAACTATGGTTACAGTAGTGAAAAGAAAATGAGCAATGGGGAAACATAACAATCTGAAATTATAAATGTGAAGTGGGGGGAACTAAAATACTGTATGGTTACCTATATTGGGAGCTTCTAGGCTTCAGATATCTACTGTAACACAAAACCACACCCTTTTCTACACAGAACACTATACCTTATTCTTATGCGGATTCCCCTTTAAGAGGTAAACACGGATCTATCTAAAGTTTACATTTAAATATTTTTCTTATCCAATATCATTGAGTTACATGACTCAGTCTTCTGTCTGATGTCAGGTTGCATACTGTTAATATGTTGCTATGAACTCCCCACAAGTAAGGCAAACATGATTAAAATAATGGGTCTACACTCAGTGCCTACATGCTGCAATATGCTTCTTATAAACCGATTAGAATAGACTTGGATCATGTGATCAGTCATCATCCACTATAAAGGATAGATTCCTCACAGTTTAGATAACCTATATGGCCATTTCAGTTCTCACTAGTATTTATTCAAGGTATAACGATTATTTTACAATTACACCAACAACAACAAAAAAACTTATGCAAAATGGATTTTTGTATGAATTCTAGTTTGACTAATATTCCTTACCCCTCTTTTTAACAGGATCCTGATCAACTGTACGAAGGGATCACTTTTGACGACTTCCTTAAGGTAACACACAAGTGAAGCATATTGATGCAGCTCTGAAATATGCTATGATATAGGGACACTGTGAATGATATATAATACAGAAAAAAGACAACTTTTCACAAAAAAAGTATGTTTAATTGAAAGATTGCATTATGGGGAGACATTTTAATTAAATAACCTTATTGTGCCCTATTTGCTTGCATAGGTCTTCAAGGGGCTGACATCTTGGGTCAGATGAAGGAAGATCTGATCTAATAAGAGTCATCTCTGTGTGGAGATTCTGAAATTCTGCACTAGTGCACAGGCATTACGTGTGTAGTTATAGCATGCATAAAATTCATCCAACATGACCACTTCTGCACATGATTTTGCTGAACATTTGTCATAAAATCATTTGATGCCAAATGGTACATGAGAAATCAGTGATATAAGGACAGTAGAATGTAAGCTAAGGTTTCCTTAAAAAAAAAAAAAAAAAACAGAAAAAAGATTCTTTATATTTAAGTGTACTGTACGTGGTGGAATAGTAAATAGTACAACCAGGAATGGGGGAACTTTCAGTAAACACCTGCCAATTCTCCTGACAATCCATTTTTACTGACTGCACCTATTCTCAGAAATTATATAATTCCTTTAATGTTTGAGTAATTTATCATACATTGTATTTAATGCATTCCTGTACCACCATGCTTCACCCGTCACTGTTCTGATGTGGATGTCTTGGTTTTGTATGCTCTTACATATTATATCCCTATGAAAGAAACAGAATGATATTGTATGATTTCAGATAAGTGCAGTGTGTGTATGAAGGGCTGGGTTGAAGAAATTTATAGATTAGTAGTTAAAGATTAAACATTCTATTTGTTATAACACTGTGCAAAATGTTACTTAACAGACGCAGTGTCTGACTTACACAGTATCATAGACGTCTAGCACCTACTGTGATAAGAGATGATCACACAATTAACATGCAATTCTGGAGGATTTTAGAGCACAGTTCATTGGGCAGACTAGATGGACCGAATGGTTCTTATCTGCCGAAACATTCTATGTTTCATTTTGTGTAAAAGCCATGGCCATGTGCAGGGCAATATGACCGTCCATTAATTACTAGTCTATACTTGTAGAATGAAGACAAGCACTTCTCTTTGCACAATACTGATAGATATTGCAGGAATAAGGGGAAAGTTCTGGGACTGCTCTGCGTCAGAAGGAGCAAAGCGTATTTTCTACTTAAATACACACTGGTACTTGTACCATCACTAACACAATGTAACTGGAAAGAGATTATATAGTTAAAGGAACATCCTTGAAGGAAGCAAGTGTTAAAAGAAACATATCCAGCAAGTTTGGAGTAAACTCGACGTGTATCTTAATAGATACACGCGGGTTTACTATCTACTGTGTCTCACATCTGAGACACAGCAGTTCCTGGTTGTAAGTGCACAGCCAATCAGAGCGGGGGCTTGTCCCGCTCCAACTGCTGAATGCGGGGGTCTCTTGCTGCTGGTGCAGAGAGAGACCCTCCTTTATGCATGGGATCAGCAGAGAGTCAACATGGGATCATCCTCTGACAGACAGCTGCTATGCTGCTGATCCCATGCAAAAGGGAGGGCCAGTCAGCATAGCAGCTGTCTGTCAGAGGATAAACTGGCATGTACCATCAAAAGTATATGTCAGTTTATCATCACACTAGGAACAACTTACATTTCACTTGTGCTTCTATATTAGAATATTAGAAGCACAAGTAAAATATAATGTTTAGTGTTCCTTTAAAGAGAGAATTAATCTTAAAATATAAATGTCATATTAAAGGTTCACCAGATACATACCTTCTGTCCTGGAACAAACAAATCAACTGTAAATGTTCACTATGTGCTGTGCTCCCTCTTCTACTAAAGCACCAACATCCTGTATAACTCCTCAGAGGCTCTACCACTCCTCCTGATGTTTGCCTAATCTCTCCACTACCTCACATTTATTATTCCTAACTGTTCACCTTACCACTCATGTTCACTTATACTAATTGTTTCCATTTGCATTCACATTATTGTTTTCCTTTGCAATCTCATTTGCATTCCCATTCACAAATACTATCCTTCCAGTTTACATGATGGACACACCACCAGGTGCAATGACTGATACTGGGGCTTACTGAAGTAGCAGAGATTTCATGAAACTATTGCTACCAAAACTTTGTTTTTTTGACAACGACTATGGAATATATTTTTAATGGTATCTTCAGACAAGGACCATGAACTATATATATAAAAAAAAAAAACATGGCAAAATGGTTTTCCGTATACATATAAATAAGTATTTTGGGGTTTAGGTCTTTATTAAACATATTTTCAATTAGTATAATATGGGACAATACAAGAAAAATGCTAATATTAGTTTCTGTTGATGCCAAATAGTTTTTTTCATAGGGTCACTCTTTTTTAGGTGATGGGTTCAACACAGCAGTGCACTGCAGATATGTATTCTAGATTATGAGTCTACTGGTAAAGTGGTAAAATGAAAAATTGGTCAATTGTCTAGGTTATGACTACCAAATAAAATATCAGTATAGTGGTGTAATTCTACTTTTGATATTTAGACCTGTGCCATCATTACAACCTAATCACAAATGAAATTAACAGTATGCACGTGCCAAGATCTACTGGTGAATAGGGTATACTTAAATCAACTAGATTTCTATTGTTGAAAATCAATGGGAAAATTCACATGGAAATGATGTCTTTTTTGCAGATTTGGGAAAGAATTGACATTGAAACCAAAATGCACATCAGATTCCTGAATATGGATACAATACCATCCTGCCATTAACTACAGATTCTAAAGACAATCTAAGACTGATCAGGCTCATGGTGTAACTGATCTCTGATTATCCCAATGGTGGTGGATGGCTCCTGGTGGGTCAGAGTTCCAAAATTGAAGGATCAGAAATTACTGCTCTGTGGCTCTCTCAAGAACTGAAGAGGCAATCCACTATGCAAGACTGCAGATCTACTGATTTTATGGAGTATTATATATTTTAATAGGTATATTAGCTTCGGTAATGGCGTTATAGAAGAGGGATTGGTTGTTGCTGTATTTTGTACTTTTCTTTGGCCAGTAATATTAATGATGCAAGTCTGAGTTCCATGCTATGAATAATATAAAACAGGCGAATCTACAAAAAAAAAAAAAACTTGCAATCTGTTGCCACATTCTCATGGTATTGAATAAATCAGTATTTATCTAAAATCCACCTATCACAACAGATATTTGTGTGTAAACATTAACCCTTTCATGACATGAGGTTTTGGCCATGTCTTACGTTGGTGACACAGGCTGTTCACAGTTCTGCTGTATTTGTGTTTAGCTGTAATTTTCCTCTCTCCTTTACTGTACCCACACAAATTATATATTTCTTTTTTCAGGGTAAGAAGGGCTTGTTTTAGATGCCATTATTTTGATCATATATAATTTACTATAATAAACATAATAAACTATGATGGAAAATTGAAAAAATGAACAAAACACTTTTTCTAAATGTTACTTGAATCTTTTAAACATCTACAAAAGCTAATGAACAACCAGCTAAATAGATTCCAGTTTGTCCTGATTTTTAGAAATACCCAATCTTATTTTGCATGTTTTTTTGCAATTTATAGGACAATAACTGGAAGTAGCACATTGTTTTTTCTCCTCAGCTTTACTATTACTATAGCAAAACAAAAACAAAATATGTTGACCTCCACGAAAAAAAAATAAAGCCGAGTGCCCACGCTGTAGACAAATGTACCAACAAACTCGAGGGGAGTTGCAGATTAAAAGTTGTATATTTATTTTCAACATGTAAAAATAGACACATTGCAAGAGCTGCAACACGCTAGTTCTGATAGCAAAGTTGCAGACACTTAGATATAGGACACCCCCAGAGTGATGAAAGCGATCATTGATAGAAACATAGAATGTGTCGGCAGATAAGAACCATTCGGTCCATCTAGTCTGCCCAATTTTTTTGAGTACTTTTATTAGTCCCCCGTTCCCGGTCTTATAGCTAGGATAGCCTTGTGTCTATCCCACGCTTGCTTAAAATCCTTGACTGTGTTTACCTCTACCACTTCTGCTGGAAGGCTATTCCATACATCCACTACCCTCTCAGTAAAGTAATACTTCCTGATATTACTTTTAAATCGTTGCCCCTCTAATTTAATACTATGTCCTCTAGTTGTGGAAGTTTTTTGTCCTCTAGTTGTGGTAGTTCTGATCACTTCTGAAACTATTTTCAGGCGCAAGGCAGTGCCATATTTTAAAGGTATGCTGCATTTCAATTTGGTAAATGTGATTGCCATAGAAAGTGATCACACATTACCTTGGGGTATGATTTTGATGATGCAACTGACTTTTTTCACAGATTTGTCAAGTTAAAAGCTATATACATATACTTATCTATTACGCTCTGACTATTGTTTAGTTTTAATACAATTTACACTATTTTTACAATTTTTCACAAAATCATCAATCAGAAGGTAAGGGAATTAGTAGATCATTTCTGCCATTTACTGTGTGTATTATAAGTTTAACAGACAAACTGCTGTTGCAAGTGCTGCCTATCTTCAAAAGCCCTCCTTCTTGGGCAGTATCACAGCACACAGAAATGGAGTTCAAGAACAAGAGGTTGATTCCACATTAATGGCAAATACAGTAGTGTATTTTGGTTTTGTGCTGCCCCAGGCAGACATGCCCCCTCTCCCTCCACCTACATACCCCAGCATGCGCCTTATCACCCACACTGAACACCCAGCATGTGCCTCAGGACCCACGCTGCACACTGAGGGCATGCCCCACCCACACTGCACTGCAGGCAGTATGATGTCTGTGCACGCCCTGTGTGCTCTTAACTCTGGCAGGTCATATGACCCCTGCCACTCTGACATGCGCGGGAAGTGAAAGAGGCAGCATGGTAGGTTGTCTGCATGCTGCCTGCATGCAGAGCGTTGGAGAAGGGAGATCTTCCCAGCCAGTGCCTCCAATGGGAAGCTTTTCTTTTTATTAAGGAGGTAGTGTTTTTAGCCCTAGGCACTTGCCTTGCCTGCCTCGTGTTAAATACAGCGCTAGGCTAATGACACCACTTTCTTAGAGGGGAGTATGAAAAGCGAGAAGAGGAAATCCATTCTACTCCCTCTCAATGATAATGAATGAAGAGGCCAGTGAAATTACAGCAGAACTTTGATTAAAAATGTTTATTTAACATAAAAAATGTACAGCATTCAGAAAATAGAGATTTCACGAAGGGAAACAACCCTTTTAAATGTCTTCCATACAATGTTTACCACCCGGCACAAATACAGAACCCATTTGCAAGCAATATCTCTAGGGAAATAACACCCTTAATCGCTGTGCAAATAATGTTTTTCAGGAAGTATTTAGTAAATAATAAGGTTGCAAATGATAATGAATGATGGCTTTTCCATTTTTATACAAAACACATTTGTGACTTTCTTGAAGAAAAGAGGCATAAAATATGATAGCACCATCAATAACCAGTGTATTAAAAGCCAAGTAGTTGCAGCTCATCTGTTGCTATATACTAATCTGATCTCCCAGATATCACTCTGATCTACATGATCTACAGTTTCCATTTTCAATCATTTCTTGTTTTCCCCTCACTCCCATCCTCAGACTTTCTCTGCCTCTCACTTTAAAGAGTTCCATTCACTCACTGATCTATCTAATCAGGCCTGGCTTACATCCCCATAAAACACACACATTCAAAGTCCCAAAATAGAAATCACATGTCCATATATCAAGCAGTAATCAGAATGAGAATGAGAATATAAACCTCTCACATGCCTGGCCTTCAACTATTTCTACATCAGCATTCGTCGTATCACCTTCAGCTAAAGATTCTGGTCACCAACAAACAGTAGTAAACCCAGCTGTCTCGGCCTTAATATACCATCAATGATTACAAAGGGGGGGAAAAACCCTGATTTTTGAACGTGACTGTAAGGAACAAACATGTTCAGATCCTTCTTCCTACATCTATGAGAGCATGCTAGTGCTGGGCCTTCCTTTAATTTCAGAGAGCAGTTTCTGTATAGTGAATGTTTTACACAACACAAGTCAAGCCTTAAAAACATTCCCCAAAAAGAGCACTGGAGGTAAACCATTAATACAATAATTGCCACTTTTTCATTACAAAAATAACCGGCTGATTTATCTATTTTCTATAACGCAAAGCTCTGTACAAATTCAGTTTGGATCCAAACGGAAAGTCTGCATATGTTGGTGATCATTTTATACACCCCCAGTATTTGAATGTTCTTATAATATGGGCTGGCAGCCCAGGTTCCTCTAGTCAGTCTCTGAATTACACAGGTTAAACCTATTTGTTAAAACCAAAACCTAAATTGGATTAGGAAAACATATATAAATGGGCATGGTGCTGTTCCTGCATTAAACCATGTGTACAATAAAATGTCCTTTTATTCCTTAGATTTCTATGTTCCAGAATATTGCACTGGGGCAGTAGTTCATCATTCAGACATTCATTTTAGTGCCAGCTTTATACATTGTCATAAGGAACAGCCAGCCCAATGTTATAATTGTATCCGGACATCTCACTGTAGGAGGAACGGCAAATTGGGAGAATGCTTTCAACAGATGTCTGATCCACAGAGAATTCACATACATTGATGGTACCGCGGTGTCTGCAAAGAAAAAGACATGTATTTATCTTCTCACAAAAACTTTTTTATTTTGTCAATAAAGTTTTTACTTAAAAAACAAAAAAAAACAATCCTGTTGTTTCAGAGGTTTTATCATCGTTTCAAAATCCTAGCCTGGATTTCAATTGACTGGAAGCTGCATATTCACTTTACAGTGCATACCTCCCTAAGTGAGCAATGATACACACCTGGCTCTATGTAATGCACCATCTGCGTATATTCTGCTTTGTTGCTATTTCAGGCCTAACTGACTAAATAAAAATAATCCATGTTAAAACCAGACACATTGGGCACAAGATAGTAGATCTCTGTTCATGGCCTCTGTTTTTTTGTTAACCCTCATTATAAATTATACAGAGGGGAAAGAAACACATTTTTAGCTTTACCTGTAAAGGACAACTGTCGGCAAAAAATTAAGTTATGTTTAATTGAAAGAGTGTATCAAGTGTCAAATAGAAATGTTTAAATGAAAGAACACTAATAAAGTACCTTATTGAGCCTTTTTAGCTCTGTATAGCTCTATCGGGGCAGACGGATAAGATCTTCCTTCCAAATTCTAAACATGTCTGCCCCCAGACAGCGCTATACAGAACAAAGACGACTCAATAAGATACTTTATTGATATTATTTTCATTAAAGCATTTCTATTTCAAATGTCTACAGTTGATACAATCTTTCAATTAAACAAGATGAAAACCTCATCTCACCATTTTGTGAATAACCCCAAGAGGCTAAGAACCTGAAAGGGAAATCAATTTTCAATATACGTTTTGAACATCAATGAAACTTTAGCTTATATACCATCTTCGGTGATCGCTCCAGCTGATAACCAGCTTAACTTGCTCCATGGAGCTGGTGAAATAGTGGGACCATGTGAACACTTGTCAATAATATTGTCAGAGGTATTGAAAAGTAATCTCGAGACTGGTATATATGAATAAAGCAGAAGCAAAGTATAACAAGATGGATGCCAGCAGCCTCCATTTTGTGACAGTTTTTGGACATCCTTCTGTGTGTTAAAATCTTATTCTGTGTCCCTGAGGATAAAAGGAAAGTCTTCCACATTCCTAACTCTGTTATCTGTAACCAAATATTTTACTGATAAGTTCATAGTATCACCGGAACAGATAAGGTGGCCATTGTTGTGCAAGGTTTATTACATCTCATTGTACTGATGCAGACACAGCTGTGTACATACTAGAGGAGAAGGGGGGCTTCTCTGCAACTTGCTAGCCCACCCAAACTGGCAGAAACTGACAGACACACTGAGATTATTGGGATTTTTGATTTGTAGAATCTAATAAGGGTTATTATAAATAGACCTAGTTGATTCAAATCACCCAATAAAATATATAATTATATCACACCTTCACTAATTAAAATGTAAAGTATTATTAATCCTACATATTAATTAGAATA
This sequence comes from Pelodytes ibericus, assembly GCA_036172795.1. Taxonomy (NCBI): domain Eukaryota; kingdom Metazoa; phylum Chordata; class Amphibia; order Anura; family Pelodytidae; genus Pelodytes; species Pelodytes ibericus. Next base: position 141,165,760 of record CM069860.1, on the reverse strand, counting down.
TTGTTTTTATTGTTTTATTAGTGTGGTAGATATTTTATTATACATTTTTATTTAATGTGCAATGATAAGAATAAGAATATGATACATATTTACTCTAATTACAAATTGTATTAACACTTTTAGACATTTAAACATATATTGTCTTATATTATACTCACAATCCAGGTGTAGCTATAAACCATGACATCATCTCATTTAAATTAAATACACCCATCCATTCAATTGGCTAGAAGTTACAGAAACAGGGTGTGAGTCTGAGATAAGGTTTGGTTGATAAGTTGGTACTGGAGGGGTAGAAAAAAAAGGCTGAGATACCTAAAAAGACCTGGGGAGACTGATTTTGGGAGAGCTGCCACTAGTAGGGTGAGAAATGGGAATGTTTTAGAAACGGGCTGAGTCTCTCTCCTTCTGGGGAGAACTCAGGAATATGAGGCTTTTAATAGCACATGTTCACTATAACAATAGACATCTCCATACCCATAGTATTGAGCTAAGTCCCAGGAGTAACTCCCATCACTCAGTTCTTCAATTGAAGGAGTCCCAACTGCAAACCAACCTCTGCCGGTAATGTATAAATGTGGTAATTTGTTTCCAGCATAATCTGATTTTTATGGATGTAATTGGCATATATATTTGGGTAAATTAAACTTAAATCCCACCATTTCTGGGATCTATATGTTTTAGCCTGGTGTTTATCTGTCATCCTTTCTGCAGAAGGAAGCCAGAGGAATATCCTATAGATATTACCAAGAACCATAAATTCTTATAGTCTAGCTATTTACCCAAATATGTAATATCTAATCTCCAGAGATTATCTAAGATTCTCTTTCTTAAAGTCTAAGCTAGAATACATACATTATCATTTACCGAGCAGATTACGAAATAGCCACCTTGAGTGGTTATATGATTTAGTAATATTACCTCACCTATGCAGAGTATATGTTGGTAATTTGGTGTACTATCATTAACCATTTTAAATACTAATCATTATCAATGTAGGTTGAATCGAAATAAAATGCATGGCCATCTTATGGTCAGAAACGTACTGCATAGTAAATTATTCTACATGCATGTTGATATAGGTACAGAGCTGCATAATTCATGTTTTGTCCTACTTACTTACGTTATAAGTCATACATGTGAATTATGATTAACATCTATTGATATTGTATTTTGTGGTTTTGATATTTTGCTTACCATTTGATCTTTATTCTATATTCAATAAATTAATTATTATTTTATTAATAATTGATGCATTGTATTTACTTTTGTAAAAACGTCATCCAAACTCTCACATACATAACAAATTCTTGATATGGGTATTTTTAGTTGGACCCATATATATGAATCATCAATTTTCATATTTTTTATGATTCATAATTAATAACTCATATTCATATTTTTATGGTTATTAATAATCCGACAATATAAAAACCAAACAAACATTCAAATAAATATTTTCAATATATACAGGTTCTAATTTCTTTTCTAACCTCCTGTGAGCTGTAAGATCATCATCCATGATACTTGCGCCACGAGGGCTCTTCTCATCAGGAATGTTAGCAGTGATTAGGCAGTGGGAGTTGAACCAGATGTAGCGGACAGGATGCCTGTAGGTACAGCAAAAGTGTACACAATTCACATCACGATTGTGTGGTTTTACACAATTGAAAACATGGGTAATTTCATAGAAATCGTGTATAATATTTCATATATTTATGATGAAATAACTCAATACAGACAAGCACAGGTTTTGGAGAACTGTGATCTGAACTTAAATAATTGGTCCCAGAATACTTTAGCATGCATTAAATACAGGATAATCCAATATGGTAATAAAAAACCAAGCCGTTATTTCCAGCTTGAAAATATATATATTTAAAAAGAAAAAATAATAATTACCTGGAACTTACCAATACTGGACTTCTCCCAGGGATTGAGAGAACACATTCACTTGTTTGCTAAGAAAAACCTATCAGAGGAATGCCAACAAATTCATGGGAATGTTACTCAATGCTGCCCTTATGGTTTGATACAATAGAATGTGTCGGCAGGTAAGAACCATTTCGTCCCATCTAGTCTGCCAAATGTTCTTATTCCATGCATGCTTAAACTTCTTCACTGTATTAACTTCTACCACGTCTGCTCAAAGGCCTTTCCATGCATCCACTACTCTCTCACTAAAGCGGTACTTTCTACCTTTACCCCTCTCATTTAATACTATGTCCTCTTGTTCTGGAAGTTTTTTTTCTATTAAATATACTCTCTTCCTTTACTGTGTTGATTCCCTTTATGTATTTAAATGTTTCTATCATATCCCCCCTGTTACGTCTTTCCTCCAAGCTATACATGTTAAGATGCTTTAACCTTTCCTGGTAAGTTTTATCCTGCAATCCATGAACCAGTCTAGTAGCCCTTCTCTGAAGGGGATGGGGCGGTTCATTGGTGTTGCTTCTACGCAGCCACTTCACCATGACTCCTTGCTCGATGGCCATTTCATAGCCATCAAGTGATCACGGGACAGTTCATTGAGGGATCGCATAGAAGGTTAGTATTATTAGGGTTTGGTATTAGGGGCTAGTGTTAGGAGTCAGTATTGGGGTTCGGGAGGTATAGGTATTGAGGTTAGTTTGGGGGGGGGGGGGGTTATTACTGTATTTGTAAACACTGACAAATGGCTGCGATCAACTGTCCTAGACACTTCTCTGAACTCTCTCCAAAGTATTCATATATCATGCTGGAGATCAAGTTGATGGCATTTTTTCACTCCAGTGGTTACTCATTCCCAAATATAAAATACTGACTAACTTGTTTCTCTCCAACTGTTTTCACTGGTGTATTGCAGCCTGCCCTTGATAATGTATATTCTTAATATTGTCTACAACTCTCCTCACCACTTACATCTCCAATGCCCTGAACTGCCCTATTTCACTGGAACCAATTTCTGGAAAATCTCCATTTTGCCAAATCTTTAAAAAGTCCCTACAGGACACCTGTAGCAATAAATGAAGTTCTGTTTAATTGAAAGATGGCATTTTATATAGAAATGCTTTGATGAAACAATACAGATAAAATATGAGTATAGTACACCCAGTAAGAATCTCTGATCCTTCCTGGTGCAATTCTCCAATGTGCCATGTGCCACTGCTTTCTTCCTTCCCTAACTCATGTATCTCCCTGTAGATTGTAAGCTTTATGACAGGCCTCATGTATCAATACTCTTCTTTCTTATTGAAACACACTCTAACCTATGTACTCTCAAAATTTTAAAAATAGACCCAGGAAGTGGTTTGTCATAACTTGGCATGAAAAAAAAAAAAAATAGAATAACGTAAGCATGCCCCATCAATTTTTTATTCTTCATGGAGTGGACCGATCACACTGGTTTTGACATTCAGAAGTCATACACTGCCATCTAGTGTCCCCAATGTAGTATGACAGCACAAACAGGTCTACTGCAAGTTATTAGGAGGTATGGACACTTTCGATAGTGCTATGAAAATGTAATGGGAGCTATTAACAAAAGTGAGTTTCAGGTGAGTTAACATTAGCTGATGAATTCATCTCACCTTTTTTAACTTGTGCATGCCTAACTGAGCAGGGGGAGCTCACTGTGCTTGGCAGAATGATTTGTTAAATCTTTCAAGAACTCATGTTGATTTAACAATGCATTTGGTAGGGCCAGCTCTGTTCTTCTTATAGGAGAAACTCACTAGGTTTAGTCCTTTATAAAACATAGTGTTTCTGTATGCCTTTCACCTTAGATTGTAAGCTTCCAACCAAGGCTCTTCCTACTTTATGTAGCAATTTGTTTTGGTTCTTCCAAGCAAGTTTATAACTCTGTTTTAGAGTGGCTATTTAATGACGCTGCCCTCCATGACAGCAGAGAGACACCGCCAAACTGCTCCTTGACATGGCAGCCTGAAAATCTCCAATACTTCCAAAACAAACTGTAAATGATTTCAACAGTACTTCCGAAGATCAGTTTTTAAAAGTCATCTTAATCAGTCAGAAGCCAACTTCTGTTTGATCAAAAGTTGTTGAAGAGGGTTTAGTTGCTATATTATTTGCATGAACACTCAATATTAAACTAGACTACTAAATAACATATTTTGTAAAAAAAAAAAAAAAAAAAAAGGATCACACAGCAGTTCATAAATCAACAAAATTATGAGCTTTAAGTCAAAGAAAGTGTGACACAAAGAGAAGAGTAAAGCTACTGCAATCAGAACAAATACATAGTGTATTGTGTGTTACCTGGCATGCATTTCCCAAAGCTTGGTGCTCATCCTTTGGTCCCAGACACAAGTCAGACCTTCTTCTCCTCCAGAAACAACTTTCCAGTCATCCATACGTACAGCGGACACCCCCATGTGATGGGCATAGAACGAACAGAGAGACCTGCTGCACCGCATGTCGTACACACGTACCCTGACAGGTAAAAAGAATAACAATACTTTGTTACATTTACAAAACAGCATCCAAATCAAGATCAGAAAACAAAGAAAAATACATTAACTTAAAAGTAACCTTCTGGCTTTGGAACATCAGCCCCTACTCAAAAGAGTAAGCCAGGAGCAAAATTAGATAGACTAATGAAGTGAACCAACTAGACTGATTAGAAACAATGGTGTACTCCTTTTAGAAAGCCCTAAAAACTGACTAAGTTATACAGCGATTAGCCACAACATTATGAGCACTGACAGGTGGCAAGCCGGTGGCGGCAGTGTAATGCAATTGGCAATGATCTTCTGAAAAACATGTGGATGTTACTTTGACATGTAGTTCCTACCTAAGCATTGTTGCAGACCATGTACACCCTCTCATGGAAATGGTATTCCCTGGTGGTATTGGCCTCTTTAAGCAAGATAATGCACCCTGCCACAAAGCGAAAATGGTTTGAGGAACACAACAACTAGTTCAAGGTGTTGACTTCAAATTTCCCCGCTCTAAATCCAATCGAGCATCTGTGGGCATATGCTGGACAAACAAGACTGATCCATGGATGCCCCACCTCGCAACCTAAAATACTTAAAGGATCTGCTGCTAAAGTCTTGGTGCCAGATACCACAGCACACCTTCGGACATCTAGAGGAGTCTATGCCTTGCTGGTCAGGGATGCTTTGGCGTCACAAGTGGAGATACACAAAATTAGGCAGGTGGTCATAATGTTATGACTGATGACATGTATAAGACATGTTTGCTGAGTAAACATTCCGGAATACAATGTAAATTTGCTCAATCCTGCAGCATACACCAGTGTAGTTTGGGACGAAAGCTTTGCAATCCTATTTCATCACAGAAAACTAGCTGTTTAAAGTGCAGGTTAACACCTTGTGTGATCATTAACATTTTATTGCAGAATTAATATATTAATATGAAGGACGGTGGTTCAAAAAACATTTCATAGTTGAAACACTAATAACACTGCATAAAACACACATTTCACTCAGGATTTTATGTCAGACCTTGCTAAATCTAGGAGCTACAACACAGCCTTTTAACTTATAAAGCAAGGCTTGAAAAATTGCTGCAGGCTTTAGTAGACATTGAGACCAAATAAGGAGCCAGCCTGGTTATTTTTTGGAGCCAGATAAATGGAACTTCCAAAAAAAAGTTAGGAGCCAGCAGCATGGATTTTAGGAGCCATGGCGGCTTCTTGGCTCCTGGGATTTTGGAAGTCCCGTTGTAAAGTATTCCTAGTGTGTAATTTTTTGTTCAGTAATCTGAGTTCTAAAGTGTTGTATAATATACATAGGCTCTATTAAATGATCTGAGTGAATTGAACGGCAAGAGGTGAAATAAAAATAATTGATAACTTACAGCATTGCATAGAGCCCATTATATCAGAGTAGAAGAAAAGGCTGATGATATCTTGAAATATATATTTTTTTACTATTGTTAACCCTAACACAAAGTGGAAAGGCCTAAGACCATTGTGGGGCCCCAAAACATGTTTTATTGGTAGGAAAATGGTACTACCAGACCCAAAGGAAATTAGAATTGGTAATAAGTATCAAATTGTATAATTCAATCATACCTCTATAATGAAAACTAGAAATTGTACATAATTGTATTCAATATTAGCACAGAATGAACCTAGGAACAAATCCGCAAGCAAGAGACAAAAGTATATTCATATTAATGAGAGTTGCGATGAGTTCACTCCAGCATTGGTAATTATTGGATCAAAAGCATTTTGAATGCACTGATTCACTGAAGTGAACTTAGCTACGCTCACTCTGTATACAGAAACAGAATTTGGCAACCTGTGTAGGCTCGAAGCCAATTGAGTTCAATAGTAAGTCTATGAAGAGCTGAACTAAACATGGCTGAAATGAGGAAGCCTTTAGCATCTTTGTCAATCTATCAATAGTGAATTCTTCAATATCTAATTTGCCAGCTAGCACTTAGTGAACAGAAGCCTATAGAAAGCCAATATATGAACAGCTTTGAACTGAATGTTATTCACTAACACATGGGTATCTGACAGCACCCTCATACTCCAAACAAGGCACAACATAGAGTGCTTTCTCGTAGAGTGCAACTTAAATTCATGAAAGGGGTTTCAAAACTTGCATCAAGATGTATGTAACCTGGTTTGTAAATTGACAGCTTTCTGTTTCATTCATAAACCAGGATCTTCTGTTTATTGGCTTCGCTAAGTTAGGACATAGACAGCAGATAGGCTAACCTCACCAGTCACCTTTATAACATGTTTCTTTTAAAGCACAACAGTATATTGAAATAACATTGCAATATACTAGAGCAAACCTCTCTAGTCTACTGATCCGCTATGCGTTATAACAGTTAATAGATTTTGAAAATGGAAGTAGTCACATCAAGCCCTTAGGTTACATCTTATGCAGCCAAACTTTCTACTCTTTCCACAGCTGTTTAGGAGGATAAAGATGATCTTGAGACAACAAACAAGAAAGGAGGATGCCAGCGACTGATTGCTCAACTTAAAGATGACATCAGGTCCCTCAGGTGTGGGCACAAAAGATTTCCAAAAGGAACAGTTTCCAGCATCTTATTAGCAGATTACTAAATGTTTTCTCATAAACACACAGTAGACACAAGGGGGGCTTTTGTAATGCTTCAATTTATTTTCAGAAGATAGTGATGTGGTTAAACCTATATTACAGCACGAGGGCACTGATCCGTTGGAGGTACATATGGCTGTACAATAGAGGACCAGGAAATCAGACCTGGCGCCCAGGTATCGTGAGCCCCGCATGGTGCCTTGGCAATAGGATAGTTTTTTTTCTTCTCTTTAATCTAGCGGTGCGCGAGGGAGCAGAGTGAGTGCACCGGCTGTACAGACTTCCTGCTCCGCCCCCTCGCGCACCGATATAGTGCTGATCACAGGGGAGCTCAGCAGGAAAGCAAAGCTGCTCTCTGCCACTGGGCTGAAACACAACCCCCCCCCCCCCCCCCCCCCCCCCTGAATTGATGTGTTATAGCAGGGAGGGGGGACATTAATAGGTGAGCTTTTTTTTTTTTTCCTTTAAAAAAAACAAAAAACCTGCTGCCTTGTGTGTGTGTCTGTGATTGGATGTGTGTGTGTCTGTGATTGGATGTGTGTGTGTATATATATATATACGGTATATATATATGTGTGTGTGTAACTGGATGTGTTTGTGTGTATATATGTGTCTCACTGGATGTGTCTGTGTGTGTATATATATATATGCCTGACTGGATGTGTTTGTGTGTGTGTGTGTGTGTGTGTGTGTGTGTGTGTATGTGCCTGACTGGATGTGTGTGTGTGTTTATGTGCCTGACTGGATGTGTGTGTGTGTGTGTGTGTGTGTGTGTTTATGTATGTGACTGACTGGATGTGTATTTGTTAAAACAAGGTGTAGCAGGTTTCGCACTCAGAAGTGGAGGGTGCACGGAGAGGACTTTCACCCTGGTACTCCAAATTAGAATAAATTATCCTTTATTCTGTATGTATATTTGATGGACTATGTGTCTGTGTGTGCATCTATGTGACTGACTGACTATGTGTGTCTGTCTGTGACTGCGTGTGTCTATGTGCTGTTGTCTGGCTCCTAGATATTTTCGTTGGCTCCTAAACCTCAGATACATTTGTCAAGCCCTGCAATAGTATCCTACACATAGAATATGTTGTTGTTAGTGACCTAAGAAAGGGTATGGTGATTGGAGATAGTGGTCAAAAACAAAACCTGCCTGTTCAAATTAGAATTTAAAGTTGGCAATAAAACGTTGCCATTGGCCATTAAAATAAGGCTAAAATACAGTGATTCAAAGAATCCATTTTTATTTAATCAATGAACTAATGCGCGAACTGTAGAATCTGTTCAACAGTCAGGGTTGCAATACCCCATGAGGGTCGACTCATTATGAAGAAAGTAAAATGAATACCATTAAACTGGCTAATAGTAGCATCCCCTGGATATTTGGCAATATTAACACCTCCATGACATACTTGAAAACCTGTACTGCTTAAATACTTTAAGATTATTAATACAGTTGCTATAAAATGCAAATAAAAATGCATATTTATACACACTGTAAACGGAATAGGGAACACAATATGTTTAAACGCCGAAATCATACATTTTAAGGTCAATGTAAAATGTCATAGGTTCACTTAAATCCTATATTGAATAGGTTATTGATCACTAGTCAAGTATAGATTAGAATTTCTCCTTCAGAGTAAGAATGTAAAATCCACTAAACTCAGTTCACTTTTTTGTATACTGTATAAGTCTCCACCTCTAACATACAAAAAAACGAAACCTTTTTTTTTCACCTTTGCAAGCACTGCTTGGTTTACTACTTTCTTTGGGACATTCAGAATGCATACTATTCGGTGAATGTATACTATTAGGTGAATGTATGCATACACATGGATTTCATTTTCATTTTAATATTCAATCATGCATAATATAATATCGATAAACTCACCCTAATATTATGTAATTATTGCTACCATGTCATCAAGAGGACCTCTGAGACTGCAAAAGGGGCCTGATATTTGTAGTGCATTATGCAGACGCTTTGGTAAGGAAGACAGATTAACTCTGTAATGTTTCATGAGGGACAGGTTCCTACGTTGTGTCTGTATGGGGATCTGAAGAAAAGACATCACCTGTTAAAAGGTAAATGTGCATGAAATTCATCACTGCAGAACTGGCACATTTAAATGTGATCTGCAAAGAGGAAGAGGTGAGCTACAGCTCAGATTTTAACACAGCAGCTAAGAGGCCAGCTTCCACAGAAACTCAACATTGACACTTCATTGTGCAGGAAATAAAGCCTTAAATGGACTGTCTGGTGTCCAAAATGCATCTTCCAAATATTAATGAATGTTAATGTGCTTTCAAAGGACTTTAAAATACAGGTTTTACTTTTTACATTGCTAAAAATATAAAATACTTACAGCTAGATATAACTGTGAAATTACAGAAGTTTGCAAGAAATCAGGACTGCCCACGCTAGCCAAGTCAATTTCCTTGCTGCAGGAACCAATGAGAATAATTTCATTCAAATTAATTGAATTTCCTGTCTCTCTATTGAGGTCATCAGACAATATGTTGCAATGTGAAAGGAACATTAAACATGGTTTAACCCTTGCTTCCTTGAAACATGTCCCGGGACATTTAAGTAAACCCGACGTGTATATTAATAGATACACGTGTGAGACACAGCAGTTCCTGGAGAGACCCTCGTTTTTGCATGGGATTGGCAGGGGGGACATAGTTAAGAGATCTTACATTGTACTAGAGCAAGGTCACATAGTCCACACAATGTATTCAATTAAAGTAGCACAGGAAGTGACTAAAATGAAACACAACTTTATATCCTCAGTGTCTATTTAATCAGTGCTGCCGCACTTACAGTAAACATGAAGAGGGCTTGAGTCAAGTATTAAAAATGTGATTTATGTAGAATGCCTGCATCACATCACACTGGAATAAAATCCTGTGCACTATACAAACAGTTATCTCCATCTTGCACCAAAGTGAGTTTGGGGACTAGACTGTCCCTTTAAGTATGCCGTTTAAGTCAAGCACTGTATGAAGACTATGATCATCTTACTCTTTTACCATTTTAGCCCATTTGACTATATAATCACAGTACAATTATTACAACTTACATAACAGGTCTGATACTACAAGACTGAAAATATGGGAGAAAAAAAACATTAAAGATCTGCATAAGAAGTGAAGAGTTCAGTAACTGACAGTGAAATCATAAAGCAGCTTAAATTAGACAAATTATTTATCAAGAGTTACACGATCCAGTGCCCTGAAATAACAAGCTCTGGCACAAACCGTGAGCCTTATGGTGTGTTTCCTCCCCTGGTGCTGGGGATTGGAAAAGGGTGCAGGTGCCTGGAATAGGGAGGTGGCAAGTATCAGCTTGAGAGGAGGTAATGCTGCTTTGCCAAATCCCTAGACTCCCAGCTCAAAAGAGGAAGAGGAGGATTCTCTCGCCAAAAACAGACAAATGCTGGTGATGTTTTGTGTTTTATTATCAATGCTAAACAAAACCTGAGCTAACAATGTTAGGAGTTCTAAGGGGGTTGTAATTTACAAAGATGATGGAGCACCTGTACCCTGGTCCACAACCTTTCCCTCCTATACTCCACTGGTCAAGGCATGACAATCATGAGCTCATGATAATGATGTAATGGTCACTGTTCCATTACTATCCTCCAAATACACACTAATGGGTGCAAACTATATACGTACACTATCGCCATAAAGCTGCTCACATTAATTGCACTATATGGACATTTCAATTTGCGTTTCAAATAAAAATCTTAAAATATATCAGAATAAAAAAAAAAGTATTAAAAAAAAAAAATCACACACCCCCCGCGTGGCCATCATGTTTACACTTGCCCCATAACTAATAAAAATAGGCCCTGCCCCTTCAAAAAAAATTGGGGGGTTGGCGTGGCAGGGCTAGTAGCACTTTGGTGGCTCCCAGCCTGGTCACACATATAGGAGTCAAGGCTACTTGCAATAATAAATTGGGCTGGGAGCTGGGCATGTCCTCCCAGCACCCTAAAAAAAAAATAATTTTGGCAACAGGGTTAGTAGTCCTGGCCCCCCTAAAATTACCGGGGCTGTGAGCAACCCAAAACCCAGCCAATGGTGAAGTTGGAAATGAAGGCAACTGATTGGCCAATCAGATGCAGCTTTCTCTTCAAATGAAATCCTTGTTCTCAGAGCAGGGATTTCATTATGCATCCACTTAGAGAGTGACCTTGCACATAGTTTTTGTTTTGGTTCATTTACTCATGCCGTGTTTTTTTTTTTTAAATTCTTTATTTTCAGATTTTCAGTACTTTACGCAAAGAAAAACATAGAAATTGTGAGTTTTATAAAATATACTAAATTCTAATATATAAAACAAAGAAGAATAATTATTAATTACAAACACAAAAAAATGAATTACAGTTACTCTTAAATAGACTTCTCTATTGTATATTCTAATTTTGAAAGTTCAAAGTTCATGGATGGTACCTGGGAAAGTATATCAATGACAGCTTTTTAAAAAATAGAATAGGTGGACTTTTTTCTTTGGGGGGGGGGGGGGGGGCTTTCCCTGGGCCGGGGGGTGGGGGGAGTAGTATTACTGTATGGAGGCCAGGGCTACTTGATCTATTTAATGGGGGCTGGGAGTCATTTAGGCGGTAATGTTGGGGGGGGGGGGGAGGGGGGCAGGGCTACCAGGGCTGCCCTAACCACCCATCCATGTGTGTGACAGGGGGCTGGGGGCCAGTTTGGCAGCTCCCAGCTCTGTTTTCTCATGGTGCTACTTGCCCTGGTCCCCCATGTATTAATTTATAATTTATGGGGCCTTACTGGGGCAAATTCTTTTTTTTTTTTTTTTTACTTTATTTATTTTATTTCAATTTGTGGGTCGATGGGGGGAATTCGGCTATTTCGATAATAGTCTAATTCGTCCCAAATTTTTTTCAATCATCACTTAAAAGTCTATGGGGATGATAGAAGAATTTATCGGTGGGTTTCGGGCTGCTTTTGGAAGATATCTTTGTGTATTCGGGGGTCATGTCAGAGGATATTGTAAATTAAGAAGCCAACGCTAAATATTAATATGTAAATAAGGTAATAGTAAAAAAAAAATAAAAAAACAACTCAATAAATGACTGTTTAAGATTAGATAAAAAAAATACACATGTACAGGTGGATATAATAAAATATAAATGGTTTAATATATCAAATAAATAGACAATTATTATATTTCAGACCGTAAAATATACATTACAAAAAAATATACACATAATAAATAAATATACAGACAAGCAAAATTAAAAACGCCTCTGAAAACAGATAAAGTCCCTACAGGGATAGTCTATTGGGATTCAGAACTGAACCACAAGCGTAGAGTATCTACTCACTTTTCAAGAACTAGTTGAGAGAACCGCTGCAGAGATGTGCCGAAACAAAAAAGAAGGCTTAGACCTGGCCAGACAGCTTCCAAATACACGAGGGACGCGTTTCAGAGCATATTGTGTAGCTTAAAATTCAGCTTCCTATATGACCCGAATCATTCTGGACTTAAGGCACGAAGTTTGGCACATATTTTTTAAACCCTTATGTTTCTTCACCATCTTCGTGGAAGGAATATGATGTCCACAAGTTCTCCAATCAATGATTTTACACAGAGGAAAATATGGTTTCCCCACACCACTCTATCAACAGGAATTTTTATCCCTAACTGGAGGATGCCATATTTCCCTTTAAAAACCCTTCCACTGTAGTATTAACATAAAGTGGTCACTTGTTTTCTGTTGATTGCAGGTTTCAGGACAGGAACTAGTGATGTTCTAATGATGAACGTCTGAAGATCTGATCAGCTTTCATTAAAATTCTTGATTTCTTCATGGTAACAGTAAGTAGTCAACTTTCTGATCAAACAATTGGCTGCACAGTACCTATAGCATCACCATGGATTTTTGTTAAATAAAGAATTCGGGACTGGGCTCAGAATAGGAAAATGTTAGATAGTGGATGGAGCATGGTTTTAATCTTTTTTTCAAATTTTCAAGCATAAAAAAAACTATGCATATTAAAAAGGTTTTGTTTAACTCAAAGAGTACATGAAGTCTCGGCATTTTAAATAGAAATACTTTAATGAGAGGATAAAAATAAAGCACCTTATTAAGTACTTCTGCCTGTATAGCACTATCAAGAGGTGTTCTCTTGGGTCAGATCTTCATTCATCTAACCCAAGATTCTAAACAACATGACTGCCCTGTGATTGAGTTATGCAACCAAAGAAGGCTCAATATTGTAGTTTATTTGTATTCTTTCATTAAAACATTTATTTATAAATAGCCTCCAGTTGACGCAATCTTTCAATTAACCATACTTCCATTTTTTTGCCGAAAGTAGTCTAGTCATGCTACAACAAATGCATAATAAATAAAAAGATTTTTGTCAGTGTGGACACATAAGCCTGTTTAGAGTGGGCACATGTCAAGAAAGTCCTGTTGAGTAGCAAAGTGTTCCAGGAGCTTGGAGATGGCAGGCGATAAAATGCAGAGTCTAGAAATAATTTATTATTACTTTGGTCTCCCTGGCCAGTTGTTCACTTTTAATTGCCCAGTGCATTATGGGAAGCTTAACTGAAATAGCTGCCAGTAATTAAAATGAATAAGTTGGACGCTAGTACTGACAAAGGAGCCAATAATACTGCGCCCATTGATTCTCTGATAATGCTAGTTATCACTATGGTAATGCTAGTTTTCGCTATGTGAAGATCCAGGCACTATCCCTACAATCAGGTCTATCTCTACAGCCCCCCCCCCCCCCTTCCTGAAATAGTCTACCCTTCATACCCAAACTGTCAAATGTCCTCTCACTGCCTCATTTCAGCTTCTCCAAAGCACCTGGCACTCATTCGTTGACTGAATACCCTCATGCAGCCTTTTCCACCAGAATGTGTATTATATATATACACCCGATATTCCATCATCAAATAATTACATTTATTTACATTCCAGGTAGCAGAGTTCATTTGCAGCACTATTAAAGGGTACACACATATACAGTTGCATGAACTGCAAGCCATCAAGGTAATAAACATAATTTTTAATGTACTTTGAATAACATGGGGTGCTTTGAAAATACCAGCACCTACCTTCTGTCCCGGTTTCCTGTTACTACAAGGTGTGGTGGGCTGTCTTTCAGACTGATGCATGAAAAGTCTCCAGCGGAGTTGCCCAGGGTCGTGACAACTTGACCCGTCTGCAGGCTGTACACATGGATCTGTCAAGAAAATAAAAAGCAGGGTTTTGAGTTGAATCTGCACTGCCATTATAGAAATAGCTCTTACCAGAAAGGTGAGATGGACTTGCATTGGGCACTACCATGCATATTCATTACTTTCCAGCAAGAAGGCTGTCTTGCTAATAAAACATTTCATCTGATTATTACAGTGTCTGCCAATGCCAACACTGTCTATGCCACTTCCTAGTGGGGCAATTCAGTATATCTTTATATGTAACAAAAAAGAAGTTTATGATCCATGAATAATAGATGTTTCATTTAAAAAGCAGCTTGCTAGAAACTGATGTCATATTTGAAAAGGAGCCAGAAAGGCTATGGGGCTAGTTTGAGCCAGATATAACTTATTGGGTCTGCTTACAATCAGAAAATTGACTTCTTGTGCCATCCCAAAGGTGACTGGAGACTGGCAAACCTTCTCATCCCAGGCACTTAGAGGGCTTCAATGCATAGTGCAGCGTTCCCCACGAGGCAAATTACTGAGGCTCTTATTGACCAAACAATAATGTCATAATGCCTAATTAAGTCATTTATCTTAAATCATAAAAAAACACAAGATATAAAGTGAGGCAAAGTTACATTCACTACCTGTAATACAAATGATCCACATAATTCAGTAAAAGGGATAGATAAAGAAGCACTCTGTGTTCAGATAAAATGAAACAATGGTGGCATTGATTTATTTCCTACATTTAATCCACATTATTATTCGTAGGAATATTGTTCCTTTTTCTTTAATCGCCCCCCAAAAATTAAAAAAACTTAGAGATCCCACCCTCTCCACTTACAGCAGACAATTTACATAAGCTGGATATTGAATAAAAATATGTGTTAATTAATATTACAGTATACACAGTATGTATAATTAATACCATAAGACATACATGAAGATAGACGTCAGCTCTTGAACAGCAGTGTTAACAACTGCTTTCACTGAAACAAAACAAGCAAGGAATGAAGACTGTGAAGAAGACTTATTGGGTTACAGAGCAAACCTACATCAATTCACTTGTGGTTACGTGTAAAAGGTTTGAGTGAGAAAAGTGGGATCTGCACAATATTTTATAATGATTCGACCAAAATAGAAAAGGTCCATATTATAAATCCCCACTATTTGTCTCTATCAAATTAACTGTATTAAGTAGTCATAGTGAGAATACAAAGTAGCACTTATAACACCCATTTCTGTTCCTCCTTCGCTCCGCAGACAGGTATAAAATCAGTTTAGACAGCCTGGTAGAAAATGCTTAGAGGCAAATGTAATAAGTATCATGCTTATATTTTAAAACAGCACCATTATTATTAGTCTCTTTTCAGCAGAGATTTGTTAAGTGACTTAACTCAAAAAGTGAATGAATCAGATATGAATTTGTGATCTCAATTGACATGGGCAGATTAGACAAGCGAACAAAAGTAAAACTTGCTGGACAGTGTCCACCTAGATTTTCCTTACTTTTAGAAAAGTGGCCATTTTTTGTAACTATAATAATTTTGTGGAATTATCAAATAAATAACCTGTAGAATATTTGAATAATGAAGTGCTTAAAGACTGGTGTCGAACATTCTAGAAAGAGTTTAAACGAACACACAATACAAAATGTTTGAATGGCTCCATGAATAAAAAATGATGCCCATTTGTGAGAAAGTAGGCACCTACTTATTGCCACCTATTTCATGGTCATGAATGAAAGCTCGCAATTATAGGTCGACTGGAAACTGCAGCCATAGAAAAAAATAGTAAACATTCATCCATGCCTGAGGTAGTAAAGGAAGAAAAAGAAGGGGATTAGGGTGATGAAGAAATATAGTGTATTCTATTTTATACTTTGTTATTTTAATTGAACGTATCTTGGAATTTGGATAGTGTCAGCATGTAAATTAATGTTCTCTGCGCAAATCACAATTACATTACCAAGTAACGCAGGGCCAGAAAGAGTACATGTAGATTATCTATTAACAAGTTATGCATAAATGTAATAATCTTCACAGTTTACACAAGTGCAGGAAGAAATGTGTGGTTCGGGGAACTGTCCAATCAGAAAGCTTTTTTCCTCTTCTGGGCGCACAGAGTAATTATCCTAAGAGGCACAACCTGATTGATTTGCAGGGTGATGTCAGCTGGGAAAGCAGTGCCAAGCACCAGTCCTCTGCACCTAGCACGCTGCAGCCATCTGGATTACTTCATTTCTGTGGCTATGATTTGTTTACACATTAACGATTGCCTTAACCCATTCCACATATAGTCACTCTGGAGGAGGACAGTAGAACAGTTTTTTTTTTTTTTTTTTAAAGAATTCAATACAGATTTGATGCCTTCTTGGAATTGGGGATACAGGAAATACAACAATTACTTAACTCTTAAGGAAATACATGCCAAAATATAATGAAATGGGAATAACAATATTTCTCTGTGATGGCTAGAAAACACAATTCCAGCATCTTTAATTGTATTGTAAAACCATGTTACCTTGTTGCCATTATTAGCAAACCAGCCAAAGCTTTTAACACCAAATGCTGCTTGTGTAGAAGAGACATCTAAACAGGTGACTGGTTGGCCGTAAGTAGAGTGAAGGATTTTCTCCGTCTCCCCTGACTTTAGGAGGTAAACAATTTCATCGGCAGCAGCTATAGCAATAGGACGTCCTTCAGAGTCATGAACCAAGTGAAGAATATCAACCTGTAACACAAAACAAAACATTTCTGTCGAACATGCACATAGTGGTTCCTCTACGGCAAAATCATTCAATCGTTCTGTGAGTGCAAATCTGGGTGCTGGGACAAGTTCTGTGAATACTCCTTAAATTAACATATTCAACAACTGACACTCAAAGGTAAACATCCCAGACGTTGATAAAAAGGTGGCAGGGCAAGTTCTGCGAGTGCAGCTGTGGGTGCTGGGCAAGTTCTGCGAGTGCAGCTGTGGGTGCTGGGCAAGTTCTGCGATTGCAGCTGTGGGTGCTGGGCAAGTTCTGCGAGAGCCCCTGTGGGGCAAGTTCTGCGAGTGCCGCTCTGGGTGCTGGGCAAGTTCTGCGAGTGCAGCTGTGGGTGCTGGGCATGTTCTGCGAGTGCAGCTGTTGGTGCTGGGCAAGTTCTGCGAGTGCAGCTGTGGGTGCTGGGCAAGTTCTGCGAGAGCCCCTGTGGGGCAAGTTCTGCGAGTGCCGCTCTGGGTGCTGGGGCAAGTTCTGTGGGTACAGCTCTGGGTGTTGGAGCAAGTCCTGTGAATACTCCTTAAATTAACATATTCAACAACTGACACTCAAAGGTAAACATCCTAGATGTCGATAAAAAGGTGGCAGGGCAAGTTCTGTGAGTGAAGCTGTGGGTGCTGGGAATGTTCTGCGAGTGCAGCTGTGGGTGCTGGGAATGTTCTGCGAGTGCAGCTGTGGGTGTTGGGCAAGTTCTGCGAGTGCCGCTGTGGGTGCTGGGCAAGTTCTGCGAGTGCCGCTGTGGGTGCTGGGCAAGTTCTGCGAGTGCCGCTGTGGGGCAAGTTCTGCGAGTGCCGCTGTGGGGCAAGTTCTGCGAGTGCCGCTGTGGGGCAAGTTCCTGCAAGTGCCCCTGTGGGGCAAGTTCTGCGAGTGCCGCTCTGGGTGCTGGGGCAAGTTCTGTGGGTACAGCTCTGGGTGTTGGAGCAAGTCCTGTGAATACTCCTTAAATTAACATATTCAACAACTGACACTCAAAGGTAAACATCCTAGATGTCGATAAAAAGGTGGCAGGGCAAGTTCTGTGAGTGAAGCTGTGGGTGCTGGGAATGTTCTGCGAGTGCAGCTGTGGGTGCTGGGAATGTTCTGCGAGTGCAGCTGTGGGTGTTGGGCAAGTTCTGCGAGTGCCGCTGTGGGTGCTGGGCAAGTTCTGCGAGTGCCGCTGTGGGGCAAGTTCTGCGAGTGCCGCTGTGGGGCAAGTTCTGCAAGTGCCCCTGTGGGGCAAGTTCCTGCAAGTGCCCCTGTGGGGCAAGTTCCTGCAAGTGCCCCTGTGGGGCAAGTTCCTGCAAGTGCCCCTGTGGGGCAAGTTCCTGCAAGTGCCCCTGTGGGGCAAGTTCCTGCAAGTGCCCCTGTGGGGCAAGTTCCTGCAAGTGCCCCTGTGGGGCAAGTTCCTGCAAGTGCCGCTCTGGGTGCTGGGGAAAGTTCTGTAGGTGCAGCTGTGGGGGCTGGGGCAAGTTCTGTGGGTACAGCTCTGGGTGTTGGAGCAAGTTCTGTAAGGGCAAATCTTCTCACTAGGTTATTACCAGATATTATTGTAGCTTTAATCACGTCCCTACATAATATAATAATGCACGATGACTGCATGCATGTATGGGTAAATGTGCACATCTGTTGACTGCATTTAAGTATTGTTATATCCGTCTCCTAAGTTGGTATCGAGAGAGACCTTATTTAAATATGGTTTTGATTATAATTATTGTCATGAAGGACAAGTAGATTGGGCTACCGCCTTAGTCCCATGGACAAATATTTTTTCTTTTTTAATTTTCAAACCCCTGCATATCATGGCAATATCATCAGTAACGGATAAACATGGCATATCATGGCAAAATCATCAGTAACGGATAAACATGGCATATCATGGCAAAATCAGGAGTAACGTTAAGACTTGGCATTTCATGGAAAAATCTACAGTAATGTATAAACTTGGTATAACATGGAAAATGCATTTCTTGTTTTTATTTCCTTTTATTTGCCAATCTGCCCCCAAACTTGCCATTCTTCATCCCCAGACTTGTCACCTCTGCCACCATAGCCCCACAAGCATCCTCTCTGCCACCCTAACCCCGAAACAGCCTCTCTCTCCCCAACTAACCCAAGCCATCTGTCCCTCCAGACACCTGTGTCTTTCTTTTCCATGAAGACAAATCCAGCATGCAGGAAATGGCTGTGATGTCACTTCCTACATTCTGGATCTGACAGCGTGCAGGGAGAGTGCGAGAGATCATCCAATCCCTCCACTACACTGTATTTAAAGGGGCAGTCGCCGGGGTCACCCAGGGTGCCCAACAAGTCGTGGCGGTCACAGTTGCAATCGTTTTGTAGCCATTAATCTTACACCCCAGGGCTGGGCCTATTTTCAGGTAGGGGCCTGGAGCTGCAGCTCTATCAGCCCCTACATTAATCTGCCCCAGTCTTATCTATTGGGGAGCCTTATGTAATGTTAAAGTGTAACGGTCATGTAAAAATTACAAGATCTCACTTATATACAGGGTGAAAAAATTGTGCAAATCAAATATTTTTTTAGTAAGGCATATATTTTCATGCCTTGCTGCTATGTCTTCACACATAACCGCTATTCTGAAGTATTACTTTACTGAGAGGGTAGTGGATGTATGGAATAGCCTTCCAGCGGAAGTGGTAGAGGTAAACACAGTCAAGGATTTTAAGCATGCGTGGGATAGGCACAAAGCTATCCTAGATATAAGATAGGGAACTGGGGAATAATAAAAATATTTAGAAAATTGGGCAGACTAGATGGACCGAATGGTTCTTATCTGCCGACACATTCTATGTTTCTATAACAATTAAAAAACAACAAAGAAGGTGGAACATACATATATGTGCACATTTACCTGTGCCCATAATATAACATTACACAGTGTTAAGTATGTCATTCTCATGATAAGCACTATGGGATTTTGATGTCACAGTTTGGGGGCAGCCCTCCAACTCCTCGTGCACAGGATCGATCCTGGCTTCAGATGTCAGGACCTGAAGGCATTGGAGGACACTGACAAGGGCTTCCCCGCAATGTTGGAAGGTATGATAATAGACACCCAAATATAATTACAGGTTATAAGTATTTTTTCTAGTAAATATCCTATAATTATATTCGGGTGTCTATTATTGTTTGGGGTTTCTTTTTCTTCTGTTCACTTTAAATCAGTTTAGAATATGGTTAAGGCTGTAGGAACATGAGTATTTTCCCACTCACCAGACATTTAAAATGAAAACAAAACTCAGGGTTAATTCTCAGATGTGTAGCAAGGAGACACATTGGGAATAATTAAACAAATCTCTTCTTGGACATTGGCATAAAAATAACATATTATGCATAGCGGCAAAGCACTAGAAGGCTAAGAAGGCATTCTCTGGAATCTAGACATTGAACAAAATTAGGAAAGGTGGGTTTTAAGGACTACCACTGAAACAACCTTTTAACATGGAATCTTGCTCACTCCCATTATTTTCAATTAGGAAATACTGGAAATTTACAATTAAGAGTGCACAGCTGTACCTTCAAAATTTTAAACCTAGACTAGGAGGTGGAGCATACATATTTGACCGCATACTCAATTATACAAAACTGTGTATAACAGAGTGTGCAAAAATAAATTAAGGCATGCCTAATGCAGAATGCTCCATTAACAATTTTTTGTTGTTGTTGGAACAATATAATATTAAGTATGCTACACTTCGCTGAAAAAAAAGCAAACAGTAAAAGAAATATATGAATTGTATTGTTATATATATATATTTTCTTTTTCAATATGTATTTTTAACACAGCTTATTGGCTACAGCTATATGGTAATATAAAACAGCTTAATGTGGTACCTAAATTAATATATGGACAGAAATGCCTTTGGCTTGCTAGCAGTAATGGGAGCTCACCAGCTTCTGGGTCTGGAAGTTGCAGGTACTCTGCCAATACCCTCGCTCATCAGGACATTCCACTTTGATTTGGAAACTGGATGCGGTTGCTATAGCAGCCTTTTCTGGGCAGAGGGCTAGAGCCTGGATTTTTTGGTTGTGCTGATAATGATGGATAGGTTCCCGACCAATCAAGAGGCTCCAGACATCAACAGTGCCTGAGTAGTAAAAACACAGTCTGCTTATAAGGACATTCTCTAGACAACAGTGACATCAATAAAAGTTAGTAATGCACATACCAGCAATTTTTGTATGCACATAAGATACTTAAACATGCCAAGAGGCATAACCATTATAATGGTTATATATTATTTATATGCACACATACATAAACACACAAAAACACAAACATATATTCTAAATCTGTTTATTTCGCCAATGCTTAACCACCTGTTAGGGTGTGCACAAATTGATTTTTTTAGCACTTAACAAACAATTTATATTATAAAGTGGCTTCACAATTAGCATTCTCTATGTGCAGCTGCCCCCTTAAAAAAATATTCCAAAATCTACGAAGAATGAAATCCCAAGAACGCTCTATAACATGTCAGCTTAATTAATGGAGAGGTTTAAATAGGACCTTGATCTTTTCTGAAACCAGTTAGACAATTATTTACCTTTTAAGTAATTAATGCAATTACCATTTTGCAAAGAAGTTATCCGGGACAAAGTTCTGCTGAAAGCGTCAAAGCTCCTTAGGGACACTTTATAGTAGGGGCTCATCTTTAGACGAAGAACTAATTGCATCTTTGGCTGCGTGCGCTTTATACAAGGCAGCTAATTGTTTAGGCAAATAGCAGATTAATTTAAATATGCATTGCTAATAATAAAAGCAAATGGCCTCCATTACATTTGTCGCTCCCAGGCCGATCGGTATAAATCTTCAGCCCAAGATCCATTAGGATGACGGGGGAGGTGTGGATGGGCCGCATTACTTCACAGCAGTAGCACTTTCTAGACATCAAACAGCACTTTTTGAAAGCGAGCATAAATCAGCTTAAACTCATTAGGTACCATTTGCACAGCTTACTGTTTCATTATTGCTCTCCTTGGGGAGAAGCAGCTGGCATCTCTACCCAATCCATAAAGATTATTATTATTATTTATTTTTTTATATAATGAACTTTAACAAGGGTGAAAGGTTTGTGACAGTTATTTATGGAATTCTTTTGTTGGAGAGAAACAAAATTGTCTGAAAAAACATTTTAAATAGTTTCTTTCCATTTGCCTATTTGTTGAAATGGAAATATTCAAAATAAAAGTAATAATGGTTGTTTTGGAAATGCCCTTACACATTACAAAAGAAAAATACCATTCATATTCATGATTTATTTCATTTATGCAGTGTACAATTCTACAGATTCTACAATTGATACACCCTTCATGATGACTATTTGAACTGTTCTGTTAATTGAAGTTGGTAGCAATTGTTTTGCAATTATAATCCTTAGATGGTCCTAGTTTTAAAGTATATTTATGCTACATTTATGGGGTTTTTTTTAAAAAAAAACATCCTAACGCGGATAAACATTACTAAACTGAGAAAGTGTAATACATTAAATACTAACAAGGAATCTTTAATAAGCAGAACACTGAAGTCCATTAAGATATTACACAAACAGATGCAGCCACCAAAGATTTTTGAACACTCCCGCAAAGTGTGTTTTGAAAAGCTCAGAAAACTAGTTTCGGTCACCTTCTCTCCCCCACTATATTAAGCCTTCCATCTTAAAAGTCAAACAACAGTAAAGTAGTACAAATAGAGCATAGGGCTCTGCTGTTTCATAAAATAGGGACTATTCACTAATGGTGAAAAGGAACATTTCATCTCACTAATTTATCAATACAGTGTGCATGGACAACCCTTGTGAGTTTCCCCCGCTAAGCGGACACACCAGGTTTGTCCCTGCACAATGTATAGCTAAACTGGTGAGATGAAATGTTCATCCTATCTCAACTCATCTGCATCACACCTTTTAGTGAATAGCCCGCAATATGTTAATATCCATAGTTGAAAAGTAAAACAGATTGGAAAAAATTGATGTTATGGGCCTCTGGTTGTGCTTTAGTTCCTCATCAATATATGAAGAGTCTGACAAAAAAAAGTTTTGAAAGGGACAATGGCTCTCTCTCATATCTAATCTGCGAAGCATGAGGTGCGATGTAAGAAAGCTACAGGCTGCTTTAGTTCCCCCCCTGAAGTGGCCAAGAGCCAAGCGGCACCAAGCCTGGCAACAGATGGGGTCTTGGCATCACCCCACTGGTCCCTGCATTAGCAGCATCTGCTCATTACCTGGCACGATGGACGTTTCTGCCTTCCCCCTCCTCTTTCCTGCCCACCCCATGAGTTCCAATCAAAGCAACTAGGAACTACATTTGAATGCTATTATTCTGGGCTAAATAAAAGCACATTCACAAAATAAATAAATAGGTAATACACCAACTGGCAAGAGAAGAAGGACTCAGGGCACAAGATTGTGCTTCAGATAGAAGGTCGGAACTGCTATTCATGCAAAGGAGAACAAATAATGTAACAAATGGAACCATGAAAAGCTATTGTGAGTAGACCCATATTAAGGTAAAAGACTTAACAATAAATACAGTAGTTCTACTTAGAAATGTCTCCAACGTACTGCTGAATGCTATTTAACAAAAAAAATCTACAAGTGACTTAGTCAAAATGCACATACATCCAGAAAACCAAAATCTCAGAATAGAGTGATATCACCGATTGATGAAAACAATTAAAAAGTAGGAGCTGCAAGAGCTCATACCGTCCTGGGAGCAGTAGTGGGTAACGACTGGACCTCCCTAGGCGATGCCAATCAAATGAAAATGCAGCCATTTATGCTGAATGAGGGAGTGGTCAATAAGCGTAACAACTAAGAACCTGTAGGCATGCTGATTCAGCATAATGTGGGCGGGGACATCCATATGGAGTTTTATGTAGTCCAAACTTAATACACCAGCAACAATTGTAGGTCCTCAATGAAGTGGGTGGAAATTCCTTCAGACCAAAGCCTGATCCAATAGAGGCCCTTTGACAAATTAAACAATAACTGGAAGAGAGAGAGAGAGAGAGAGAGAGAGAGAGAGAGAAGAGAGAGAGAGAGAGAGAGAGAGAGAGAGAGAGAGAGAGAGAGAGAAAGAGAGAGAGAGAGAAAGAGAAAGAGAAAGAGAAAGAGAAAGAGAAAGAGAAAGAGAAAGAGAGAGAGAGAGAGAGAGAGAGAGAGAGAGAGAGAGAGAGAGAGAGAGAGAGAGAGAGAGAGAGAGAGAGAGAGAGAGAGAGAGAGAGAGAGAGAGAGAGAGAGAGAGACTAAAATACATGAGAAATAATAAAGGCAAAAAACAATTAAAAATACAGAGTGACATGGTGACAGAGGAGAAGAGGGATGCCCCCTTTCAGTTCTCTTTCTCAGAATTCTCAGGAACAACCAATAAGAATTTTAATTGGATGCTTCCCTAGTGATGTCATCAGACAATGTGTTGCACTATTAGAGATCCTAGTGTCTACAAGAGCATTATACGTTAGTTTCCTGTCACTTCATAATGTCAGTCATTTCGTCAAAACATTCCATCTCTCTCTCTCATACAAATATCAGCTAGCTGAGGATGAGAGGCATGCCATCTCTCGTATACAAATAACAGCTGGTTGAGGATAATAGGCATCCCATCTCTCTCATATAATTACCAGCTTGCTGAGGAGAATAGGCATGCCATCTCTCTCATATAAATTCCAGCAGGCTGAGGATGATAGGCATTCCCCCTCTATTAAATACCAGCTGACTGAGGATCATAGGCATTCCATCTCGCATATAAATACCAGCTATCTGAGGATGATAGGCATTGCATCTCTGGGTATAACATATGAATTTGCCCTTAAAAAATATACCCCCATCCTTGGCTATGAAGGGGTTACCTTTGTCTGCCGGTCCATATTTGAGTACTGTCCTTAGCTGGCAGTCATTTTCAGGTAATCAGTGCTGGAGGGGGGGGGGGGGGGGGGATCAGTGCTGCTGATCAAATATACAGGAAGTAGCTCAGAGAACATCCTGCAGGTTACTACATTCCACAGTAGACTAAATGAAAACAAAGCAGTCAATGCTGCTGCATCTGTAGTATACATGCTGAGTAAAGGCTGGTGGTGGGCTTGAGTAAAAATGTGATTTAGGCAAAATGCCTGAATCAAATCACAGGGAGAGTGTACTAGCAGGTCTGTTTGCACTCAACTTCATTGAACCAAATAAAAAAAACTGTTATTTTGGCAGTGTTAAGACATTAAAATGAGTATGATTTAATATTCAGTCACTTCTTAGAAAACATTGGCTACTTTGTTTACATGGCACCAAAAAACCTCACTGAAAAAAACTCAAAAGAACCAAATGGTTTCTTAATAGGTGCTGTGCTTGTAATGCATGGCAGCCAACATGCCATTTATGAAGAAACAGTATTTCTCTTTGGATTATTATTTCTAGAAGACAGCACTGTTCTATTAAATAATAATTAAATTTTTACTTAAATAGACTGTCCATTCCAATGCCACAACATCTGACATAAAGCACCAATACAAAAATATTGCAGTAGTAAATATTAATAAAGTACCGTGCTATGTAACGGTATATCTGGTTTGCAGTTCTGTCAAGTTTATGGATCTTTTATTTATATGAAACAAGTAGGGTTAAAATGATACCATTTATTAGCTAACAAAGTTTGTTTGCAAGCTTTCAAGACCAAGTTGCTAGGTCCCTTCCTCAGGCACAAATGAGGCTAAAACCAAATTCCTCTCAATGAAATTTGCAATTTGAGAGATCAAGGGGAGAGCCATGGTATGACGCGGAGCAGAAGATTATAGGGAACCAAATAGAATTAAGTTCTACCCCCTGGCTTTCTGAAAATAAGTTGGAGAGACTAGCTAATTCACATAGGAACACGGTATTAGAACAAATCTGGAACTGCTGGATTAAATTTTAAAAAAATCTGGGCATCAGCAATAAAATACTTCCATGTCTCCTTATGTCAGTTTTAGAAGCGGAAGTAGAGGATTTAGGTCTTAAAAAATGGAGAGAAAGGGGAATACGCAATCTAAAAGATATACTGGATATACTGCTAGAACTTTAAAGGGACATTCTAAGCACCATAGTATCTTTGGTACAAGATGAACTATACGCAGGGGCGTACCTAGAGCATTTGCTACCCAGGGCTTTCCCCGTATTTGGCACACACACATACATACCCCGCCCCCCACCTACCTCCTATCGGTAAAATGTCATGAAGCGGTGATACCAAGTCAATGAAGTGCAACAACCTGGGTGCTACAGATTCAATGCAATATGCAGCACTCGGGATTGGAGCTCCCCACCTAATCCATCATTAACCCCTTGGCGACACAGGACGTGCTAGGTCCGTCCTGCGCGCCGAGGCGTTAGTGACTAGTCCGTCCTGTGTCAAAACGAGCGCTGAAAGTGGAGGTTTTCCGCTTTCAGTGCTCAAGCGGTATTGTAACGATGCTTCCATGTGGATACTGAAAAAAAAATGCCCATCGGCATTTCGATCGCTCCGGAGAGGCACAGTGCCTTTAAAACGCAGGCATTTAAAAACGAGCATAGGAAGCTTTTTTTTGCCCTGCCATTTTTGTTTAGCTGGGCTGTGAGCCAGCTCATGCGGAATAGGTACATTAACTTTTCTTTAAAAACTGTAAGAGTGGCTTCCTCTCGCTTGATCCAATATTGGAGTATCGTTTTGTTTGTTACTGCTAAGATGATGCGAATAAATTTGGTTCGTGGGATGGGTGAATGTGAGGAGCCAAAGAGGGCGAGCTCTGGTGTGAGAGTGAATCTGATCCCAAATGCGGCCTTAACATAAGCATGAACAATATTTCAGAAGCGGCAGATTCAGCGTAATCTTAATAACAGGAAGAAAAAAAAACACACCGTACGGATTTTGCAAGCAAGGACACACCGTAAGATGGCACAGCAGTCTGATGAACATATTTACAGTTCAACATTCAAAGGAGAGCCTTTCTTATGAGCAGCAATTCTACAGAGGCAGTGATGATAATAAGGAGTGGATTTTATGGTGATCATTACTATTTGTTTTTTTGTAGTTACTTTTTATATGTATTGTAATACGTCATACTATTTGCTCTTAATGCTGCTTCTCCCCTTTAGCACACCTTCCTAATTTTTTAACCCTTGCAGACTTGACATTTTAATTGGGGAAGCTTCCATAAATATAATAATTGCTTTACATGATGTATTCTTAATGCAGTAGTATTTGCAAAAGAAAATGTTTTACAAATAACTCTTAAACATTTTTTAACCTGTGCTTAGGTCATGTAAGAATGCAGTTTGAGGAGGACATAGTAGTAATAGAACAACACAATGCTAAACAGTAATCAGATTTAGATTGTAGTATGCTACTTTGCAAAAGGGCATTATCTGGTTCATAACAAAAACAGTTACCTTTTTTCTGGTAAGGTAATTTATGGTTAACTTCATAAGAAGCTTTTCAGTGGCCCAGACATTTTCCATGTCAGTTCTTTTGAAATGTCTATTAGGTCTGTTTATACACACTTACCTTCTCCTAGCTGATAAGGGAAGAAAACTAAAGTAACCTGCTTGTTTGACAGACAGACTACCCAGACTCACTGCTCCTGAATCAGGCTGGCCTGGGACTGTCATGTGTCTGCATGCACTGCGATGACTCACTCTGTTCCCGCTCACCCTGGTGCAGTAGGTGATGGTGCGCAGATGCAGTGTGTGCTGCTCAGCACTTCTAGTTGGCCTTTCTTTTTTCAAGTCAATGGGCTGCCTGGTGTTTTTTTTTCCTCGATGGTCACACAGTGCTCAGCTCTTCAGGCCATTTTTTCCCCTCTTTTCTTCCCAGAGGGTCACTGACTGCATCAAGCCTGAATGCCACCCATTTTTTCCCCCTTTCTATCATTTTGGAGGGCTTCAATTGGAGACCCCTTGCAGGCTGAGACCCCTGGGCTGCAGCCCCTATAGGCCATGTCTTAATCCAGCTATACACATATATACAGATATACCTATATAACATACATACACACACACACTTTCTTAACCCCTTCACAAACTAATGAGTTAACTCGTCATAAGCGCCACAGTGTTCACGACCGTATTATGAGTTAACTCGACATGCATGGAGTCCAGGACTCTGGCTCGCACCCAAGGCAATGTTCCTGGCCATGTGATTGCGGGGATCAATGAATCACCACGATGCAAACTAGATGGAAAAATCTATGTTATGGTACATACTAATTCTGAAGCACAGAGAGTGACAGGCAAGTGCAAGGGGGAAATAAAACATTGCCCGTGTAAAAAGATCTAAAATAAAATTAAACTATACCATCCCTTGCTTACCAGACTTTGCTACTGTGATCAGTTTCCTTCCTAGCTTATGGCACTCATTTTGTTTTTCCTCATAACTGTTGTTTTTTGTTTGCAATTTTACAGTTTCATTTTAGCTATATATATTATGTTATTATAATATATTAATTTAATTACTGTGCTGTGGTCCTGATTGCTCTGATCAGTACATTGTACTGGTCTTTTTTTCGGGGCGGGGGTGGGGGGGGGGGGGGGTTGAGTGGGTCTGGGAACCTATATATATATATATATTTTTTTTTTTTTTTTTTTATTAGTTAGTTAGTTAGTTAGTTAGTTAGTTAGTTAGTTAGTTAGTTAGTTAGGATAAGTGGGTCAATATTAGTGTACTAGTTTTAGAAAAATATTGTTAATAGTTTTTTTTTTCTCTTTCAAAATTTCCCTAATTTTCTATGTATTTTGGAATACTAAATTGTAGAAATTTTGTTTAAACAACCACATATCAAAATGGAAAAATTGTCTCTGGTCATTGGACCAGGAAAATCCCTGGTACTTAAAGGGTTAAATGCTGTATATACCTTTAAAATTGGTGGGACTTCTATTGACCTCTCTTCCTAAAAATATTTCTAATTCTGTTATTTTGGAAACTCTGTTGTGAATTCATCACTATAAAAAATGTAAATAACCCCATATTAATTCAGTGATTTATAGTGGTTCAATGTATTATGTATATAGAATACATCTCACGTACGTCTATTTACCAAGGGCTCATGTAGGGGCATCTAGGCATGCTTTTACTGTAATCATACAGCATTATCATCATTGTCATAATCTTATTACTCAGCATCCTACTGTATCAATTCATCCTGACCACATACTTCTTAAAATGATAACAACTGACTAGCTAAGTAGAGGATTTCATTAAATCCTTATTAACATATTTGGATAGACCCCTATCGTATTTGGGAGGGTTTCCAAAATACAACAATCAATTTTTATTTAGTGCTTTTCACTTCTTTCTTCCATTTGCATTTTATTTATGATACATATGCAGCTACGGACCAGTTGGGCAAATCTCTAATAGAGGGATATGTTTGTGTGCATAATAATATCTTGTATAAGGAATGAAGTAGCCCACGTTTAAAATATGTTGTAGTTACAAGCTACTATGGCCTTAATGCATCTTTCAAATATTAAAGCATATTCATTTTCTTTCAAAGTACCGTATTTGCTCGATTATAAGACGACCCTGATTATAAGACGACCCCCCAAACTTTGGATATTCCTTTAGGAAAAAAACTAAAAGCCTGAATATAACCCTATAGGAAAAAAGTTAAACTTGTATATATTCACATGTAAATTGCTTTTTTAATAAAAAAATTATGATATCAAAAAATGTATTTCTAGTTTTTATTTCTTTTTATGTGCCAATGCTGCCTTTCTCTTTCCCTTGCCCCCATTTTTCTCTCTCTCCCCCCTCCCCTTGCCTGTCTCTTAACCCCCTCACTCCCCTTGTCTCTGTCTCTTAACCCCTTCCCTTGTCTCTGTCTCTTAACCCCTTCCCTCCCCTTGTCTGTCTCTTAACCCCTTCCCTCCCCTTGTCTGTCTCTTAACCCCTTCCCTCCCCTTGTCTCTGTCTCTTAACCCCCTCCCTCCCCTTGACTCTGTCTCTGCCCCCCTCCCGCCCCCCTCCCTCCCCCCTGTCTCTCTGTCCCCCTTGTCTCTCTGTCCCCCTCCCTCCCCCTGTCTCTCTGCCCCCCCTCCCTCCCTTCCCCTTACCTTGATCCCTGGTGGCTAGTGGGGGCAGCCGGGGGATGTCTGCACGATACTTGCAGACATCCTCCATGCTGCCCGACACGGCAGTCTATTATGACGGACAGCTGTCCGTCATAATAGTCTGCCGTGTCGGGCAGCATGGAGGATATCTGCACGTATCGTGCAGACATCCCCCAGCTGCCCGATTCTCCCTGGTGCCTAGTGGGGCAGCAGAGGAGGTCTGCGCGATGAGCGCAGACCTCCCCTGCTGCCGCCCGGCACGCTCGCCGGGACTTCTGTGACGAAAGCGGAAGTATCCGGCTACTTCACAGAAGCCCCGGCGGTCGTGCCGGGTGGAAGCAGGGGAGTCTGCGCTCGTTGCGCAGACTTCCCCTGCTGCTAGAGAGGGGGATCCAGGTCCCCTGCAGCTCTGCTGGGGACCTGGATCCATGTCTTATAATCTGACCTCAATTTGAGGTCAGATTATAAGAGACCTCGAATATAAGACGAGGGGGATTTTTCAGAGCATTTGCTCTGAAAAAAACCTTGTCTTATAATCGAGCAAATACGGTACTTTAAAATGCACATTTTACTTTGTTTACAATTAGGGTTGCCACCTTTTCTTCAGAAAAACACTGGCCTTGTTTTTGTGTCAATAGACTTAACCTTGGCCTGAAGCCAATTTTTAACCGGCCAGGTGGCAACCCTACTTACAATTTTAAATACTTACAGCTAGATGAAATTGTGAAATTACAGCAGTTTGCAAGAACCACACTAGCTGAGTAAAAGTAAATTTCCTTTTTTGTTTTGTTTTGCGGAAAGAACCAATAAGAAGAATGCAATTTAAATGACTGGAATTTCCAGTCTCTCGATTGATGTCATCAGACAATGTGTTGCACTTTTAAGAGATGTGTGTAGAGCAAGTTTACTTAGATTCCACACAATGTATTGTATTCCAACAGCACAGGAAATGACTAAATGAAACAAAAGATTATATCCTCAGTGCCTATATAATCAGTGAACCTGTAGTATACACACAAAGTAATTACTGGGGGAGAGCTTGAGTTGAATACTAAAAATGTGACATATATTAAATAATATATGGAAATAATTAAATAACACTGGAAAAAATCACATGCATTATACAAGCAGTAGTCTTGCACCAAAGTGAGTTTGGAGACTAGTGTGTCCCTTTAAGTGAGAAGTATTTCAGAAACAGGGGGCTGCACTTTGTCTACCCAAAATCTGAAGATAAAGAAGGTAAAATCGCAAAAGGTAAAAGCAGTCCTATCATGTTTGCTTGTTCATAAGGCAAGATAGCTTAGAAATGGATACCAGTTATACATTTTATATGCCAAGTACTATAAGTGATCCTTCTTTTGGATTAATTGGATATGCAGAGACCTGAGCCCTATCTGTAATAGGATTTAATTAAAATATTCAGTCAGTTTCGCATGACAACAAAGAGGATTTGAAATTGATAACTCACCGTCCTCATAGGCTGCAACAGCCAAGGAGCTGTTAATGCGAACAAAGGACACTCGAGGGTTGGATCCAAGATCGTTCACATCTTTGGAAGACTTCAGACAAGAAGCAGCATGGTCTGCGACACGAGTATCCCACAGTCGAACATCTCCTGATGTGTATCTGGAAAATGTATTGGTAATTAATAGTCACAATTAGATGGATTATCATTCCAGACAACATTATCTTTTCAATACATTTCATAAAGTTTCATTTTTGAACATGATGCAAACTAAACGTGGAGCTGGTGGGATAATATGATCTGTGCAGTATAAATAAGGGTGAATGAATATCGTCATGTAGTTTGTTTACAAATTGTGGCAGATATTTACAGCAATTATTTTGATGGCTTTACTCACTAAACTGTAAGTTTACAAACGTAATTGACAAACTCATCTGTACGATGAAAGTATTTAAAAAAAAAAAAATTTTTTAAAAACTTTTGTAACTTGCTTGTTAATTGACCAAAATGTAAGGTTTAATCAATAAAACCCAACAGCTAAAATGTGTTTAAACTGCAATTTTATAATTTCTTTGGGACAACTTGACAATTGTGAATATGTACTCATAGAAAATGTGTTGTATGCCACCTTGTGGCACTATATGTAAATTAAATGTTAACCAGGAATGATCTCAGCAGCACATTTAAAAACAGAGTATAGGCAGTATAGTATATAGCTTTTAATCTGTTAAGCAGTTTGGTTTTTAAATTAAAATTGAAACACATCCCTGCCACCTTTCATTTTATCTGGGAACTCTGCATCATCAGGCAGTTCTGACATTTCCTTTACCTTCCCATGCATGACATTTGATTGGCTGTTGGCCATATATCAGGGCTCGACAAACCCCAGGCGCCAGGTCGCCATGGCGACCAGGAAATGAGACCTGGCGCCTGGGTGATGTCAGCCTCATGGTCCCCTTGCCGCTGCCATCCCATTTTTCCGCAGCGCGAGGGGGTAACGTCTGTGCTGATGGCCGATGGCACAGACTGCAAGCTCCGCCCCCTCGCGCAACGCGTGTCCGAGTGCCGGGTGTCGTCACGTGACATCCTGGCACTCAGCACGCCGACCAACGGAGATCAGCAGCAGCATGAATGTCCCCCTCCCCTGCAGTGAGGTAAAGCAGCTGGGAGGGGGACACATCAAGAAGAAACCCCCAAGAAAAGACTGTGTGAGGTGGGTGTGTGTATGTATTGTAAAGTAGGTGTGTGTGAGGTGTTTGTATATATGGGTATATGTAAAGTAGGTGTGTGTGAGGTGTTTGTATATATGTGTATATGTAAAGTAGGTGTGTGTGAGGTGTTTGTATATATGTGTATATGTAAAGCAGGTGTGTGTGTGAGGTGTTTGTATATATGGGTATATGTAAAGTAGGTGTGTGTGTGAGGTGTTTGTATATATGTGTATATGTAAAGTAGGTGTGTGTGAGGTGTTTGGATATTTGTGCATATGTAAAGTAGGTGTGTGTGAGGCGTTTGTATATATGTGTATATTTAAAGTAGGTGTGTGTGAGGTGTTTGGATATATGTGTATATGTAAAGTAGGTGTGTGTGAGGTGTTTGGATATATGTGTATATGTAAAGTAGGTGTGTGTGAGGTGTTTGGATATATGTGTATATGTAAAGTAGGTGTGTGTGAGGCGTTTGGATATATGTGTATATGTAAAGTAGGTGTGTGTGAGGTGTTTGTATATATGGGTATATGTAAAGTAGGTGTGTGTGAGGTGTTTGTATATATGTGTATATGTACAGTAGGTGTATGTGAGGTGTTTGTATATATGGGTATATGTAAAGTAGGTGTGTTTGTATATATGTGAAGTAGGCGTGTGTGTTTATGAATTGTGTTTATGTTTGCGTGATTGTCTGGCTCCTAAAAAAAAATTCTGGCTCCTAAAATCAAATTAAATTTGTCAAGCCCTGCCATATATTATATATATATATATATATATAAATATATATATATATATATAGTTAAATTGTCAACAGATTCTGATATAGAAACTTGAGGTGTAAAATAAATAATGCAATTCCAAGATCCCCACTGCATGTCTTCATTTGTACTGCAGGTTTGTTGATATGACAATAATATCAATCTGCTAAGAAGATTTACAAGGGTGAAAGAGAACAAAGTGGACTACTTATTCTACATGACAATACTGTGCATTCCATTTTGCCTTGTGGATACAAAAGATGAAGTGATAAATTGGAGATAAAAAAATACATTTGATTTAAATTCTCCTACAACAATGTAACTTTATTAAAGATTTACTTAATGCATGTTGGTCTAAACACAAAGGAGAGCAGTATGGCCTATTTTAACGTGCCCATAAGTGCAGTTAAAAGACAAGTCCGTGCAGTGTCTGATTTGACTTTTCAAAACTTGGTAAAGTTTGTGTATTTACTGATCATTGTTATGATATACCAAGTTTATGTATTACTGTTCATTGGTATGATATCCTAAGTTTATGTATTTACTGTTCATTGGCATCATACATAAAGTTGATGCATTTACTGCTCATTACCATGGTATACAAAGCTGATGCATTTAGAACGGTTGACAAATGTTATTTATGTTTAAATGTTGTTTAACTTTTTCAGGGTGTTTGTGTTCAGTTGCAATTTCCCTCTTTCTCATTTAATGTACTCACACATATTATATACTGATTATATTGCCATAAATAGGGCTTTCTTAAGATACCATTGTTTTCATCATACAATTTACTATGAAAAAAAATGCAAACCCTCCTCCGCACTTTTTTTCTTTTATGCAATTACAACTGGTAAAAAATACCCTGTTTATATAGTTTCTAATATTTGTCCTGAGTTTACAAGTACCAATGACAGGTAGACTTGCTGTCAGACAGGTCAGCACAGCTTTAAATAGTTGCACTACCGCCCACCAACTGAGGAAGAATTCGAAACGCGTCCTGTGGGGTGTAGCTGTTTTTTTAGTGCAAACAGTACCAAATTGTTCAATTACCTGGCCAGATGAACAACCCAGTGGGTAAGGGATCTCTATATATTTTGTGTATGTTTTTTAACATTGCATATTTGTGGTTTTTATGCTTTTATGTATACTAATTATGTATTTTTAAAATGTATGTATATCCATGTGACCACCTATCCATACATATTTAGTGGCTTTGGATGTTTGTTTTCTTTGCTATATATTATATATGTACATTTGTTTTTCTTAAAAAAAAATTATATTTTTATATTTATCTGTCTCTGGAGTTTATTTTACTGTTCTGTAATTTTTATATATAGCGCTGTCTCACTTTATTATCAATTGTTCCCCTTTTTTGCAGTGGTATCTTCCATTGCATCTTATATTAAGACTAGCTGCTTGCACTTTATTCTATTAGATTCATTTGTTACGCTACATGTTCTGAGATACTCATCTTCACACTGTCAGTCCGTGCCTCTCCTGCCAACAGTGTGTATATGTATGTATGTGTGTATATATATATATATATATATATATATATGCACTATCTAATGGATTAGTATTATTTGTTTATTATATATCTTTGGAGTGAGAGTTTTCCTTTTTCACACAATTATCACTATACACTAGCGCTGTGCCTATATATACTCCAGTGCCAAGCTAATTGAATTTGGCGAAATTCAGCTTGCTCATAGTGTGAAATCCAGCTTGCTCATAGACAGTACCCCGCCGGGTTAGGATATGGATCACACTGCTCCCGCATGGGGAGCATTCGGATCATTTCCCCAGCAACATCCCGCATGCCACACCAGACTTAAGCTTCCGTCCGTCCCTGTCAAGCAATAAGAAGGAACTGAGGATCAGGGGAACTCGTGAGCATTTATAGGTAAATTGGGAGGTGTTAACATTTTTATTTAGTTTTTACAGACTACTTGCCCAAAGAAAGATACCACCTAATTGTACTACCACTATACTATGGGAAACTAGCATCTGAGTCTGACAAACTACAGTCAGTTATACTAGGTGAGTGAGATGCATATTGGTTATTTGTTTATGTTGACTTATGTGTAACACTGCACTAGACTTGCTCCCAAGAACATATTTGAAAACAAGAAAAATCTCAATGTATTATTTCTTCTAAAACACTATATAAATAATAAGTCCTGTATGATGAACTATAGCTGTCTAACTATATTCTGACTGCACCTATACTGTACTACTGGGTGTATCTGGCTACTTATGAACTAACAGAAGCCATATTGCAACACCATAATTTGATAGTTAAACATATATAGAAATGATCTTTACCGGGTGCTGTTGATGGCCTACATCTTTAATAATATACTAACATATTACCATCAGTTTCTGGCTAACTATATACTGATACATACTTTATTGTAACATTGACAGTGGCTGGCTCACTATTTTTTAATAGGAGCTATCTTGTTTTCTGAATGTAGTTCATATACAAACATATCCATTTGTAGCTGGAACTGTTATTTACCTAGTATATTCCTTCAGACTTACAAATTTGTTTTTCATTACAATAAATTATTTTTACAAAACTATTTTACATGATTTTTTTTATACTGGTCTAGATTTGCTTATACATTTTCATGGCAGCACAGTTACAAGAAACTGGGCATTGGCGTGTGCTTTTTATTTACAGACGAGATTGATGACAATGTTCCCACTGACAAAACATATTGCAACACATCCTTGACTGCCATGTCAGTTTCAGAAGATGCCATACAAAGCTAACTACAATATTCTATTACAGCTAAAAAAAATTGCCAAAGTGTTACTTTGTGAAGAAAACAGAAATTTTTTTATATATTTCCAGCAATATTTTTTTAGCACGCCTCATTAAGAGACAATGAGATAGTCCTGTTGTGTGTTTCTACAAACTGACCAGCTGAGAGCTGTGTGACAGCTGAGCAGTGTGGTTGCGTAATCTGTCTAATGCATTTTCTGGAACAAGAAGGTCATTCTGGCACTGTCCCTAACACTTCCAAAACAAGGCCAAGCTTTACCAACAACAAAACCAGTGGCAACTGAATTGGTGAAAAAGTTGTTCAAGCTATACAATTGGCCTTTCTTTGGGGAAGAATTGCAGTTGTAGGAACTGGCCGCTACCCCTGATGAAGTGGCTTTGAAAAAGCAGAGATGATGTGTCCAGGGCAAAGAAAATGCATTGCCAGCTTGCAAGCCTGCCTGGCTAACAACATAGACAGACATCATCCAGTACAAAGAGGTCCAGTGGTGGGAGAAAAATAGCCGCAATCTCCCTCCAGGGCCCCAGATGTCTTTACTGAAATCTCATGCCAACCACAATCAAGTGATCAAGAAGTGGTGCTGACAGGCCGACTAATTGTCAGCCGTTGGGCACTCAATCTTGGCGTTCAAATGTATCCATTTTAGTATTTATCACAAAAAACACCTTAAAGGTGCAGTGTAGAGATTTAGATTCCAATTTAAACAAAGATATTACTCTATTATGAGTCATTACTAGGAGCTTTTCTGTATCCATACCTTGACAAAGGCACCACATTAGTGCAAAACATTGGGGGATCTCACACAGGGCTTGTCCTGTCTCTTTCCCTGTGTTTCTGTTATGTATTACTACGTTGATTGTTGTTGCATTTTTGCAATATCAAGTGTTTATACACAGTAAAGTATAGTATCAACATTTCGTTTTGACTATCTTTATATTTTTTGGGTACTTGTTTATTGGTTTTTTTACGTGTAGATTTTCATGGTGTCAGGAGGGCACATCTTTGCACAGTACCCAACCTAACAATTAGTTTTAATTTATAAGGTGTTCAGTTCTAATTTTTGTATTTCATCCCACCAACTTGATTGAAGTAGTCACTCATTTATTTATTCTTTGACCAGTTTCAATATATAAGCCATCTCCCTAGAAACTAAACTAAAGATTGAAATTAAATTACTATCAGATCCTTTAGGCACCATCATATGGGAATTTAAAACTGCACAGAGAACATAAATCTCCTTTTTTTGCACAGTAGAATCCTGGAAGTAGTAAACTGCATGTAGGAATGGATTATTCACATTAGGTAGGAGTTTACACAGGCGCAACTGATACTAGAAGCCAGTTTCAGGATGAACAACGCTCCATCCCCTAAAGGTTAAAGGCAATGTGCTTAGTTTTCCTGTTCCTCACATGCCATTGTAAAACTGTATATTAATTATACATTGACCTGTACATATGTTGAGTATACAGGATTGCATGGCTGGTAGGTTGAGGTTTATTTAGTTTACATAATTTCTTGGGCCTCATCAACCTACTCTACTATGTTTATCCAGTATTGGTGGAAAGGCACCATGCATATCATAATAACAAACCATAAAACAGAGTACCTGTGCCATGGATAATCCAAAACTCTGAAATTTAGAAGATTCATTCTTGCTCTGTTTGCAATAAAGTTGTTTCAATGAAAAGCATTTATCTGTGGAAATGTGTTGAACTGTACAGTTTTTGTAAGACTACTTTAGGTTTGAAATGTCCACCGTGCCAAGGTAACCTTTAGCATACAGATCTGATTCTAAATATTTACCATCACTTTGTGAGTTGAGGTAACCCATCTCTCAGATTACCACACAATTAAAAGCTTCTTTGAAAGTGATAGCAGTAGGGTCATGTGGGCTGACACTATGGGTTTCTGTATAGATATCATGTAGACTCTTTCTTGCACGGCCCCTCCTACGCTTGGGGTGAGGTTGCCAATATCCAAGGAACACTTACTGTAACTGGACCCCCACTCTTTGTTTAGTAACATGATATTTAACTGGTGATGTCATGTGTTTTGAAAAAAGAAGCCAGGCAGACAGATGGGAGGGCAGGATGAGGTGCCCAGTAAAAGAAGTTGTTTCAAAACAACTAGCTGAGTCGACCACAACACAACTTACAAGTGGCCATTTAACATGTCATCAGTATTCAGTGTTAACATTGAAACATAGAAACAGGACTTTTACGGATAAATTCTGTTGGTCACATACAATAAATAGGCTAATTTAAGGGAAATTAAGGCCAAAAGTTACTTAGTAGAGTTGGGCAAATTCGCCCATTCACTTGAATATATATACATAATACATTTGTTTAAATGCTTTGACAAATCTAATATTTATTTTGAAGGGGAGAATTTTTACAACTCGAATACTTTGGCCTTAAGTTTGAAATTCCCTTCAATTCTCTCAATCATGAATAAATCCCTCAGTAAATTAGTGAATGTGTAAACAAATTACTTTAAAATGCACCGATATCTTTTTGCCTCATTCATTCTGGTCATATAATTAAAGGGACTCGATGACCTAAACATTGTTTATACTGTGGATGTGAAGAATAGCAAATACATTGTATTAGCAGAAGTGCATGAAAATGCATAAATTGAGAGACAAACATGTTTCAAATGTGACTATGGTGGTTACTTTCCATGACATCGCTTCTGGCTTGATATGCAAATGAACAATTTTTCAATGGGAAATCTAATTTTGCACATCAAGCCACAAGATGATGTCATAAACAGGAGACACCACAAACACATTAAAAACTCATTGTTCTCTTCATACATGCATTTTCTTGCAATTTTGCCAAGACGATGTGTAGCTCCTTTTTGATAATTTTTTTACATTGACAATATTAAACAAGAGCCACTACAGCAAATAATCTGTCACTAGTAAGCCTCAAGCCATTAGTCAGACGCGGATACCATAGCATTGTTTTATCACCTGCAATTTCTGAGGTATATTTCTCTAAAATCTGCAAGTGCCTTGCTGTCCCAACGTGAACTCGAGACCAAGGGAGAAAGCAAGTTCTTTATATAATAAAAAGAAAGAAAGAAAGCCCTGTGGCTTTAAGAAGATCCTTAGGGAGCTGTAACTGTAGAAAGGCCAGTGTATACAACATTGATTGGGAGTGAGGTAACCGCAGCCAACTGTGTCTCAAATGAAAAGGGATTGGAGGTCTGACCCAGAAAACAAGCATCGTAACCGCCTGATGAAACTTTAATGATCAACACAAGATTCTCCATCACTCAGCCACTCCGCACAAACCTTTGGTATTATCTTCATACAGTGCATATATTGGAAGCAATCTCAGGAGGGGAGGCTGTCATAAGCTGTCTCTGAAAAATGGTTCCAAATGCACTAAATCAACACAAAAAATGCAAGAAAGGCAATGATTCTTTTTTTCTTATAATAAATAAGTGCGATGGAAAAAAGGAGTGACAGAGAAAAAAAATTTGATGAAGTACTCCAACTACATTCAGTTAAATATTTCACTCCATTTCGAAAGCAATCCGTACAACAAATATATTAATGGCTATGTGTCTACTGTGCATTAGCAACCATCATATAGTCATACAACTGCTAATACACACACTAAATATTCTCTACTTCATCTTAGCACCGTAAAACATGCTGCTGCTCAGTACATAAAGTATAATCATACAACGGATTTTGTGACTCACACTGTCAAGTGGAATAAAGATCACGGAGGCTGAGTGGAGTCTTCCAGAGTGGGATGAAAATAAATCAATCATAGAGTCCATTAAAGCCTAGTTTAACTTCCAGTTCCCAGTGTTTCTTACCCAGCAAGGACAACTCCGTCTGAAGAATGAATGTCACACAAGACCTTCCCCAGTTCGTAGTGCAACTGGCTCACAGCACCAATGCGGTTCTGAAGCAGACAAAAAGAAATATTACATTTGAACAAATGTATTGTGTATAGAAGATTTTGTGCATAGGGAGAAATGTGGAACAGTTGGAAAAAGAGGCTAGAAGCTTTACTAAAATAAAGCCATTTTATTTCATTAAATGCGTCTTTCAGGTAATTCTGCCAATAACAAACAATCAAAGTAAAAACTAAAATGAAATTTCTACATAAGCTTACTGCTGCTCATAAATGTAAGGGGTAACATAACAAACAAACAAACAATAGCTAGTTCAGAGGAATTGATGAGTTAAGAGTTCCAGATAATTAGTAAAACTTAATTTTTATTAAACTATATATATATAAAAAGTATAATAAAATTCCTCTTAATTTATAGAAATGTAGGCAATCTAGATTACAATAAGGACTATTATTCATGTAAATATCTAGCTAGAAATGACTCAATCTGTCATGAAAAGTCAGTTGATCTTCACTGACACGGTAGGTTTCCTTTGAAGATAAATTAAGTGAATCTGTTTAACTATTAAGCCGTAGACACACCAAAATTTGTTAACACGGCTACAAGGTGAAAGCA
The DNA here is from genome assembly GCA_036172795.1 of Pelodytes ibericus. Taxonomy (NCBI): domain Eukaryota; kingdom Metazoa; phylum Chordata; class Amphibia; order Anura; family Pelodytidae; genus Pelodytes; species Pelodytes ibericus. The sequence continues at coordinate 141,124,994 of CM069860.1, read as the reverse complement.
TCACGATGAGATCTGACTGACTTTTTAAACAAGAGTGAACATGAGAGATCTAAACAAAAGCAATTTCCTAATACATGAATGATGTTTTCTTTATAACGTTTGTGAAATCTGGCATCCACATTACTAAAAACCCAATTACAACAACTTAGGATAGTAGAATCATTTTTTGTGGTAGTGTCCGTGTCTGATTGACAGATCCTGTTCCAAAGTCAATAATAGACCATTGGTAACTTACATTTCACAGCTCACGAGTCTGGTTGTTATTACTTATCTTGGCATATAGTATAATTATACTTTTTTTTTTATATACTTTTTTTTATTTTTTTTTTGGAATCATTACTAAAATACTGTGTTGAGACAACTGAAAGAACAAACTCAAAGTTTTTTGTTGTTGTGGTCTGGTAAAATTTGAAAGTGAAGACATGATGGAAAACTGCTCAACATCGCATTTACTAACAAGTTCCTAAGGGACAATTTATCCGACACAAAAACAGACAGTGCTTTAGGGAGGCACAAATATGCAGCATTCTCCATTAAATCGGATTAAGGGGTGATGAGGACAAAAAGCACCACTGATGTTTTACATGCAAATTGCCTCCGGCACAGCAGAGCAAAACTATAATGAGGATACTATTTGAAATGAGATCCTATTCTCTAGATTATTTGTATTTACCAGCAGATCCCTCCTCCTGTTACCAGTTACTTCACTGTCTGTCTGTGCACCCTACAGAGCTGCACAATATGTTAGGACTATTTGAACAAATTATTGTATTTAGTATGAGGTATTGACCATGCTTACAGGTTCTTTAAAGCAGCCTTTCTACATCATATTTTTCTATACTAAATAGCATTCGTTTGCATTTATCAACTTCATAAAAGTTCCATTGAGTATGGATTTATTTGGCTACATATGTTACTGCTGTTGTGCAATATAACTGGCAATATATGGAATACTAATACAATCATGAGAAGCAGAACTTTCCTCGGCATTGCTGGTGATCATTTAGGACAAAAGGCAATCAGTATGGCTGCAAAGATATAACAGAAGTCCTAAATGCAATCTTAGTCTTTCGGAAATACTCCAACTTGCACTGTTAAAGGATCCTACGTGTACAAGAGCAAGGTTACTTAGAAACCACACAATGCATTCTATTCCACCAGCAGAGGAAGTGACTAAATTAAACAAAATGGATACATGCTCTCAGTGCGGCAGTACAAGTAGGATAGCATGCAAGGGAGGGCTTGAGTAGTAATATTAAAAATGTACCTTGTCTTATATTCAAGATCGTCTTATAATCTGACCACAAATCGAGGTGAGATTATAAGACTGGGATCCAGGTCCCCCGCAGAGCTGCAAGGGACCTGGATCCCCCTCGCTAACAGCCAGTGGATGTCTGCGCAATGAGCGCAGACATCCTACGCTGCCGCCCGGCACGACCGCCGGGACTTCTATGATGAAGCCGGGTCTTTCCGGCTTCATCATAAAAGTCCGAGCAAAAGTGCTGGGCAGCAGCAAAGGATGTCTGCGCGTATCCTCTGACTGCCTCCACTAGCCACCAGGAGATTTGGGCAGCCGGGGGATGTCTGCACGATAGTGCAGACATCCTCCATGCTGCCCGACACGTCCGTTTATTATGACAGACCGGCTGTCCGTCATAATGGACGGAAGTGTCGGGCAGCATGGAGGATCTCTGCACGATACCCCGGCTGCCCCCACTAGCCACCAGGGAGGCTACGTTCGGGGGAGGGAGACACAGACAACATTGGGGGAGGGTGGGGGAAAGACACAGAAAGCCTTGGGGGGAGGGTGGGGGAGAGAGACAGACAACTTGGAGGGAGGGTGGGGGAGAGAGACAGACAACACTGGAGGGAGGGGGTGTGGAGAGACAGACAATATAGGTGGGGGGTGGGGGAGAGAGACAGACAACATCAGGCTTTTAGTTTTTTTCGTAAAGGAATATCCATAGTTTGGGGGGGTCGTCTTATGATCAGGGTCGTCTTATATTCGAGCAAATATGGTAATTTATGCAGAATGCCTGCATCAAATCACACTGGAAAAAAGCCTGTGCACTTAGTCTTTCACTTGCTCCAAAGTGAGTTTAGGAACTAGACTGTCCCTTTGTTTTAGATATCAGAGACACTATAGCAGAGACGCAGTCAGAGTCTTTAACCCCTTAGTGACAGAGTTCTATGGTGCATGTGATGTGCCTTGAAGACCAGAATTCCATTATGTGTCATACGTTTGCTTAATTGTGATTTTCGTTCTTCGTGTTCAGTACACCTACACAAATTATATATCATTTTTAAGGGACAGATAGGGCTTTCTTTTCATGCCATTGTTTTCATCTAATATAAAAAATATATATACACCTAATTTTGACCTGATTTTTTTTATTCTAATATTTGTCCTGAGTTTAGACATACCAATGTTTCCATGTTTGTCTGGTTTTTTTTTAAGTTATAGGGCAATAACCGATAGTATTGTTTAGACCCCAACATTTAGACCCCAACCCTAACCCTAAATCGACCCCCACCCCTTAATCTAACCCTTGTACTAGCCTCTATTCTAACCATAACCCACGTATACCTTACCCTAACCCTAATTGTAACCTTAACCCTGGATCTAGGGTTAGTAGATCTAGGGTTAGCTTTTTCCTTTTTTCAACGTAATTTTGCTGACTGCCTCTAGGGGCGAAGGATGAGATTTGTTTTACCACTTCTGTCGCTCTCTGCTGGACACAGGGCACGCCATACTGGAGGAGCATGCTCCTGGGGGGGGCAAAAAAGGGTGCTGCATGATGCCTCGAGGCACGTCGAGGTATCGTGGCAACACCTTTAAAGCATAGGCAATGAAAGTTCATCACTGCCTATGCACGTTTTAACGAATTGGATCACATTTGCGGTGATCATATGTGGAAGGGGGGGGGGGGGGGGAGCGCCGAAGCAGCCTCTGAGACTAAGTTCCTGCGTGTAGTGCCATGCTTTGCAGGATGTATATATACGTCCAAATGGGTTAAAGACCATGTTGGTCTCTAACTCAAAATGTTGCGAAGCATGCAGTGGTTACACTGAATGTAACTGGTGCTCACTTTGATATAACGGGCGGGACCCTGCAGTTCTCTGCAGCCAATCTTCTGTTTGGTGAACATTCTATTGTGCTTCTAATATACAAGCACAAGTGAAAGGTTAGTGGTCCCTAGTATGAGGATGAACTGGTTTGTACTTTTGATAGTACATGCCAGTTTATCAGCTGCCATGCTTCCATGGGAAGCAAACAGCAGTCTGGACAGCGACTGGCTCTCTGTGTGGCTAAAAAAGTTCTTAGATCTCATTATGGGCAGACTGCAGGAGGAAAAAGGTTCTTACTTTTCTATAAGCTTCCACATAGAAAATGAACTCCTTTGCGACACATGATGTGCATGGCACATCATCTGTTTAAATGACTGTCCGAGACATTGAAAAGACACTGAAATAGATCCTCCAGTGCACACACAGTCGCTCCTAGGAGCAAAAGTATGCACCATACTAAAAATGGCACTCACTGCCATGTTGTGAGCAAGAGCTTCAGAAGCGGTAAATTGGCACTTCCGTTGCTCTGTTGTAGTTGCTATACTGATTGTTTTGCATTAAACTCTATGGATGTACAATTCCCGTGGCTCCTAAAAATAAGTTCCGTGGCTTCCGAATTGGAAACTCTCAAAAGTCCGCTGATTAGCAACCTTCACTATGAAGCATGCTTTCTGACCCAGTCATCAACCATCACTCACTGCTTGTGCAGTCCCCACTACTAATTGTATTTAAAAAAAACAAGAATCTCTTTGAAGTAACACAGACGGATTCAAGTGGGGATTCTGCACGTTGATTAGCCAAGGTAGTTGACTTGGAAATCAGGTGTTTATTATATCTAAAGAAACAAATCAAGTTTGTCATTTTTAACTTTTGCTTCTGTTAAAAAGCCCAAAAGTAAGAAAATAAAAAAACATTAGTATCACTTTAAAAAAAAAAAAAAATACACACACACACACACACACACACACACACACACAAGAACATGCTATTCCTGAATTCCTTAGAGCAACTCTTCAGTAAAAATTCAAGAAGGCCGAAAGAAAAGAAAAAGGGGAAAAATGCTCATAAAATGTTAATGGAATATTAATAAATTCTCACTAATACATCAAATCTCTCTGGGGAGTGGATCGAAATTGGCAACCCTCATTGCGGTTCTGCTTAATAATTCTCCGGGAGCAAAAAAAAAAAAAATACATTTTTTTCACATTATGCATAACATGTTGGGTTCTGCCAATTTCTGTTGGTCCCTCTGGGTGTAAAATATGTTAGAGGGATTACATTTCTTAGATCATTTTAACAACAGAGTATGAATACCTCGACCTATCACCATAGAACATTTCATGCCTTTTATCCCTCTTATACCCCCACCTGAAATAATTAGCAAGATCAGATGCCTGTCTGCACAGCAGTTGTCATTTTGTTACACGGAGACTACAAAATAGTTCTAATTAATGCCACAGTAACTCAGTAACAACAGAAATGTTGTAAACACCTAAATATTCCAATACCGCAGTTTTACGACAAAAGTAGAGTCCCTGTGCATACATTTTTTATTTAAGCTTTAGATAAGTTAGATAACATATTACGGCCCATGAACGGCAGTGATGTCAAAGTGATGGTGGCAACTACCACTAAGCTTATGAGTAAGCGCTATATGCGCGAAACGCGTCAAGCTTAGTGACTGCGGTTTTTCACTTTTATCCATGTTTATTTGCTGTGCAACTATTTACTTGTTTTTGGATTGAATAAACATGACTTACTTCACCTATACCGACTCCTGGAGTGCCATTGCTCTACTCTTCATTTCTCCCTGACTTCTGATTGTGAGGTGCGAGCCAGGCACCTGTAGAGGCACAGGAGCCGACTAGTGGGATTCATACTCCATTTACACTCTCCAGCGCTGTGAGCCGGACATTTTCTACAATCAACTAGCACTAAACCAGCACCCACACTGAAGACCCAGGACTTACCCTAGCCAGCACCTACAGTTCCCTGGTGTCTAGGGACAGGCAGCATGTCTGTGGACAGCCCAGGCTCACAAACATCCTATCATCTTGTCTATCATGCTCCCTGTGTGTTCTGAAGTCTAAGCACCAGAATATCATGTGACCCCAGACATTCTTACCTCAGAACAAGCGAAGGGAGAGTGAGAGGCAGGGTGCTAGGATGTCTGTGTGCCTCGGAAGCGCACAGACATCATGTTGCCCTGCTCTTTGCAGAGAGGCTGGTGAGGGGATCTCTCCCCAGCCAGCATCTCTGCCATCAAGCTTCTTTTTTTTTTTTTTTTTTAAGGAGCAGCGTTTTTAGTGAAACCTGGCAAGTGCACTTGCCTAGAATGCCTCGCTGTAAATACAATGCTGCGGCACACAGTACGAGCAGCTGATCTTAAGGAATACAAGAGCAGTAAATGGTGAAGGAACAGCCCACTATGTAGATCTGTTCCCTTGTTCTTTCTTTGATTTCCACTGTGGGTTTCCCACAGACATGCCCGAGGATGCCGAGTGTGCATGTGCCAGACCTCTGTATATAAAAGAGTATGATTAACAGAGCACGATGTACCCACTTATAAAAAAAGACCCAGACTTGCCCAGTTCTAGCAAGGCAGGTAATTCAATCCCTAAATAAGAAAGCATCCAAAGACATAAGTGCCAGCAGTCAGAGTTAAGGATCTTGGCTCCCTTGTTCCTGAGGTTTGTGGAAATCTGTAGTACACAGACAAAAGGATGTCCCTAATGGTCCTGTCTTTTGCCCTTTTTAACAAAAGCTAGGTGGATAACTTTGCAATAGTGCTATTTCCGAAGAATAAGAATATAAATAATAATCTTAATGGCAAAATACATGTAAAATGAAAACATTAATTTCACGTAGAAATCATGCAAATTCTAGTGATTGACAACACAATATGTTTTGTTACAGAATAAAGCTGCCCCAAAATATATATTGTCCTTTTGACAATGTAATATGTATTTTTAATTTTCAAATGCAGTAGTCCATTGAATAATTCAAAACAAAAAAAAGTTAATTTCATATTAATTAGCGAAAACACTTGAAAACATTCTTCAAGCCCAACTTGGCTACTTCAAACAGGGTTACTTAGTGTAACACCCTCTCTCACTGCAGGAGAGGCAACTTAACAAGTAGCACAATTGGGAATTTAGTTTTAATAAACAAAATGCCTTTTCTCATTTAGTGATTTCAACACGATTGTCATTTGGCTAGGTATGAGATAGGGAGAGATTTGTTTTGTGCGCACACAGCTGTTCCATAATTGTAGCCTAGACACAGAACTAAAAGCTGTACCTTCCAGTTCGTTCTCAGTAGGCTCTCCTTGGTGCGACTCTCTCGCAGTGCTCCTTTCCAAGATGTGCAGTCTGGAACTCCACTGTGAGTGAGGAAGCCTTCCGTTTGACAAACCTGGTGCCATAGCACCTCATCTTCTGCAAGAACCTTCCATGTTCTGCTTACCTGAAGATCAAATACAAGGAAGCTTTATGTGTTAGTGAATAAATTAAATGTATTTGGATTAGATTATGCACATGGCAGCACAGGTTAATGTAAAACACAAGACTAGTGAAAACAGATTAAGTGACTTAACATGTAAGGTTTCAATTCCAGTAGCAACCTTTCTAGTCTTAAGAACACCTGTCCTGCAAACAAAACTACTTCAAACGGGACGAGCATGTGGAATAGTGTAATGCTTTTGTTATCTTGTTTTGGAAACAGGTTGACTTTAAGTGACCAGAACATAACACTCAGTAAACAAAAAACACATCTACCAATTAAAATGTTGAGATATGTAACCCATAGAAATGAATCCCAATGTAAGCTTTCCACATGGCTCCATCAAGTTCTGAGCCCTGTTGAATTGATGCGATATTGTTTCAGGAAATCTGTTTCGTACACTTTCAAACTTCAAGAACATAATGGGCCGATGAAAACTAACTAACATGTCTTTTTGTAGAATCGACAAAGGGTCTCTGGTTGATATTGTATTGTAGAAAAATCTACACTTTGAAGAGCAGTACTGTAATGTTAAAACATGTTTTTAAACTCTGCTTTTGTTCTACATTTACATGCACAAACATTTACAATTTTTGGGATAAACATCAGGGATGCCACCGAGCCAGAATTTTAATTGGCTCGAGGCCAATGTTAAGTCTTGGAGATAATGATGGCTGGTATTTTTTTGAAGAAGGGCAGAAATGTTAACAACAACCCGTGACTAAGCTTAACAAATTCTTGATCATATAGTAGTGCACTCACAATTGTGTATTGTCAGTCAACTGAGCTCATGCTCACAGCCAATCTGCCCTTTTATAAACACAATGGGGGAAGCAGCATTCATGCGTGAAGATGACACAGCATACACTCGTGTGTTGTCTCCATGACTTTCAAGAGACAAGGAAAAGGAATACCAATTGTGCATGCATGTCTATGATGCCATGCTCGTGCTCATTCAACTCTGTGGGGAGCATGTGACCAAGTCTCTGGGGGAGCCTACATCTGAACAAGCAGAAAAGGACTGGCTTTAGAAAGAAGTATTGCGGAAATTATTACATTTCTTTGGATTTTTTATAATGTACACTTAAAAATATTTTTTTTTACTTTACAGGCTGTAATAAGTTTAGATATTGAAGAAACTTGTTATTTTTTTGGTTTATGGGAATTGGGAAACAATAAAAACTCATAGATAACATTTATACTTTCCAAAAAAAAAAAAAAAGATTGTCCACTATCCTTAACGTTAGGTTGTTGTTCTGAAAAGTGAAAAAGTAAGTGTCTGCATGTCTAGCAGTTTTTTTTATTTGTAAACATAAATAGTGCCTCATAAAAAAAAAAAAGAGAATAAAAAAAAAGAAACATTTTGCTCATATCTTTTATAGATTTTCAATTAAAAGAATAAGCCACTGGGGAAAATACACTTGGTAACCATTATCTAATCTTTCCGAGAAGCTGAAAGAAATCAGCCTGCGCAGAACAGTTAACCAGCAAAAACTCCTGACGTGTCTTGGTTATAACTTAATGCACGTGAATTGGCAGCGACCTACCCAATAACTGCTTTACAGAGTGAGGCTCAGCTGTATGAATCCTCTAATAAAAACCTCTCCAGCATTTTAGTGTGTTTAGCGCCTAAAAAAAAAAAAAAAAAAAAAAAACACTGGCACACTGTCAACTTCATCATCTCAGAGAACTTTCGGGTTCAGATGAGGTTTACAAAGAACAGAGTAGATTCAGCAGCAACTTAAAAAAAAATAACACAAAAAAAACCAGATGGTTTTAAATCACAAAAGACTGATGTCAAGGTGTAAGCACTTTTCTTATCGAATAATTATTTTCTTGAAAGTACATATTAAAAAGCCTGGCCTATAATTTTACAACAAGCTTTACCATAAACTAGATTGACTCAGCAGCAACATTCATGGACTGCGCAAGTTTCAAACAATTAAGAAAAGACTAACTCATTATGGATATTATGAAATTCTAAGATCTTTAAAATATGTAAAATAAAATACAAATAAACTGGGCTTGGAAAATATCAGTGCTATTAGCCCATAAGGAGAGTCATTACAAATAGTTTAAAAAAAGAAGTTCCAAACCTGTGAAACGTTAAAGATCAATAAATCGGGGGGGCGGGGGGGTAACCAGATATCCATGGAGTGAGACGTGTCTTGCTTTGGCTCCCACTCGACAGAATAACATCCAACACAACTTCTGGCATGAAGGGGAAGAAATCTGCCCAATTTCCATCTTTGAAAGACTTTGTTTACCGATCCCCGTCGTCTCTGCTTGATGGCCGACGCGACAACTAACCCGTTAAACAAGCAGACTCCAGACCTTGACTCATTGGATGAGTCTGATTCCAGAGAACAGGATCTCGGGGACTCCCACTTGGTCCTCAGACCCCTTGCTAAAGAGGCTTTAGACGCACTCTCGCATCTCACTTACATTAAACAATCTCAAGTGGAATTAACAGGTCAACTCAAGCAGACCTTGAAAGATGAGTTGGCAGATATTAAAACTGACCTCCGTAGTCAAGGCCAAGGGCCTTGCACGGGCCTGGGACTTCCAGTGGCTGCCTTCCAGGTCTGGTCCTCATCTTCCCCTGTGGGGGCATTAGCCTCGAATTTTTCTACTCAACCGTGGATACCACGAGCTCAGCGCAAGCAGAGGAATAGGGCCGGAGCCCAGATGATATCCGTGATGGTAGATACACCGCCTTAATCACTGACACCCTACCTGAAAGGCTTTTTATTATACTGCATCGCTGCCTTAGGTACTGGTCAGGTGGACTGTACTGGATCAAGAACTTTTAGTGGACTCTACGAGTTTTGAGAGATCAGTCTGACCAACTAGACGGGTAGTATTTGTTTTTCCCATGTGTTCTGTCCGCTCCCTACAAACTTAAAGCATTGGTTAGTCCCAATGAGAAACGGAGGCCATTAGAGTCAGGTTGACACAACAAAACTGGTCCTTACCTATACTTTTAAACTGTATGTTGTTTGGGGCACCCTCCTCCCTATATCCTTATGATATTCAATGTATATAACTTATTATTATTGATCTGTGAACCACTCCCTGATTTACACTTATCGCGGCACACTATTTTATAGGATTATACGAGTTACACATAACCCCCACATACCCACTTACTGAGATGCATACGTTACTCATTATTACAGAGGCTGCTCATGCATCAGATTCACACACTCCCAATGTGGAGCCGCTTTCTGCAAGACGCACATTACCTTGTACCCTGTACATTGCATCCCATCAACCTATGGTATGTGCGCTACCTTTGTTTACACTGTGCCCCCGGACCTCCAGGCTGGTTTCCCAGACAAACAGTGTACTTTATAAACCCAATGTGCACCCACTCTGCTACATGTTAATTCCTATGGTGATCGGAGTTTATGAGTCTGTCCCCGATCTTTGTTGTTGTTTTCTATAAACTTCACACCACCTCATCCCTTGTATACTGCATCCTACTTCCCCTCTTGTTGTGTATCTGCTGCCTTTGTTTAAAATATGTACCTGGAACTCACGGCTGGTTTCCCTGACGGCAATACGCTCTTGCATGCTAGCGTCCACCCACTATGCTTTATATAAATCCTACCGTTATGTGATATACTTCTCCCCCTTCACTATCATGATGGGGTGTGCTCCAATGGCCTGGCAGTCAGAAGTTTATATGTACTGGCCTCCCCCTTCCCCCGAGACCCCCATCACTCCCCCCTTCTCTCTCCCTCTTTTGGGAAACCGGGAATGTTGTGGGACACGCGGTTCTCCCCTATTTTCCCCTTTTTTTCACTGCCAGGTGTATGTATGGTTTCCTTCGCTTTGCTGTCCTAGGCTGATGCCAAATGGTTCTCTTCTAATTTATTTTGATGCCTGCTGATTCTCCCCGACCAATTAAGGTAATTTCCATCAATGCCAAGGGATTAAACTCCCCTAACAAACGCTATGGACTATTCAAAGGGGTTTGTCATAGAGCCTATGATTAAGTGCCAGCCGGCACAAAACGCGTAAGGAAGATCCTTTGTGTGTTGTGGTATTTCAGGATTGTGCTAGCCACTATTTATTTTGTAATAAATCACACTGGTTGGATATAATTTCGCTATCTGGTTTGGTCACTCCGCAATCCGATTCTTCAGTTTGTTTATTCAAAGGGGTTGCCATACAAATCTCTAAACACCTCCCATTTGTCATTTCTGATACATGGAATGACAACGAGGATAGAATGGTGTTTATCAAAGGCTCAATAGGATCAGATTCACTTACTCTTTGCAACATCTACGCCCCTAACTCTAATAAACACTCATTTTTATGCACCCTCATAGACAAAATTTGCCCCCTTCTCAGATGGCATCTTGATCCTGGTAGAAGACTTCAATCTGGTACTTGATCCCCAAATGGACTCCTCCATCGTGGTGACCCTTCACGTGAACTTCAGGCCTCAAATCATCTTTGTAGTTAAAGAAATAACTTTACTATTTACCACACTAATTATATATATATATATGTAAATATAGTGTATATATACATATATATATATATATATATATATATATATATATATATGTAAATATAGTGTATATATACATATACATATATATATATATATATATATATATATATAGTGTATAAATATAGTGTGGTAAATAGTAAAGTTATTTCTTGCCCTGTTCTTTGGCAAAGCACAGCATCATTTACTGCTGCTTTATAAAAAATATTAACAGTAGCGACATAATTTCAAGTGCAACTTGCAAGTGCTTTTAGAGTTGACAATAATGTTGATGACAATGTTGACGAAAGTTAGGGTGAAAGTTGGTGAGAAAGAAAAGCTACGGAGTTAATTTATGAGAAAAACAATTATTCTAAACATTCTGTATGGACAGATGGTATAAGAACATTGTCATTACATTACTGCAGCTCAGGATGCTCCCATCTCAGTAGGCTTATTTTGCCTAGAGGAAACTGTCATACCTGTTTATGTACTTTAACTCTTCACGGAAATGCTAGCGTGCATTGCTAGAAAAAGAAAAAGCTACAGATAACCACCAGGGAGTAAGAGAAGAATGCAAGAGACGGGCAAGTTTGCTGGGTGTGAGGACTGAAGTGTGATTAAGCTTGAAAAAAGAATCCCTGCCATGTCTCTGCTTTGCTGTTTTGCGAGAGTGAAATTTGGCGAGAGCCCTAACTAAGCAGGCAGGTCCCCTCCAAGGCCACTGGTATAGTTTAGTATGCCAACTCCTTAAAACTGGCCCAGTCCCTCTCTGCTCCCAAGGCCCCCTTCGTCTGAAATCTCTTGCAGTAAACACTCAAAAAGCAGCAGGGCATTCAACTGAACAGAAGTGCTTTCTGCTCCCGATGAATATAAAATAAATAAATAAAAAAACAGGAATACAATTTGTTTGTACTTGCCGGTCGTATTGCAAAATTATTATGTTATTCCATAAAAAGCCCTATTATGTTTATTATCTTGACTCAATCTGCATTATTGAAGGACCAGAAAGATGATTTATTGGCATTTTGTTACGTGTACACATTGAGAATAGACATACATACATATTTACCTTCTCTGGAGCAGTGATAAATTACATATTAGAGTATTCAAATTTCATTGTACTGCAATTTCCTGAAGTGTGTGCAACCGGTGATATATAAATAAAAATTAAGACTGACTATATAAAATACCACAATGCAATACCAAGTGTTACATCGGATTCAATAATGTTGACTGTAGAACAGCAGGTTCAATTACATAGATTGCTCCTGTAGCAACATCCACTATGTTCAAAATAATTAGCAAATGTGGGGGAAGCAAATCAGCGAACATAATAAAAAGAGAAGACATTAAAAAAAAATGTAAAAAAAGACAGGTCTTACCAGAGCGCTTTACTGCCTAAAAACACTTAGTGGGGGGACGACAAAGAATGCTTTTTACGCTAAAGATCCATTAGGATTTGAACCCATACCAAATGATATTAAATAAAATGACACTTACTATAATTATACCATGGTTATCTAAAGCCCAGATGTGCTGTAGACATAGAGAATCTGGGACGTTTTCTAGCTTCAATATAATTGTACAATGCAAAAGAAGAAAGGGAAAAAAGTGCAGGAACAATAATGACACAATAAATTAAAGATTATTACTGTAATAGAAGTTAAGTCACAATTGATATTGAACAGGTAATGAACCAAAAAGGGGATGTAAGTCATCAAAACAAATAAGGACAAGGCTAGCAATAATTGCCTCAGTAATTTCTCTCGCAGAAATTTACAAATAATAATCAGAAGCCCTGTTTCCATAAATAAATATGACTGAAATTGTGATAATATGGAGATTTATTTCAACTTACATATAGCAAATCTGACACCACACACTGCTAGCATCAACTCTAGATATTTGATCACTCATTTATAATGCCAAAAGCTTTGTTGTCCACCTGTGGGGAGTAGTGTCTGTTGTTTGTATGGCATGACAATACAGCCTGTTAGGTATATGTTTACCAGTAGATGCGCCAGAAAGCATATTTGTGGTGAATAACTTCAGCCACCTATCAATACCCCTGTTGATATTTAAATATGAACAAAAGAAATGCATTGTATTGGTGACAATACCCATACATGTACAGGATCATATCGTATCCCGTCACATCGTTTTTCGTCACAAACGGCATCAACGTGGCTTTCCTCGAAGCCTCGCAAGTGAGGTAATCTGGGGGGAAAAGGCCACCGACCACCCTATTTCCCAATCACAAAATTACAAATTAGTGATAATCTTCACTGGCCTGCCAATCAGACCCCTAAACTTTATGCATATTAGATGAGGGGTGTCACATGATGCCTATGGATTGAGGCAAGCCTGCCCCAAAAAAATGGGCTGCAATTGCTGTCCTCACAGTAACATAGATGACTGGACAAGTCTAGCGGCTTGTCGCAAACTACAGCCGTTTGTCCCCACATTCATGGAGGTGGGTAGATACTGGTTGTCTTGGAAATTAGGCAAACAAGACTCAGCATTGCATTTTAATTTGTGTGTAAAAATTGAAACAATCACTGTGATCACATGCCATAAAGGACACGTTAGTGTTCTGTGAAGAAATAGTGAGAGATAGAGAGATAGTGTTCCTGTGTCCAAAATTGTAATACATTTTTTTTTTAAACTCTGTTTTTTCACCTTTTTATTCCTTTTGTACATTTCAATCAGCCTTAACAAAGGGTCTTTAAAAATGGTTTCAAAAGAAAGCATTGTCCATAAAAACAATTATACGTGGGGATTCATTTTAAGAAGAAAGCGTGCAGTTTTGTTTGACCATACCAATAGCTAAAGTATCAAAATGACTCTTGTCCCAATCGAACATCAAAACAAAAAACAAACTGTCACAAAAGGAGTTAAATCGATGTATGATGTCTTGTGTTGGGAAATCCAGAGAGAACACTGGCATATATATTCAATACACTTTATAGTTCCAGTGAAAGGCTGACAAACAGGGAAAGAAAATTCTAAGATCACTAAGTGCAAAAAGTGCTTGAGCCGCCAAGGTGTTTCCAGGGAAGGTGCGAGATTACTGAAAACTGGATGTGTGGTGTGATCTTAAACAAGTTGGGAAACCCCACCACATCCCAACATTGGTTATAAATGTTGTGATGAGCCTTAAGCAATACATTCAGAAAGTAAAAAAAAAAACTGTCAGAGAGCACCTTTACCTGTGCACACCTTCCAAGTTCTGTTTTTCCCAAATACTGGAATATCTGCAAGGCAATCTCATATGGTAACTGGATGTCAAAAAATGGAATTTCATTTATTTCATTCTGTAAGAAAAGATAAACAAATTATTTCCTGTAGATGAGTCAGATAAAGATACCAGGATCAAACATTCTTTTTAAAGTGTTACTTTATTCATGTACCACTTTAGGTCATACAGTGTTCCTGGCATCTTCCTCAACTAACTTACACAAAAGAGTTCACTACATAAAAAAAAGGTCCATTCACTGAACAGTAAACAAACAAGAGAGTTGTAAAAATCAGGCCAAAATAGTCAAATCTGAATCCGTATAGTCTATCTTTTCAACTATTAATGCCTAATTTTTCCTTTTCACTTCTTCATACATACACTTAAACACAAGGATGTTTTTTGATCTAACCTTCTGCTTGCTTGTAACATATAAATTGTACTCCCAAACTTGTTCTAAATAAGTAGCATTGCTTTTTCTTTTCCCTGGAAGAAAATATTGGGAACAATAAAAGTCCACTAAAATGTTTTTGACAGCCCAGTTAAAAGGGAATCTGTCAGGTAAACATGGTTTGTACTAGAAATGTTAAGTATAAAAAATGATCTATACCCTGGGTTAATGCAAGCAAAAACATATATTAAGAGAAAAAACATAAATTTGTAAATGGTGTCTCCAGTTTATGACATCACCTCGTGTTTTTGAATGGAAATGAAGTAGTTCAGAAAATAAGTATTTGCATTTCATGTCCCTAGATGTTATAATAAAATGGGAGACAGCGCAGAAACATATAAAACCTCTCATAATATATCTATTTGCTTGCAATTCAGCTTGTAAAATGTATAAATAAGCATTTATGCTCAACAGTCTGCCTGTAAAAATATCTAGGTGCCCAGGTTCCTTTAAATATTTATTTTTACATATTCCACCTACCTAAAACAGATGAAATCAGTATAATAAACAAACAAAAAAGCACACAAAACAGATTCCAAACAGCAAAATATCTGTATAAAAATTAAATGATCAATATAAAATGGTTTCTACTGCAGTAAATAGTTTTAATAGGAGCAGCAAAATATGCATGTTTCCAACAGTATGTGATAAAGGTTATTGCTTGACCCAATATTAAAATGATACATCATTTTTATTGGTTTGCTGAATGTTATAAGACATGTACAGATTAATTAGATTTTGAATGTTATTTGTTACAACAGTACACTTCATAATGGAGGGAAATTAGTATATCACTCTGATTATAGTTTTTATCAATGTTGGGTAATTTGGGAGATTGTGTAAATGTGGAGATCTAGATAAACAATAGAAACAAAGCTTATAAGAGTACAAACCAGTAGTGGGAGGATGTGTTTGGTTAACTTCTATACATACATCCTAAACGTTGATTATTAATTTGCCCTTAAGAAACTTAGCTATGGTTTAATCCATTTCCAAAGGGTAGTGTTAATAAAACAAACACATTTTCCTTCGTTATGGGCTTTTTTCATGGCTGCATGCCACATTATTCAAACTTTGATGAACCTCCCAAATCTCTGACAATCAGAATATAAGTTGGCAAGCTCTTCTGGGAAGGACTGCAAAGCCACTGATTTGGTACTTCGCTGCTGCACTCTCCTCTGTTGTCCTTATGGACTGGATGTGATTTGAAACAAAAGGGATGACCAACCACAGGTATAAATTAGTATTAAATGAGGAAGAACTTTGGCTGCTTTGCATTTTTTGGGTCCTGCTATATGAGCACAGCAAGCAAGCACTCTATGCAGCCAGAGCTAAGCACAGACATTTGTTATCCATTTAAGAAAGCAAATGGGACCAGGCTCAAATTAACTGCTTAATTTATGTAATCAAAGCCTGTTGACTTGGCGATTAGAAAGCTTCTCCTCTCTCAACTTCCGAGTTTGGCTAAATTACTCTTTAGTGCTGCCAGGCCAATTAAGGGCACACAGTCAAACATTAAAATATTAATTTTAGATTCTACTTAATGATGTGGCTCTCTGGAAAGTCATATTTTCGTATCTTTTGTGAGCTACAAAGTGGAAAGCTGCACATGGCACCAGTAATGCAAAATTATTATTAAAGTAGTTGTGAGAACTAACCTGGCAAATATCAACTATGTTTCAGAAGACCACTCATTTTTAAATTAAAAATTGCTAGGCCATGTTTTAAAATGCCCACGAATAATGCTTACTGCAGAACAGTTATGTTTACCATGCATGCCTTGCACATTTAAAGCTGGGTGTATAGTAACTATAATACAAATTTAAATATATTTACTTCAGAATTATGAATAAACCCACTGATGACCCCCAGTACAACATATATGGGTGTAAACTGTAATATATATATAAAAATTTAGAAAATTGAGCAGACTAGATGGGCTGAATGGTTCTTATCTGCCAACACATTCCATGTTTGTTTGTTTGTTTCTCTCTCTCTCTCTCTCAATATATATATATATAATCATACAAACGGGCACAGCATACACTCATATGGCGCTGAATTGTGACTTTGTCCATCTAGGAAATAAGATAGCATGTACAATGAACCTTAATTTTTGCCCTTTTTCCTAGTGATTAAAATTAATGATAATTAAAATGATATTTTCGTTGTAATTCAATATTAACCTGAGTGTTGTATTTATGAACAGTATTCCATTTGAAACAGATGTTTAATACTAAGTTGAATCGCATTTCATGTCATTTTATATAAACACTGCAACAGCTACAATTTCAGAAACCTTGCATCCTGTAAATAGGTTTAAAAGCAAACAGGAGTTCATTAATGAGATTTATAGCAGATGGCAGTTCAGAGGATTAAAACAACATGTCTAAAGATACTGAATCTGTGTCTGTATCAGAAGCAATACTTGTAGCAATTAGCAGTGGACTTCATCTGCATAATCGCATAACTAAAGTACACCAGTCTGTAAAATGAAGACTATGATGTAATGTACACTGGAAGTCTGGGACAATTCCACAAACAAAATATTTGGTATGTAGCGTGCTGCTTCATTTGTATACACAGCCCAAGGTAAGGGCTGGCGACCCCGGGGTAAAAACAGTTTAGCAGCCTATGGTGCCCACTAGTTATCATGAGAGATGAACACAGGCAGAAAGACATGCTGACAGACAAGGTGAAGAGACTGATAAACAGATAAGACAACTGGATAGATAGAAAGACAGACAAGACAGATCAGTGGTTGAACCCAAATTCATTATAATCCTGTCTCTCTGGCCTTTTATTGTACATTCCCTACCTCAAATTAAAACAAATCCTGTGTACCTCAAATGTGTAAGCATACCTGACCTCGGGCCTTTCTACCCTTGGCTATTGATACCAGAGTCTTATCTGTGGAAGATGGCTGCCTCACCTAAGCTGTGGTGCATTTAAAAGCCCCAGCTCATTGAGTTAGGTAAGAGGGCGCTCCCCTCCATAGTTCTCACTTTGGAGTAGGAAAAAACACATAGGCCTTTATTAATGAAAGAGGGAATTGCAAACTTAAAGCCAATATACCTGTGATTCTTGGTTTCATGAACAAAGCCCATAGGGCTGAGTTGGAAATATTCTCCAGTAAGGCTACTTTGGCCTTAAGTTTGCCATTTCCTTCTCAGTCCTCTGCAATTTCCTCTTTAATGAATAAAGAGTATAGTAGATATATAAGGTATATGAATGTATATATTAGAATACGTAACAGTCAATAGTCACATAAAAGAGACCTCTGCAAATGAATCATGGCTAGCCTGCAAGAGATTTGGGCTCATCATTTAAATATTTTCCAAGGAGACATGACAACTGAGTGGTTAGTAGATAATCTGATATCTACAAACTATAGCCGATGCTCATCTAGCTCGACAATTGCTAAACTAGCACTAAACCTATGTATAACAGTATACGGGTTGGAAGACTGAGCATCATTGGGCCTGCAGAAGTGGGCAATACTGATAGGGGGAATTTTGTAACTAAGTAATTGGATACTCCGCCAACCATCGGGTAGTACAGCATCATAAGAAGGGGAGTTAGGAATTGCAAATATGAAAACCATCTTAACTGCAACCAGCTGCTTAACCCCTTAACGCAGGGCTCGACAAAACCCGGGCGCCAGGTCGCCATGGCGACCTGGAAATTGAGCCTGGCGCCCGGATGCTGTTACCTTAATGTTCCCCTTGCCGCTGCTATCCATTTTTTACAGCGCGAGGGGGGAAGGGTAACAGGGGGGTTCGGGTGAGTACAAGAGGTTAGATTAAGGGGTGGGGGTAAATTTAGGGTTGGGGTTAAAAGGTCACTGTAGAAGAAAATGGTTAGAAAACAAAAAAAACACTAATATTGTTTTTGTCCTATTACTTTACTAAATAAAACAAAGACCGACATGGAAAGATTGGTATTTCTAAACTCAGGACAAATATTAGAAATATATAGATGGGGTCTTTTTTACCAATTGTAATTGTTTTTTAAAAATTAGAAAAAGTGTTTTTCATGGCATATTTTCATCATATTTTATATTTCTTTTAATAGTAAATTATTTCATATGATGAAAATAATAGTATCAAATGAAAGCCCTATCCATCCTTTAATAAATGATATATAATTTTTGTGGGTGGACTGAACACAAAGAAAGAAATTCACAGTTCAGTAAACATATGACAAAAATAATGGAATTCTGGTCTTCAAGGTACATCAAATGCAGCATAGCACTCGGTCACTAAGGGTTTAAAAAGCCTACCTCTACCATAATATCGAGGGCCTGTAGCCTACATCTCCCATAATGTTCTGTCAGCAAAGAAACTGGCAGGAGAGTATGGAAGATGTAGTCATCCAACAGTCTAGAGGCCCACAGTTGGCAGTAGATGGACTCCCTGATTTTTGGGGGATATTTGTCGTTTGCTAGACTATGGGGGTTATGTATAAGAACTCCCGCACTTTGCAGTGAGGGAGAGAAGGACCTCAGCAAACTGTTTTTCGTGGAGGTTCCCCACACAAATCATGTGCTTTTCAGTGCCTGATTTTTTATACATCAGCTTCCACCAGCACAATTAAAGGCGACACAACCTAAATGTACACATTCGGTGTAGATAACGCAGACTTCCGTGAGTTTGCTTTATTCATTGGTGCACACGCTGATAGCGCCAGTATTTGGCGCAATGTACGTGCGCGCTGTGTTTATACGTGCCCCCCTTTGTGCTTTTCCGTTTGGTCAGAATATGCAAATATTATATACATGGTGTTAGTTAGCAAATGTATACCAGCAAATGCCAAATAATTTCATTTTTAGCTCTACCCACACTTACAGTAATTAGGTAGTGCATAGAGATATCATAACAGACACATGCAGATCCACCCATCCCCATGCAGTGACATCAGTATCCTGATGCATTAATACAGGATTTTGTCTTTTTGACTAAACTCTGGTGTCTTTGTCCTCATTTTTGAGGCCAAGCCAAAGAGTGGGCCAGTGGGTCATGGGCTGAATACTTCACAAGCAAGGAGGCTGGTCCATGTTCTTTGTTTCACAGTGCCATCAGCAGCCCATCATTTTTACCATGCATCCAAAATGCAAGGTGTTGTGGATTGTTGATGTCATCCACTTTGGTGACCATTTTGTAGAAAGTAGAAGCAAACTTCAAGTAAGTTTATCTTCTAATTTAAGCATTTGTTGTATATGTTGATAATCTAAGATTAAATATGTATATCTTCATGTAGCTTTCTTATCATGTATTAGATATGCATTTCACAAAGAAGGTTTCTTTTGAACAACAATTAATTCACAGATATAAAAAGAGAGTTGCAAATATCAAAATAGAATGAGGCGACAGAAAGGATGTAGTAAGTTTTAAAATGTTGCATGTTATTTATTGCTGCAATCAGCCATTAAAAAGGGAACAACAAATACCCACAACCACTATAGCTGCAGAACACTATTTTCCTTTCAATATGCACAGCCCGGGGAACAATTCCTCACTAACTCTTATCAACCTACTACCTAGAAGCTTAAGAATTTAGTAGAGAACTGAGATAGAAACATAGAATGTGTTGGCAGATAAGAACCATTCGGTCTATCTAGTCTGCCCAATTTTCTAAATACTTTTATTAGTCCCCAGTTTCCTATCTTATAGCTAGGATAGCCTTGTGCCTATCCAACGCATGCTTAAAATCCTTGACTGTGTTTACCTCTACTAATTGTGTTTACCTCTACTAGATGAATTGTGTTACATTTGCAATATTTATCGTTGCCCTGCACAAGTCAAAACAATGCTTCATTGACCATGTAGGTCTGCTACTACAGCATCTTTCTGAATACAAACTTGCACAGAGATTGTGGGTTTCACACATAATGGTGCATGCTTATGATTACGTGCCGTTAAGGCACGAAACGCGTAAAGCCAGTCTCACTTGATCTTGTATGTGTCTTCAAACCACCAATTAACCCCTTTGCGACAAAGGATGTGCCAGGCACGTCCTGCAGTGAATCAAGCGGTTTTCGTGATCAACGATCGCGAAAAATGCTTTAACGGTGCTGGTTTATTGCCTCGATGTCGAGGCAATAGCCAGCACCGAAATTTCTATTCTGGAGCACCCACGATCGCCCCATGGAGCGATGGTGGGCGCCATATTGACGGAGCATGCTGCTCCGTCAATATGGCTAAGCCCTCTGCTGGTCTGAGCTTCGGAAGTGAAAGTAACTTCACTTCCGTCGCTCTGAATATGCTACTTGACTGCCCCTAGTGGTAGTTAAGTAGCATAGCAATGGAAAAAATGTAAAATAAATATTTAATTAATTAAAAACTGGTTATATAGATAGATTAGCCTATAGGGTTAAAATTAAATACGTTTTTGCATAAGGGATAGGGTTAAAATTAAATTAAAACATATTAAGGGATATAATAAGGATTAGAGTTGGGGCTAAATTTAGTGTTAGCGTTACACTAAACACTATTTTTGGTTTTTGCCACTTAACTCGCAAAAAAATTCTGAACAAAGATGGAAACATGCATATTTTTGAACTCGGGACAACATTTAGAAACTATTTAGACGGGGTCTTTTTTAATGATTTTATTTGTGTAAATTATATTTTAGGTCAAAGTTAGAAAAAGTGGGTTTTTAAAAAATGTATAATTTGTGTGGGTACTGTATGTGAGAAAGAATAAAATTACAGCTAAACACAAACACCCCAGAAATGTCAAAACAGCCATTGTCACCAAGGGAAAGTCAAGGTGAAAATGTCTTGTCACTAACGGGTTAAACACCTTTTTACTTTGGCATAATCATACTGCATGGATGGTTCTTTCCGCAAAATCCACACTTGTCTTAGGCTTTGATTGTCACACACAAAGGGTAAATTTGGAGAACACTATAAAACATGAAGCTGTCATCTGCTGATTTCTCCACTTTTAAGAAATTGCCCCAAAATTGTTCTTTATAGATAACCACATTCATTTGCAGCCAGATCAAAGTATGCTTAACCCTCCGTGATGCATGGTCCCAGACGACGCAAGCACCAAAAAGACTCTTTTAGTTCCTGGCTACCGAACACAATGGCAGAGACCCAATCAGGGTCTTAATAGACCCTGTGGGTCCCTGTTAAAAGATTGTGATACCTACCAACCTGTAAGTTCGGACACAGCGTAGAAGTTGGTGCTCGCTCAAAGTCCCTGCAGCGGGATCCGCAATGAGCTGTTCAAGTCTCCTGTTTATGACATCACCTGAGGGACGGTAGGCAAATGAGCTGCTTTTCAATGGGAAATGTGTAATTTGCATACCATGCCGAGGGTGAATTCATAAATAGGAGATTCCACAGACACATTTAAAACACATTTTTCTCCTAATTTAGTCATTTGCTTGCAATTTTGCTAACACAATGTATAGATTATTTTCAATAATTTTGTATGCTCTACATGCACAATAAACACAATGCTCAGGTGATCCTTCCCTTTAAACCAGAGACAGCTGCTATTACAGTTGTTTGAACCCATGAGCAACACAGCTTAGCATTATAGGAGCAAGCTGTATTCTAGAGATTACTAGACCAACTTGAGCGCTACAAGTGAACTGAACTAGCCAGGCAGCTCTTGGGCTGCAAGCCAACTCCTATCACATTTGCTGCATTGCCTAATTGCGAGGGGGCTCAAGCGTCGTCCAACACTGACCATTTGAAGTGCTGGACCATAGAACAAAGCTGACAGAATAATGTAAGTATTGTAAATAAAGCCAACACAAATAACACGTTAGCGTGACACCCAGGCAGACTCCAAAATGAGCGTTTACCAAGTCATCGATGAGCTGCTCGACTAAACTCGGGGGGTCTCTTTTTGGGGGGCTCGGCGTGTTCCTCTTATCCGGCTCCGATGAGAGACTGGGCTTTTCTTCCAGGAGTCTCTCTGCAAACTCCAGGCAGCGGCTGAGCTCTCCGTCGCTCTCCCTCACAGGAGACCCTGGAAGGGGTTTCCATGCCGCCCCTCCTTCGTCTTTTCTCTCGGGCTCAGGGCTCGTGCCCCCTGATCGCCTCCTTTTTCGTACCGCCTCGCGCCCTGGCGGTGCCCCGTGGATCTCTGCCCTCCAGCGGCTGCGGAATTCCTCGAGAGAGTCTTCTAAAGGCATCCTAATACACGGAGCGGGGAATCAACTCGCGACCAACACGAGCTCTGCTCCACCACCCGGCCCCCACATGTTCATTAGAAGGGTACACTACTACCGAGACCTAGTTTCCAAGGAAACACTTGTTCCCCGGTACACCGGTGTAAACACAGCTAAAAAGAGTGCAACGGAGTGATCAGTCCGACTAGGGAAATAGCAACCACGAACTTGATTCCTACTGTTAGAAGATCCTACCCACATGTAATGTGAGCAAAACAATACATTTAGTCTGTGCTGGCAGTGGCATAGTGTTTTCTAACCCCAGAACCCTGTCAATCTAAACACTACCTTTGAAAATATAGACAATATAAAATTATCTATACATTGCAAATTACACATTTCCAATAAAAAATGTGTTAAGTTGCATATTAAGCCACAGGCAATGTCATAGACATTCTCTTATTTTGTGTTCTTACGTCTAATTTTACAAGCGCAAAGTATAGATAATTTTTCATTATTTTTTTTATTCTCTAGATCGACAGTATAACCAATGATTAGGTTTATAAAGTCCCTTTATAGGACATCTGTAGCAAAACATGAAGTTGTGTTTAATTAAAAGATGGAATCAAATGTAGGCATTTTATATTAGAAATGCTTTAATGAAAAATATAAATAAGGTACCTTATTAAGCTCTTTACTCCATATCACTCTACCAGGAGGCAGACATTTAATTTGTATTCTTTCATTAAGTAATGTCTTTATAAATCATCTGCACTCTTTCAATTAAACAAGTTTTTTTTGCTACAGATGTAACCAATGTGAATAAAAAACACCATATTTTTTACCTTATAGAATTCGCAGATTATATTACAAATGGCTATGTGACAAAACATCACAACATAAAAGGAGTATTGTATAGTCAAAGGAGATGGGTGGGCAGGTGCTTCAAATGATAGCGCTATTGTATAATCTTACTCGCTCTGTCCAGCACAAAGCCCTTCAGCATGTTTATTTACAGAATTTTCCTGATAGAACACTCACCTCGTTCAATCTGCATAAAATCGTGTCAGCCACCATGTCCTCGCGCAACACAAAAAACGCAGTCATGCTGAAAATGATCCCCTTGACCATCCTACCCCTGCAGCCTCCATGTGGCCATCTACTAAAGGGTGAACATTCCAAATAATGTCCAGCAACCCAATATATACATACACCAAAGTACAATTTTGAAAAGGCTGTGAACCTTTATTAGATGTATAACCAATTTAAAATTAATCAATAACCAATGTGAATAAAAATTACCATATTTGTTACTTTATAAAATCCTCTGATTATATTACTAATGGATCCACCCCAAACACCAGGAGGCAATATTTTTAAACTATTTAACCCCTTCCCGCTTGTAGGACGTTCCATGCCTTCTTATTTTTTACTGCCTAAAGGGTAGTAGGTAGGGTTACCACCTGGCCGGTATTTTACCGGCAGGCCGATAAACAATTGGCATCAGGCCAATGTTAAGTCTATGAAGACAGTACCAAGGCCGGTATTTTTTTTGAAGAAAAGGTGGCAACCCTACTAGTAGGACGGCATAGATGAGCTGTGCTGAGAATCCCGCTGTAGGGACTTGCAGCGGGATTAAGGTTGCCACCTGACCGGTATTTTAACAGCAGGCCGGTAAAAAAATTGGCATCAGGCCAATGTTAAGTCTATGGAGGCAGTGACAAGTATTTTTCTGAAGAAAAAGTGGCAACCCTAAGTGGGATCCCCAGTGTCAGATGAGGCCACTATGAGTAAAAGTTCACACTCTTTACTTCCTCCTGGAACTACAAACAGAAAATTATCAAAATGGTGCAGTACATTGCTTGATTCTGCAATTCTGCAAAAGCCTCAAAAATAGACCTTCAAATCAAAAACCCAGCGAGTTGAAACACCTAGGGTGAATGTGCAAAAGCTGCGGCTGTGAACACTTTTGACAATAAAAGCACCTCTCCCACATTTTCTATTTAAAAGCCTTATCAAAAGAAATATATGACACAGATGCCTTTAATTTTGATATTGCATCATTAACAGAGCTACCTTCTGGAACTGAAAGATGGGGAATCGGCCTGTATTTACTTGCTTTTTTGGGGGGACCAATCCAAGTGATACCCTGAAAATCTAAAATGGCAGGGCAGAGAAAGGACCTTCAAACCTGCCCAGTGATAATTATTTTTTGATCTTGTCAGCTGCAATAACTGGAACTCTATATTACTACATATAGGGACAATAAAACCATTAACAAAACCTTCTCTAAGGAGTTTGGGCCTCTGCATATTTGGATGCATTTCTACACACTGCAGCAGGTTTTGAACCTTCACTGGTGTCTGCGCTGTTTGGAAAAGTATTACTTCCTGATTGGATTTTTCTAAAGCAGTGATGAGCCCCCGCACAGTTACTGCATTCATGCTTGAACCTACAGTTCATTAGCGATTTACAATGGCTTTCATTGAAGGCCTTTTGTGCTGGATGCTGCTATTATGCTGCCTGCCCCATATAACGTGTTTCTTTGTAGCAGCATCATGTTGACCAAGCGACAAACATTGTTCATTTCGCACTTTATCATGAAAAGCCAGTTTCTGTCTAAATGTTTCATCATAATTAAACCATGCTAAACTGCCAAAATTGCAATATGCCACTAAATTATATTATTTATATTATTATATTTTCTCTTTCAGTGGCTTGCTCATGTGTGAAAGCCTAAAGGTTATACCCAAAGCATAAAGGATGATACCCAATGATTATTTCATACACAGTTCACTAATCTTATTTTGTATTTCCCTGGCCTGAGTGAGTTCTACCAGTAGGTGTATTAGGCTGCAAAGCTTTTCTTACTTGTGTTACAGCAGACAATACATGTGTGTTAGACAGACTCCATGCATGCCTCTAGCCACTCACCAGCACCGCTCAACATCACCTGTTCCTTCAGACTGTCCTCATGCCGGACTTCACAGGTAATTGCTTGAAGTGATTAGAGCTGCAAGTGAAAGGTCTATTACCTAGCATTACTTGCTCTGTCCAGCGCAATGCCACAAAGCCCTTCAGCAAGCGTATTGATAGTGCATTTCCTCGCTAGATCACTTGCCTCACGCTATCCTCAGCCAATGAAGTGTCAGCCTCCATGTTAAAAATTAACCCCTAGATCACTCTAGCCTTGCATTACCCATGTGACCATCTCCCTAAGGTTTCAATGGCCATTTCATTACAGTTGTTTTTGACTAATAATTCCTGATAAGTTCTGTCAGCCAAAAGCTAACTGAGCATCATAGGAAATGTAGTCCATAACAGGTAGCACAAATCTTTGGTCTTTTGCAAATTAGAAAGGCTACTGCTGAGGGCTAGTGCAAATAACCGTCTCCACTAGCTGACTTGCTTAGTAAAATGTCCTAAATATGTCATTGGTCTATGTGTTAACTTTAAATATATGTACATGCCTCCCACCTGCCCTGCTTTGCGCAGGACAGTCCCAACTTCTGGAGGCGGAATTTAAGACTGCAATCCTGCTGAATAACTGGAAGTCTTTGGTGTCTAATGGTGAGTGACAGCACCTACTGTTTATGCACTATAGCAATGACACTGGATCTCCCAAGCGCTGCCCCTGGCATCCTGACTTGTGAGGTGTGTGTGTGTGTGTGTGTGTAGAGATTATATATATATATATATATATATATATATATATATATATATATATATATATAGTGTGTGTGTATGTGTAGATATATACATACATATACTGTACCCTCAATTCACTCACCGAAACTACCACCAATGCTACAATAAATGAAAAGTATAAAAATGTAACCTGTGACGGTAAGAGCATTGCATGAAGCAGTGACTATAATGAAAAAATATATATGGCATTTATTATTTTAAAAATGTGACTACTAGAGGTTAGAGGACTGGGAGAGACTTGACATTAGTTACTAGTCTTTCCTTGCCCTATGATTGCTGTAGGGCAGAGAGAGGGCAGCTTTGTAAAAAAACAGTGCTTGTCACAGTGATCACAATATCTTGGGGAATTCTAATAGGTATTGGCTGTTGTGCCTCATTGGACAGTCATCCACCTGTGCTATTTTGTGATCGCTGCATACCCTGGTCATTAACTTACAGTATGACATGCCAGGCCTATCACTCGTACTGTGGTGTATTTTTGTCACAGTCTTAACATTTAAGTGGCTGAATAACATAAGAGTCTACTCAATAATGAGAGAATTGCAGGGCATTGAGATGAGAATTTCAAACTGCAGGCCAATGTAGCAGCGTTGGAAATATTCTCCAATGCAGCTGAATGCAACAGTTTTTCCAACTCGGCTACTTTGGCCTTAATTTTGAAATTCCCGTCTCGGTTCCCTGCAATACTTTCTTTATTGAGCAGACCCTATAAACTATTTATATCCAAGACACATTAGCCAGCAGACTTTTCTGTTATTAGCTGCGTCTCCTAGATATCACAAAAGGCCTCTGCACCATGTCGCTTTCCTTAAAATATATGATGTAAGCTACTATAATCTGCAGATACTGGGATCTATTTAATGATCTGAGTTAATTTATCTCATGTCATTGAATCCCATAGACTGTACTAGACTGAAAATCTAGGATCATCATACTGGATAATAATCATATCTGGTTCTAAAGTTCTAACGTTGTGCAGAAAAATAATTCACATTCCCCAATATTTGCCAAAATATATTTTCACAGCACAGCAAAAACAAGAAAATCGTATTATAGATGTAACAAGTCTGCTGTTAATATTTGGCCTTCCATCCTATGGTTGTGAGCATGCAATTGGGAAACTATTGTATTGGACCCTATGACGTGACACTTTTTTCAGTTCTTATCAGTACATATAGGTAACAAAATAATTGTTGTGCAATCAGAATAAAAAAACCATAATTTTGGAGCTCACTTTCAATTATACTTTCCTTGACATAAGTCAACTGTACTAAAACACCAGATTTTTCATGACCCCATTAGCATTAAAAAAACCTTTCACTGTATTTAAAAAGTAAGTAAAAAAAATCTTTAATAAATGACCAACAATTTGGTTACTAACCTAAACCCTTCACAAGATATAGGTAAAGCGGTTTATAATGCTATGAGTTATAACGTGGTTTCCTGTAGAACGCAGTGCGTTAATGCGGAACTTTAGCGAGATTGTTACGGTCTCACTAATATGATATGCGCTCCTAAACCCCGAACTCCCTGTTGTAGCGAGGCCCAGCTGTATTATATTGTTTTTTATTTAACGGACCACTCTGACTTGATAATGACTAACTTTTTTCATGCATAGAAAAGATAAATAATTTAAAAAATGTATGTATTAACATTTTAATATCTGTATTCAATATATATATATATATATAATTTATTTCATTCACTTAAAAATATGAGGTTTGTAACCTCTACTGACATGGCCTTTAACCTCTTCAACTTTTAATTGGATTCTGGGAAGAAAAAAAGTAACATATTAAACTGTTTCAATAAAAAGCAAAGTGATAACTACACTTGCAATGTGTGCATACATATATTACACAGGAACCTGTACAGAGCATGCATGAATGTTTTTTTCACCAGATGTACAGTTAGAATTGCTCGACCCATATCATTTTTACATGTTTTCTGAATAATGAAGAATGCATGTGTACCAGTTACCTTATTTATCGGCGTATAACACGCGCCGGCGTATAACACGCACCTCATTTTAAGAAGGACATTTCAGGAAAAAAAAACTTAAATTTCAAATAAAGAACTTTGAAGCCCAATATGCCATTTTAATATGCCAGGATATTGCCCCCAATATGCCATTTAATATGCAGGATATTGCCCCCAATATGCCATTTAATATGCAGGATATTGCCCCCAATATGCCATTTTAATATGCCAGATATTGCCCCCAATATGCCATTTTAATATGCTAGGATATTGCCCCCAATATGCCATTTTAATATGCCAGGATATTGCCCCCAATATGCCATTTTAATATGCCAGGATATTGCCCCCAATATGCCATTTAATATGCCAGGATATTGCCCCCAATATGCCATTTAATATGCCAGGATATTGCCCCCAATATGCCAGGATATTGCCCCTTAGTATGCTCGTTATGCCACCCTCCTCCCCCCCCTTCCCCAGACCCCAGCACTTACCTCGTTCCTGCTCTGTCCCCCGGTGCTCTGAAGCTGCGTGGCTGTGAGGGAAGCGTTGTGAGCTTCCCTCCAGCCGCGCGGAACAATAAAGTTTGTTTAAAAAAGAGCACCGGGGGACAGAGCAGGAACTAGGTAAGTTTTAGATTATTTATTTTTTTCGGCGTATAACAGGCACACATCATTTTCCCCCTATTTTCAGGGAGAAAAAGTGCGTGTTATATGCCGATAAATACGGTAGTTAATTAAGGAGTGGATCCCATAGGAATTCATTGATTTCCCTCTGAACACATATCAACTATAGACTCAGCAGACAAATATGCAGAGCCAGCTATAGGCAGTTGCCCAGGGTGCACTGCATGGCTGCCTACTAGCCCATGATCAGTGACTGAGGAGAGGCAGCTTAGGAGAGATGCATGGTAATAGTAAAAAAAAGGGGACTGTGCTGCCACACCGCACGGCTGATCACTAGACCACCAAGCATTGTACTTTGATCCTGCTCAAAGGGAAGTGGGAATTGTAATGCTGGAGAGAAGTGTATCACAGAGCTCTGCAGCAGTAACACACACAAATATTATCCTTTTGTTATTTCTACTTTCGTTATTAACCCCACATATCCTGCCATAGCACCACCTTCCACACCTAAGACATGCCCCAGCACCCCAGGACATGCCCCAGCACATACCCCAGCACCCACATTGCAGACACAAGTCTTACCTCAGTGTTCAGCACTATAGCAGATGCCTCCCTGCATCACCTACAATTAAAGGCAGATCTCTAGTTTCACACTCTCCTAAGTAATCGCCACAATATATATACAATAGAGGGTGGGTGCCTATAGATCCATCATAGTTTGAAACACCAGGGATGGCTAACAGAAAAACAAGATCAACATAAATATTGCAAAAGTAGAAAATGTATTTATCGGGATTCCTTGAATAGGGATCGTGTGATCAACATTATAAACATATAACACTCAACTTTTTACACGTTACCGAAACGTCATAAAAATATGACCCATCCTCCGGGTCGCCCAATAGTGGCTGGAATAGGGGGTCCTTTGGAAAATGTCAGTCGATATGTCGATTATATTCTTCACTCTTTCTTGATAACATTGGCGTCTTATGTGAAGGACACTATAGATGTTCTGCGTAGACTAGAGGGTTTGGTACTTACAGAATTAACCCTTCTGGTAACCATAGATGTAGAAAGCCTTTATTCATCGATCCCTCACGAAGTAGGCTTAAGGGCATCAGAACATTTTTTGAGAAGTAGGGGTTCATGGTTTGATAGATATACTGACTTTGTACTGGAACTCTTCGAAATGATTCTCACCAATAATTATTTCACCAGAGATTTTTCCTTCAAAAGAGAGGGACGGCCATGGGAGCCACATGCGCACCCACCTATGCTTGCTTACATTTAGGATTTTGGGAACAGGAAGTGGTTTTTGACCAGCTTGCTGGCAAGGTGGGTGCCCATGTGGCTTTTTGGGTATGGTTCATTGATGATATTCTTATGATGTGGGAAGGCTTGATTGACGAACTTGAGAGTTTCATGGCAATGATTAATGAGAATAATCGTAATCTCAGGTTTACCTGTGATACATTAGAAACGGATGTGTATCGAAAAGGGACGGCCACTAATTCTCTGCTGAGAGTTATCACCCTCAGTCCCTAATTAGAGGTATACCTGTAGGTCAATACCTTCGGATCAAAATAAATTGTTCTACGGATGAGAGATTTTAAAAACAAGCTGATAATCTGAGGATTCGCTTCACTGATAGAGGATATGATAGGAAGAGTATAATAAGAGGTTATCAGAGAGCGAGAGACAGTGAGAGAGATATGTTACTCTTTGACAATAGAAACAAAGGGGAGACTCAGGAAATAGTGAGATTCATTTCAATATATAATGAACAGTGGATTTAACAGCTAGACGAGCCCCTAATCTAAGAGATCTCCTAGTGAGAAGTAACTTTGAAAGATCAAAACCACAGGCTAATTGGTTAACCCAGGAAGTCAAAAAAGATGGCTGTTATCCATGTCGTCATTGTAAGGCATGTCATAACATCTGTAAAATGAACAGCTGCCTAAACCTGAAAAGGGAAAAATTTCAGGTGAGGGGACATATAACATGTAACACTGAGGGGGTTATTTATGCCCTCCAGTGTCCGTGTGATAAATATTATGTGGAAAAAAACAATTCGTAGACTTAAGGATAGAGTCTTGGAACATATGTCAGACACTAGGAAAAAGAATGTTGACACCCCAGTGGCCCTTCACTTTCTGGATAAACATGAAAGTAGGATAGCCGACTTACAAGCTTGGGAGTTAGAAAAGGTCCAAATGGGGATCAGAGGGGGCGACCTTGATAAAAAAAACTCTTGCAGACTAAATACAAATGGATCATTAATTTGCACGCCCTGACCCCTGATGGTATGAATGAAGAAATAAAGTATGGCTGTTTTCTTCCCACTTGTGTCACCTACCTTGATTTACCTCCTGATCCGCCGCCATCGCGGATCAGGAGGACGCCATCCCGTCGGCTGGGGCTCAGAGTGAGAGCCCCAGCTTCCCTTGATGCTGAGACGCGCGTCCAGTAAGACGCGCGCTCAGTGACGTCACGCACCCGTTCGCGCATGCGCGAACGGGTGTTTCATGAATATTCATGAGCCCAGTTAAAGGGCTATTTATTAAATTAACCCCTCCCTTGCCAATTGATCAGAGGTGTGTCCTGATCAATTGGTAGTGTATTTAAACGGTCATTTCACAGGTTACCTTTGCCTGTGATAGTGCCTTGTGTATCTCACTAGCGTTTTGACTCCTGATTGACTCCGTTTATCTGTTGCTGACCCGGTTCGTCCCTATATTCTCCATCCGTTTGTTCCTGCATTCCTGATTATTCTGTGTATGACCCTGCTGTTCCTGACTATTCTCCGTCCGCCGCCTGCCTCGATTTCTGCTAGTGACCTGTTTATCCGTATCTCTCCTGTCCGTGACCTGGCCTGTCTCCTGACTCTCCGTTTGCCTGTATTCCTGTACGATCCTATACGGGCTCCACTTGCTGAGTATCCGGTAGTAAGTGTTCCAGCAAAATCCTTGGTGACATACCACCGGCGGCTCAACCAAGGGTGTGTAGTCATTAAGGTGAAGACCAATACTTGCTACCTACGGTACTTAGTGAGTGTCCCTATAGCCTCATCTACACTTGTGGTCCATCTCCTGAACACGACCGTTACAACTTGATTCCTATTTATAAGGGCCAGGTGTGACCCCTACATGAAATTTGATGTGGGGACATATCTGTCATTAGAATATAATGGAGTAGTTTTAAAATTATGATCAATTGGAGAGGGATAACTGTAATAGAGGTTAATGTGACCTTGGGATTAGGTCCATAGATGATTCCAAACCATTTTGTCAAGATTTATTGATTTAGGTAAAATTGTGATGGTCTTACTTTATTTAATTTATGCACAGTATTGTTTGTGAGTTTTTTGTTGTTGTTAATATACATTATGGATATATTCGCCTTCCGGTCTGTGGGTTATAAAGAGTAGTAACAACAGGTGGTTGTCATGTTACCCGGAAGAAGCCTTCTAGGCGAAACGACTATCTGTGAGGCGTCTTTCGGATCCTGTAGGAGGAGCCGTATGGAGGACATGCTGGCGGGCTTGTTTGGAGAGAAGATCTCTCCCCATATCTAACCTTCTATACGAGGACGGCCAGTACTTGCTTAATATAAGTGAAGATTGAGTGAAGATTAGTTACCGCGTTCTATCTAAGGGTCTGTTTTTCCGTGATCAGAGGGTGACAGATAACAGACAGAGGGGACATCATTGCTTGATTATCGGCTGGAAGATCTACTCAGTATCAAGTTTGGCATAACATCTTTATTCCTTGAGCGTTTGGTTATATTTCGGTCCCTACCTGCATCTATATCCTGCAGTATACATTGACTCATCTTATTTAACAAGTGATGCCTGGGTCCATTATGAAGTTTCGATTTCGAACTCGGATGGCTACATACATTGTGTTTCTACATCTACTTCAGTGACTGTCGCTTTTGGGTTATATATTTCCCTTATATTCAGCTTGCTACAGAGCTGTTTTTTTGTTTTCTTGTTTCTGTCCCTGTTTTTTTTTTTTCTGTTTTTCCTTATTATTTATGCTTTTTTTTTTTTTTGCTTTCAGGGATCCCCCGTTATTCTTCACTTGTCTTATATTTTACTGTGGACGCACAGTTATGAAGTAGGTAAGTCAGGTGGTGTACTAACTGAATTGTATTGATGCATCTCTTGAGTATACCCCTTTATTGTTTTCTTTAGCTTATCCTGCAGGATTCGTTTGATGATATTATTTTACTGTCATTATGTTGTTTCACGTTTTTATCAATTTAGGGTGATTTTAGATATGAGTGTTATATGTTTATAATGTTGATCATACGATCCCTATTCAAGGAATCACGATAAATACATTTTCTACTTTTGCAATATTTATGTTCATCTTGTTTTTCTGTTTCGTGAGTGCCTATTTAATAGATCTTCTTTTAGGTATAGCTAGTTCTTGTGGTGTTTCTTACCTCAGTGTTCCAGGACATGCCCCATCACCAGCATTACAAACCCATCACCCACATTGCAGACCTAGGACCTATCCTAGCAACCCAAGACATGCCCCATCACCAACACTGCACACCCAGGACTTGCCTCATCACCAACATTGCACAAAGAAGATTAACCCCAGCTCCCACTTGGCACACCTAGGACTTACCACAGCCATCACCCACATTGCACACCCAGGAGTTACCTCAGCCAGCATCCATACTGCACACCCAGGACTTGCTCCAGCACCCCAGGACATGTCCCTCACTAACACTCCACACCCAGAACTTACCCCAGGACATGCCACATCACCAACATTGCACAACCAAGATTAACCCCAGCACCCCCAAGACCTGCTCCATCACCCACATTGCAGATTCAAGACATACTCCAGTATCCCAGGACATGCTCCATCACCAACATTGCACACCCAGGACTTACCCCAGCCATCACCCACATTGTACACCCAGGAGGTACCTCAGGACATGCACGCCCTGGACATATCCCAACATACACACTGCATACCCAAGATATGCCCATCATACATATTGCACATCCAGGACTTACCCCAGCAAGCAAACACATTGTATACCTAGTAACCCACTGCACACCCAGGACTTCCACCAATACCCCAGAACATACCACATCACCCACACTGCAGTCTCAGGACATTACCCATCACCAACATTGCACACCCAGACACTTTTGGCTCGGCACTATACTGAATGTCGAGTTTGCGCCCGTGCATTCCCCATGAGAAAGGTTGCATGAACTAGACTTCCTATGACAGGGAAGATGTTATTTGGAATTCTGCAATGATATTCAACAGAAAAGGAATACAATTAAAGTCCGTTTTACAATGGAAAAATCTCAATACTACAGCAATGAGTGTGTCTCTCTAGTATATGAAGTCCATTTTTTTATGGAGTTCAATCAATCTATTTAATGACATATCTGAATTGAAGTTTTTTTTTTTTTTGTCTGCTGGCTTTATTAATTATTAAACAATCACTTTATTTTTATAGTCTTCACATTACCTTTTGATGCACATCATCATTTCAAGGGAACAATCATTAATGTAACACAGACCTGGGCAAATCTTGGGATCCAAGGAATCATGGCTCCTAAAATCATTACTGCTGGTTCCTAATTTGTATTGACTGTATTCCATTGAACTCTTTGGAAGTCTCCTACCCCTGGTTCTTAAAAATAACAAGGCTGGCACTTACATTATTGTAGAAATTCTGTACACCCTCATGGCTGCAAATAATGTTAAGTATAGACTATTTCACAAAAGAAAGTTAATATCACTGCTGATGTGTTTTTAATAAAATGTCTTAAATCTAAAAATAGAAATAAAATTCTGTAAAATGAATGCAATTCTGTGTCTCGGAAAGATGTAATGTAATACAAAATGCAGACACTGAATTTTCATCACACAGACTAAAATATATGTGATACCTCTCTTAAAGTATCTCTGGTTCAAAAAGACAATAAATTATGTTTGCAGTTAATCTACAGAATTATAAAATCCATAGTGTATGTGATTATTCTCGGATATGAGATCACATAGGTTGACATTTCATACCAGGACAGAAGCCAAGGAAGGATAATATCTGTTAACGCCAAAACCGCTTGATAATGGATTTCAATATTGCCAGGCAGAGAACAGATATTATGTTGGAATTTGTGAGACATATGTTTTTTATCATTTCTTATACGTATTAATACTCATTCCTCATGATCCATAACATTATAACCAATTTTTTTTGCTGAATTAATGTCTGTCTTGGTGCTTGCGCCACCTATTTTTATAATTTGTTTAATCACATAGCTAGTTATTTTTTACATTTTTTGGGGAGGGTGTGTGGTAGCACAAATAGCAGGTCATCCAACGTGTGGCCTGCCATGCATCGGAGTCAGGGCCGGCCTTAGGGGTGTGTGACCTGTGCGAGCAAAAAAAAAAGCCAGTAGATCAAAAGATCCCCCCTCACCAGCCCTCTGCTCGGCATGCTGTGCTGGGTACGGGGAGGGGGCGGAGCTAACTGGCTGAGAGGTGTAGCTCCGCCCCCACCCTGTGAAGCAGAGCAGCGTCTGCTTCATGGGGAGCTGCAGGCCAGGGCCGGCCTTAGGGGTGTGCGACCTGTGCGAGCGCACAGGGCGCAACACCCCAGGGGGCGCCCGCCCGGCCGGTGAAAGAAAAAAAAAAAGCCGGTAGAGGCACTGGCTGGGGGAGATCAAAAGATCCCCCCTCACCAGCCCTCTGCTCGGCATGCTGTGCTTGGTCCAAGGAGGGGGCGGGGCTAATCGGCACAGCGGTGTAGCTCCGCCCCCACCCCGGGAAGCAGAGCAGCATCTGCTTCACGCGGAGCGTCTCTGCATTTACTCTAGTATTTTGAAATTGTCTGCACCATAAGGAGTACTTTGGAAGAACAAATCCTATATAAGAAAATACAATTTATATAGGATATGGCAACTAAAAAGGGGAGCGAACACAATCCTGCTTCCAAAAAGTTGAAAGTAAAAGAAAAACGGAGTGTAGACTCTGGGGAAAAAAGAGAGAATCTGGAATTAAACCTAGCTTCTCACCTCAAAATACACTGAACAAAGTTATAAACGCACCACTTATGGTTTTGCCCCCATTTTTCATGACTTAAACTCAAAGATCTAAGACTTTTTCTATGTACACAAAAGGCCTATTTCTCTCAAATAATGTTCACAAATCTGTCTAAATCTGTGTTAGTGAGCACTTCTCCTTTGCTGAGATAATCCATCCACCTTACAGGTGTGGCATATCAAGATGTTGGTTAGACAGCATGATTATTGCAAAGTGTATAAAAGTACATGTTAATATGGATTCCTCAAACATACAAGATAATAGTTTGAATCTACTTGAGGTGGAAACTCCCAAACAACTTTTTGGTAGCTCTGGAGAATTGGAGAACAGGTATAACACCTACAAAAATGCCTAGAATTAAAACTTCAATCGATTTTAAAAAGGAATTCACAAATCATTTTGGAGACTTAGGACATTATGAGACTTGGAGATAGAGTAAAAACTATGAAGACAAGATTGAATATATAGATTTTACCATCAAAGAAGCAGAAAAGAAAGAAAGAAAACTGTGTTGTAGGCCAGGTACTGTGTGTATGTAAGTGTGTGTTTGTGTAAGAGTGACTGCATGTAAGTGTGTGTTTGTGCAAGTGTAACTGTATGTAAGTGTGTGTGTGTAAGTGTGACTCTGTGTCTGTGTGTGAGTGTGACTCTGTGTATTTGTGTAAGTGTGACTGTGTGTAAGTGTACCTCTGTGTCTTTGTGTAAATGTGCCTCTGTGTGCATGTAAGTGTGACTGTCTGTCTGTATTTTTGTATGTGTGTGGATTTGTGTATGTGTCACGGACTGAGTAGGATCAGAAGACTGGATCCGCGATGCGAAGACCTGGTATCTACTGCAACAGGTTTGGAGGCAGGACAGTGTCTATTCACCTGAATGGTATTATACCCTACGGTTGAGCCTCAGGTAAATGACCACCCAGGACTTGGAACACTGACTGCAACCGCACACTGAAGCAGGGATACGCAGGAATTACTGGATAAACGGATAGTCAGCAAGCCGGGTCAAACACAACAGGAGCAACGGTACAAGACGGTATGGAGGAGGCAAGGTCAAAAACAGGCAAAAGGATCAGGGCAGGCAGCAAACGGAGAAGTCAGAAGTCACAGCAGGAGTCAAAAACCGAAGAATCAAGAATCAAGAATAAACGCTAGATCAAGCCACAAGGAACTATCTCAGGCAAGGTCTGAGTAGCAACTGAAGGTTTAAATACAATTTGGGCGGTAAAACCCGCCCCTAATAGGTCCCCCAAAAAGTATAAGTATAGCCCTTTAAGGCTATGTTAATTTTCTGTGTGTAGCGGTACTGCGCATGCGCGCAGTTTCGGTTTGCTGCGCGTTCGTCGAGGGGAAGCGGTGAGCGCGTCTGCAGCCCTGGAGGGCTGAGACGCCGAACGGAGCCCTCGCTGTCCGTCCACCCTGCCTGCAGGGGCAGCGGCAGCGGAGACACGGACCTCGCGGCGGCAGGTAAGTTTCTTTTTTATTACACTACCCCCCTCTTTATGAACGCCGTACCGGCGTTCAGGACCTGGTTTGAGAGGAAATCTACGATGAAATAAGGAAACTTTGGAAGGAGCATGAACATCGGATGCTGGTACCCAAGATCTCTCCTCCGGACCGTAACCTTGCCAATGGACAAAATACTGCAAAAGACCACGGCGCAGCCGAGAATCCAAAATAGATTGTACCAAATACTCCTCATGCCCTTGAACGAGGACAGGTTTGGGAACCGTATGGGCGTCAGAGAAACGATTAGTTACAACTGGTTTGAGGAGGGACACATGGAAGGAGTTGTGGATGCGCATACTGGAAGGGAGGCGTAGGGTATAGGACACATCGTTGATTTTGGACAAGATCACGTAAGGACCGATATATTTGGGACCTAAAGTCCTGGAGGAATGACGAAGTTGGAGATACTTGGTAGAAAGCCATACTTTGTCACCAGGAAGAAGTACGGGGGCAGGAGAACGATGTTTGTCGGCAAATCTTTTCTGCAACACCTTGGCCCTGGATAGTTGCGAAGAAACAGAAGCCCAGTGAGATTTGAGATCCTGGACCTGACGGTCAGCAGCCGGTACTTCCGAAGGCAATCCCAAGTCCGGCCAAAGAGTAGGCTCGTAGCCAAAGGCTGCACAAAACGGGGATTTCTGCAAGGACTCATGAAAGGAGCTGTTATATGACAATTCAGCGAGATGGAGGAGAGAAGACCAAGTAGATTGATCCTCATCAACATATAACCGTAGATATTGTTTCAGAACCTGATTGGTCCTCTCCGTCTGACCATTGGTTTGCGGATGATGAGAGGAGGAAAATTTTAGAGAAATACCCAGCTGAGCACAAAGTGATCTCCAGAACCGGGACACAAACTGAGAACCACGGTCAGAAACAATGCTTTGGGGTACCCCATGTAGACGAATGATTTCCTTCATGACAACAGTTGCAAGCTGAGATGCTGAGGGCAGTTTGGGAAGAGCAACAAAATGAGCCTGTTTGGAGAATAGATCGACTACTACAAGTATGGTCGTGAACCCTCGAGACAAGGGAAGATCTGTGACGAAATCCATGGCAATATTCGTCCAAGGTCTCTTAGGGACAGGAAGAGGGCATAACAGGCCTGCAGGGTTACGTTTCGGAGTTTTGTATCTAGCACAGACGGTGCAGGCGCGAACAAAATCCTGAACGTCAGATTGCAAGGAAGGCCACCAAAATTTCCGGTCAATGAGAAACTTAGTGTTGCGTACACCACGGTGACCCGCGACAGAGGAAGCATGAGCCCAGGACAAGACTTGTCTCCGAAGGTTGGATTGAACAAAGTAACGACCGACAGGAGGGCGACAATTGGTGGGTCTAGGGAACTGGGATCTGGTAATTTTCCACAGGAGGGAGGTGGACACCGAGGCAATGATCCGAGAGGCCGGTATAATGGAATCAACCACAGGAGGAGCCGTTTCAATGTCAAAACGTCTAGACAGAGCATCCGCCTTGCCATTTTTCGACCCGGGCCGGTATGTGATGGAAAAATTAAAACGGGTAAAAAATAAGGCCCATCTGGCCTGTCTGGGATTCAATCTCTTAGCTTTTTCTATGTATAACAAATTTTTGTGGTCGGTGAGAATCGTGATGGGAATTTGAGTACCCTCTAAGAGATGACGCCATTCGTCAAGAGCCATCTTGATGGCCAACAATTCGCGGTTGCCTACATCGTAGTTGCGTTCCGCTGAGGTAAACGTCTTAGAGAAATATGAACATGGATGGACTCTGTTGGAGATTTGGTCTCTTTGAGATAAAATAGCCCCAGCGCCAGATTCAGAAGCATCAACCTCCAAAATGAATGGTTGAGCTGGATTGGGTCTGCGAAGAATGGGTGCAGAGATGAAGGCATGTTTCAGGAACTGGAAGGCTTGGAGAGCCTGGGTAGACCATTTAGCCGGATCACTTCCCTTCTTAGTGAGAGCAGAAATGGGTGCAGTGACTTTAGAGAAATTCCTGATAAATCTTCTATAGTAATTAGCAAAGCCCAAAAACCTTTGTATCCCTTTGAGGTTGAGCGGTATTTGCCAGTCTTGGATAGCAGAAACTTTGTCAGGATCCATCTCTAGGCCGTCAGAGGAGATAATATAACCCAGGAATTTGATTTTTGAGCATTCGAATTCACATTTTTCGGCCTTAGCAAAGAGGTGATTTTCTCGAAGACGACGTAATACCTGTTGAACGTGCTTTCTATGGTCGGAGATATTCTTGGAATATATAAGGATATCGTCCAAATAGACCATGACATGAGATAACAACATGTCCCGGAAAACGTCGTTAACAAAACTCTGGAAGACTGCTGGTGCATTACATAATCCGAAAGGCATAACTAGGTATTCGTAATGCCCATATCTGGTATTGAAGGCCGATTTCCACTCATCACCCTCTCGTATGCGGACCAAATTATATGCACCACGTAAGTCTAGTTTGGTGAATATCTTGGCATCTTGGAGTTGGTCGTATAGTTCAGTGATGAGTGGTAGTGGATAACGGTTCTTTATGGTGATTTTGTTCAGTCCCCTGTAGTCTATGCAAG
Source organism: Pelodytes ibericus (assembly GCA_036172795.1). Lineage (NCBI taxonomy): Eukaryota > Metazoa > Chordata > Amphibia > Anura > Pelodytidae > Pelodytes > Pelodytes ibericus. The sequence continues at coordinate 141,084,643 of CM069860.1, read as the reverse complement.
GCCTTAAGGTACCGTCCTTTTTGGCTACAAAAAAGAATCCAGCGCCTGCTGGAGAGGAAGATGGTCGGATGAATCCCCTCTGAAGATTATCCTTTATGTACAAAGCGAGTGCTTGATTCTCAGGTGCCGAGAGAGGATAAGTATGCCCTACCGGAGGGGAGGAACCAGGTAATAGGTCGATGGCGCAATCGTAGCTCCTATGAGGAGGAAGAATCTCGGCCTTGGTCTTAGAGAATACGTCTAGGAAGTTCCAATATAACTGTGGAACCCGGGAACGAGGATCCTCAGGAGGAAGAGTACTAACTGAATTGAGTGTAGGCAGATTGTCATTAAGGTCCTGACCATCTAGACCCCACGAATCAACTTGTCCCAAACACCAGTCAATGGAAGGATTATTCTTTTTCAACCATGGTAGCCCCAATATGATGGAGATGTGGGGACTGGAAAGGACGTCAAAGCTTAATTCTTCGTAATGGTTGTGACCGATCTTTAAACCCAAAGGTATGGTTTCCTTGGAAATTATACCAGTGCCTACAGGGGTACCATCCAAGGCAGACACAGAAATAGGCAGGGCTTTAGACTTCAGAGGAATATTCTGTTGAATTACCCAAGATTGGTCTACGAAATTTCCAGCTGCTCCGGAATCTATGAAGGCTTGGGTGGCCACTTGGTGGCCTGTCCACTGGAGCAAGACCGGTATTAAAAGTCTCTGATTAGAAGGAGAATTAATGATGTTAACGCTCAGTGGGACTCCTTCTTTTTCCACTAAGCGTTGGCGTTTCCCGATTTCTGGGGACATTTCAGAGCAAAATGACCCCTTAGACCACAGTACAGGCATAGATTTAATCTCCTGCGACGAGATTTTTCTTCGTCAGAAAGTCGTAGTATAGGACCAATTTCCATAGGTTCACTAGTTAGATTGGTCTCAGGCTCTGGAGTTTTGGTAGCTTGATAGTATTTAGGTTGGAAGTGTCTTGGGTTCTTATCACGATCCAACCTCCTTTCTTGGCCACGAGCATCGAGTTTAAGACACAATGTAATAAGTGATTCCAGGTCCTCGGGAAGATCTCTATAGGTTAAAGCATCTTTAAGAGTGTCATTAAGACCTCTACGAAATGCCGCCTTTAATGCGCTCTGGTTCCACTCTGTCTCATATGCCAAGGTACGAAACTCTATGGCATACTGACCCACTGATCTTTTGCCTTGTTGCAACTCCATTAGTTGAGTCTCTGCAGACTCCCTTCTTCCTGGAGCATCGAAGACGGATTTGAAGGCTGAAATAAATGCGTCAGCATCTTCTAACAGGGGAGAGTTCTGTTCCAGCAAAGGGGATGCCCAGTTCAAGGCCTCTCCTTTCAGGAGATTAACTATGAACGCCACTTTTGCGGTGGATGAGGAGAAAGCGTCAGGTTGTGTGCGAAAATGTAGTAGACACTGGTTTAGGAACCCTCTACATTCACGTGGAGAACCGGAAAACTTTTCCGGTATGGGCATCTTAGGTGGTCTTGAAGAACTACGAGCCCCCATGACAGAGAACCCTTGATCAGACATGGTAGGAGCGGTCGAGACTGGATTCATATGAGTGGTGAGTGACCGTAATAGTTCGGTAACAGTATCCAGTTTATGTTCAAGGGATTGAAGATGTGAAGCGTGCGTGGTCAGGATCTTGTCATGGCATTCCTGTCTGGCCGAGACTCGGGCCAGGTCCGCGGGATCCATAAATAGGGCCTGAGATAATGTCACGGACTGAGTAGGATCAGAAGACTGGATCCGCGATGCGAAGACCTGGTATCTACTGCAACAGGTTTGGAGGCAGGACAGTGTCTATTCACCTGAATGGTATTATACCCTACGGTTGAGCCTCAGGTAAATGACCACCCAGGACTTGGAACACTGACTGCAACCGCACACTGAAGCAGGGATACGCAGGAATTACTGGATAAACGGATAGTCAGCAAGCCGGGTCAAACACAACAGGAGCAACGGTACAAGACGGTATGGAGGAGGCAAGGTCAAAAACAGGCAAAAGGATCAGGGCAGGCAGCAAACGGAGAAGTCAGAAGTCACAGCAGGAGTCAAAAACCGAAGAATCAAGAATCAAGAATAAACGCTAGATCAAGCCACAAGGAACTATCTCAGGCAAGGTCTGAGTAGCAACTGAAGGTTTAAATACAATTTGGGCGGTAAAACCCGCCCCTAATAGGTCCCCCAAAAAGTATAAGTATAGCCCTTTAAGGCTATGTTAATTTTCTGTGTGTAGCGGTACTGCGCATGCGCGCAGTTTCGGTTTGCTGCGCGTTCGTCGAGGGGAAGCGGTGAGCGCGTCTGCAGCCCTGGAGGGCTGAGATGCCGAACGGAGCCCTCGCTGTCCGTCCACCCTGCCTGCAGGGGCAGCGGCAGCGGAGACACGGACCTCGCGGCGGCAGGTAAGTTTCTTTTTTATTACAGTATGTATTTGTGTACATGTGTGTATACTTGTGGCTGTGAATTTAATGTGAAGTGTTTTGGTTTTTTTTACTGTGAGTTTTATTGTTGTGGAGTCTGTGATACAGTAATGTGCAGCATGTGAGTGTATGTGTGTGTATATATATGTATGTGTATATATATATATATATATATATATATATATATATATATATATATATATATATATATATATATATATATATATATAAAATTCTGAATGAAAAATGAATGTGGCCCATTCTCACATGCATTTTTGGTGGCCCACCACAGAAAAAACTTGGACACCCCTGACATATAGTCTCTCTGCCATGCTCCCAACTGATTCTGGTTCTGTAATTCCACCTGTAACCAGAGTGTGTCTGAGATCCCCAGAGAGCCATGAATAAAATCCAGCAGAAACCTAACTTTTGAGAGATCTAATGATGCATGGTCTTCAAAGAAGTATGTCCGCTAACTTTGCTTGTTTGTGTATGCTTATATTCAACATGTGAGCCAGCTGCAAGTAGCATTCCAACCAGGTATATGTGGCTGCAGAGGCGCAGTATGTACCAACCAGCAGTTGTACTAACATAATGCCTTGTGCCAAACATTGATTAACCAACAACACATAGGGTTTCCACCTTTTATTTAAAAAAAATACCGGCCATGCTACTAACTCCGTAGACTTAACTTTGGGGTCAAGCCAATTTTTTGCAGATCTGCTGGTAAAATACCGGCTAGGTGGCAACCCTAACAGCACACAACTCACACAAAATCTATTTTGTCTATTTATATGTGACAGAGAAGCAGGACACTATAAGAAGACAATGGAACAATGGCAAAAAGCCCCAAATCTGTAATCTGTAATGTTCTGTTTAAAGTGGGTCCTTTGCATGGACCAATGCCAAAATATTCATTAAAATAAAAGAGTAAGACTATAAGAGGATTCACATGCAGAATCCAGCAGGAGAGTGCAGAGTTCCTCCAGACAGTTCTTTTTTTTATTATTCATGCAGTCCTGAAGCCAAACATTTGTTTTTTCCAGTTCAGTTCCAACCTACCCAGGGCCAGTGCAAAAGTTTTGCTTCCCCTTGCTGATCCCACCCTCAGCACCAAATACCCAAAGTCACACATTGAGAGGCATATGTACACACACAGGCACATATACATACACAGAGTCACGCCTGCACCTGCATCCACACATACACAGCGTCTCACACGCACAGCAACACATATACACTGACACATATTTGCACATACCCAGTTGTAGTAACAGGGGTACAATATCAATAGAGCACTGTGATACACTTATATATTACACACTTCCATTAACACACACACTTACAGTCTGCCAATCACACACACTTACACTCTGCCACTAACACAATCAAACACACACACTCACTCTCTGCCAATCACACACACAGCGGGTTTCGGGCCATGCCGCTGCGCTCACCGCTTGTCACTGTAGTCAGATCACGTGACCTCTGACGCTCTGGCTTCCCCACAAGTGAGGGAGGCAAGGTAGCCTTCATGTGTGTCGGGGCACAAAGAGGGCTGGTGAGCCAGCTCCACTAACTCAGGAGGTACACATTTAAGGAAATTTAAACACAAAATGTGGCTGCCAGCAGCGGGATACATGTATCCTGCAAAACAGATGGCGCCCTCCCAGAGTCGGTGCTCTAGGCAAATACCTAGTTCGCCTATTGGTAGCGCTGGCTCTGTACCTACCAAGTTCCACCCATGCCTCACCCCATCCCCATGCTGGCGAATCAGTTGCAAGTGCAGGATCTGACATAACATCTGGCACCTTATACAAGGCATCATGAGGTACCAAACAGAGAAAACATTGGAAATACATAAATATCAGATAATAATTAAAATATAACCCCTTCCTGAAAACACATTTAAAATAAATATTTATCTTATTTCATGCTTTTGCATGCAGTTCTGCTAACACAATACAAAGATCATTTTTATATTCTACATTCACAGTAAAGCAATGTTTACTTTGAGTCCCTTTAACTCTCCTTCACACTGTAGAATCTGGGTGGCAGTGGTGTCCCGAGGGGGATGTGGGGAGGTGACCCCCAACCACCCGTGCAGCCGGAATCCTCCCACAGTGCATCGCGTTGCTGAACTTTTTTTGTTCTTCTGGCAGCCGCATCTGCTAGATGCAACTGCCAGAAAAAAAAGTAAAAAAACAATCATTGACGTCATATCTGGTGACTGTGTTTCCCTCCTCCGTGCAGGAGGGAAGACTGCACAGAAAAGATGACCGGAGACATGGAGCAGCCAGGAGGTGAATACTGGGGAAAGGGGGGGGGGGGGAGGGTGGCATATAATGAGCACAATAACGTTGGTATACTAATGGCAAAATACTGGCATATATTAAATTACAAAATAATGGCAAATATTAAATGGCAACATACTGGCATATATTAAATGGCAAAATACTGGCATATATCAAATGACAAAATAATGGCAAATATTAAATGGCAACATACTGGCGTATATTAAATGGCAAAATACTGGCATAGATTAAATGGCAAAATACTGGCATATATTAATTGGCTAAATACTGGCATATATTTAAAGGCAAAATACTGGCATATATTAAATGGGAAAAATAATACTGGCATATTATTGGGCAAATTGGCTGTGGCTTATTAATGGCAAAATAATACTGGCATATTATTGGGCAAATTGGCTGTAGCTTATTAATGGCAAAATAATACTGGCATATTATTGGGACAATTGCCTGTGGCTTATTAATGGCAACATAATTCTGGCATATTATTGGTCAAATTATTTGTGGCATATTAATGGCAACATAATACTGGGATATTATTTGGAAAATTGGCTGTGGCAAAGTGATACTGTAGCATGGTCTGTGGGGCAAAATAATATGCAGTAATGGGAAAGTGACACTGGCTTTTTCTGCAGGTGTAGTTCGGCTGGGCAAAGTCATACTGTGGCATGGTCTGTGTGGCAAAATAATATGCACTAATGGGAAAGTGACACTGGCTTGTTCTGCAGGTGTAGTTCGGCTGGGCAAAGTGACACTGTGGCATGCCAAATCATGTAGGTGCAATATGAGTGCAAGCCAAGTGCTGTGGGTGCAATATAGGTGTATGGCAAGTGCTGTATGGTGCTGTGTTAAGTTCTTTAGGTGCAATGTGGGTGCAGAGGAAGGGAATAAAAACAAGGAATGCAATTTTTCAATAACATTTTTATTACATATGAAAAAAGTTGAATATAATATTAAAAAGTTCAAAAAGTATAAATGCAGGGCCGATCGGGGTGCACCGCGCCCAGGCGCACGGGAGGAGAGGCGCTGTAGCAGGGAGCTCTCTCCTCCTTGTTAAAGCAAGCACAGTGCGACTGGTGCAAGCTCCGCACCCGTCACGTTCTGTGATTGGCTGCTTCAGGGAGGAGGACGTTCTCTCAAGTAACGGCCAAGACACCATAGAGAACGTCCTCCTCCCTGCAGCCAATCACAGAACACGACGGGGGCGGAGCTTTCCCCCGTTGTGCTGTGCTTAGATTAACAAGGAGGAGGAGGTTATAACAGTTTGGGGGGGGGAGGGGGGGGTTAAAATAAAAAAATAAAGGAAGTGTCTGTGGAAGTGTATGTGAATGTGTATAAGTGTGTATGTGTTTGTCAATGTGTATGTGAATGTGTATAAGTGTGTATGTGTGTGTCAATGTATATAACTATGTGTTTGTTACTGTCTGTGTAAGTGTGTGTACATGAGTGTCTGTGCAAGTGTATCCTGTGTCTAAGTGTGTAAAGGTGGCTGTGTGTGTATTTATGTATGTGTGACAGTGTGTATAAGGGTGTTTGTGTAAATGTATGTCTGTGAGGGTGACTAAGTGTGTAACTGTGTTTGTGTGACTGTGTGTATTTATGTATGACTGTGTGTATTTATGTATGTGTGTATAAGGGTGTCTGTGTAAATGTATGTCTGTGAGGGTGACTAAGTGTGTAATTGTGTTTGTGTGACTGTGTGTATTTATGTATGACTGTGTGTATTTATGTATGTGTGACAGTGTATATAAGGGTGTTTGTGTAAATGTATGTCTGTGAGGGTGACTAAGTGTGTAACTGTGTTTGTGTGAATGTGTGTGTTTATGTATGACTGTGTGTACAAGAGACCAGCATGGGGAACAGAAAGATAGAGATGGAAAAAGATATAAGGGATGAGGGGAGAGACAGACATGAGGTATGAGTAGAGAGAGAGACAGACATGAGGTATGAGTAGAGAGAGAGACAGACATGGGGTATGAGTGGCGAGAGAGAGACAGACATGGGGTATGAGTGGCGAGAGAGAGACAGACATGGGGTATGAGTGACGAGAGAGAGATAGACATGGGGTATGAGTGACGAGAGAGAGACAGACATGGGGTATGAGTGGCGAGAGACAGACAGACATGGGATATGAGTGGCGAGAGAGACAGACATGGGGTATGAGTGGAAAGAGAGATACAGACATGGGGTATGAGTGGAGAGAGACAAACAGACATGGAGCATGAATGGAGAGAGAGAGAGACATGGAGCATGAGTGGAGGGAGAGAGACATGGAGCATGAGTGGAGAGAGAGAGACAGACAGACATGAGGGAATGGGGAGAGAGAGACAGACATGAGGGTACGGGGAGAGACAGACAGACATGAGGGTACGGGGAGAGACAGACAGACATGAGGGTACGGGGAGAGAGACAGACATGAGAGTATAGGGAGAGACAGACCGACATGAGGGTACGTTGAGAGAGAGAGAGACATACATGGGGGTATGAGTGGAGAGACACAGACAGACACGGAGCATGAATGGAGAGAGAGAGAGAGAGACATGGAGCATGAGTGGAGAGAGAGACAGACATGAGGGAATGGGGAGAGAGAGACAGACATGAGGGTACGGGGAGAGACAGACATGAGGGTATGGGGAGAGACAGACAGACAAGAGGGTATGGGGAGAGACAGACAAACATGAGGGTATGGGGAGAGAGAGAGACACACGTGAGTGACTGACTTGGTGGAATATTATTCATCACTCCTTGTGAACTTCTTTTCCAATGATGCTCATCCAGACTAATGAGAGACTTTGGCTGGTTGGGAATCATGGGAACGGTAGTTAAAACTCATTCTGCTAGCTAGCAAAAAGTCTCCCATTTTGCTGGCTGAGCATCATAGAAATAAATAAAACCACTACACAGTATTATTGCAAAATATATATCTTTATATAAAATAAACGTTGGTCCTTTACATTAAAATAAAGTTTTCTCCCTCCCTCTCTCCCCAATATTGAAATGGGCATGTCTGGAACAGAAATGTCTAAAAGGGAGGAGTTAATAATATAGCCACGCCCACCCTTGGGCACCAAAGGAAAACCTGCACCCAGGCGCCCGTGACCCTAGGATCGGCCATGTATAAATGCATCTAGTTATATATAGAGAGAGAGATATTGAGATGTCTGTGTGTATAGATATTTATTGTTTTAGAATTGTACAATTGTCACCTCATGGGGCTCCTATGTGTCACATAATTAATTGCGGTCCCATGTGGCATATTTATTGGGCCCCCATGTGTGGCATAATTAAGGGGCGCTTGTGTGTGGCATAATTATGGGATGCTTGTGTGTGGCATTACTATGGGGCGCTTGTGTGTGGCATAACTATGGGGCACTCGTGGGGCATAATTAAGGGGTTCCTGTGTGTGTGGCATAATTAATTGGGCTCCGTGGTGAGGCATAATTAATAGGACTCTGGTGTGGCATAATTTATGGGGCTCTGGTGTGGCATAATTTATGGGCCCTTGTGTGTGGCATAGTTATGGAGCTCCTGTGTGTGGCAAAGGTAATGGGCTCCTGTGTGTGGCATATTTAATGGGCCATCTGACTGGCATTACTAAGGAATCTGTTTGGCATGGTATTGGAGGAAATCCAGGAGGGTGACACCATAAGTTACCGCACCGGGTGACACCAACCCTAGTGACACCTCTGCTGGGTGGTAAGCTTGCGAGCAGTATCAGTGTGTCTAAAGTAGTCTGTAATTCACATTTATGCTCTGCTTAATTTGTTGGTGCTATATAAATAAATGATAATGTAAAGATATATATACAATGCGTCCTACTCTTTTCTTAAGTCCAGATCTTTTGTTCTTTGTGTCCTGCTCCCATGATACAGAACAGAATAGCATACTACACAGCAGTAGGTGGAAAAGGAAGGGGGGAATAATTTGGTTGTAGGGTGCTTGGTGAGTTAATATTCTGAAATCTGGAGAATTAGACTTCTTAAAATGGATGAAACCACATTTACTGAATATGTTTTTTTCTGTTAACTGAAAAATATCAGGAACAAAAGTTCTAGTAAATTAATTACAGTTTAAATAAATAATAACTTTTTTTTATTTTGCGTATGACTGCTCAGTAGGTCAATAAATCTCACAGCTGGTGTTAGGTTAAAATGCACTGAAATTTCATTGATGTTCTTAAAAACACGGATCACTGTCAGATAAAATCAACTGCTGTTGGAACCCATCCTGCGTTTTACATTCAATTCTCGCTGAGTGGAGATCTTATAACTAGTTATATATAATATACCAGAATAAATAAAGCCTGCATCAGTCCAGGTATGATTTCTATAATAAAGCCTATTCTGAAATGCTTATAAAAATGTATACTTCAGGGATGCATTGGATAAAAGAAAAACTACACCCATCAGCCATAACGTTATGATCACCTGTCTAATATTGAGTAGGTCCCCTTTTGCCACCAAAAAAGCCATGACCCATTGGGGCATGGACTCCACTAGCCCTCTGAAGGTGTGCTGGCACCACGACGCTAGCAGCAGATCCTTTAAGTCCTGTAAGTTTTGATGGTGGGGCATCCATAGATCACTTGTTTGTCCAGCACATCCCACACATGTTATATTTGATTACGATCTGGGGAGTTTGGAGGCCAAGTCAACACCTTCAACTTGTTGTTGTGTTCCTCAAACCATTCCTGAACCATTTTTGCTTTGTGGCAGGGCACATTATCCTGCTGAATGTCATCAGGGAATACCGTTTTCATGAAAGGAAGTACAGGGTCTGCAGCAATGCTTAGGTAGGTTGCGCATGTCAAAGTAACAACCACATGAATTGCACGACCCAAGTATTGCCCAAAGCATCACACTGCCTCCGCCAGCTTGCTGCCTGTCAATGGTCATAATACTATGGCTGATCAGTGTATAGTTGTATTCTTGTTACTGATTACAGCCACTGAAGTACCAATAAGCTACTTTATTTACATTCTTTCATTAATAGACAACTATTTTTTGTAACCATTGCAAAGGTTAAAATATATGCGCCCAGCCAATCAGAGCGGTGACTCGCCCTGCTTGTCTGATTGGGGTCTGAGGGTTGCAGGGGTAGAGACCATAGTTTTTGCATGGGATTAGCAAAGGGACCTGACTGGTCTGCCTTTTTCCCATGGAAGCATGACAGATGATAAAATGGCATATACTATCAAAAGTAGTTTATCCACAGACTGGGGACAATGTTTTTTCACTTGTGCTTCTAAATTCAACATAAACATAACTAGATTTTTGCCAGTATTTGTCCTTTTAAGTTCTCTGTTTCTGCCAGTATTTATCTTTTTATCTTTTATGGTGTTTTTGGTTGAGCACAGAGTGTTTATAATTATTATTTATTTTTGATGCTAATGTCAAAGTTACGCTTGCAGACATTTAAGAGAGAACTTTTTTATATTATTGCTGTCATGTGTATTTTGTTTATATTTAATTGTACAAGGTATGTGCCAGACAGAAACGCTAACCTTCTGTCTTGCAGTGTCTGTTATTATTTGTCTTGTTTGTTAAGAAATGATGAATTATTTCATTTTATGAGAATTTACACTTTTATCATTAAAGCCCCAGGCTACTAATTGCTACATTTGTATTAGTATAGATGGCATTTCAACCTCAGCTACTGAAGTGGTTAAGCAGTTGTCTAAGAAGTAGAAATGAGACAGAACTATTTTTAAAGAAGCTAAAAAGGAAAAAAAAAAAAAAGAAAAGGAAATAGGACTGCAAAGACACATTTTGGACTTTACTGTTAATAAAGTGCTTGTTTTGTTAAGCAGAGATTATATTAACCTTTATCCATTTTATCCTATAAAAGGTTATAACTACCGTATTTGCTCGATTATAAGACAAGGTTTTTTTTCAGAAATTTTTTCGTTTTATAATCGAGGTCGTTTTATAATCTGACCCCAAATCGAGGTCAGATTATAAAACAGGGATCCAGGTCCCCAGCAGAGCTGCAGGGGACCTGGATCCCCCTCTCTAACAGCAGGGGATGTCTGCGCGATGAGCGCAGACTCCCCTGCTGCCGCCCAGCACGACCGCCGGGGCTTCTATGAAGAAGCAGGTACTTCCGGCTTCGTCACAGAGGTCCCGGCGGTCGTGCCGGGCGGCAGCAGGGGAGGTCTGCGCGATGAGTGCAGACCTCACCTGCTGCCGCCCGGCACGACCGCCGGGACTTTTATGATGAAGCCGGAAGGACCCGGCGGTCGTGCCGGGCGGCAGCAGGGGAGGTCTGCGCTCATCGCGCAGACATTCCCCTGCTGTTAGAGAGGGGGATCCAGGTCCCCTGCAGCTCTGCGGGGGACCTGGATCCCAGTCTTATAGTCTGACCTTGATTTGAAGTCAGATTATAAAACGACCTCGTCTTATGCTGCACTGGCCAATCACAGCCATGCCATTAGTAGGCATGGCTGTGATGGCTTCTAAGGGCAAACGAGTCAAACGCTTGTTGATTGGCTGCCCTGCAGCCTTTCAAAACGCGCCATTAAATCGCCGAACCCCGAACTCCAACCCGAACATACAGTGAAATGTCCGTGTTCGGGTCCGGGGTCCAAAAACCTTAATGTTCGGTACGAACAGTGCGGTTCGGGTTCGCTCAACACTAATCAGCAACAGAAGACCATTTTTCTCATGGTCAAGTAGTTAGAATTTTGGAATCAGGCTTTTTTATGTAATTCACTTAATTTTTATTTTAGTTGTTTCAAATTCCATCAAATGTGATTTCACTTAACTATTATAATTAAAGGATTGACCCAATACAGACTGATTTGGCCCAAAAATCGGGATCAGGCAAGTTACCCGAATTGGTGTGAATTTACCTGAATAACAACACAGACACTTATAGATTCAAACTATAATTTACTTTTAATTTCCAGTTAAATTCATTAGAAAATAAATATTTTGTTATTTACCAGCCCAGGGCAGGGAGGAGACAGAGTTTGAGGGGATGGAAAGTTTGTCAGCAGAGGAGTACAAAAGGGGGACAGGAATGGTAAGTAAACATAGGTTCCATGGCTACTATCAAGATGCTACAGTGTGATTTACTCATCAGCATCTGCTGAGGAGGATGATACACTGGGCAACCATCTAGTCATGTTGGTATCATTGTCCCCCTCACTAAACTAACCTTCAACCCCCTGTGCTGATAAAAGGATGTTAAGCATGGGCATTGCCTCTTGAGTAGCGGGATGCATGTCCAATTTAGCAGAGAATGCATTTCTAATGTTGAGTGCATCCAGTTGGGTGCAGAACATCTCACATCAACATTTTCAATGGGATTTATTCATAATAGTAATAGTGAATGAAATTTCCAAGTTAAGGCCATAGTAGCAGAGTTGTAATCCTAATGAAGAGCTGCTGATATTGAGAATGTTTAAAATCCACTATTCTGGCCATTAATAATTCCATGCAATACCCTCTTTCGAGAATGAAGCCTTATTTGTTGCACATGTTCCCCAACAGGTGAGATATACCTATATGCACATATATTTGTATGTTTCACTTACCAAAGCCAGCTGAGCTGTCTGACCTGGTGAACTCAGAGAAGGAGCTGCCAGATCAGATGTGTCCTGTGTGCAGCCATGGGGCCACATCATCAGAAGATGCTGGGGGTTGAGGGAGCACAGCACCAGATGCTAGGAGTAAAGTGAGAGAAAAGTGTTAATACAAATCAACTGACATACATAACACATCAATAGATGTTCAATACTTATGACCAGGCAAGTCTGTGTTACTGTCCCCTCAAAATTAGTGATTGTCTCAGGCCCCATGGCCTGCAGTAGCTCCTCCTCACAGGTCAACCAACTCAGGAGGACCACTGCCAGTGGCTCTGGCAGCAGCGGCTGCCTTGGATAACTTCCTCTTCACCGATGATGTCGGAATACCTGAAATATACCAGTGGAACATTGCTATTGGTATAGATCCCATTTACACATATATATGTGTCTATCTATACATATTGATGTGTATATCTACATGTAGAGACACATCTACGTACACGTGTAACCACAGATTTACAGTTTGTCTCTTTCAGATTCTTCTTAAGTAAAGTGGGTGCTGCTGGCTTGCACTGGCCAATGGTTCCGGGGGGGGGGGGGGGGGGGGGGGTTTTGATTTATTATTTTTAGTGGGGGGAAGGTTGAGAGAAATGAGGAGCCCACGTGCCTTCCCCAACATCTTTTTTCCTTCAGGTTAACCCTTTCAGTGCTGTTTGTGTTCCCTACATCAGTGTACAAGTTCAGATGTGCATATATTGGCTTGCTTCTTTGGGTTAAAAGTTTTTTTTGCCCATTAATTTTTACCAGCTGTCACTAAATCACTGTGCTGTAATTACTCCATTAGTATATATCATAATATAATTTAAAATAAAAATATAATAAATACATTTTTGCTTTCCATAGTAAATGTTTTAATATGCCACAATGGCATATTTCAACAACAAAAAAAAAATAATAATTGTACTAATAATATGCTATAATGCCATAAATCGTACCATAACCACATCAAGCAACATTTCACGTACTAAATACATATTACGGAATTGCCATGTATACATAAGTACATTAACATATATCATTTTATACACCACCATAAAAACTCTGGTGGTATTACAACCCGTGATGTCATGCCAACAACAGTTTGGCACCACATCACGATTATATCCACAATGGACAATGGTGCATTGCCAAGCATGGCCATCCATAGTATGCACAATAAAAGATGCCAACCTATAGCTGGCATCACCTGTATTGTTATACCTCATGAGATGTTATGGCGATGTATAAAATGATATTTGTTAATGTATGTACTTATGTATCAGTGGCCATTCCTTAGCATTTATTGCTGTTACTAGGTGGTGTATGTGATATGTGCGTATTTTAGTACATGACATGTTGATTGGCATGGTAATTGTACCATTTAATCATTGCCATGCTTGCATATAATAAAAATCAATTTTAATAATTAATGGTTATGGAACAAATGAATCATTTCAGATAAGATCTAATCAAACCATGTTTAGCAACATTTTAATATTACTGCTTCTAGACCATACTAATGTATATTTTATCATATGGATATGCAACTGATGTTGTTTGGTTAATATAGTGAAGGAATTAAATCTTGCCTGATATAAGCATAAAGCTATCTTGGAAATGCAAAAGATCAAATACCCAATGAGGTTTAATGTTTTTCAGCATATCTGCCATGAAATTATGTTTCTATGAGTAACAGTGGTGTGCTTATTGGCTGTCAGAAGAAGGGAGGGATAAAGGCTTTGTGTTTGTTTACATGGTTTTGAAAATAGTGTACTATGAACCAAAGTAATGCACTAATATAAACAGGATATTATGTTAAAATATTTGTATGCAGCACATGTATTCTATAGCTTTGTGCTTTTCTCACCAACCTAACTGTATGGTGCTGTTTCCATGTGACATAAACAAAATGCTGATTGACAGTTATTCTGTAACAATAAGGAAGCCTTTGTTACATTTGAGGTATGCAGTGGTGGCATTACACACATAGCAGAGATTGCCACTCTCTCTGTTTGCTATTCAAAAAACTTCAGTTCTGCTTCTTTTTATTGGGACAATGATGGCAAAATCTTTGGCCCTTCAGCAGTTATGGATTTCATTTATCCACATTCTCAGGCTGCGTCATGGGAATTGCAGTCTGCTACAGCTGAAGTGACAAAGGATAGCTATCAATGCACTATGAAAACATCGCCAATAAGTAATTTGAAAGGGACAATTCCAAACTGGAATTGGATTAGCATTGATGCCGGTTAGGGCACAGTCAAGTGGATGGTGGCATTTACTGTAAGCTGCAAGCTGTAAATAATACACATGGAAACACTTGCAGGTCAGGTGTAGCTATGTGTAATATTCAAGGCTGAATGGGATCCTGTTGCTAGGCAGGTTTTTTTTTTTTATATTGAATACATTTGATGATGAGACAAGTACACACAGCTTTCTGAACCGGTTATCACCATATGAACAGTGGTAAAAGGGTTAAACTCACCTCCCAGCTCTTATCTTAAAGTACCATTGGGGGAAGATGATGTAAACTCTATTCTTTCCCCTCCCTTCTGCTCTATCTCACCTCCCCTAAAATCCACCATGTGACACAGGAATTAATAATGGAGCTGTTAGCACAATAACAGCTCAGCACACGTTCCCCCTCATGTCTGGAGCTTTGATCTCAGCTGGAGAAAACTAGGAGAGCCATGTGCCCGCTGCCCTTCCATGCCAGTCTGCCAGAGGTTTGTGCCTGCAGCTCGGAGCGCCCGGGAGAGCTGTGCTCCAGGGTCCAGTTGACAGCAGCCCGCCTCAGGATGGTCGGGGATGAGCTGCACGAGCTCACAATCAGGAGGAAAACAAAGCTGGGCAGAAAAAGGCTGTGCACCTGGTTTTACCTGCTCTACACTGCCACTCACCTGGCAGCACTGGCACTACTGATACAGGGCAGGAGGAACCTCCTGTAGGACCCGTGGCAACATGGAGCTGTCCATTTCAGCACCAGCAACAGGTACGGTGAACTATTAGGACCGATCTGCTGCTCACACTTTGAATGCGAGGGTAAATAGTCTAGGGCAGTGATGGTTAAGCTTTGACACTCCAGTCCTAGGCTACTACTCCCATGATGCGTAGCCAGTCTGTGCAACATCTGGACTGCCAAAGATGATAGGATAAAAGGGACCTTGGAGAAAGTGGAACATCTTAAAGTAGGCAGTATGTTGTGGGGTTTTAAAACCATTTGATTTATTTTGTTGAATTATATGTATTAATAAAACTCTCAAATCAAATACATATGATCTGTCTCCCTTCCTTCCTATCTATCTCTATAGACATAGGTTTGCGTGAATATCTCAAGTAGTTTTCAGCTCAGTGTATACTGCTAGTGACGCAATAGTCGAGCACGCTCATGAGTAAACAGTAAACAGAAGACCCCCATTCATTTTCATAGCAGTGTTCTTTGTTCATGACATAACCGATTTTTTCATGGACGACGTTTCGGTACAAACAAATAGTATTTAAATATTTAAGTAGTGGGACAGGGATCTATGATAGATTGATTTCCCCCTCTAAAACCTTAGGGTTATGTAAACAGAGGAGATAAACAGTAAAGACACAAAAGAACAATCTGTTTCTATGGTGATAGCTCCACTTTTTGAACCCTGCATCTGAATTGCTTTTTATAAATAATCCCACACATATTAACAGCTAATGGGGGCTAGATATTATTTTTCCATAATATTGAACATTTCTAAATAAATTAATTATTTATTTATATTTAATTAAAAACACAATAATTTTTAACTCCCAATAACAATGAGAATAGCTACAGATTTTTGCACTTTCACATTCCCGAAATTCACTAGTTGCACTTCTATCATTTAATCAATAGATTACAAATTCCTTGTTTTACTCTGTGTTCTCCCATTAGCATGTCCCCTTACTCTATTGTAATATATCCTTATATACATATTTTTTGAACAGTTCACTCAGATTAATTGATTAATGAAATAGGACAAGAAATGCACAGACAATAATAATTAGTGTGCAGAGTTCAGGTATAATAATTGGGAGATTTAAGTGTAATATAATTTACTATTGCAGACAAAGGTGGAATGGCATGCAATAACATTTTATGTAAATATATGTAGACATTTGAGTAACAATAGTGTACCTTCATGATAATTAATTCAACAGAGTAGATTTATTGTTACAGATTTAAAAAAAAAAAAAAAGTATAACTATAAGAAATAGTTAGTATTACTATAAGGACAATGGATTCTGAAAAACAATTCACTGAGCTATTTGTTATCAGAATCTGGTTAGTTTTCTTCTTCCTATGTGTGTTTAAGTATATGGGCCATCACATTTATTATTGAAGGACCAGACTCCTGTCATGCTTCAGTCTGGATTCTGTTACCTGTGTTAAATGTATCACTTTTACCTCTAATCTGTACATAGGAGTCAGTATATTAAGGGTTTATGTGCTAGAGTCTGGCATCTGGGATGAGTTAATTGTCAGGAAACTGTAGGTTTTTCAATAATTTATCAACTCTTCATTAACTGAAACTTGGTAGCAGTTAGAAACAGTGGACTGACATCATCTCTGTGATAACTGCACATTTATAGCAGTGCTGGTGTTTGAAGTCAAACTCTATAGCTTTATCAGAATAAAAGTGGAGCAGGTCTGGGACACAGTGATAGATTTTGCTCTACATCCACGATTTTGATGATTTCTCCAAATGTGGCACTTTTTTGAGAATTGATGCCATAGAAACTTTAAACTTAGTAGAACTTAACTGTGCTTATTGAATCACAGAAATAGTCCAAGTTGAAGCTGCCTAATCCAGTTCCCATAAAATTACCAAGTTATGATGTCTAAGCCAGAAGCTATTTTGCTATTTAGTGAATAGACCATAGATAGGCAAACTTTCTGTCGGGGTCTGTGAAGGTCCATGAAAACGCCATCTACATGGAGAAAATTGTGATTTCTGTTAAATCCGCCATCAAGAATAGTAATGAACACCCCATGAGACTTGTTGCTACGGTGGACTCAGTTTTATTTTTATATTGTCTGATATATGTATCAGGTCCCAAGTGTGATTTGTTGACAAAGCTTTTGATCTTGGTGCAGCTGCAGCAGATTAACCCATACCAATGCATCATATGGCCTCTGACACTCGACGGGGTTAACTGAACACAGCAAGCAAAAATAGTTATCTCTATGACATTAAATTAACATTTAATCATGCATTGAGAGGTAATGAACTTAATTAGACTAACAGACCAATGCGCAAGTTATTGAGCACCATACTTGTAAGCTTGCTATCCCTAGGTCTGACGCTATGCCATTATCTTTTTGAAGATATATTCATTTGCTAAATTGTAGGGAGTAAATTATAGTTGACTGCTCAGCTATACATCTGCTTTTGGTTCATTGGTAAGATATATGACACTAGAAATGAACAAACATTAAAATGCTGTTGATTTAGATAAATACTGGTAAATCTACTACTTCATCCATGAGCTAAAAAGTCAGGGTATTTAATAACAATATTTTTGGGGACAAACGAAATCATAGCAGCCTCATTAATAATTGTCCTTTACCTGGATCATGGAAAATCTGATCAGCTGATGTTAATTTCTATGGTGAATGTTAGGTTTCATCTAACAACGTTACCATAATTGTTTAACAATTACTATAGGATAAAACATATAAATTCTGTAATAGCAACATGTGTGTCTGTTAACATTAAACAGAGCATACCTTATCACAACCTAATATATGTAATGCTTTATATTCTGCGACTGAATTCTCTATGATTTTATAAGGATCAATGACGCGCCATGTCATCATCATTACATAATGAACCATAAAGACCCTATGCCATAATAGAATGCTCTTAATTATCATCTAAAGCCTAGCAGAGCCCTGATCATGTCTGGTAGGTAGGACATGGGATCCAGGAATAAGATCTTTTGATACACACATTATTACCTATTTAATCATATAGATGACTTGATGACATTGCTCTACAGTAACCTAAAGCTCTGTTTACTACAGTTATTTCTCGCATTGGTTCCTCAACCTACCAACAAATATCTCTCCACAGACCACACACAGAATATTCTGGGCTCAAAGCATCCAGAGAGGTTTGGCCCTTCCAGGAATAACTGTGATTTCAAATCTCAAAAGACAGTTGTGTTCCTTCTCTGTAATTTTGCCGTACTATATGGTGCTGTACTAAATCCTCTTGGGCTAAATTAACAGGGCAGTTTATAGATGCGCTTGTCTCTAAGGCTGTTTTATTTTTATATCTTTATAATGTATCGTACTAAAGCTAGGTTTAACCTGTTTGTATAAGAATGCGCTAAGAACAAAGTGTAGAGAGCTGAAGCAGGATTAGAGTAGATTTGTACTTTCCCCACCATTAAAAAAATGATATTTTTTTTTTACAAGTTTTAGAAAACATTGACAGTACATGTACAGCTTAAAGTGCCTAAAATAAATCTCCTGGAATAATATTGTTAATTAATCCATTGAGTACAGAAGATTAAGCACCAAATTAACCAAATCAAATAGCATTGATCAACAATACACCAAGGACAAGCAATCTTGTTGGGTGTGCATCATGGGAGTCATAGCGATTATTAACAACCTTCTTATCCATACAATGAATAAATAAATTAGAATTTTTTTTTTTTTTCGCAATGCATTGCAAGGAGTTGCTAAACTTGTCGGTACTGAAATTGTTAATGCACAGACATCTACTATTATAAGACATTACCTCACACAATACAGCACGTTTCAAAAGATTACATATACCCTTATCCAAAGCGGTAACCATTTTTCTTTCTTTTGTGAGAAGAATATTTGGGGTTTATGCAAATTTTCATAAGTTTAATAAAGTGGGTATACGTGTGAAATGTAATTATGCTGCACAGAAAGGATTTTTAGAAGACTTAATTGTTGTAATTCTGTTAAATAGGAGTGCGGATCATCTCAGTAGATTTGACAGGTTTGCGAATGGCTATTCAAGGACATGGAGACAATGCTTCTCCAAATGTTTTTCTGTGTATAAGGAATTTCAATGTAGTGTAGGTGCAAACACAAGTAATCATCATTATGTTATTGATAAGGTTTAAAAATAAATATAGTTGAACTAACAATTGGTTGAAAAAAATAAAATAGACACTTTTAATGTCTTCTCAAAGGGGGAAAAATATTCTTGATTCCATATGCATTAATATCCACCCTGGATAAAAAAAAAAAAAAAAAAAATATCCACCCTGGACAATATTTTTTAGCACAGTATGTGATTTATGTCTAGAAAGCCATCCAACCAATTTTGGACTTTACTTAATCCACCCAAAAAACTTCACTTGGCAGTGTATTCTATAATATAGCTGCCCTAGCAGCCAGTCAAGCCACGGAAAGGTTCATATGGTTGGATAATCCATATTCTCTAAATCAAATATTAAATAATGATGTATCTAGTATATGCAGGTGTTTGAATATTTCCCTGGCAGCACAGAATAAGGTCCTGGCATTATGTGAAGTATAAAAAAAAACAACTAAATTCTGTGACTAAGTTCTAAAAATGAAGCAATCACTATGCAAAACAATGGACTGTTCTTTCTCCACCACTTTTTAGAAATTTTCCCTAGACTTGAGTTTTATAAATAACCCCTATGTATCATTGCCCATCTAATACTTTTTGCTTGTCTGTTAGCCAAACTTTTAAGTCCAAATATGACTCATTGCCATTATTCATCTCGCACAAGCATTGACATAGTAAATCAGGTTGGAAAAAGACGAGTCAATAAACTGCAGACTTTCCTATCATTTCTTTGTTGATGTGCACTGAACCACGTACCCTCTTTCAATGATTACATTTAACTAGGTGTCTAAGCTTCATGTGTAATGTAGATCAATTCTCATTTTATTAAAATTCGTGCACCCAATAGTAATTATTTACCTTAAAAAAATCGTAATAAGCATACCTTGGCCAAATGGGCTAAATTTTCCGAAAGGTTGAGAAATGAAATTATAAATCAACTGCTAGCTCTGCAGCAATAGCTAAATTGCATCACCCCTGACCCATAGCAAAACATTTGACATGTTGCAGACTGGGGAAGTATATTTCAACAACTGTTCCAAAGTTGCCCTTTGGTCATCAAGACTATAACATGTCTCAAAGCAATACTTATAGGAGTGAGACATCTCCATGTATTCTTTTTCTAAAATAGTAATGTATGGAATTACACTTTGTTTCTATATAAAACTATCTTTGGGACATTCTTGGTGATGATAACTGAGAATGTAGGTCTTCACAGAGAAGGTGGATGAATAGAGTTACCTTCAAACAGACGTAGAAGGGGTTTACTTAAGGCAAGGTGTTCAAGTGTGCCTGGAATAGTCAAAGAACGATACTGGACATAAGAAAAGAACAATAGTAACATAAGGTTTGAGGTTTTATAACAGTAGAAATTAGGGAGAATAGGAGGATCTAACCATTCTTACCTACCATGAAATTCTGTGTTTATATGATAATACACTATAGGTGTTGACACTATAGCAATGTCCAAACCAGAATGAGTTAAGTCATTTATAGCTCATTCTGACTTGTCGTAGGCCAGTTTACCAATTTAACCTTCTGTTTTTGTTGAATGTGCATCACAGATGGTAGACGTCACTTTATCATATGTGATCTATATAGTAGCGAGGGGAAGATTTCAGCGGAGAAGGTTTAATCAACTAATATGATGTAACTGATTAAGACTCCTGCTGCTACAAGCCTCGCTTGGATGAAATAGCACAATGCATGATTCAAGCCAAAAATCAATCTCCACACATTGATAAGCTTCATCAATTGACTGGTTGCTTTGTTTGACTTCTGATTTTATTACCCATAAATTATATTTGTCAATACTTCTATCAGCGACATTAACATAGTCAGGTACACTTACTGCCATGCAATGCAGGCATATAGACTCCAAATGATCAATTTATGATGTTGCCTATAGCTTGTGTGAAAGGGCCAACTAAACTATTAAAGTACTTTCTTTCTCATACTTGTTCATCTCTAGCCATTTCTGTAAAATAACATTTTCTCAAACTAGCTTTCAGACACCCTTCAGCTAACTTTAAATCATGTCATCTTGTTTTGAGACTTCTCTTTTTATCAAACATATTCCCTTTGTCTTTAATCGCTTAATGTATTCAAACATTTCATTTTCTCTTCCATGATGTACATATTCATGTGTGGTATGCCTTTCCTGGTATGTTTTGTTTTAAGCAATATTTTTTCTTTGAATTCTTTTAAAATGATAATTATTATATGAACAAACTACCGAGGAAGAAACATGTTCAGCATATTTCTGAAAAGTGGCATTTGTAATAAGATCAATAGATTCCTATGGAAAAATTATGCAATAGAAATATGTCAGTGCATTTGGATTTAACCATATTTTAACTCATTGTGTATCAAAGGCCAGTACAATACATTGGACAGCAATCAGGATTGCACTTTTAAAAATTCTACCAAACATATGGTTAAAGGTCATTCAATTAAATAGCTTACAATAAAGGCAAATTTCATTACATAGATAGCAAATCTTAGCATTATATTCACATATAAAACAAGTTTTAAGTTACAGATCTATTAATATGTAGGAACCCACGTTTAACAATGTATAGTCATTATACATTTTAGGGATCTCCAGATGTTGGTAATTTACAATTACCATCATCCTATGCCAGGTTTATTCTCATGGGAATTGTAAGCCTTTAACAGCTGGAGAGTTGCAGATTGTATAATTATATTAAATGAACATTGAAATGAAAACATAACCTTAAAAGGATGGTAACATGTATGTTTCTTTAGAATGAATAACTCGAAAATCTTTAAAATCTAAGTTTGGCTTGTGTTAGTAAAGAAGTGAGCTGTAGCACTACATGTACGTATAGTTAGCCTTATGTTTTTATATACTTGGTACTAATAAACTGAGGGCTTAGTCAACATGAGGCTTTGTAAGCACCTTATTACATTCACATCTTATAAGGAGCACTTAGTCAGAGATCCTTCACTTGTACTTATTCTTACCCCATTAAGTGTCATCATATTAATTCACTTGTCTGTTTTTACTCACAATGGCTGAAATAAGACATTGTATTAAAGTGAATCCCAAATCAGAGAATGTATGTTATTGATATAATAAGAATGTAATATATTTATTACAAGATTGTTAACCATTGTTTACACTGTCAGAAATATACAATTTTCCCGTAACATATACATCCATATTTATATAATTCACTATACATCTAAACAGTTAAAAATGACAAAGAGGAATTCTTGACTTTAGGGGAGTGACTGTATGTCTGACAAGGGGGGCACAAATAATACATTTTAGGTTACTTTGGGATTTTGGTGCAGAGTAAAGTACAACGTAGGCATCCGGTGCACTTTGACTTGCTATAATGTTGGGCTATTTGCGTCATTCGCCATGTTTGCTAGAAGATCGACCTAAGGAAAACTCACTACACTTGAGTTGTGGGGTCAAGCTTAAGTTGACTAAGCTGTTAGAAATGTTAATGCTTTTTTTCATTGACCCACAGAATTCCCAGATCTCCCACTAGAATTTAGATGGGCATTAGATAATGTAGCTTCCCAAATGAGCCTACGTGACTTGGCAAGGTGTTGATAAGTTACTAAATAAAACTCTGCTCTACGACTAGTTATGTACCTAAAAGTATCTTTGATCGATCCATTCATGCTATTTATGACCACTAACTGTAAGACAAACCAGAGGAGAAGCCTTGAAAGTGCTTCATAGTTATAGTGACCCTTTCATTTTCTATTACAGGGTGTGAAGTCTGAAGTCCTCCGTGAAGAGGAATGTTTGAAGCCAATGGTGCCTACAGATGAGGAAACAATTCCTGTGCTGAGCGTGTAGTGTGGAGCAGTTAAGGAATGATTCTGAATGCTGAGGAGTACAGATGACCTCAGTGCCGCATTGCATGCTATGAACTTTCTACCTTACTGCGTCCTCTGAAGAGTGGGAAGAGGTGGCATTTCAGAAGGCAGCTGCCACCAACCAGCAATGTCTGGGGGAATGTGCAATGGGCTGGGTTAAAAGCTCTCCCATAGGGCTTTAAGGTTAAACCTCCTATTATAACCAGACCAATACCAAAAGCACTATAGGGGTATAACTGCTTCCAGTCTGACAAGTTTGTTTGCAAGTGTGTGCTCTTGTTGGATTTTCTGGGGTTTCACTGAAACACACAATAAGTGTGTAAATCATAGATGTACATATTATAATCTATTTATTGTACAGAAAACACTTTCTTTTCTTCCAGTAAAAAAAACTTTCTCATCATTATAATTGAGAATGGCGTTTTTAGATTTTTACCGTACAGCTTTATTGTACACATTACAGCAAAATTTACTTGCTGTATGTTTTAATAAAATAAAATAAAAAAAATCTTAATAAAGCAGCACATTCGCGTTGCTGACACATCAATAAATATACATATTTACGACATATAGTTCAGATGCATCATTCATTCTCTGGTGCTGTTGAAAGTGATTTATCAGACAAATTTCTATAAATATGAATTTTATTATTTTTTAAGCAGAGATGTTTACGGGTTGAGTTGAAGGTCTGGCATATGTTTTCAATAAGGAAGTTTTCCATTAAACAAACTGTTTATTGTTCTTAATCAGCACAAGTGTGTGCTTTTCATGTTAACTTGAGTACTGCTACCTTTCTATTAACTCTTTTGTAAGTGTTTAAAATGTGATTTTTTTTTTTAATGATAACAATTTGGAAGAATATGTTTAATTCTTCATAATTTTTATTTCTTAAATGATTAAAAAATTTAGATGTAAATAAAAGATCAAAAGGCACTTTCCTTGAGAAATTGGACATACCAACTACCTATAGTAAGTAAATGAGTGTGCTCATGATCGTGTGGAATACAACTCACATCATCCTTTGCCCTAAAATGGCATGTTGAGAGTCACCGGTGTGAGCTAAAAACAGATGCTACATTTCTATCTAGTCTAATTGTGATTATCCACGTATGAATAGTAGCTCAATTTCAAGACCCATAGTTGATATCATATTGGTAGATCTGCCTCTGATATCACTTATATAGCATAGCTCATGTAATAATTAAAAAATCTATCTATGTGAATGCTTTGAACGGACCTCCAGGTGACTCAAATAGTTTAGCAGCTGTTGGATCACAACAAAGAGGGAACGAAAACTCAAGTACAATTTATTCACATTTGTAGAATGGTTCCATTTTATCAAATACTGTAACATTTTGGAAGACTGGTGTGAACATATTGCATGCAACAATAAATAATTATATACCGTTTAAGAATAAATGCCATACAAAATGCCATATATATCTAGTTACATCCAACAAAGGCCGCCCTTAATACTAGAATCCCCCAAAAAGACATTTCTAAAATGTTACTTCTTAATTTTAACACAAGACAAACAAACAAAACTACCTTATGATCCAACAGAGAGTGACATATTATAAGAGCTGACCCCTGAATATTAAGTAATACTGACTGAACGCAGGAGACTAGGAGGCCAAGTAAAAGATCTGTAACCTCACGCATACTGCGTTTGTACACCACTACTGGTGTCTCATATGTGGAATAAAAAATAAAAAAGTAGAACACGATTGAGCTAGCTGTAATGATACTGCATGCCATGCATTACTCCATAGATAACTGCCTTGGCATTGTTGGCATGTCCTAGAATTAATGAAACACATCAGATCCGTATTTAAGGTTTCTTGGAAAGTGTCTTGTTTGATCTCTGTGATCTGTTAAGTGTATAATTTATTGTTAAATGACATGACTGTTAAAGCTGTACAATATTAACTGAATGTGTACTTTCTTTGCAATGCACTAAAGATCTCCTGTGCTGCATTATAAGACTAGGCTTTGGCTGAAGGCTGTGGGAGGATTCATGGCAATCTAATAGGCTGGATCTTGGGTGCTATGCTAAAATCGGTCTGGTGCTAATTAATATGTTTTGTGGTGCTAAATTCTCTTGACTGTTTTAAGGGCTGTGGAAAATGTAATAAGAAACAATCAGTTTAGTGCTGCAAATTAACATAAGGAACTTCAATATGACAATAATATTGGTCTGGCTCTTAGGAGCCAAGTCAATGGATAGTTTCACAGAAGAACAAAATATTAATGCCAGTTTATATACCAAACCCATTGGTTGAGTCCACAATGCTGCACTGATTTTTTTATTAAAAAAAAAAGCAACATTTCTTTTAAGTAGATTCTTTTTTTAAAATTTTTTTTTTACCATTCTAGATCTGTTGACATTACACATTTATTTGGTTGTGTAGTCTGTAAATCCCATATAGTACTGTAAAAGTATAGAAAATCTATAACGTACAATGTTCATTTGGTAAAGCTCTAGGTAGGCTTTGTCATGCATATTTTCCTAAAAGTGTTGGACAACTGGCTTACCATTGTGCTTTAAAGGTCTTCAGAACAGAAACACCTAGAAATAGAAGAGGTGTATGAACAATTCCGTATTCTATCATCCTTCCTTAATGTGAAGCTACATAATTTGGTCTTTAACACATTTCTCTGATGTGCAATAAAATTTAAAGCAGACAGTTTCATCTCACAGACATAGCGGGATATTGAGCCAAACATTGTGAGCTTCTTCTGCTAGCAAAGATCAGTTAGGTTTGGATTATGCAGACTAGAATCTTTTGGGTCTATTCACTAAAATTCAGGAGGTTGACTTTAATTTTGAGACTAAGTCAAAATCGGCACCCGAGTTTGACTTAGAAAAACCCCCAGGTTTGAAACTTCTCCATTGTAAGTAATGGGAGATGACATGATCAAATCTATTTTTGAGACTAAGTCAGACTCAGGTGCTGAATTTGTCTCAAAAATAGCTTCAATCTTTTGCCTTCCATTACTTTTAATGGGGAAAATTCGAACCTGGGTTTTTCTTCCAAGTCAAACTAGGATGCCGAATTTGACTTAGTCTCCAAATGAAAGTCGACCTCCAAATTCAAATTTTAGTGCAAAGACCCATTTGAAACACTTTACTTTTTAAGCAGTGCATTATGCTGGACCAACTCTGTTTATTTTGGGCAGACTAGGTGGGCCAAATGGTTCTTATTTGCCGAAATATGAGGAAAAGGAACTCACAGAGGTTGGCCCATTACAGTGTATAGTTACTTTTTTGAGGTAAAATGTAAATCTTATCTTGACTCTTCTTTTAGCCATTATACCTCTAGGTTTTCAAAAGCAGGTTGCACTGAAGGCCACGTTTTTAGGTTTCCAGCAAAAAAAAAAAAAATATATCTTCTTAACAGCAGATGAACATGTCTAGGAGATAACTGATATTTACATTTATCAAGATGTCTCTCATTTGTAGGCGTTTTATTTTTCACTTTGTCCCTGTCAAAGAGACGGGATGAGCAACATTGTAAAACGTATTGTTCATCAGTGTGAAACTCACAGGTTAAATATACAATATCTCAGCTTACATTGTATAGCAAGTAAAAATAATTTCGCAAAAGCACATCTAGGAAAGGTGACTCTTAACCATTAGTTGATATAAAATAACCGTTCCTTTCAAAATCAGTTTATCCATTTTATATTAAGCTACAGTCTGGTATTCTGACCAAAATCAGATAGAGAAATGTCAGGTGCTTTGTGGTTCCCTAAAATAAAACAAATGTTTTAAAAAAAAATGTTTTATCAATTACAATGCATATGGGTTTCCATGATATTGGTCAACTTTTATTAAGGAAAAGGCTGCTGTAGTCACCTCGTTTGAATGTTTACTTACAGCTTTTCACATTTCTTGTGTAAGTTAATTGTATTTGAAAATTTGTGACGCTCCAGAATATTGAAGGACTGTAATAACAACGATGTTTAACTTCTGATGGGCATTAATAATGGGGAATAAAACAGGAATATATCAGACTGCGCTTGATTATTATCTACCAATATAAACCAGGACTTTTCCATCAAATACAATTGGATCTACTAAATTCAGGTAATAACGGTATGTGTGCACTAATTGTCAAAAGGTATGATACACGACACACATATTTGATGGCATATGGTCTGAATCACAGATCTCTGTATTGAAAAACAGAGAATCATAAACATTTTCACTATTCTGAAATCTCAAATTTAAAATAAGTACCAGAACTTCATATTTAATACATTCGTTCAATTAAACTTTTGACCCAGGCATCATTGGACTAATATGCACACCTGCGAACAATGGAGAAAAGTGGACAGGAGGCCCGACTCTTCTACTTACCCTATATGTAGGACGGTTGTCGTCCCTGGAGGTAGGAAGCTGGAGCTGGTCCACAACTTTGAATAATTTCTTTAACAAAATAGTCAGAAAATTAAAAACATATATTGGTGAGGTGTGAATGGTATCCAGAGAAGGAATATTTGGCCAACATGGCTAGTAGGCAGCTGCCAAACCTTGAGACTCCAGTTCAAATCTGGCAAATTCCCATGTGTGGACATTTATTTGGCATGCATCAGATCTCTGATTTCTATACATCACTAGAAAGCAGCAAAAAAACTTGGTAGCCCTTTTTCCTACATCCAATAATACACATAGCTGCACCCACCATTTAGTTACTGCCTTTGGAAACATTTCATTTAAATAACCGTTTGGTGGCTGCTACTTGGTTGAAAAAACGTATAAATGGGGACACTTTCAACACAATGACATATATATTATACTAGTTGGTAATTACTCTCAACAACACTTCACACATAATCATAGAATTTATAAGCCAGACAGATTGAAACTGATGTATGTTTAGGAGATAGTTTTATGAATTCACCTCTGCCCTATTTTAAATATTCGAAACAGTTAGGAATCAGTAATTCATTTACAAGCACGTTCCAGTCTTAAAATAAACCCATCATCAGCCGACAAAATATATTGGTCTCTTTTCAACTAGCAATACATGATCTTTTTAATTTAATTTTTTTTTAATGAATAGCCTCTTCACCTATAAGCATCTGCATCTATTAATTAATCTACATGCAGCATTGTACTTAACCTTAATGCTTTAATAAAAATTATGAAGCCCATTCTGCCCCTAGATTTACGAAATACAGCACTGTGTACTTTTGTAGGACTCTGGGACCTTTAGAATATTTTTCCTATTTTGACATTGAAAAACTCAATGCAGGGTATCAGAGAGTCTTCTTACCCAAATATGTGAACATTGTAAAACCAACTAATTAATACGCTACGAGAGCAACTCTTCCAGAATTAACTTCTTAAAGACCATAGCACCTCACAACGTTTTCTAAGAGCAGCTCTAGCCGGAAGGGTTATTTGTTGTACTGATATGTGCACACAAGTGCCTTCTTTCCAGGGATGACATAATAAAATAGCTTCTCATGTATTAAACAATTCACAACATTTATAAAAAAAAAAACACAAAAAACCAACTATACTGTCTTATCCCTTGCAATTCTGCCTATCGCATGTTAAGTACAGAGACAGACAAGGACCTCTTGTGGTCATATGTTTGAACTACTGCCCTATTTTATTTAACGTGTGAGAACATGGACTAAATGCAAAGTAGTTGAAATATCAGCTACTGTGCACCCTCACACTAACCTGAATTCTGCTGCTATTTGCTATATGTCATACCACAGAGATTTTCTAAATTCTCAGTATGTACTAACAAACTTGTATCACTTATCACTTGTATTAAAGGACATAATGTAATTGTAGAATTACTGTATATTTTGTCACAAATCGGTTTGATGTGAAATGCTGAAAGAAAAGCAGATTGTGGTAGTGGACGCATACTTTTGGACCCTACTGTATATTTTACACACATTTCATATAGTAATTGTAAATAAATAAATATATTATTTAAAAAAAGCCCTCCAAAAAACAAAAAAAAAACAACCAGCCATGATAACAGGTCTGTACGGAGGGAAAAAAATGGCACTGCCTCTTTAACTGCCAGATCAATGCATCATTATTCTTTTGAAGCCAAAACAATTAATGAAGATTCCTTATATTAAAAGCACTTTATCACCACATAAACACTGCTCATCATGTGTATATAGAAAATAAAAAATGATCTATACATTGGTAGTACAATTGCCTGAAAATGCATAAATTAGGAGAAAACTGTTTTTAGATGTCTGTGGTGTCTCTTGTTTATGACATCACCAGTAGCTTAACCCCTTCGTGACGTTAGGACGTACTATGCTGTCCTGACTTTAAGTGCCTTAAAGTCGTTAGGACGGCATAGTACGTTCTGTACTAAACAGCTCATCGCGGCTCCCCGTGATGAGCTGTTTTCGGATCCCGCTGCAGGCACTTACAGCGGGATCCCACCTGTCAGATGAGCCCACTTTGAGTGGCCTCAGTCTGACAGGGAAAATGTAGCCGGTTTGCTAAATCGCGCTGTGCCCGAACTTCCGGGTCCAGGCACGCCTCCGTGACGTCACACGTGACGTCTGGAGGTCTCGCGATTTTTTGGCAGGGACCCACAGGGTCTATTAAGACCCTGATCGGGTCTCTGCCAGAGTGTTCCTGGAAATCGTGACGTTTTGGTGCATGCGTCGTTTGGGACGCAAGCACTATGCGTCACGAAGGGGTTAATATACCACGGACCTCCTTTCCACAAGGTATGTGTAACTAATATATCAAGCCACAAGATGATGTCATAAAAAGAAGACACCACAGACACATTGTACATAGTGTTAGCGGAATTGCAAGCAAATGCACAACATGCAAGTTAATTTTTCGTCACTTTTTATTCTCTACAGTCACAGTACAAACAATGTTTAGGTGAGTGATGCCTTCAAGATTAAACTTGTGGCTCACCTCCTCCATCAGTGTTAGACAGTGAGGAACAATGCCACACTATGGAAATACAGCAACAAATGGAATCCATCTTCTTATCTTAGGCTGCAGGCTATGAGCCCAAAGGTTGGAAATTTGTTAGGCAGTGTTCTATCTTTACTATCCCACTGAGATGCTGGATATTTAGCAAAAAAAAAAAAAAGATTGCCGCTTGATTTTATTTTTCTGCCATACCAGACTCTCGTTTATCTTCCTACACTATGCTATTTACTTAATAATAGGTTTGAAATTTGTATTCTAATTTTGTATATGACAAAACAAGGTTTATGGGAAAATGTGTCTATGCTAGGATTCAAAAAAAAAAGCCTAAAATTATACATTAAATAGAAGTTAATCATTACAGATCTAGGAGATACCATAACTGCTGCAAATAATTAATTTTAATTCAGAGATAGTAAAATAAAGACATGAATTTTACTTTTTATTTAGGAAGATTGGCTGTCTACATTGGGTGTTTGTGTCTGGAAAAGACTTTTTAAAGACTACTATGTGATTAACTAGAGGACATAGTCTTAAATGAGAGGGGCAACAATTTAAAGGTAACATCAGGAAGTATTATATTATTACTTTAGTGAGAGGATAGTGGATGTATGGAATAGCCTTCCAGCAGAAGTGGTAGAGGTAAACACAGTCAAGGATTTTAAGCATGCGTGGGATATACACAAGGCTATCCTAGCTATAAGATAGGGAACTGGGGACTAATAAAAGTATTTAGAAAATTGGGCAGACTAGATGGGCCGAATGGTTCTTATCTGCCGACACATTCTATGTTTCTATTATACCAAACAATCGTACCAAATAAAATACACAGACTGTTTGTAAAGAGCATTATAACATCTACTCACTGAGAATGAAATACTGTGTACAGGAACAATGAGCTATTTATGTAGCATAACTACATCAGTCACATAATGCATTTCAGCTGGAACTTCACTTCATTATGATGAATGACCGCAATCTGAGAATCTGCTGAATTAGGTGTAATGAGCTTCTGAGGACAGATCCACTATCAACCAACTTGACAAATATGGGAAGCAATGAAGCAACATATGTCACCACGACATGTAACCTGTAACATAGTCCATACCCCCTTGATAATAAGTTTTTCTGAAAGAAAATAAACAAAAATGCTCCCTAAGATGGCATAGAAAATTTAGTACCAATCAAGAAAGAGTCTTCTTATCTTTATACATTGAATTCAATCAGCTTCGTTACAATACCTTGATAAATACATACACGTGTCACCTAATTGTTTTTAGTTATAAGAGAGCCAGTCCCACATAGAGATACATTTTGACCTATATTAGATCGATAAAAGGGATTTTTTAAATTCTTGCTTCTGGCTCTTTACCATCAATATTTCTAGAACAAAAGTATATCTTCCAGGTTTTGGAGGCATTAAACTGAATAATAAATTATCCTGATGAACAATACAGAAGAAGATGTTCTAGGGTGATAATCTAGAAATAAGTATTTAAAATATGTCCTTTAAACTGTTATTTTAGAAATATATAACAGAAAAATAAGTCAATGGTGAAATCTCCAAGAAAAGTAAAAACCTTCCCATGATACGTATCCAACTCCTTACCAAGAAGGATGATGGGAGCGCTAGCTTGAAGTAGTTTAAAAGCTACTGGTCAGCTACACCTGTCTAAGATTAACTGAAATACCAATGTTCATTGTAGTGAACATGCACTATAAGAGGAATAAAAAAAAAAAAAAACAATAATTCAAAAACATTTACTAGGTTTGAAAGTCTTTACAATGTGCCTTTATTTGGACATAACAGCAGACACAGGCTTAAAATACCTGCAAACATTGCATAAGCAGTCCGTTGTGGATATTGGGGAGCTGGTAGAGGCAGAAATGCATCATATAAGTTCAGAATATGTCAAAAAGCAAAGAAAAAGTTTAAATATGTAGCTGTTGTATAGCTCTAAGAAACCTGCCTTTTATAAGACAGTGTGATGTTTACTTTCACCTGTTCAAGCTCCAATCACTGACAATGATATGAATTAGAGATTCTGTAAACACCAAAGCACTCAACTTGGTGTATTTTTTAAATGGTCAGTTATTTTTTTCTTGTCTCTCCACAATGCTTTCATTATCTTCCTTTGTTAACCCCTTAGTGACATGACTTTTTTGGCTTGTCCGACGCTTGGTGACATGGGCTGTTTTAACATTTCTGAGCAGTTTGTGTTTTGCTGTAATTTATTTCTGTCTCATTTAGGGTACCCGCACAAACTATATATCGTTTTTATCGTCATAAGAAGGGCTTTCTTTTGATACCATTATTTTGATAATAGCATATAATTTGATGTAAAAAAAATAATAAAATATGGCAAAAAAATTGAAAAAATTATTTTTTTATGACTTTTATTTGAAAAATCGTATACTCATGTACAAGAGACAACAAAAAAACACTGCTAAAAAGTTTCTAATATATGTCCTGAGTTCAGAAATAGCCCATGTTTTTATGTTTTTGTGCTTTTTTATTCATGTTACAGGGCCAGAACTATAAGTGGTGCAAAGCTATTTTAAAATCCCTTCTTTCAAAATTAGCGATAGTGACATTGTAACACTGATTTCTGTACTAAATCCATGAATGACCCCCAACATGTACATATTTTTGAAAACTAGACAACTCAGGGCATTTAACTTGGGGTATTTTGACACATTTCATGTAGCCATTTTACCACCAATCTATGCCAAAGTTTGCAGCAAAAAATCTTTTTTTTTAATTTTTCACATATATTGCAATTTAGGTAAACATTACCTTAAAATGTGAAGGGGTATTTCCAAATAACACCTCAATATGTGTTCAGCAACATCTCCTGAGTACAGGGATACCACCCATGCATAGGTTTGTTGGTTTGTTTTGGGGCTAAAAGGCCACATTTAGGGGGTGCGCCTTTTGGTTTTCCAACTTGGAATTCTGACATGCAGAAAACTTGTGCCCATGTCCCATTTGGGACATTTTTGAAGCCAGAAAGTGTATTCTACCCCACAAAACCATATATTTTTTTAAACTAGACACCCTAGGGTATTTCAAATGGTAGTATTTTAACACTTTCCATGCACTAATTATACTACCAGCCTATGTCAATGTTTTGGGTAGTAATTTTTTTTCACATACATTGAACTTTGGGCATGAATTCACAGATCCTGTTATATGTCAGTGCCAAACAACACCTCAATATGTGTTCAGCAACATCTCCTGAGTACAGGGATACCACCCATGTATAGGTTGGTTAGGTTATTTGGGGGTTAAAAGGCCACATTTGAGAGGTGCGCTTTTTGGTTTTCCAACTTGGAATTCTGACGTGCAGAAAACCTGCGCCCATGTCCCATTTGGGACATTTTTGAAGCCAAAAAGTGTATTCTATCCCACAAAACCATATATTTTTGAAAACTAGACACCCTAGGGTATTTCAAATGGTAGTATTTTAACACTTTCCATGCACTAATTATACTACCAGCCTATGTCAATGTTATGGATAGTAATTTTTTTTCACATACATAGTACTTTGGGCATGAATTCACAGATCCTGTTATATGTCAGTGCCAAACAACACCTCAATATGTGTTCAGCAACATCTCCTGAGTACAGGGATACCACCCATGTATAGGTTGGTTAGGTTATTTGGGGGTTAAAAGGCCACATTTGAGAGGTGCGCTTTTTGGTTTTCCAACTTGGAATTCTGACGTGCAGAAAACCTGCGCCCATGTCCCATTTGGGACATTTTTGAAGCCAAAAAGTGTATTCTACCCCACAAAACCATATATTTTTGAAAACTAGACACCCTAGGGTATTTTCAAATGGTAGTATTTTAACACTTTTCATGCACTAATTCTACCACCAGCCTATGTCAATGTTATGGATAGTAATTTGTTTTTCACATTCATTGTACATCGGGCATGAATTCACAGATCCTATTATGTGTCAGTGCCAAACAACACCTTAATATGTGTTTAGCAACATCTCCTGAGTACAGGGATACCACCCATGTGTAGGTTAGTTAGATTATTTTGGGGGCTAAAAGGCCACGTTTAGGGGGGGTGCATTTCCAACTTGGAATTTTGACATGTAGTCAGCCTGCGCCCATGTTCCATTTGGGACACTTTTGAAGCCTGTCAAAGTATTTTACCCCATAAAACCATATATTTTGGAAAACTAGACATCCTAGGGTATTTAAAATTGTGGTATTTTAACACTTTCCAAGTGCTAATTCTACCACCAACCTATGTCAAAGGGATGGGATGGCATTTTTTCCCCACACACATTGTAGTTCAGGCAGGAATTTTCAGATTCTGGTATTTGCCACTGCCAACCAACACCTCAATATGTGTTCAGCAACATCTCCTGAGTACAGGGATACCCCCCATGCATAGGTTTGTTGGTTTGTATTGGGTCTAAAATTCCACATTTAGGGGGTGCGCAATTCCAACCTGGAATTTTGACATGTAGTCAGCCTGCGCCCATGTTCCATTTGGAACATTTTTGAAGCCGTCCAATGAATTTTACCCCATCAAACCATATATTTTTGGAAAATAGACATCCTAAGGTATTTCAAATGGTGGTATTTTAATACTGTATAGGTACTAATTCTACCACCAGCCTTTGTAAAAGTTTGTGGTAGTACTTTTTTGGGAGTTTTTTTTCCCACATGCATTGTACTTCAGGCATGAATTCACAGATTCTGGTATATGTCACTGCCAAACAACAACCCAATATGTGTTCAGCAACATCTCCCGAGTACAGGGATAGCACCCATGCATAGGTTTGTTGGTTTGTTTTTGGCTAGAAGGCAACATTTGTGAGATGCGCATCTCAAAATTCCAACTTGGAATTTTGACATGTAGTCAACCTGCGTCCGTGTCCTTTATGGGATATATCTTTGAAGCCAGCCAATGTAATTTACCCCCACCAAACCATATATTTTTTTATCGGTAGACCCCCATCACTACTTGTGGCAAGGGCTCAGCAGCCACCGATACATCGCTAGATGATGTATCAGAAAGCTGAATAGGGTCAAAATCGAACCCTGAGTCCGCGGCCTCAGAATCAGTGCGTAAGCAGTGATCTCGAGCAAAGAAGGGGTTAATAGCTCTTAGAAGAGCCTATCTAGTACTGTAATACATTACAGTACAAATAAATTAATCCATAAAACAGTGCAGACAGCAAAACATACTGTTGCTGTGCAGGATTACTGCTTACACAGTGATGAATGGCAGGGAAGGGGTTAATACACAGTGAAAGACTTTCATAAAACCTGCTAATTTTATAAAATGTTATTTTATATCACTAATACTGATCTGTCTCTTTCCGTCACAAAAATGTAAGTGAGGAGAGGGAGGCAGATCAATATTTGTGAATATTGATCCGATTAATTTTGATCTGACCAGGGCGAATGGTGAGCTTAATTGAGAAATCACCAAACCGCCTTTGCCACTAATTCGCTGTTACTGATCGCTATGCGCTCAGGCAGCTTAAAAAAAAAAAACTCAAATATTTTTACTTTACATGTAATCCCCTAGCGGGTATGTGTAAAAAAAAAAAAAAAAATATGCAGACAGATAAAAATTGCTTTGGCGTCAATATCATTGGGTAAGCAGTGATCGACGGCAAATAAGGGGTTAATAACTCTTAGAATAGCCTTTTTAGTACTGTAATAAATTACAGTACAAAAAAATTAACCCCTAAAAAATGCACAAACAGCAAAAATAAATGCGCTGATGTGCACGATCACTGCTTATGCAAGATCAGTGGCAGGGAAGGGGTTAAACGCAGGGAATTGCTTTAATAATTTTTTTTTTATTGTTTTATTATTTGTGTGTTGTGTATTTATTGTTTTTTTTGACTTTTACTTACTTTTAGAACTTTGATCTGTCTCTCTCCCTCACTAAAAAAAATGTGAGGAGAGGGAGACAGATCATAACTGGTCAGATCAATATAGAGTTAATATTGATCTGACCAGTCAGTGGGGATGTTCAGGAGAGCATCCCCACTGCCTGTCAGTGTGCCTGGCAGTCACTGATTGCCTCTGTGAAGAGGCAATCGTGTGACAGCCAGAGAGCACAGGAAGCAGGTACTTCCTGCCTCCTGTGCTCTTGCCCTTAGAAGGGCAGCGCCATCTTGGTCACTTAGTGACCAAGATCGTGCATTTTTTTTTTGTGTTTCTGATTGCCTCGACTTGCGAGGCAATCAAGAACACTTTCTGAGCATAGGAAGCGAAAAATTCGCTTCCTATGCTCATTTTTTAAATGCCCGCGTTTTAAAGGCACTGTGCCTTTAAAACCGGCATTTCGATCGCTCTCCGGAGCGATCGAAATGCCGACGGGCATTTTTTTTAGCATTGTACGATGCTTCCACACGGAAGCATCGTTACAATGCCCTTAGAGCACTGAAAGCGGAAAAACTCCGCTTTCAGTGCTCGTTTTGACACAGGACGGACTAGGTCCGTCCTGTGTCACTAACGCCTCGGCACACAGGACGGACCTAGTCCGTCCTGTGTCGCCAAGGGGTTAAAGTGCAAATTGTGGCCTTACGCAGCAGTAAGATCCACATCAACCCTGTTCAAATGGAGGCCAGCTGCACTTATAATTGTAATTGTAACAACTCTTGAATCTTGAACAATAAATATCAACAGCAACGCTAAAGCCTCGTAATACGAAACTTTGGTCATTTTATAAGCACGAATATAGCAGTAAACAGGCCTCTCTGTAGGGGGAAAAAGCCACGCATTGATGTTTAACCTTAAGGTGACCTGTTTACCTCAGTTTCCAGGCCTATGCAATGACAGTTTCATATTATGAGATTCTAGCATTGCTGTTGATATTTGATGTGTCAGACTAAAGCGCCACATTTCCTGGTTTGTTGATCTACAAATATGTATTATACACGATCAGCCATAACTTTATGACCAGCTGCCTCATATTGTGTAGGTCCCCTTTTGAGAACATAGACACATTTAAAAAAAACAACAACACACTTTTCTCTTAATCCATGAACTTCCTTGCAGCTCCATGTTATACTCAACATTCTAATCCTAAAAATGATTTTCGTGATCCACACACCATTACTTGTATAAAGTGGCAGAACATTTCCATTTATTTGAATGTACCACCAACATATATGTTACAGGTCATGTTTCAGAACTATTACTACTTGTTCAAGCCATGTATGTTCTCTTAGTCGTACAGCACTGACAGAGATAAAGTGATTGCCAAGCCTCATGACAATTATGCCCTAAATTAGATTATGTTTGTTTCTATGGTAAAGGCAGACTTAGGAAATAAAACCTAAACTGGTGACTCCGTAGTGTACTTTACCATTTTAATAAGATTTAGATAATGTTCATTCTTCATGATGACTGGGAAGATGAAAAGCAGCTTTCAGAGCTTTGTCCTCAGTCTTCAGGATACCCCCCCACAATCTACTACTCCTTTAATAAGGAAACAAAATACATATATTGAGACAATGCAAACAGGCTAAAAAGTGGTCATGCTTTGTATCTAGTGTGCCTGAACGTAGTCGAAAGAAATGTCTTCTCAATTACTATCTGACCAGTCATGTTGCAAATGAAGTGCAGGAATGAATCAAAGCTCAATATAGTGAACACAGGAAATAATGATATGCCCCCACTAACATTCAGTAAGGGAGGTTTATGTTTGATTGTAAGGGTTTTATTCAGTTCTTCACACATCACAGATAAGGGACACTGAGCAGTGATAGTCTTGTGCATCTCTTTCCATGCACAAATCAGCATAGGCCCTCAGTAGACCTGAAAGTGGGCAGAAGTTGAACCATCTTTCCATAAGTGAAGTGTTTCCACGGCAACAGAACGACAGAGAGGACAGGTCCTCTCCCGGTCGAACCAAAGGCACAGGCATTCCTCACAAAACACATGCTGTGGAAAATAAAAAAACATGGGTCAGGAAGTGACTGTGCAACTAGCAATGTGGCTACTTACAGTAAAGAACATTTATAATATGTAACTAACAAACATATACCAATTTCTGTAGAGTACAACTTGGGAATATGTGGGCCTATGACTAACAAAGCAAGGCACAGTAATTGGAAAGCTGCTGGCATCCTCATGTGATCATTTTTCACTACATCAGGTTTGTTCGTTAATTGCAATGGCAATCTGTTAGCATGGTTTTCATTTTTTATTTATATACAGTGGGACAAAAAAGTATTTAGTCAGCCACCAATTGTGCAAGTTCTCCCACTTAAAAAGATGAGAGGCCTGTAATTTTCATCATAGGTATACCTCAACCATGAGAGACAAAATGAGAAAAAAAATCCAGAAAATCACATTATTTGCAAATTATGGTGGAAAATAAGTATTTGGTCAATAACAAAAGTTCATCTCAATACTTTGTTATATACCCTTTGTTGGCAATGACAGAGGTCAAACGTTTTCTGTAAGTCTTCACAAGGTTTTCACACACTGTTGCTGGTATTTTGGCCCATTCCTTCATGCAGATCTCCTCTAGAGCAGTGATGTTTTGGGACTGTCGTTGGGCAACATGGACTTTCAACTCCCTCCAAAGATTTTTTATGGGGCTGAGATCTGGAGACTGGCTAGGCCACTGCAGGACCTTGAAATGCTTCTTACGAAGCCACTCCTTCATTGCCCGGGCGGTATGTTTGGAATCATTGTCATGCTGAAAGACCCAGCCACGTTTCATCTTCAATGCCCTTGCTGATGGAAGGAGGTTTTCACTCAAAATCTCACGATACATGGCCCCATTCATTCTTTCCTTTACACGGATCAGTCGTCCTGGTCCCTTTGCAGAAAAACAGCCCCAAACATGATGTTTCCACCCCAAAGCTTCACAGTAAGTATGGTGTACTTTGGATGCAACTCAGCATTCTTTCTCCTCCAAACACGACGAGTTGAGTTTTTACCAAAAAGTTCTACTTTGGTTTCATCTGACCAATCCTCTTCTGGATCATCAAAATGCTTTCTAGCAAACTTCAGACGGGCCCGGACATGTACTGGCTTAAGCAGGGGGACACGTCTGGCACTGCAGGATTTGAGTCTCTGGTGGCATAGTGTGTTACTGATGGTAGCCTTTGTTACTTTGGTCCCAGCTCTCTGCAGGTCATTCACTATGTCCCCCCCCGTGTGGTTCTGGGATTTTTGCTCACCGTTTTTCTGATAATTTTCACCCCACGGGGTGAGATCTTGCTTGGAGCTCCAGATCGAGGGAGATTATCAGTGGTCTTGTATGTATTCCATTTTCTAATAATTGCTCCCACAGTTGATTTCTTCACACCAAGCTGCTTGGATATTGCAGATTCAGTCTTCCCAGCCTGGTGCAGGTCTACAATTTTGTTTCTGGTGTCCTTCGACAGCTCTTTGGTCTTGGCCATAGTGGAGTTTGGAGTGTGACTGTTTGAGGTTGTGGGCAGGTGTCTTTTATACTGATAACAAGTTCAAACAGGTGCCATTAATACAGGTAACTAGTGGAGGACAGAGGAGCCTCTTAAAGAAGACTTACAGGTCTGTGAGAGCCAGAAATCTTGCTTGTTTGTAGGTGACCAAATACTTATTTTACCAAGGAATTTACCAATTAAGACATTAAAAGTCCTTCAATGTGATTTCCTGGATTCTTTCCCCCCATTCTGTCTCTCATAGTTGTGTGTACCTATGATGAAAATTACAGGCCTCTCATCTTTTTAAGTGGGAGAACGTGCACAATTGGTGGCTGACTAAATACCCTTTTGCCCCACTGTATATTTTTATCCTCTACATTCCCATTATAGCCCATTCTTAGTTGTTGAGTGCGTGTAAGTTTTCTGCTAACATTTAAACACATCATCAGTTTAGCTTTTAGGAGTTCTCTGATTGTTGTCCATAAATAGCTAAGAGAAGGGATACATGTTGTACACTTAAGGGTTAAACATTAGTGCTTTCACATGGAGCTTTACACAGATTGAATTAAATGTAACAGAAAATCTCATGTGTTATTTATTTGTAATTCTCACAGAATGAACATGAACATTTAGCTGGTAATCAGTGCAAAGTTAGTATTGCTTTGAAGGTATTTATTGAAATAGGTCCCACTGATCAATTCATGTTTTAAGCATATAGACAACTTAACGTTGGTTTTATATTTTTCCCACTAATATAGCACCTGCAAAAATTAAACCTTTTGGTGATTTTTCTATTTGGTCTTTTTTGATCACAATTAAGCAGTAACACCACAAAAGTAACTATCTTTCCAGTTCTAGTTTTTTGGCTGCACTAGGATTAGATCTTTCCGTTATAATGAGATTTAAAATGATTGCAGTCAACATAGGTTCTTATCTTGATTACTTTTTTTTCTAATCTAACTTTAATAAATGTAATTTTGAAGTCACTTAAACATTGTTTTGAAAACAAATATTTGTACATTGTGTTGGCAAATGCATATATTAAAATAAATATGTGTTTTAAAATTTTAGATTAGAAAAAATGGTGTTTGAAGTCTTTTGTCTCCTGTTTATTACATCACATTGGGGATTGCAAAGATAATCATATCAGTTTCATAACAATGTGAGGTCATAAACAGGAGACAAAACATTTCAAACACAGTTTGTTCTCTTCTTTAAAAGGACGACACCACCCCCAAAAACTAAAATAATAATTAATGCATTTTAAAGGGGACATTTTAATTCAAATCATGCAGTAATTACTTTATATTAATAGTTTATGCAATACATCCCTTTTGGTGCAGACTTACAGGTCCTCCTCCTGGGCATCCTTAACATCGCACAGGAACCATACAGAGGCTTCCATAGTGATGAAAGGAGTTGGCCAATACACATGCGCATGATGTCAGTATCACACAAATGTGCATGATGAGTCCCCAAACTTTGCCATGAAGAGGCATGATGCCCCATCATCTTAAATAAGGTACTCACTGAGCAAGCGCAGTACTATGTGGTCATATGAAACTAAGCATATGCAAAAAAAATAAAATAAAAAAAAAAGCATGGAGGCAGAGCACTACTCTATGTTGCTTGCTCCAATATGCCGATACAATGCAAAAAAAGGCATGTTTTATTTTGTTTAATATCTCTATTATGAATTATTAGTTATGACACACCATACAAATATAAGAAAAAGATATATAACAAAGAAATTTAAAAATCCGATCCATATCTGCCTTCCTCGCTTCCCAGCTCTCCATACCAACTTATTGTATCCTAATATATACGTGATCAAAATCTTCCAGACAGTTTAAAACCATTAATCACAATACTTTGTTCCAAGCTTGGGGGCAAAGAAGGGGACCCTCTAAGTATTTTGTCCATTTGGACCACCTCTCCATATTTGATAAGATCTTCCATTTTCCTTATTTGTTTTAAAATATTAAGCCAATCTTCATAAGCGGGTACCCGTTTGCTTCCAAAATCTTGGGATCAGCATCTTAGCAACCCTCGTTGGATCCATCAGGAACAATATGAACAGCATCTATAATCAACTTCCAAAAGGATTTGATAACAGGACAGCCTCACCAAACATGAAGGAAATCTCCTTTATGCGAATGACACCTTTTAACATTAGTCAGAAACAGAGGGATAGATTTTATGAAGAAGGGCTGGGTTCCTATACCTAGTCATGATCTTAAGGTAATTTTTTGGGCTGCCACCGATACTGAGCATTTATGTGAAAATAAAGGTTTGTCCACTGAGCCTCTGTTAGTCCAATCCTACAATCTATTTCCCATTTCAGGAAAAAAAAAGTTGGCTTACTGTCAGAAAGACAATATAGAATATGTAGATATTAATCTTTGGCCCATTAAGGCTTCCAACAAAGTCATTCCATTATCTCTTTAAAAAATTCCCTCCAAAAGTGTGAGTGGTCATTCCTGGCAAGAAATTTTAATTAAATGTCAGAGATAGCAAGGGGCGAAGGGGAGCCAATCAAACCCCAATAGTTACCTCTCTTTCTCCATATATTAATTGTTGGCCCCACAGTCGGATGTAGATTATTCAATAAAAAAAACAAAAAACTTTCTGCCTTGACACCCACGCTACAATTGAAATAGACACCGATATGGCCTTATGGCTTATGACACCCATTGCTTAGCTGTCAGCTAAGCTGATTATTGTATAAAACTGTTGGACCACCTTAACAGGAAAGAACTCTCAAGGGTAGACTAATTCCCTTGGAGCGGAGACATTCAGGACTTATGATTTACCTATATTGATAATAAAGTTTGAAAACATAGATCTATTTGTATTTCTTTCAATATAATAATAATTGGCAGAGTAATCTTTGGTTGCGTTACGACCAACACCAGATTATCTGCAATAGCAGACATCTTATAGTGATAGGGCTTTAGGTGCCATGATTTATGCAGATTGTCAGACCATAAAAAAAATAAATGAGCTTGGTATAGACCATAATCTATGATTTACTCCCAATTCTGCAAACACACTTTACAGATAAATGTTCATTCTCTAAATGCACAGTACAGACAATGATTAGATGATGGGAGTACCTTTAACCTTTATAATGAAAGACACTGTCCATCCCTATAGGACATATTTACTTTTATAGGAAAAGAGAAATCTTATCTTTACCTGGCAAATCAGAATAAGTGGATCTTTGAAGTCTGCTTGACAAATGGCACATATATCACCGGCTTCACTGCACTGCTGATTCGTGGCACGGACTCCATACTTCTGCGTGGGCAAGGATAGGTTAAAACAAAAAACTAATCATTAATTCATATGGGCCCATTACAATGAGTATGTTTTGGAGGCATTAAGGTATGGAAAACCCATGAAAACATGCTTGAGTAGTCAGATGAAGTCAAAAGGTTAAATCAATACACTATCCTTAGACACAAACCTAATCATCAAAAAAAGGCATTATCCACTGTCAGAAGTCATGTCATAATGTTACACGTATTCCATTACATCGTGAAACGTTAAAGAGCAGAGTGG
The DNA here is from genome assembly GCA_036172795.1 of Pelodytes ibericus. Taxonomy (NCBI): domain Eukaryota; kingdom Metazoa; phylum Chordata; class Amphibia; order Anura; family Pelodytidae; genus Pelodytes; species Pelodytes ibericus. The sequence goes on along the minus strand of CM069860.1, from coordinate 141,041,446 downwards.
GCCTGATACGCAGCCCAGAGCGTCGTTTGGGAAAACATACATTGAAATGACTGGCAGTTATTTTCGTATAAGATTGTATACTATTGTGGTGTATGCCACGACATATACCAAGGACATCCAAAGTTTTTTCTGAAGTGGCGCATATAATCAGAAATTCATGTGTGTGTTGGGCCGCATTCATTTTTTCCATTTACAGTAATGGTGAAGAATAGCTAGTTAGCCGTAGGAAAATGTTTGGTTATTTAGCAGTAAAAAAAAACAAAAAAAACAACATGGGCAGTTAAGTCAGGTAGGCCGCACACCTTGCTGTCAAAATTAGTCGCATTTGGACGCCACTGCAGTATATTATAGTGTATACCAGAAAGAGGATATACACAAAAGGGGTATTCGGTTACATACAGCTCTCACAATCTTTACATGACATGAGTGATATTATTATAAAATATGGTAAAAACGTGTTAGTTGTTCAAGGAGCAGCGTGATTTGGACATAAACATTATGGTGTTAATTTTCCTCAGCCTAGCAGAGGGATATCGCATGAAAACAAGTTGAATTTTGAGCTGTCTTTTTTTTTTTTTTAAGGAAACTGTATGTAGGCCACATGAATATTTATGTTTTAGAGGTTTAGTAGATTTTGTCACCTGTGGGCTCATTATACTTACCTGTAGAAATGGTCTACATTTTGGGTTTATTTTTCAAACTGTGTAATAGTTTGGAGATTAAAATGAATATTTAGATGCAGTATCATTTATAAATTAGACCTCTAGGATTCCACATTTTATTAATAAATACATGACACTTTACGGAGCCGTAAAAACCATAGTCATTAGTCAGATGAAGTTAAATCAATGCATGTCTTTATAGCTAGCACACTTTTTTTTTTACATTTCTTATTGATGCCAGCTTGTATGAAAGTTTGCTTTAGACTACTTTTACAAATATTTTCTGACACCAGTGTTTTCTAGGAAGTTTTTAGCATATGCTGCAAACTAATGTGTGACTATAATATCTCATAACCATATGACAATGGTAAATCCTAATCATTAGTTTGATCTTACTCAGTTCAATTTTGAGAAGCACCTAATATCAAATATCAAGGAAAACTGGGTACCTTGAAAATGATCAAATGCTGAAAACCCCACATACTAAATAGCCCATAAACATAAATTTAAAAAAAATAGGACACTGCTGCAAAATATTTAATGGAAGGTGGCAGAATTCTCTTTAAAGATAAAAGCCTAAAACGTACTAATGCTTAAGCATTTTACCGTATTTGCTCAAATATAAGACAAGGTTTTTTTCAGAGCAAATGCTCAAATCGAGGTCAGATTATAAGACTGGGATCCAGGTCCCCCGCAGAGCTGCAGGGGACCTGGATTCCCCTTGCTAACAGCCAGTGGAGGCAGCCGGAGGATGTCTGCACGATGTGCGCAGCCCTCCTCCACTGCCGCCCGGCACGACCGCCGGGACTTCTATGATGAAGCCGTGGGAGGGAGGGGGTAGACAGAAAAGGGTGGGGGAGAGACACACAGACAACATTGGGGGGAGGGTGGGGGAGAGAGACAGACAACGCTGGGGGGAGGGGGGTGGAGAGACAGACAACGCTGGGGGGGGTGGAGAGACAGACAACGCTGGGGGGAGCATTGGGTAAGTCTGGGGGGTAGGGGCAGAATTGGCACATGAAAAGGTAAACAAAAACAAGAAATACATTTTTTATATCATAAGTTTTTATTAAATATAAAAAAAAAAAGCAAATTACATGTGAATATACACAAGTTAAACTTTTTTCCTATTGGGTAGTCTTATATTCAGGCTTTTAGTTTTTTCCCTAAAGGAATATCCATAGTTTGGGGGGTCGTCTTATATTCGAGCAAATACGGCACTTACTTAATTTTTTACAGTATGTTCACAGCTTGTCGCCGTCTACAGACATGGCCCTTACAAACACGGCTGAAGTATAAGGACATTGTACTAAATATAAACTGCTAGCTACTTCCATATAGATTTACAAATTCCCTAATCTCTATTTAATACCATGGCCACACAGGACGTGCTATGTATATCCTGTGTCTGCCTGTACATACAATTATAATTTCCGTTGCTCGGCCGCTGTTGCTGTAATGCCTCGATGTCAAGGCATCTAGCACTACTGAAATCCATCGCTGGATTGACTCGCGAATGCCATTCCAACATTTTGCTGACCCTATTGTAGATAAGAGCTTTGGAAGTGATCAGTGATCACCTCTGTTCCTCTGTATCTGATGTCTCTAGAGAAAGTCAGCAACATTACAAAAAAAGCAACGTTAGCCTTAGATCTAGCGTAATGGTTAGTGTTGGGGTTAGGTTAGAGTAAGTGCAAGGATTTGGTTTAGGGTCAGGGTGAAAAGGTTACTGAAAAGGTTTAGAAAAAAATGTTCAGTTATTGCCCTATAGCTTGCAAACAAACAAACAAACAAACAAACAAAAAAAAAACAGAAAAAAACATGTAAACATTGGATATGCCTAAACTAGGGACAAATATTAGAATCTATTTACTGGGTTTTTATTAGCATTTGTAGAGGAGTAAAAAAATTAATGTAATTTTTTTTTCTCGGTCATATTTTATTATTTTTTTGAAAAGAAGTTATATATGATGAAATTATGGTTTCCTAAGAAAGTCTATCTTATGCCAATAAAAAAAAATATATAGTATGTGTGGGTACATAAAAAAAAAATGACAACACAAACACCACAGAAGTGTTAAAAAAAAAAAAAAAAATCATGGTCGCCAAGGGTAAGACACCACCCTTATGTTTTTACTCTCACAAGTCCCAAACCATTTTTTATTGGTTTACACATTTAACACTTGTATTTCACTTTCTTTTAACAGCCCTTTGCATTACACAACCTAATTAAATTGTACTCAATGGCCCCTTTTAAATTCATAACAAATGCATGTTGCTCTAATTGTGCAATGGTAAATCACAAAATGTCTACATTAAAATACCTGAGGATGACAGAGAATCCTCAATGCTTTCCTTAGTCCTCCAATACGACCACAGATATTAAAAGACTAGAAAAGGATGAAAACATTTGATTATTCAAACAAAATACAATAACACAGAACGTTATAGTCACAAAATAGCACTCAAAGATTATATTAAACTTACTCTGCCGAACAGTACATGAAACTGTTATCCATGTATTTCAAACAGAAGATTGTCTTAACTGGCCAACTTCACCGTAGTACATTATAAACTACTATTATTATTTATTTATAAAGAGCCATTATGCTCAGTGGTGTCAACAGGCAAACAAAAACATACCAATATCAGGTAATATATCATGTAAGAGTTACAGTAGAAAGAGAAGTGGTATCGAGAACAAAGGTAGTGTAGGTTGGAGTAGTACGCAGCAGTATTCCTCCACAAGATACTGGAATCAGGTAAGTATCATGCAAAAAAGACAGGACCAAATGGAGAGGGAATGGACAGAGTGTAAAATTGTACCAGAAATATACACATAAATTTATTGTACAAATGACACATACACACACACACAAGTAAAATGTGCACAACGAGACCAGCTCAAAAAACACTTAAAAATTGAGCTGGTCTCGTTTTGCACATTTTACTTGTGTGTGTCATTTGTACAATAAATGTATGTATATTTCTGGTACAATTTTACACTATGTCCATTCCCTCTCCTAATACATTTATATGGTCACAATACAGAACCCATTCTCAATGGGTTCCCTTCCCCTAATCCAGTCTACCATTGTCAGTGCCTTCTGTGTGTGGACATTGCATTAACTTTTTCTCCTTTTACCACCTATATATAGTCATTTCATGGAAGATATGTGGCTGCTTATACAGGACTATACATTTTCAATATGTACTATAGCTCACACCGGGTAATGCCACTATTTATTTAACCACTTTCATTTTGCACAATCCAGATTTCCAATAAAGCCTGGAATTAAATTGGCCAGGTTACGGCGTATTGATTTCCACTCTCAGATCAGAGCTGAAAGTAGAGTGAAGGTATGTTTTAATAGCTCAAGAACATGTTATCTCTCAACATAATAACTGAAGTCAATTTAGACCTTTAAGAATTTACAATTTACAAATGATTCTGCAGTATACTTTAAGGCAGAGTATGACGCAAGAATCTGAAATTAATTTGTATAACTTTAAGATATCCATGTATTGGTAAAAAATAAATTTACTTGGTGCAAGAAATCTACAATGACAGGCCATGCTTGAAAACATTGCCTTCATACTACTTAGATTTTACATGTCACATGTGTATACGTTTCCAAGTATTTCAAGAAAGCTATACAACAAAACATGGTATTAGTTATGGATTGAACCCAGCAAGTTTAGTGTCACCTTTCACTGGTACTGCATGTTAACATACTAATTGATGGGCCAAAGTAACATTCCCGAGATATACTTTAAAAGAGAAGAATAACCTTATATTAATAGCATATATTAAGTGAAAGAAAAGGTTTAAAGGCGAGTGTTTCATATTGCTCCACATATTGCACACTTGCTATAGATATGTGGCACACTGGCATTTATCTCCAAATAACCACTACTGCTTAAGCATGAATCAAAACACCATTTTGATTCATAATTATTTTTTATTAAACCGGCAATATATTCATCAGTGCCGTACTATAGGCAAAAAAAAAAAAAACATGCAAATAGTAGATAACATAGCAAGTTTAGAAATAATGGAACATGAGGTTAAGTTGGTTGTACGAGTCTACATTCTAGTTAAAATCTTGTTTGTGCAAAGATTCAAACCTCTTAAGGGTTGTTCCTTAAGCCATATATGGCCACAATATACTACTGATTTTCCATTCTGTGCTGCCATTTCTTGAGTCATGGAGTATCCTTGGTGTGTGGTGCTTATAGCAAACACCACAGAACAGTGCCAAGGAGACGTACAAGGTGTCAATGACATTGACATCTATGTCTTCCGCGAGCTAGCTCCAGCCACCAAGGACAGCAAGACTGATCATTAGGTTGAAATACAAAATCGCTAGTAACGGCAAGAATTCTTGCTTTGAGCAAAAATTGTAGTAAATAGACAAATAACTGCAAAAAAGAATGCAGTTCAGTTGCGTGATTTCGATTTTGACAATCTTGATTAAAATTTTAGTTCTGATGCATATAATCATGGGAAGAGATTGGCCTGAAAACACATAGTAAGCACCACTTATTTTAGAGAATGTGAAACAATATGTATATTATAGCTATTAAACTGAATATATAAGACCACTCTGAGTTTTGGTGTGAGACTTCTCTCCACAACCACTAATATGTAGATGTGAGGGCATCTTACCTTACACAGACTGTACATGATGATCAGGATGCCTCCTATGAAGTAAGAGCTTGAAGGATCATCCCCCATGATGTATTTATACCATAACTGGATGGGCACCAAGCAACGGACCAATTGGCTCAGCTCTTCGACTAGCAGGTAAAACTTGCCCTGTAATGACATTTACGTAAATCCTGAGAGGAATGCACGTGACAGAATCAGTGATTTTTATCACTTCATTGGGAATGGATAATGAGGAACACCAGTACTCCACCTGAAGATTGCAAACCATGGACTTGATTGTTATAATACATGTAAACAATAAACAGATGGAATTACTGTTCAGAGAGCATAATTTGAATAGAAAGGCCACAGACAGGACTTTAATACCTGAAAATGTGCTTTGAGCCACGGTCACTTTTACTCACAGGCTCAGGGAGGGACAATGGGGGCTATTCACTAAAAGGGGAGTTAAAGGTGAAATGATGTGAGTTGAGGTGAGAGGAACATTTCATCTCACCAATTTAGCTACACATTGTGCAAGGACAATCCTGGTGAGTCTGTACAGTTTGGGAAGCTCACCAGGTTTGTCCCTGTCCAATGTATAGCTAAATTGGTGAGAGATAATGTTCATCTCAGCTCAACTCATCCGAGACTCACCTTTTAGTGATTAGCACCATGTATGTATACAGTGTTCAAAATGGACAAGAGCCAGGTATGTATAATAGTATTACAATCCTAATTAAAGGAAATCTGTCAACAATCACATACATGCACAAGAAAACAGTTCATGAAAAAAATAGTTGAATGTTCTATGTATATTTTAAATATACAGAACTTTTATTTTTCTGGTTTATTGGATAGTTTCTCTCTGAAGGACAGAGGCTGATATTTTTACACAGTGTCATGTTTAGGACCCCTCTATTGTAAAAACGAGGGTCTTACTATCTGAATTAGCAGTTGATGGTAGAAGCAAACAACCTTGATAATAGTTCTATTTAGGCGTTAAGATTTTGATAATGAGTGTGAGAAAACTGAATGAGAAAAAAAAAAAAAACCTTTTTGTCAGTGTGTACTACATTAACACAACACTGTTTGTAGGATGTGTTCCACATTCTTCAACGAAAACCCAAATATCAACAGTATTCTTGTTGTGTTGCCAGAGAAATAATAATAAAAAAAATCTCTATGCTCTTAATCCTGACGTGTTTCGCCAGTTAGCTCGGAGGTATAATGGATATGTTTTCCTTTCCCTATTTTTTTTTTATTTGGAAAGTATATAAAGTCCAGTAGATAATCTTTTACAAGCTGTATCCCCCCCCCCCAACAGTATATATATATATATATATATATTAAAATAAAGTGATACCATATGATCATACTGGGACAGAACACCTGCCTGATAGATCACTTACACATACCGGTAAATGTGATACAACACACAAAACAAACAATCAGATCACATAACAGAGCCGGTCACATGTAATCACACTTCTAGTTTTGTAACTTTTGCCTACTTCACAGTATCACTGCCATCTATTTTATCTTGCTAATATATAGCTATCCTTTACACAGACAAAGTCATGAAGAGCTCACAGCCAAAACGGCGAGGGTGGAGGTGTAGAGAATATAGCAGCGGCTCTGAAGAGAGTTACCTGAGAGAAAAAAAAAAAAAATGGTGATTTCCGGGTACTGATCATAGATATATAGATATATATCTTAAATACAAAGTGCAGCAAGACAACATAGATGGCAGAGATCCAGTGAAGTAGGATACTTTACCAACACACCAACAAACTAAAAAAAAAAAAAAAAAAAAATACACCTTGTAAAAGCACATAACATAATACTAATCTTTGATGCCTGAACTGCATATGCCAACAGGCAGGCAGCTTATACATTAAGTTTATCAAGCTTTAAAAGGGTAAAACGTGTTTTTTTTAAACTCCATGAATAGTGTTACATTTCTAAACAAAATTAAAGAAAAAAAAAAAAACAGCACCACCTTTTTGGAAAAATTAGTAAGAGACAAGTAAAGTATTGATTTTTACAGACTGAAAGTCACTACTGTTTTAGGAACATTAAATGTATTATGAAGAACTTGATTTATCCAAAAATTATCAGATTTGAAAACCAAACAACAATAAATGGGCCTGAATTTCATGTTCCTACAAAGCTCTACTCTTAATTTTCCTTTGCAGAAGTAGCTAGAAATATTATTTAAATGGTTAAGTGACTTTTCTTCATATTTTTAGGGTGTTTTTTTAATGTACTTAGGTGAAATATCTTCAATTCCCTGAGAGACCAGCACTCTGGAGTATGCAGCTATGGTGTGCCATGCCATTACTGCCTGTTACTAAGGGAGTGGTTAACTAATTAACTTTTAAATTAAGGCACAAATGCCTTTTGGTTAAGCCAGTGTGAAATACAAAAACACACATTGGTGCAGCTTGAAGACTGAAAGAAAAGTGGGATTTATAAAATCGATTGATTAAAGTGTAAATCTAGCTCTCACAAGACGAAGAAAAACTCAAAATATCAAAATATACAGCACGTTACGTATCAGAATCGAAAATGTAATTTTGAACTTTGGCACGATTTTTGTACCTAAAATTGTTTTAATACTGGAGATAAAATGAAATAGAATAAATGACATCAAAAAAAAAAAAGTCATTAATCTATTAAAATAATAATTTTAAAGTAAAAAAAAATCAGTAAAAAAAAAAAAAAAAAAAAACGGCACATCAATTCTAAATCCAACTGTGAACCTTTTTTTTTTTTTTTAACCAGAGTGATGGGTTAAAAACAATAACAATCTTTCAACTAGGTGCAGCATTATATATATAATAAAAAATAAAAAGTCAGGTTGCTGTAGTGTAATATTTTTGGCACCAGTCTTGTGCTGGTTTTATTCTAATGGTGACAATTATAACTACTGAAGAAACCTTGTGTGTGTGTGTTACAAATCCCTACTTCAGCTCAAGGCATTAAGCAACGGACTTGTTTGTCTGGCACAACAAGACGACCAAGGTAGTTTCCATAATACATGGACCAGTGCTATCACACAGTGTACAGTACTGCATATACTGCTGTGTTGTAGATGAAAAGACCATAGCGTGTGTTACGCTGATTAAGGACTCAGCAATAGATTAGAGCCTTCCTAGGCCGTTTAATACCCTGAGGACAATGCAAGAGGAGGATTGTGTGTGTGTGTGTGTGTGTGTGTGTGTGTTTTTGCGCCAGTGTTTAGAGGCTAGGGGAGGGAAGAAGGTGAGATCATGCTGCATGTCTTATGTTTTACAATCCCGCTGCTAGGAATAAGACGCATTGCTCAGAGCTTTGGCATTTTCATGATCTCATAGCCCTCCAGTGGGCTGTGAATGAGTTCACATTCTCATCTGCTTAAAGCACCTCACTTGTTTTGATTTTCTCCTCTCTACTCCATGGGTGTGAAACAAAACAAACAAAAAAAGGCTGAAGCCCATAATGAATATATTGTAGGTATTCACAGACTTGTACAGGAAAAGCTTTCCCCCTCTCCATACACATTCAAAAGATATGCAAGTTTCACTACAATAAAAAGCAAAATCTGGCATCTTACAGAAAAATGACAAGTGAAACTGTTTTTTTTTTTTCTCTCTTCCCGTTAGAGACAGTTTCCCAATTGTCATTTTTCTTTAAAGACAATGTGACAACAGAAGGGGTATAACTCTTTAAATGCTGGAGAGGCTCTCCTCATTCAGAGATAAAATAACACAATTAGCTCATTCTGCTCCTGGAATGGCTAAAACACATACCCAATCCAAAATAATATATATAATAAAAAAAAATGTCATTGTTTTTAAAAAGACAGTATCGGAAAAACCTAAACAAAAAAAAACCTTAATATAACCCCCAAATCTACCCCAAGAGAATAAGAAAACACTTAAAATATAAGCTGGAGTGACCACTCGGAAGAAATGGGGAAGCAGATCTGCTTAATCAGGCTGTTACAAACATTATCCGACCATGTCACTCTCAAGAACAACAAATCAACACTGTGCACACTGACTATACAGATATATTGTACAAATGCTATGCAAGCAGAAATGCTCTGGGCAGTAAAGTTAGCAACAGAGAAGGAATCCTTGAGCCAATAATATTTCAACAAATTGCAGGTTATATGAGGGCAAACATACAGAAATAGTTGAAGTTAATGTAAATGCATTAAGGAAGGTAATGGCTTGGGATACCTCAGCTCCTCGGCTGGACTAATCCCAGCTCACATCAATCATATCCATGCCTAAAGCTGAAGGGATGAAATTAGCACCAATCCACCGAGCACTCTGGTTGCTACCACAAAGCAGCAGCATTACGTAATGTGCTGGATATAACAACTGGACTCTCTATCTCCCTCTGTTGGATTTCATTGGATCTCCATTGTTTTACTCAACATACAAACATAACAAATACACACATAATACACATGAATGTTGATTTAAATAGCTCTAACAACTGTGCTTGATACAGAACTTATAAGGTGTGATCAACCCAATGAAAAGGGACAGAGAAAGTGTCTTTAAAAAAGGTTTCTGTGATGTCCTCCATTACAATGAGAAGACTGAATAACAACAATATCTATATCCTAACCTGCATTCTAATTCTGAATTTTATTTTAAATAAATCACACATGGCAGACAGTCTGGGAACAGGGGCACCAGCATGACAAGTTGTTACACTGTTTTAATATATCCTTTTTTAAGCAATATGGATTATCACATTTCATAAAATGATAATGAAAACACAATTTGCAGGCTTACAAGTTTCTTAAGTTAAAATATGTATCACTTTCATTCAGGCTATGAAACAAGAGGTTTAAAACAGATGGCAATAGGGGGCTGGTTAGGTCTCACTTAACACATCTAGATATTGCTGAGAAGATTTTTGTTTACAGCAAGAGGTCAGGCACGATTTGAATGGATTGTGGAGTGCAATAGATAACAAATCATTTCTAATGAGCAAAACAATCATGAATTTACAATTCCAGAATTACACATTTACGTGCTTCCAACGCGATTTCAAGTTAAACTAGATTGTGCTTAAAATTTGAACAGAATAATAAAATAAAGAAGATCATGGCAGTGTGAATGTACCTTTAACTCAAACTATAGGTTCTTATTAAATTGAAGCAATGCTAAAATGTTTTTACTATCCATTTTTTGCAATGGGTTATGCCTATCAAGTTCCAATCTACCTGACGCATTTCACACAAATAGAAAATCATTGTTCTTGAACAGCTGGCCACATAAAATGACACTTGCTTGGATTGTAGGAATTAACAACATGCACTGGGGAAAGAAGTGCCATAATAAGCATTGAAAGTGATCATAGACGGAAATGGAGACATCTTAGTATGTAAATATTACTTTTCTAATCTACTGTAAAATGTGAAACACTATTATACTGTTCTGGACTTGGTCCCCAGGACATATTTGTCATGCGAGAAATCTTAATGTATTTTTCTCGAAAAAATGCTGCCTTTACAAATGGACAAACTTCCATCACTTTCCTCTAAAAATTAAACCTTGCCAGACCCACTTCTGGAAAATGTGATATTAGGTCAGTGTTGGGCGTGAAGAAACAAATAATACGTGAATAAACATGCCTTATATTGAAGCACATTAGCGATGCCAGTAAAATAACATATCAGTGTCATACATGTGAATTGAATGTTTGGAATATGAGCATGCTATTATTTTTACTACTTTAGAGAAAGGTATGGTATTACATTCATCTCTCTCTCAATTATGTTTGCCATCTTTTCTTCAAAAAAATACTGGCCTTGGTACTGTCTCCATAGACTTAATATTGGCCCGATGCCAATTTTTTACCGGCCTGCCGGTAAAATACCAGCCAGATGGCAACCCTACTCTCAATATAAATATATATATGTATGTGTGTAATTTATATATTATATATATATACATACATACATACATACATACATACATACATACATACATACACATATACACACAAATCCGAATAAGGGTTTCCTTAAATCCTCCATCAATGTGTTGTTGTTTAGGGAGCTTTTCCTCTAAAGATAATGTTGTGTCCAAAACCTTCCAATAATTCATTCTACCACCCTGGACAGACACTGGACAAAGACTACTGGACTTGTACAAGCATATAGACAATACAACTGGCTGGGGCTGTTAGATACCAAAAGGTTTGGCAGAAAAGCCAAAGGGCTTATAAAAATACTTTATTGTTGCGAATACCCAAATAGGAATTATCAGCACCTGGTCCTTGTTTACTGCAAAAGCAATAATACAAAAAAAATAACATAAGAGATAAAGGTGTACTCTCTCTTTAAACGGATTGTATATTAAATAGTAATTTAGTATATGCATAGTTCATGTTAAAGGAAAAGTTTAATCTTTCTTGACTCTGTTTTATAACATTGTTTTAATTGCATCTGATGTTCCAGGACAGATTTTTGAACCAAATTGAATTTGGAGCTGTCATTTTTGATTGACTATGCCTCTGAGATCAGAGTTTAGGAAACAGACAGGAAAGGTGCAGTATGGGACATTACAAGCCATTTTTCAATAGGCAAAATCTAGCTGCTTACATTGCAGCCAAACACTAAGTGATCATCATCATTCCCATCAGTGCAAATGAAGATGTACCAGTGGAAACAATTGCTGTGCAAACAAAACACTGTCAGCTGGCAGTTCTGCTGAAGACTACTTATTAATCAAAACGTTGGCTGAAGGAAAACCAAAATCACCATGCAGAAACCTGGAAGCTCTCAGTCTTTAATCATCAAACAGCATCTGTGACTGTACTGGGCTCTCCGTTAGTGGCACCCAATAAATTGGTATTGTGATCGAGTGCCGACCAGATGTGTTTGTGTGGCTAAAATAAATGTACCTCTATTATTTCCTTACTAAATCGCCTGGCTAGTAATGCCATGAGTCATTTCCTCCTGGTAAGAACGTACTCTCTGTGTTCCAAAGAGTTGGGACATCCAACCCCAAGAACCAACGGCCAGCTGATAGTCTTTATGTCCGCACGTGGGTTACCAGCTGCAGATAAGGTTGTCATTCAATGATTTTTTTCCCCACACAGAACAAAGAATAGCAGGATGTGTTTGGAAATAACAGAGATGATTGCAAAAACAGGTGTAGTGTATTACTAAATGCAAGATAAGTCGCGGTGTACATTACATGCCTAGAATATGTCATGATCACTAAAAAGACAGCAAGTCAAGAACTCAAACGGAACGGCTATTCCAAATATTGAAGCATAAAAAGGAACAGAATCAAAATAAAAGGCTCAACCCAAAATACAAAACAAAATACCAGTATGGATTTGGACTACTGCCTTAAAGACATTGCTGGGGTTTTACTGCTGTCAGTACAAACGGAGAGTTAAGATGCTATCCATCAGAGTTCCCAAATACATATCCATCAGGGTTCCCAAATACATATCCATCAGGGCAGTGGCGTAGCGTGGGGGGTGCAGGGGGGGCCGGCCGCACCGGGCGCAATATCTGGGGGGGCGCACTAGCCCTATGCGGCCGCCAGGGCCGTCTTTAACGCGGGGCAAACGGGGCAGCTGCCCTGGGCCCATTTACTCCTGGGGGGCCCCAAGGCAGCTGTCCCGTGGGCCCCCAGCCCCTGCTGCCGCGTTCACAGCGCATTGCGCTTGTGAACGCTTTTTTCCGGCAAGCCGCATCCGATGGATGCGACGGCCGAAAAAAAAAAAAAAAAAAAAACTGCCGCCGGATGTGACGTCGCGTCACATCCGGTTTCTGTTTCCCTCCTCCATGCAAGAGGGAAGACTGCACGGAGGAGACATCCGGCGGGGGACACGGAGCAGCTTCATGTAAGTACGGGGGGAGGGGGTGGGGGGGGTGTGGTGCTGGCTGGCACAATATTCCTGGTATCTGATTGGCACTATATTACTTGGCATCTGATTGGCACTATATTACTGGGCATCTGATTGGCACTATATTACTGGGCATCTGACTGGCACTATATTACTGGGCATCTGATTGGCACTATATTACTGGGCATCTGATTGGCACTATATTACTGGGTATCTGAATGGCACAATATTACTGGGTATCTGATTGGCACTATATTACTGGGCATCTGATTGGCACTATATTACTGGGTATCTGATTGGCACTATATTACTTGGCATCTGATTGGCACTATATTACTGGGCATCTGATTGGCACTATATTACTGGGCATCTGACTGGCACTATATTACTGGGCATCTGACTGGCACTATATTACTGGGCATCTGATTGGCACTATATTACTTGGCATCTGATTGGCACTATATTACTTGGCATCTGATTGGCACTATATTACTGGGCATCTGACTGGCACTATATTACTGGGCATCTGGCTGGCACAATAATACTGGGCATCTGACTGGCACAATAATACTGGGCATCTGACTGGCACTATATTACTGGGCATCTGGCTGGCACAATAATACTGGGCATCTGACTGGCACAATAATACTGGGCATCTGACTGGCACTATATTGCTGGGCATCTGGCTGGCACAATAATACTGGGCATCTGGCTGGCATAATATTACAGGCATCTGGCTGGCACTATATTACTGGGCTCTGACTGGCACAATATTACAGGCATCTGACTGGCATAATATTACAGGCATCTGACTGGCACAATATTACAGGCATCTGACTGGCACAATATTCCTGGCCTCTGACTGGCACACTATTACAAGCATCTGACTGGCATAATATTACAGGCATCTGACTGGCACAATATTACAGGCATCTGACTGGCACAATATTCCTGGCCTCTGACTGCACACTATTACAGGCATCTGACTGGCATAATATTACAGGCATCTGACTGGCACCATATTCCTGGGCTCTGACAGGCACAATATTCCTGGGCTCTGACAGGCACAATATTCCTGGGCTCTGACAGGCACAATATTCCTGGTATCTGATTGGCACAATATTATTGGTATCTGACTGGCACAATATTACTGGTATCTGACTGGCACATTATTACTGGGCTCTGACTGGCACAATATTGCAGGCATCTGACTGGCACAATAATGCAGGCATCTGACTGGCACAATATTACTGGCATCCGAAAGTTACAATATTACTGGCATCTGAATGGCACAACAATTATGGCATATGTGTGTGTGTGTGTGTGTGTGTGTGGGGGGGGGGGGGTAACATTAGAGGTACAGGATTGAGGAAGTTGGCTCCATCTAGCCCAGTCTTGGATCATCTCCAGGGTATGGTTCCATTTTGATGTTTCGTTTTTGTTCTTGATATTTTTTGTCGTTTACGATGGTTGTGAGACGACATATAATAGCATGGCCCATGCTAGGTTACTATATGTGTATATTTGTATTCATAGACCTGCTGAAAATGTGGAGAATGTGTGTAATGCATGTTCGCACTCAATAAAGTGTTGGAAAATAAACTTGTATTTAGATGCATTTTACTTTAATTACATAAGTATTTTCATAACAAACAATACATGTGCTTGGGGGGTAAGGGTTTCTTTAACTAATCTAGTAGAAGAGACTCGAGTGCTAAAATCCACGGGTTAGGGGGCGCAAATTACTTGCCTTGCCCCGGGTGCTGACAACCCACGCTACGCCACTGCATCAGGGTTCCCAAATACATATCCATCATGCTTCAGAGAGTGGAGTTAACCTGCACAGAGGCCATTCCATGATGTCATGCAATCCTCTGCCTTGAGAACCTGCTGACAGGATGAGATGTCCAACCTTAATTATCACACGAGTTTAGTTAATAATACTGATCTTTATGTAGTGATCAGAAAATGTTGTCCCTATCCTTACTGGTTCATTTTTTTTCCAGTTTGGGTAGACGGCTAATTATTAAATTAATTACAAATAAGAGAAAACACTTAACCCTTCGAGGACCACTGACATTGCAGAACTAATAATGGGCCATTTTACATACAAAAAAGTTATGAGTTGCTCATCCCTGGTGCATTGCAGGAGAGCAAAGATCTGTGCTGGTAGTTATGGACTATATTTCCTGTGATGTTCCAGCAGGCTGGCTGAGCATAACAAGAAGTGCAGTCTGAAAATCAAAGTGTACATGTTTGTAAAGTAATAAATACAAGTCACACATTTGGCCCTACTCTTTCCTTAGACTTTTCCTAAACTTAGCAATCCTGCATGGAGAACATCACTGAATTCAGATGTTGAAGAAGACATTTTTTTTGCAGCAACATATACCAGCCTGGTTCTAATCAGGGATGTTGCTGAAGACATACTATAGGTTATCTTTACAATAACTCATCAACCCAATATGTACAAGTAAAAACCACAAGGCAAACAAGTCCTTCACTTATTGTAATAAAATGACTGCACAAGGAATACAAAAATACCTATGTGAAGTGCCCTGTATTGTAAACATTTAACAACACATATATTAACCTCTTCGTGGTGGTAGGACATTATAAGCCATGCTAATTTACAGCACCCAAAGGACAATAGGAAGGCATAGAACAGAGAGCTGACCCCTGCAATGACTGTGATTTGGATCCTGCTACAGGGATGAGCCATGGGATCCCACCAGGTGAGCCACTTTGGGAAAATGGAGCAGCTGGTTACATTTTGCTAAAAATGCGCCTTTCCCAAAATTATGGGTCCAGGCACGCCTCTGCAGTTTTTGGAAGAAACCCACAGAGTCTATTAGGACCCTGATCGGGTCTCTGTCATTGTGTCCCTGGCTACTGATCACTTTGAGATCGGAGTCAGGATCAAAAACCCCAAAAACTGTGTTTTCATGCTTCTGTCCTTAAGACGAAATCACCATACGTTGTGAAGGGGTTAATGGAGGTAATTGCAATTGTTGGGCTGCAAAACTACCTCAACATGGGCCCAGCAAAGCAATGTGTCACTATTACACAATAAGTCATACAATGGTCCAAAATCATGGAAAATGTAGAAGTATTGCTGTACACCAAGGATAATGCTGCTGCCTCAGCAGTAACATATCAACCTACAATAGCGTAGAGATTGGTGGTAAAATGGCTGCATCAAAATTCCCATGTATATGAACATATAGTTCGATGGGGGTAAATTAAGTGGTGGACTGCTCATTGTGGAAAACGCGGTGGCTCCAGCAGTTACTGGAAAACATAAGAAGCAGCAAAAGATCTGTGCTTGCTCTGGTATAGATCTCTACTACACTGCTACTACAGTTTTTGCTGTGTTGAAGAAAGCAGGAGAGGGGTATGCTGTAGTAGGGAAAGTGAAAGAGGGTGGAAATAGATAGAGAGACTCAATAAAAGGGGAGGAAAGGGCTAAAAAGGGCCCACAAACACCACATTAAGGTATAATCTGGTTCTATTGTCACTTTAGTGCACTATGCAGTCAATTTTATGTGGGCACAAAATAGCATGAAGACTGATGTTGTATAAGTGGAGAGAACATGAGACTCTCCTTTGTACACTGAGTGGAACAAGTGCTGGGACCCATTTGTCAAAAAGGGTGAATCTGCGGGTCTCTCCATAAAAGTTAATAGAGTGCCTTTCACATATGTGGTAGTGCTTACAGTCCCTCCTGTGCTCTGAAGTATTTTAATGTGATAAGGGGTGTATAGCGCATTTTGGGCCAATACTTTCCCTTTAAAGAACATGTTTTACATTGCACAGAATTTATCTTGCAATATGGATAATATCTATTAAATGAATCATTACACATTCTTAGATAATGTCTTCTTTGTAACATGTGGTCTCCGCATTCATGCCAAAGGGATTTTGTGTAAAACACATTATGTATGCAGAACATGTACCACTTTACAGCAAAAGGCTGTGGAAAGAAAAACGTTTCATCTGCAACATAACAAAATAATGGGTTAAGGAGATGAAATATGATGAAAGGCTCCGTAATGACATAATGCTTTCATATCTGATGAGGTGTGCAGTGAAGAGTTAAAAAAACAAACAGAGTTTTAATCCTGAGCTGATTTAATCTTAAAAAGCTCTATTCTTTATGTGAGACAAAGTGGGAATCTGGGGTGCCTTTCCTTCCTATCATCCTCCAGCACCATGACAAGGATTAATGACTGCTCCAGTTTGGTGGTAGGTGGAGTGGGGAGTTGGGGAGCGACTCTGAACCTTTTCCGATGAAGCAATTTATCTCGAGAGAGATCATTCCTGTCTGTTCAGCTTCAGCATATTAATTCTCTCCAAAAACAAAAAGATGCTGAAGAAAGAGAGAAAGTGGGGGGTGGGCGCTAATCTTGGACAAGGGCCAGGGACAAATGAAGAGATGCCTGGCTGCATTCCTTTGATGCCAGAAGTTAATTGATCTGCCGGTGGCACTTGTCTGCCAATGATATGAGGGAATTGCAAACCTATCAAAATAGTCCAACTCCTTGAACTTCACTGGGGCAGGCCTACTTAAGAGAGAGAACATTTCTACTAAAATGAGTAACTTAACAAGGTAATTTTTAGCATCCTTAAAGGGACGTCCTATTGACAACTTAATACATGGCTCCAGAGCTGTAACTTGTGTGCCCAAGGCAAGTATAGGAAGTGGTTACTCTCACAGTCCACTTCATAGTCCCACAATGTCACAGACTGCCCCAGATACCGGTTTCACCCACACACATTCACTGTCTCACAGTCCACACCATTGCTCCTCAGTCTGTTCACTATACCAAAGCAAACATTATAACCCTAAAGCAGAGTGTTCTGTCCCGCTTCCCCCTTGCTAATAACAGTCACCAGGACTGTCTCCTTGCTGCCTGGGCCTCTTAGTCTCAGTTACCTATGGCTTAAAGCCCCACTCAAGTTCAAAAATCCAAAGGCTTTTAACTCCTACTAAGGATTTTTCAATGTTAAAAAATGTGGTTGTATTTTAACTAGTTGCCATTGATTATTATTCTTCCATTCAGGATCAGACTTCAATATCCACTTTTGGTGTTTTTGCCTACAAGTATATACGATTTGGGGCACTGGGGAGTTCCTGAAGCATTAGGGGTAAGCCCACCTAGTGGGAACATATCTTTACTTACATCATTATCAATTTTTGTATATCCCGATTTGCCCGTCATTTATTGAGCACCAGCAGGTGGTGTAGAGGAGCGAACATGAAGCCAGTGCTATGGTTGTCCTCTAGCACAAATCACCCTTTAATGGCTCTTTTGTGCATATGTGCCATCTCATATTACAGTGCACTTTTACAGGGGAGTAGTGTAAAGGTGATCTCTGTTACCACGCTACAATAGCTCAGACCTGTTGGTGCGCCAAAGCCAAATGTCTAATTTACCCAACCCTATTTCCAGCTCTGTGTGGCACTGCTGATTTACTACTGTTTACTGTACTACGGAAATCTGGTATAATACGACAGCAAAGTACTCCAACTAACTGGGAGGGGAATTACCACTGAATTTATTTTACAAGAAACAAAGTGACAGTGTGCTAAAATACTAATAGAGTGAAAGTGTAACTTGATATTTATCCAGATAAACTGGTAGCAATACACAATATATGTACACGTAGCACTCACACTTCCATCAAAATTTTTTATATATATATATATACACACACACATACACACACACACACACACACACACACACACTTAGATCTTCCTTCTAGGTCCTCCAAATAATGAGAAGATGTAGGTATCACAATAAACGTCTTACTCTTAAAGTGTCAGGAACAAAGCAGAATCAATATGTTCTGGCTAGCAAGAGTACACAAAAGGATCCCAGTCCCGCTGGGCGAAGTCTGTTTAAGGCGTTTTACCCGCACAACGGGCTTCCTCAGGCCAGATGTTTTCTGTCATTATATATATATATATATATTTTGAAGTGTGAGTGCTACGTCCATTTTGCTGTGTATTGCTACCAGTTTCTGTATACCTTGCAATCTTCTGAAGTATACCTAAGAAGGCTATATATTATCTGGATATATATATCAAGTTACAATTTCACTCTATTAGTATCTATTAGTAGCGCACTGTCACTTTGTTTGTTGTGTTTTTTTCTTGTATCTTATTGGGCACTGAGGGTAGTTGCCTGACAGTCTGCAGCTGTTGCAATATCAAAACTATACCTCCTAACCCAACCAAATTGTATATAACAATTAGGAGCTAGGCTTGAACTGCAGAGTCAGGCAGAGATAGAGCTCAATAAAAATGTTTCAAAAAAAAAATTATATATATATATATATATATATATATATATATATATATATATATTAGAAAAGATAGCATCAACATATTTAGGAGTTGTGGCACTTGGGATTTGTCATGCTTTGCTCTAGCAATTTAAAAATATTAATCTGCTTATCCATACTTCCTACTGAATAACAATTAAGGTATAAGCATTCATTAATCTGTGTCCTTTGGTGAATCACAAAAAACTTGAACAATGACATAGAAGACAACGGTGACTTAGTTCTTTAAATATCTGACAAACTATACACAGTTTCTATGGTGTGTATCGATATTAACAGAAAACAACATAAGATATGTATAATTGACGTTATCACAAACTCTCCTCAGTTACAACTGGGGCAAAGTAAAGTATAATAATATGCTGCTGCATTACTGAAAAGCTGCCTAAAGAAACCTAGACACATACTACAGTGTGTACAATGTGATGTACTGCAGTATGTACTAGGTTTATGTATACAGCTTGATACACCACAGTGCTTTGAACTTTAGTACTCTGCACGGCTTGACGGTCACTCATTTGTGTTTGCATGTACTGGCTTTGAGTATAAGCAGCACTATGTTACTGAAGTGTGTTATGCATACAGTTCTAGTTTATGCTGTATGTATGCATGCCACATTGTATACAGTGTGCAATAGTAAATATATGGCAAGATCTGTGCAACATGCATGGGATAGGTAGAGACAGGTGAGATTTTGGCACAACCAAACTGTTTGCAGGAGGCAAAATACAGGCTTTTAAAAAATAAAATAACGATCAAGTTAGCACAATGAATTATAAATGGCCTTGCTGCAATGCTACAATGCAATTAAGAAGCATATA
This sequence comes from Pelodytes ibericus, assembly GCA_036172795.1. NCBI lineage: Eukaryota > Metazoa > Chordata > Amphibia > Anura > Pelodytidae > Pelodytes > Pelodytes ibericus. Next base: position 141,021,086 of record CM069860.1, on the reverse strand, counting down.
AAGCAATAAAGGGTAATGTTAGGCATTACAAATAACTTTGGACTCTACCTTTGATTTAACAGCAAGGACAATCCGGGGAAGGCCGAGGATGAGACACTTCAAAGACACTGTAATGTACTTCAGAACAAAGTCCGAGATCCCCACAATCCAAATGAGTTCAAAGAAGTCCAGGCCCTCAAGGTTGGGTTTCAGGAAAATGAGACTGAAGAATAATAAGAAAAATAATGAGAGCCACAGTAATGTATAAATGTATAGAATAAAAAGAATATATGGCATTCTGGTAGTATAAAAGGCTTATTGGCACTATTGGCACATTTGGCACACAAGAAGCATGCACACCCAAGAATGAGTGCCTGTATCAACAAATGTAAAGATTTAGTGTTTTAGCGGGAAGAATGAATCGTGATTTCTCGTTTGCTGTATTTTCTGAATTCCAGACGATTTCAGGTTAGCTTTCGGCCACTTCTGAAAGTGAAATCCTATGGATTTCGATTAATCCTAAAGCACTGAACCCCACTGACGTTGCCCTGAAAAAAATCAGCAGAAATTGCTTATTTTTAGGCAGTTCAATTCCCCAGATTTTAGCTAGAGAACTGAACATGTAAGTGCAGAAGAACTAAAAGTAAACCTGGTTCAAACACAAAAATATTGATACAATATGTTTACATTAACATAAGCATTTTTAATAATAAAATGGATCATTTTCACCAGAAAGATATATTAAAGTCAATTAGCACTCATGGAATATAGTAATATGAGGGCAAATACTTTATAGAGCAAATAAATCACTTTTACTGTGATGTGAAGCATTGCTGGGAACTTACCGTTGGTGCATCAGGCCTGCACACGTGCCGTTGTGTTACCTTTGTGGCCGTGGGGGAATCTGAGCATGCATGGAAAGCCTATATAACAGCTTAAAATGACACTAACACTTATATTAAATGTAACTAGATAACCTGGTCATTTAAAACAAACACATATAAATCATATGCCACTGTTTTTATTTTTTATGATTTAGTTAATTGCATATAAAAGGAAAAATAAAACTTGGTGTTTATCTCCTGGCTTGATTTTGTGAATATTTCCCATGATGCAACATTGTCCAAAATCGTATAGCCAGTCTCAGTTTACAACTGTAGCCAAAGCCTGCATGATGATGTCATAAGATACTCCCCTCTCTCTTACTGGCTCCTATGAATCCCTAGTCTGAAGGACTGGGTGGCTTTGCACAACTTCTTTTTTACCTGCCTTCCAACACAAAGAGATTGACCTGATCAAACAGGATCATAACTCTGTCCCTGTGTGATGTAATAGTTACATTACCCTCCCAATGCAAGTCTATGATCAGAATTCTGACTTATAGACTGCATTCTGTGTCCCCACCCCCAAAGTGAGACATTTGCGCTGTAAAGTCTTTAGGGATGGCATCCAAAAAAACACTATATTTCACAACATGGCGGCACCCAGTCACACTTTGTATTTAATAAAATATGTAACTATCACATAAGAAAAACAAAAGGCATATCTGAAATCAACCATTTTTCATTTTTTTGGTGGGAGTGTCCTTTTAAGGGGGCAGAACACTGAATAAACTGTTGTGTACTTGCATTTTGCAAGTGTGTGTGGAATTTGCAACTTGTGGCAAAATCCACAAATTTTGGGGATAATGGATCATTTTGTATAACAGAGTTCTGAATAATGGATAATCAACCTGTATTTATTTTTATGTATTTAATCACCGTCAGTTTTCTTTTTCAAGTTTTTAAAAGGACTATTTCCGTAATAGCAGAGGTCCTCCTGAAATGGCCATGAAATAAGGGAAGACTGAGGGTACCATTTTGGCAGCCAAACTCCGGAGCAGTTCAGCTTCCAAAATGTCAGCAGGAAATTCGGGCCACGATAGCTGGATTTCGTGCCAAGATCACTTTGGTGACCTGAATTTGAGGGATGACCGAAGTAACGTGATTTGGTTCTCAAGAAAATCAGAGCTACCCAAGTCGACCCTAGTAGAGTGAGCTATCAAATGGCATGTGAGGTAAGACGCCATTATACTGACTTATTAAATCTGTCTTTCATGTGAGACGACTTTGTACAACATTGACAGTTATTTATGTAAAATTATTGCTACCGGCACAGACAGTGCTGCATATTGCACATGCTATTTAAAATACAGTTTCATCAACATATGGAAACATTCAGTTAATGATTTGTGACAAAATGCCATAAAGAGAAATTTGCATTTTAGCTAAATTAGGGTCAGTTTCTATCTGCGGCTCTTTCAGAAGATGTATTCTTGCGTAGTATTTTAAAAGACAACTAAACTTTTTTTCAATTGTTCTTCTAATGTAGAAGAACAAGTGAGAAATTCAGTGCCCCAAGTAGGAGGGTAAAAGGTCATGTACTTTTTAAAGTACATGTCAGTTGATCCCAGTGACTGGCAGCTGCCATGCTTCCCTGGATTAGAGGTCACCCGGTCAGGTCGCGACTGTCTCTCTCTGTTAGTAATGTCTCCTCTCTTGCTCCATGACGAGCCCCCATTCTGATTGCAAATATCAGCGTGCGCCAGCCACCTGACCAGACCTGCCTCAGCTCTGATGGAGAGCAGAGAGTGAGCCCACGTGCATCTCTAAAGATACACATCACATTTAATGCGAAGAAGGGGACAACATTGTTTTAACCCTTGCTTCATCTAAGGAAGCAAGTGTTACAAATAACTTTAGTTGTCCTCTAAAGAATGAGAAAATTACAAGTGTCTATATATTATATTCGTGCCCACATATAATCTGCGAACGGCTTTCAACAAACAAACAAACAAACAATTGCACATACATGTACATTTTAACAAAATCATATATCCACCACTGAATGTTACTGCTTATTGGTCGGTGTAAGAATCTCAAAGAAGAGACAGAGAGATACAACTCTGTCATTGACATTGAGGGTAACAAACCATACTGCATCCCAGAATGAACTTAATGACACACTGTACCAATTACAGAAAAGGCATGAGGACCTTGACAGAGCCTTGTTGTCTTTGTGAGGTCTGAACAATGTGTCCAAACTGACAAGCATGTTCTTAATATCCCTCTGCTAATCTTTGACTCTAAAAATCTTTCTATTGCCTGTGACATTCATTTCGCCGTTGACACAGAACCCCAGGCGGACACGCTGGAAGCATGCCACCAAGTGAGAGGCTTTAACTATCTCGTAAAAGTTTTCAAAATAAATAAAATTGTAAAAACAACGAGAAGGTAAATGAAAGATACTCACACAACACACTGGACTAAATGAAAACCTAAAAACATAAAAGCAAATGATTAAAGAAAGAAAAACACAAATGAAAATGAAATAAAATGATTTTTTTTTTCCTTTTTAAATGAACAGCACAAAAAAAAAAAAGTTATGTATGGGAGATTTCACACAAAAAAAACAGACATTTATAATTAAAAAAATATAGCTGTTGACCTACATTAGAAGGATGCATTAAGAGCAGGGCTAAATTTACATCCAAGATTCTGATATGCAGAGGTCCTACTGGTGCCTCCCAACTCCTCCCCTATTTTTTTCTTCTCTACCAAACCCTATAAATATTCTGGAACAAGATGAACATCAAATGAACACACAGATGACTGATTACAATGTTCATTATGAATGGACATGAGTTAAAGGCATTTAATTAACCCCCTTTGTGACACATGATATACCAGGTACGGGTTTAAAAAAAAAACAGAACAATGGTTAGGGTTAAGTTCTAGGGTTAGGGTAACATTTACAGTTGGGGTTAGGGTAACATTTCTAGTTGGGGTGAAATTTATCAATGGGTCAAAATGTCAGTTTAGGGAAAAATGGTTAGGAACAAATAATGCCACAATAGGTTATTGCCCTATAAATTGCAAATAAAAATAAGAAAACAAAAAAAACAAAAACATGTGAACACTTTGTTTTTCTAAACTCAGGACAAATATTAGAAATTACTTAGATGTGTCAAGGGTTTCTCAGGTAAAAAAGTTTTTAAAATAGTTAATTATAGGATATGATGACAATAATGGTATCTTAAGAACGCCCTTTGTATAGTGATAAAAACAGTATATAATATATGTGGGTACATTAAACAAGAAAGCGGAAAATTGCAGCAAAACACACATACCGACACCAAGGGTAACAACAGCCTCAGTCACTAATGTGTTAAATGTACGCACACAAATTATTATTTAATTTTTGGCATGAAAAAAAACCTTCTAAATAGATGCTAATATTTGTCCTGAGTGTTGAAATATCCAGTGTTTACACGTTTTTCTGTTGCCTTTGACCCCAACCCATGGTATCCAATTTAGCCTATTTATACACACCTATATTATTTTACTGTAATGCTGCCGACTACCTAGATGCAGTCTAACAACAACAACAGAGGGATGGAAGTGATCGCTGATCACTTCTGTAGATCTTGCCCACACGAGCATGCTGCCTTCCAATATGGTGCCTGTGATTGCTCCAGGGAGGTCAGATTTTGGTGCGGATATTGATATTGAGGCATAGCAGCAACACCGGCTGAGCATAGGTAGCGATCGATGATTGATACCTAAACTCGTTTCACCTCAGGATGTACCAGATAGTATCCGTAGTGTGTAATGTTCAAATTATATTGACATTTACTCATTGAAAAACCACAGATTAAATGGGTTGCCATTCCATATAGCTCCTCAGAGAGTGGGTGGGTAGCATGAGCAGAACTCTCTGTGATTGGTGTGTGTGATGGCTCTCCTTCCACATTAAAGGAAAACATCAACAAAAAATGTTTATTTTAATAGCTGTAGTGCTATTTACAACACTGTAGAAACATTTTAATGAAAGGATAGAGGAAATACCTTATTTTTAGCTCCCACTGCCCCACAGTACTTGCTGTATGCCTCAGATGCCCATCCGTGCTTGAAGCTGCCAATAGCAATGTGCGGCATGATATATTAATGTGGTACAAAACCACCCCCAATGTGTTGTAGAGGATTGTGGGGGAACCAGCCCAAAAACTGGTCAAATAGCTTCAAGTGCTTAAATGTTGCCTGAAGCACCAGGAGACTTCATGTAGCTTCTGACCTAACTCGTGTCAGGACTCATGAATGGACTGCAGATTGCACTTGAGCAACAACGGATTTGTGCATTTCACGGTTTCCTCAACATGCTTGCAACGGCATTGTGTGCCAGCACATAGAGGAGGACTCCTTTAAATGAAAGTATATTATTGGAGCAAATCCTTAAGGCCATACTTTGTAAGTAAAGCATTTAATGGTCCACAGGATCTGCTTCTGAGCTGCACCCAATAATACAGTCCAGCATAGCGGTTATAACAGTGACCAGTAATAAAGACTGATTAGCAGACTATAAATTCAAATAAGAATACAAATATGCATGCTATTGTTAGAAACACTTACCTATAGTACAGTTGCTGGGATCTGAAACTATATAAAAGATACAGTGTGTTCCCCATCAAAAATACCACGATCCATAGTACTGTCAAAACAGAGCGCTTCTCCTGATCAGAGACATGAAAGGCAAGGAATGGTTAACTTTACATAGCAATTTACATTGAAAAATGCATTCAAAAGACGAAACTTGCCACCTTGCGCGAACCAAATCTAACTCAACAGCACTAAGACACCCTATGGAAATAACACAAAACTGCTGATTTTTCAATTGAAGCAGACAAACAAATAGGCTAGCATGAGCTCCTGCTATGGCCATTGTGACTTCATTTTCAGTAATGAGACATGTGTTGGCTATCCTGATCTAGAATTATTAAAATTAATTAACAGTTAGTAGAGTTACAGTTTTCAGCATTTATAATAATAGACAAAGTACTTAGATAGCAAACTCCTAGTTTTGAAACATAGGGGCAGCATTTGTACGGTTGGTGCAAGCAGGGTTCTCTATCTCATGTATCAGTCTGACTCTGTTAGTCTAACATAGTATGTAGTTCCTGTCTACGCTCTGTACCAAGTTCTACGGAAATTGTTGGCGTTCTATGAATAAATGCTAATGTAATCCAACTACTTGACGCAAGCCAATTTATAAGATGCAAGCCATTAAACTGCATCTGAATCCTGTGCTGTAAAAAAGTTAATTCAACCCAAAATGTGTGCTTTAAATCCCTTTTAAAAAGTTAGCAACATAGTATACAGGTTTATTTCCTTATTATTTACACTTTTAAGTAAAGCATATCCCCTTGTGGCTTTTTGTGTCATCTTCATCCCTCTAGTGTGAGATAAAACACTTGTTTTTTCGTTTCGTTTTGTCTCCGCTATGTTATACTAATGTGTGAGAGCAAGGCAATGAAGATTGAAAACGGAAGAAAAAAATGGCTAAGTCAACATCCCGCGAGTCTATGACGTATGCGGAAGGAGATTTGAAGATGAAAACCTATACGGCAGCGTGGATTACAGAGACTGATATAAACGGCATCTTAAAGCAGGAAGTCCAGACGCCTGGTTGAAGCCTGACGGGCGAAACGCGTAGCGTGGACTTACCTGCTATACTCGAGTTTTATTGTTTTTATTCTGTTTTATGCTAGTGTTTATTTTAATAGCTCTGCACTTTATTGTTATTGAGTTCCTGCATATACCGCCGTGCTGGCCCCACTGCGCTTGTTACAGGACACCTTACATGTAAGCAGATGCTTCTTTTCTATTAAATACTTTTTGTACCACTACTAATTGGATATCTTGTCTGTCTTTGGAGCCTTCCATATAGAAGATCAACTCCTTCAAGACCTCCTTTTGATGTGCTTTCATTATCTCTGAGTCTTGTGAGTGTATTACCATAAGGGAGACACAGCTTCTCCTGGATCACATTTTTTGCTCACTGGATATCACATTTTATTCAAAGGTTGACACCACTGTATTTTCACAGTTTTGTGTATATAGCGCACTTTTGTTTACTTGTTTTTTTTTGCATTGATTATCTGAGTATGGTTTAGGGACACACTAACTAAGTGCTGCTCACCAATTTGATTATAGCGCTGTGTACACTTGTTTGTTTTTATAGTATACATGGCAGAAACGCAGTTTAGTGCCAAAAATGCATGTTTAACAGCATGTCAAACCACCATGGTGTAATCAATCTAGAGGCAGTTAACATTTTTGGAATATATAAAACATGCACAATCTAATAATTAAGCAATTTGCTCCTAAAACATACAAGTGATGTAGAAGAAGCTTTACAAATGTCCCCAATACTATTTGTCTCACCTTCAGAGACACTTGGTGCTTCACAGAAGAATTAGCATAGCCAAAGGTACTTGCCATTCCAATGCACACAGCTATGCCTATAAGAGAAGGTTTAATGGTTAGTTTTGTTTACCACTATAAAAACAAAATGTAAGGTATATTATAATGATTATATCTAGAAATATATTGGTTAGTTAGAACTAGTTCCCACTTGTCTTTTGAACCTTTAGATCAACACTTAAACCAGTTTTTCTATCCTGTACATAAAATTTGGTATTCAAGTCTGATGGTCATATTTTAGAAGGTAAGCCTTTTTTAGGATAATATTGTACTCATATTAATAATTGAGCAGTGCAGGACCAAATGTGAGTTACATTTAAATGGTTTTAGTATCAGACAAGTAAGTCAACGAGGGTGGAAATGACATTGAAATAATAAAAAGGGTTGTTTTGGTGTTTTTTTGGGGAATAAATAACATTTTTATATGTCCTCTGCACCTCTGATTCAACTGCAAAGACACAGATCCCACTCTCAAAAAAGATCAACTGAAAAATATAGAACAGATAATAGTTTCCTTGGTTTAAATTATCAATAGAATTAGATTTTTAAAATATTTACAAACAGAATTTAAGGAGTCACAAGAGCTTTGCTAAGGGGCTAATTACAAACAAGGATTACTGTGTGTCACAGTAGTTTAAGATAGATGGCAAAATAAACCCTGAATTACTGATCTGTAATAGGAAGTACATCGCAAGTAACTGCCATGTATACACCTACCAAGCTTATGCTGAAAGCACACTTTGGCCAGTAGGATTAAAATAAATGGGAGCCCCTTCTGTAACCAGGAGACAATTGCCCTAAGTTCCGAGAGGGCTGGTGCCGGAGTGCCTGGCTCTTCATTATTCTCCTCTCTATGACGCTCCCCGGAAGCTGCATGCAGCAAGGAGGGCCGAGAATGAGGGTGCTGGAAATGATGTTGGTGATGTGGAGGTGGCTGTGGCTGCTGTCGATGATGAGGGTGATGGTGGTGCATAAAGGGGCTTGTCTCTGAACGGCCTCCAGTTTCTTCCCTAAGAGGAGGCGGCATCTGTATAAACACCTCACCCCCTCCAGCTGTCGAGCCAAGGACTAAACCAGACTGAACTGTAATGGGTCCAGGCTGAAGACCTGCAAGACTTGAAAACAGATGCTGGGAAGAAGGGGTGTCTGGCTTCATTCCATTAAAAACTCCATCTTCCACGCTGGTATCAGAGCTTAAATTCTGGTTACGGCTCCTGAACAAAACAGTAACATATTTTAGTAAGGAGTTGCTTTAAATATTCACAAATCACACACAGTACAATTAAATACATCTTACAGGAGACAGAACTGAAATCAACAAATTGCATGTACAGGTAACAGGTACATGGAATTGTACCATCAACCTTTAAATATAGAGAGTACTATGTGTAACAGTTGATTCACTTTTTTTTAATGTAGAAAGTCTGCATCGGCCGGGCTAGCATGTCCCCTTAACTAATGTCACGCGTTGATTGACGATTGGAGGCTACTGGCGTTAGCAATCGTACACACATCAGTCTCAAATTGTCGATGTGCATGACGTACTTGACGAGGACGCACTAGACCGGCGTCTGTCCCCTACTTTCAGTTAGATCCAACTGAAGATCCCTAATGGTTCATCCACAGCACGGCCTTAAAGAGCTTCATATAGCCTAAGATTGTCCATCTCCCCATTTACACCAACAAGACTTTTCTTAAAGGGACACTCCCACCAAAAAATGAAATTTTTTTTTTTTTTTTAAATATAGTTTTTTTGGGTGCCACCCCCTAATGACTTTATTGCACTAATTTCTCATTTTGGGGCTGGGGACACAGAATGCAGCCTATAAGTCTGAATTAGGATCATAGACTTACAATGAATGGGAGAGTAAAGTAACTATTAAATCACAAGGCGGTGGAGTTATGATCCTGTTTGATCTCCTCTCTTTGTGTTGGAAGGCAGGTAAAAAAAAAAAAAAAAAAAAAAAGTTGTACACAGCCACCTAGTCCTGCCCACTAGTCATACACAGGAGATATTAGGAGAGCAGGGGAGTATATTATGACATCATCATGCAGCTTTGGCCACAGTCGTAAAGCGAGACTGGCTGGAAGATTTTGGATGATGTTGCATCATGGGAAATATTCACAAAATGAAGCCAGGAGATAAACACCTAATTCTATTTTTCCTTTTCCTAAGCAATTAATCCATCATATAAAAAAAACAGTGGCATATGATTTATATAGGTGTTTGTTTTAAATGACCAGGTTATCTAGTTACATCTTATGTAAGTGGTAGTGTCCCTTTAAGCTGCCCCCATAGCTCTGGAATTCACCTTTCATAGACTCAAGTTCTCTCTCTCACAACATTTAAAAAGTCCCTCTAAATTCACCTCTGTAAAGAGGTTAGCAACTCATCATTAGCTATTAAAAGCTCTGTTGAACTCAACTGTGTTTTCAGCCAGTTTTGTGTTCTGTGCCGTAACATAAAAAGGAGGGCTTTATATGCAGTTTTTAGGAGATAGGAAGTGTTAAGCGAAAAACTGACAAGATAGATAAAGTTTATATGATAAAACAATTATCCAAAAATATTTTTACGGCAACAGTAGGTGGCACCTTTAAATCCTCTTCTCAAAGAAGCAAATATCAATACGTTAATTGCTTTTTTTTCTACACTTATAATTATTTATTTGATGCATAAGCAAAGTAGCTCTTAGCTTTTCTGAAATGTAATTTTAATTATATTAATAAAAAAACAAAAAACTAAAATGACTGTACTAGTAACTCGCCTATAGTATCTACAGCGATAAATTATTTTGAAGGTTTATTGAATGCTAACTAACATCAGTTTATATGGAGCTGAAGAATATCTATGTGCCTTGGGAAGATTTACAAAATGTAATCTGAAAGTGAACACACAAAAATTGATTTGGAACTTACAACATACCTTTCTGGAGGAGGATTGTCGGTGAGGCTACTATGTCTTCTCTGCATTGTCTTCAAGACTTTAAAACAATACATTTAAAGTGTACTGTCTAAGGTGAGAGAAGCAGGTCTGGATATTCAAACGTGACAGTTCCTGAACACATGAAGTTTTCTCTAGAATGCTTTGCATATGACGGACTAGTAAAATGGTCATCTGGGTTCTTTGGCAACAGCTTCGGTTCATGCCACTTTCTGGGTAACAACAAAGAAAGGATGAGTGAAACCATAGAGTAATATTTGCCATAAATGATTGTCTTATATTGTAATAAAGAACAGAAAGTGCAATGAAAAATGAAACACTTAAAGACCGAAATATATTTTATATAAAAATGATAGATTTGCATACACATGAAATGTAGAAATGAACATCTTAAAGTTAATGGTTTTAATGCAGTCCTGCAATTTACGGTTTTGCATAACCATTCCCAAATACAGGGGCCATGTGATCAACCTAAATACATGATATAATAAACTATATTCTAACAAGAGTAGTAGCTGTCACAGGAATTCCGAGCATCATGAGAAATATAGCCACGACCTAATGGTGTCAATAGATGAACATTGTCAGTATAAATACAAACGCGATGATCTTGTTTTGTACATACATTATACACATCCATTCTTCCCCAGTAAACCCCTCTGATTCACTTCGAACGTCGCATAGACAATGACGCCAACCTCAGGAACCTAATCTCAAATGCATGCCGAGTGACTTTAACGCACGACAACAAAATCCAGTCTATTCCAATCGGACATACTACATAGTATGCAATGAATCTCAGTCTCCGGTATAATGGCGGTTTGCCTACAATACAGGTCTCTGAAACTCTCCGAGGCAAGAGACAAGGAACAAATCACAGGTTTTAGAACTCTACTGCTTCCTGTGCCGGGTTATATGTACAGCTGGCCACTAGGGTGCGCTCTTGGAGGGTTCAGATCGTTACCATAGTAATGGGAGGCTGGTCTGGTAAGACTTCTACAATCCACTTCCGGGTCACGAATTGCACTTTACAAATCAGCACAGTGCGGTGTTATTACAGACATACTTTCATGCATCACTGTGGTTGTTCGACTGATTTAGAGACGTAGGCTATGTATTGTGTGTCCGTATAATAATTAGAACATTTTTAAAATAAAAATTAATAATATATAATATATTATAATATATCCCAGAAATATTACTATACGCGCTTAACATGCAATACCTGTACACATAGACATTGGGTGGACGTATTCTTTTTTTTCTTTTCTTAATACCGTCATTTTAATGACATTGCTTTTGATTTGGTGTTCAGTACATTAATACACCATGATTGTCGTTTGGGGGTGTAAGTGTCTGGGGCTGTAATTATTTCCTGCGATTAGCTAGACATTCAAATAAACCGTGGAGAGGGGAGGTATAGAGAGAGTTCCTCCTGCAGGTGTAACCTCTGGAAAAGCTGCCATGGTTCACCTGCTGTCTATGGTGTGGAGGAAAATTCTGCGCAAGAGATGGGTGCTTGGCATCGTTTTTGGACTGTCCCTCATCTATTTTCTCACAAGCACGTTCAAGCAGGTGAGTACAGATAAACAAGATTTCCTTAGACAGCATTATATATACAAATACAATAAGGGAAATAATAAGGACATTTGAATTTCCTAATGCATGATACAGGTTTGCTTTTGACATTATTTTATTGCTTCTTTTGCCCTTGACCCTAACGACAGGCATTTAAAGGTCATTCCTTTTATTGATTAATTTCTGAGTACTCCCACTGACAATTAGGAAATGTGCTTGTTCTCACTAATCACAGAGTAATTTTAAAATGATTTATTACACAAACCTAAATTAGATCCTCTTTTAGCAATTCTGATCCTCATGGTCAATAATTTTATACTTTCATATTAATAATGAAGCAAAAAATAAATGACGCACACATTGCATATCTATGTATAGTTACATTTTCCCTAATTGTGTATTCCTTACATGCAGGGAATATGATTATAACTTGAATGGGCACACTAGGGCAACAAATATGATGTGAGAAGATAAAGATCTATAAGATCAAGTGAATACACTTTAACATACCTGAAATGAACGGATGGATCCTAAATATCTTAAACTGTGGCATAGACTGCCATCTGTTTTAGGCAGGTTCAATCACTATATGTTTTTCTAGAAATTAAATACATATAATATTAAAAGTAGTTCCGAAAATAAAAAAATATATTTGAAAAAAAAAAAAAGTAGTTCAGGTAATGTTCAGGGTGAGCTCAACTGCCTTGGAGTCAAGATTGATTTTTTTTTGCCTCGTTTTGAACTAATAAATAAGTTAGTGGAAGGGTTGACCTTGATGGACTAAATGTCATCTTTTTGCTTTTTTGTTCAGCTATGCAATTGTTTTAAAGAAGCCAATGTTTACAATTTTTTTTAAATGTAGTTTTCTTCTTTTATCTCAAAGTAAACATATATTCACAAACCTATTTGTATATTTCAATCTGCATTAGGAAGAAAGAATAGTAAGGGACCGTACACTTCTTCAGACACAAGATCAGGACCAAAATATCCAGTGGAAGGTTCAGTTCAATTTGGGAAACAGCAGCAGGATAAGTAACCAGTGTCGCAACTCTGTTCAGGGAAAATTGCTCATCACGGATGATCTTGGTAAGAAAACTCATTCCTCTGACACTCAGATGTTTTTTTTACAGTAAATTTAAAAAAAAATCTTTTTCATATGATAAAACAAGGCAGATCTGCTAGTGGAACACTACACTTGCCAGTTTATCCTCATACAAGGGTCACTAAACATTTCACTTGTAATATAGAAGCACAAGTGGAATGTTTAGTCACCCTTGTAGAGAATAAACTGGCATGCATGTTTAATGATAGATGTCAACTTATCCTCTAACTGGCAGTCACCATGCTTCCCTGAAAAGCTGGCAGGTTGATCTGTCTGTTGAGGGTCTGTCACTGTGCTAGCAGCGAGATAGTCAATTTTTTACATGCATCAACAGAGCTAACCTTAACTACGTCCTCTCTAATGATGGCATTTAAATACAAGGGTCTAGTGTTTTATAGAAGATACAAATCCACCAGGATTATCTAAGCAGAAATGTCAAACATATAATCTTATAAATCAACACAAGACAGAAGTTGCACAAAAGACCACATTCACAGTGATTCACTGGTAGTCATCCTCATTCCTTTATGTTAGCTTTATGATATAAATTGAGATGGTAACCGAATAATCAGTAAAGAAAAGTCTTGCTGTTAATCTAGACATGCTCTACCCATAGCCCCTGTCGCCCTACTCCCTGTACCAAAAGGCCAATGTATTTTCCATTGTACAGATACTACTCCTCCACTTATCGCATGATCAGCAGATACTTTGTATTGTTGAAATATGGCAACAATACAAAGTATCTGCTTATCATGCGATACGTAGAATCTGTGCAATGGAAAATACATTGGCTGTTTGGTACACTGGTCTTACACACTGCAACATTAGTGTAATATAATTGCTGGCAGAAGGTTTTACTTTTGTAGAATTGTCATCTAATATGGGAGTGGCTTGTTTTTAAAGATAAAGTATCTGCAATTAAGAGAAAAATATCACATTACATTATATGTATAGTGAATGGAGAATGGAATAGATAAGAGGGCTGTAGATCAGTTTGCTCAGTATGTCTTCAAATAGAGATTTCTAGTCCTTTAAATGCACTGAACCATAGGCATAATACATTGGAAGCACTATTCTAGCACTATTCTTTACGGTAAGGACAATAAAGTTATGGAACTCGCTGCCAAGAGAAGTGGTGCTAACAACTACAATAGATGCATTTAAAATGGTCTGGATGTTTGTTTGTTTTATTTTTTTTAGAAAAGCAGAACATACGGGGCTATTAATAATAGAATAATTAATAATAATAGAGCTTATTTATCCAAGGAGAAATCTGATTGCCCTTTGGAGTCAAGAAGGAATTGTTCCCCCAGGAGGCAAAATTCTAAATAGCTTCCTTTTGGGGTTTTGGCTTCTTTTGGATCAAAAGTAGATGATAGGTAGAAGGGCTGAACTTGATGGACTTGTGTCTTTTTTCAACCTAAACTACTATGTTACTATGTAGCATACCCTGATACCCTGAACAAATCCATTCTCTGTAATTAAATATCTGGTCAATACACACAAGTGAGATCATAATATTGTTTTCTCTTGCAAACATTCTGTGCACTAATTTTACTTACTATATGTGAGCTTTAACATTTTTCTCCTGAACAGGTTATATATGTGAGCGCAAAGAGCTGCTAGCAAATGGCTGCTGTAACATCAATGATGCCAGCACAAAACGCTATAGCTGTGAGAGCTGTCTGCCTAATGGCTGCTGCAGTGTTTATGAGTTGTGTGTATCTTGCTGCCTCCAGCCAAACAAGGTTTGTTCACAGGTTTCCCTTGATTGACATATACTGTATCAATTGCATAGGACTGTGTTAGTAGAACTGTAAAGCAGACTGTATTTTCCTGTCATATATTGGCAGTATAACTGGGTCATATCTTTCTGTGGGGACAAGGTGCCGGCAAAAATTAAATAACATGTTAACTCCTCCTCCTTACCCTATAAGTTGTTGTACTCTATGGATAGGTAGCTGTGAAGCAAGCAGGATGTTTTGGCGAGTGCGGCACATTGGTTGTTGCCGGGGGGTAAATTTGGTCCAAGGGCGTACCGGAAGATAGAGGAGAGTTCAAGCTCGTAACACAACAGGGTTACATAGCAAAGAAAAATGCAGATTTTGTAATATCCAAGTAGTGTCAGAAGTCTGGACAGGCATGAGCATGCGCACAGCGGTGGAACACACTCCCAGGCAGCCTCGCGTTCCACCGGAGAGCTGATGGTGCCGCTGTATGTGTGCGAACTGGATCTCCAAATCTGGTGCCAGGTTCTCTACCTGATACCTCTATTATTATTAGTCTTTATATCAGTTTTTATTAAGCTTCTACAGATGTCTAGCCCTTTATTTCCTGAAAAGCCTGCAAAGGCCAAGATCCTCTTCAGGTTCCTATCATCTGGGGAATGCATGTCATCAGATTCCAATGATAGAGACTCTGATGGAGAGGTTTGGTTCCCTCCTCTACAGGTTAAAACATTTATGAAGGATTCGCTGCACAGGAGGATAATACCACTCCTAGCAAATTCAATGCAAGAACATTGGCAAGACCTCCCTAAGGTGGATGTACAGATTGCGTAGCTACCAAACAAGACTACCCTCCCCATTGGTGATGTGGCCGGGTTAATAGACCCAATGGAGAAGAGAGCTGAGACCTCTTGCAGTAGAATTTTTCAGGCCATGAGTTTTCAGTGTAAAGCGGCTTTGACAGGTACTGCTGTGGCAAGATCTCAGGAAATGTTGCAGCTAGTGAGAAATATTAGACTCTCTAATGAGCTTCTGTTAGATATTATGGAATAATTCCTGAAGCTATCGGCTTGAGTTATGAAGCTATCATCTATGGCCTGAAGAACTGAGGTTCTAGGTGGTGGACATGGCATCAAAATAGTGCGTTTGTGAGCTACCATTTGAAATAAGTTGTTCAGTGTAAAGCAGATGTTAGCTACCAAGAAGGCACTGTCTCAAGGGAAAAGATATCCATGGAAAAGGAGGAGATACCCGTTTAAAACCCATAGAGCCCCTCAACAGATGGAAAGATATTTAGAATTTTCAGTTCCTAAGATTTGGTTCCCCACGTTTAAAGATTTCATCCTACCTCTAAAAGCTAAAGAACGTCATTGTGCTGGCAAAAGCTATGAAACTCCCAAAGAAGGGGATTGTCACACCGTCCCCCAGTGTCCCACAGTTCCAACAAGCTTATTCAAGACTCTTTCTAGTTTTGAAAGGAGACGGTTCTTTTCGACCAGGTGTGAATTTGAAGTTTGTGAATGGAAACCATTGCTTCAGTTACCCATATTCTGCAAAAGGAAGACAACATCGTACAAATAGAACTCAAGATGCTAACCTACATGTTCTCATGGGAACCTCAACTTAAAATTTTTTTCAGATTTGCAGCTCGATCAGGAAGCAGAATTTTACATTGCCAGTTCAGTGCATCACTATTCGGCATGGCCTCAACCCACACGAAGATCATGACAGTGGTGGCTGCTCATCTCAGGGAATTTATTACACCTATTCTTGGTTCTCAATACCTAGCCCTATGATCCTCAGATGTGTTTATTATCTTCCATCAGGATAAAATAGCTTTACATCGAAAACCTTCCTTCCTTCCTAAAGTCTTGTCCAATTCATACATTAACAAACCTATTGTTCTCCCTTCGTTTTGTCTGCATCCTTCCACGTCTGAAGAAGAAAAGTGTCATTGCCTAGATGTGAAGAGAGCTTTGGAAACCTATCTGCACTGATCTGCCTGTAGATCCTCAGATCACCTGTTTACCATCACTGCTAGATGGCTTACTGAAACTATTAAAATTACACTTGAGGCAAAAGGTCTGGTCCTGACAATGGCAATCCGTGCTCGTTCTACCTGGGCGATGGCTGTTTCCTGGGCAGAAAAGGCAGCAGCATCTCTGGAGGATATTTGCAAAGCAACATCATGGTGTTCCTTCAATACTAAAGACTTGACATGTTTTTATCCTCAGAAGCTGCTTTTGAGCGAGAGGTGCTACAGGCAGTTATTTTCCGATTCCCATCCTCTGTTCTGATCTTTCTATATCTCAGTTGTACTGCCAATATTGGACAGGAAACATATGTCAAGCATGCATTTTGTGTTTTTTTTCAATGGTACAAGAGAAAATGATGTAGTTTAGTATGGTTTAGGAGAACATACAAAACATTATTGTCCTGTCATGTTCTTTCTACAGGTAGTAATGCAATAGGCCAATGAGTAAAGCATTTGAAAAAAATACAGTAGTCATTTTAAACAAATAACTAAAAGGCCAGTTAGACTGGATAGACAGAAAAAGTGACTCTGGTGGTTGGTCTCCGAGGCGATTTAATGTAATACTACATGTTAAATGTTTTTAAAAATAAGTATAAATTCTGCCACAAACTCGCTTCTTTGGATGAAATTTGAACCTGGATATGTTTCCCTAATGTTACATCTCTTTAATCCACAGCAACTTGTTTTGGAGCGTTTCTTAAACAGAGCTGCCATGGCTTTTCAAAACCTATTTTTGGCCGTGGAGGATCATTTTGAACTCTGTTTAGCCAAATGTAGGACATCTTCACAGGTAAAGTGATAAGTCATAATAACTTTATATAATGGGGGATGTTCATGTGTTTTTACAAAAATAAATCATAGAACAATAAGACGTGTCTCTTGGAAGACTGAAGAATCAGGGGCGGAACTACTGGCACTGCTATCTACTCGCCAGTAGTGAGGAAGGATATGAGGAATATGAGTATCATGTGGAGTGTAATCCACACTACATAATTAGTATTCAGCTGTTTGGACCACAATTTCCATGATGTTCTGCTGGCTGAGCATCATAGCTAATGTAGTACACAAAAGTTGAGTGTTAAAATGTTTGGGGGGAGGGCAGAAAAAAGTTCTGCACCTAGGGTCACACTTTTTCATCAAGTAAAGAATAATATGATAAAATGTAGGTACTAGCGATAGGTAATAATAAATGTAATATCAGATTCCTGGGACTGACTCTTGGTGAAAGTAGTAAAATAATTATCAAGAATGCTTATTATATGCATAGTGCTGTAAAGCAACTGAGACTGCAGACTGGAATGGTCAGTTGGTTCCTGAACTGTACCTCAGATTGTCATCTTCCAACCCAAGAGGCTAGCTTAGTCCATCAACAGATGAAGAGGTGTAGTTGGACAGTCCTGCTCTAGGTTATTTTTAGGTTTGATAAATAATATAAACTGAGGTGAATACAAGTTTCACTGCTCACTTTATCAAAAGCGGGAATCAGACAAAATGTTCTTAAATGAGTTTGTTCTGGTGCTAAGCAGCTAGAATGCAGTGGGTGCCATGTAAACAAGTAGGTAGAATGTGGTAAGGGCATGTAAGGGCATGACACTTTCTCTGCATGTCCCAGTAATGATACAAACTCTATTATGTATAACCTATCTATGATTGCACTTTTTTTTATATATATTTTGTATTCCAACAATTTGTTTTTAATTTAAGGTTTTTACATGACCACAATGTTTCTGTGATCTGTCACTTTGCACTATAGTATATTGATAACTATATGTTTATTTATGGTTTTAATTATGCTACCATGTGATAGAAAGTGTCTTTGTTAATAACACTGCTTGGTAGACATGGTTCTACACCCATTGTTCACATTTTAGGTACACAGATGGTAATAGAAGGAAAGCTCTCCCTGTGCTGACATGATTTATTCTGTTCATACATTTCTTGCCAAATGCTTACAATTAGTGAAAGCAGCCCTCAATTAAATGTAAGATAATGTGTTTCTTATGGGATGGCATGATTAGAGGCAATTTTAAATTTCCACACACCTCCCACAAACCATTCCATTATATCTGGTATGGTATCATTAACCTATGTATTTCCAGATTACATTGTTACAATGGAGCGAGTATTGATGAGTTCTTCCCAAGTATGGATATTTAAGTAGTACATTTTTGTATACAGTTGAACTTCCCCGTCCACAGTTCCTTCAACTGCAGTTTTCATGCAACCGCCCTTGACTGTGGCACGCAATAATCTAGCAAGATGTTAATCGTCCCTTTGCCCAGCGTAACCACTCTGGAAACACTAGTTTTCATCAAGGGTTATTTGAACTTTAGTTCAAGAAACCCTTATTTTACTTAATAGCAGTTCGCTACATATATATAGATATATGATAGAGATATATATATATATCTATATATATATATAGATATATATATCTCCCTGCCGGTATGGGGGTTTCCCTGTATTTGCATATCCCCTAAAGATAGCAAACATGAGAAAAATAACAAATTGTTTCTACCAATGTACAGAGTGTGCAACATGAGAACACCTATAGAAATCCTGTCGCCAAGTACTGCTATGGAGAAAACCCACCTGAATTACTTCCTATCTGATCCAAGTAGAGGAGAAGTAAATCAATGCTGCATAGTTATCAACTATTGGAGGAGATCTGGAATCCATTGCACATCATATTGACTGCATTTAGAATTTTCCTTGAGATATGTGTTTTACAAACATACTGCCATTAGTATATATCGTGTCTCCTATAAGTATAGTTGTAAAGCTTATCAAGAGTGTTCTATCATTAACACAGAATGTTTACATTTCTAACTGCATAATGAGCAGTTTGCAAAGGGCATGCTTTCACTGGAAGCTAACGGGTAAGCACATTATGCAGACAATTGGTTATATTCAGAAGCTACCCCTTTTTAAATTCAACAATTGTGTTATCTCTATTTAAATATCACATGTAAGGAACTAAAGCTGTTATTCTTAATTCTGTAAATATTTTTGAAATCTTTTAAATGTGATCTTAAACATGTTTTTGTACAATAAATATCTCATTTATTTTCTGTATGATGAATATATTTATTAAACATAAGTCTATTTAAAACCTAGTCCAGTGCTCCAAAATGAATTATTTTAAGTTGTATATGGATTTAACCTGTGAATAAAACAATTTAAACAACATACAGAAAAGCAGACATAGCAAGGCCAATTCACATTGGTCATAATATATTCTAAGTGCCCATATTGAATATCCCAGTAGATTTAGAGCAACACAACACTAGAATTCCGTGTCTTGGGCCTTCAACCTGGTGTCCTGGTGGGAGACAAAATGGTGACTAGATGAAGCTTTCAAATCCCCAGTAATGTGTACTTCATGTGTTCTCTGCATAGTACATGTGCCTAGTATGGTATAAGCTTTATGCTCTTTCGAAGATGTATGCCTTTTATTGCTCTTATCTGGACCATTTATTGTCTGTTTGAGGCATACAAAGTCGTTTACTGCATGTTCTTCACTTCGGTAGTCAAAGGCCCTTGATTTCAGATAAAAATAACTAGATTGCTCTACTAATTTCACCTGGAAGGGAGGGAGTATTAAAAAAACAAAGCATGCAAGTAGTGTGTGCCTGCAGCTGTTTGTTTGGGAGTTTGATCAAATAAAACAAAGGTGTTTTTTTTTCACTTTTTAATATTTTTTTTAGGCCGAATGGATGTATGTAAAATACAGAAAACTGCTAAATATTTACAAATGCTTTGAATTATTTGTACATAAATGCCTTGTAAATTCTAGCTTACGCTGCACACTAGTCAAGCTGTATGCTCCATGAAAAGTAAAGGAAGTTTTGTCTTAACTGGACGTGAGTTAGCAGTTGGGAATGGCCATTACTGCTTTCCTTGCTTTAGAGATCTGCAATGCAGCTTTTGTTGACCGAAAGGGACATAACATACATTTTTTCTTCTTCCTCTTAATGTAAATACAGCGTTTATTTGTGCAGGAATGACTTGATGAGTATTGCATCAATTAAATGATTGTTAAAATCATTAAATGTCTCTTGAGCATCAAAGGATATAATGAGATCCCCAAATTGATGGCATTTGAAGTAGTACCATCATTATATCTATCTGTTAAATGTGCGCACATGGTGCAATAACTTAAATCTCTCCCTCCTCTAAAAGGCTGATTACTCTATTTAACACAATAGCCTCACTCTTCCTGTCCTCCTTTCACTGCCAAATTCCTACTAGTTGATTAATGATCAGGACAGATTTTCAGGTTCACTCTGCCTGCATTTTCCAACGCCTGCTTGTCACTGCTTTTAATACAATCTTGGCCAGATGATGATAATGTTCTGTTATGCTAACTTGGCAATGCCTTTGTTACTCTTGGGCCATCAGACAGATGGAATAAGAGCGAAACGACATCTTAAAGGATGTCCATCTGCAATCCTTCTGATGATCCCTGCTAGGAGAGGCAGTAACGTGTTTCCCTACATTAAAATTTGATTACCATTCAGATTAAAATGGAGTTGCCATGTTTACGTATTTGTCATTAAGAAATATAATATCTAGTTTCTGCTGTAGGTGCAGGTTTATTGCAAGAACTATTCATCCTCTGCATTTCTTTTAAAACATTTGTCTGAATAGAGCTATCCCAAATAAGAGTTGCAGAAGCAGTAGTATTGGTGATTATATGCATGCTTCCTTTTGGATCTACTATGTACACATGCATAGTGACGTTACTACTTCTCAGCAAGCTATAACCCTCTCTTATTTTTGAACCGACCATGATTCAACAATTTCTAATATAGAACTTTTTTTTTTTTTTTTTTTAAATCCAAACTACGGTTACCTGCAAAAGGCAGTGAGGAATGTTTTTTGAAATATACAAAGACACACATCTTAGACGTTGTCTTGTGTTTGAAAGGTACAGTGGTGATTTAATGTTTTTATATTTAAGGGCTAGTAATTGGTATATGGAAGCCAGTAGGTATTTTGCACATTTATAAGCATGTCTGGTCATCTTTGCTCAAGGTTTAGGTATCTCAGAGAAATCAATTGTATTTGACAGATTATA
The DNA here is from genome assembly GCA_036172795.1 of Pelodytes ibericus. NCBI lineage: Eukaryota > Metazoa > Chordata > Amphibia > Anura > Pelodytidae > Pelodytes > Pelodytes ibericus. Next base: position 140,999,346 of record CM069860.1, on the reverse strand, counting down.
TAGGGAAATGTACTATAAAGACATACCTCTCACCATGCTCCATCAGAAACATGGGACAATGTGGGGTGTGGCTAGGCACTACCCGTCCTGATTCAGGACTGTTCAACTTAAGTGGATCAGTTGGGAGGGATGGGGTTTGTATGTGCACTATGTGCAGTATCCATAATTACCACTTAACTGGAAGTGCTGCGACATCCTCTTCTGCATACACCTTTTACCCTTAAAGCTGCTACCCTTTTTTTTTTTCATTTCCTGTAATGTGTACTTTAAATTCAATTTACTGAATCTCCCTGCTAATGTTGTTTCCAGCTTCCCACGATTGATCAGTAGTGCTTCAAATGGCTCTTACATACCTTGGCACACTAAGAGAACATCAAATACGTATTTTAAATCCTCTATCTTTTTTTGCTGTTGTAATATTATAGACGTTTTAACTTAAATTGAAGTATTGCTGTCTAAGGAATGAAAGGAAATGAATACATGCTTATATTAAAAGAACAAATATGCTAATATGAAAATCTGTATTCTTCTGTTTATATTTTGCTGTAAAATATTTTAGAACATACATAATGTTTTGTAAAGATATTATCTAAAAAGACATTTGTGTTATGCTCTCTGGTATGGTCATCACAGAGACTTAAACCCAAACAAAAAAAAGATATCCTTGAAATAGTACACCAATAGTAATAAAATACCTGCACTAACTGGTGACCATTCAGCAATAAAACACAAAATAATGATCTGTTATGGGTCATCAGTTATGAATTTCTTATGGCTTGGCTGCTATTTCAAGGACTAATAGGGTGTCAAATGAATTCCTCTCTCTGACAGGGTATACAGCTGCATGATAATACTGGCACTTCCATTCAGTCAGGTAAAATGAGTGTGTGAGAATTACTGTAGGTAAAACAGAAGCTTCCCACTGCTGTGAGCAAGTGGGAATATTTGAACTCAGAACAAGCTGCTCTCTGGGGTCTCTGTTCATTAGCAAAACTCTACCAAGGACATTAGATGAAACATTAATACTGAGGGTTATACCTGCAGCATACTATCTTACTGACTTGTGAGGTTGTGCTAGCAGTTAGTGCCTTTAAATAAAGGTCTGTTTATGCAGAAGTTGAGAGATATGTTTCAAATGAGTATGCGGTGTCTCGTGTTAATGGCATCACCTGTAACTTGGTCTGAAAATGAACTGCGTTGAATAGGAAACATGCAGTCTGCAAATAAGACCACAAGGTGATGTCATAAACTAGAGGCATCACAGATACAAAAATATTTTCTGTTATGCATTTTCTTGCAACTCTGCATGCACACCGTATATATAAACAACTCATTTACCCAGGGCCGCCATCAGAAATTTCAGGGCCCCTTACTGAAAAAAAATCTGGCCTCCCCCCTGGATAGTTTATCCATTAATAGCCCACTGATAATTTGCTCATTAATATGCCACTGATATCAGTGGCATATTAATGAGCAAATTATCAGTGGCTATTGCTAAATTATCAGTGGCATATTAATCAATAGCCACTGATAATTTGCTCATTAATATGCCACTGATAATTTATTAATTTGCTAATAAATTATCAGTGGCATATTAATGAGCAAATTATCAGTGGCTATTGATAAATTATCAGGGGCATATTAATCAATAGCTACTGATAATTTGCTCATTAATATGCCACTGATAATTTGCTTATTAATATGCCACTGATAATTTGCTTATTAATATGCCACTGATAATTTGCTTATTAATAGCCACTGGTAATTTGTCCAATAATAGCCACTGATAATTTGTCCATTAGTAGCCACTGATAATTTGTCCATTAATAGCAAACTGATAATTTGCTCATTAATAGCCCACTGATAATTTGTCCATTAATAGCCACTAATTTGTCTATTAATAGCTCACTGATAATTTGTCCATTAATAGCCACTGATAATTTATCCATTAATAGCCACTGATAATTTGCTCATTAATATGCCACTGATAATTTGTCCATTAATAGCCCACTGATAATTTGCTCATTAATAGCCCACTGACAATTTGTCCATTAATAGCCACTGATAATTTGTCCATTAATAGCCACTGATAATTTGCTAATAAATTTTCAGTGGCATATTAATCAATAGCCAATGATAATTTGCTCATTAATATGACACTGATAATTTGTCCATTAGTAGCCACTGATAATTTGTCCATTAATAGCCACTGATAATTTGCTCATTAATAGCCCACTGATAATTTGTCCATTAATAGCCACTGATAATTTGTCCATTAATAGCCACAGAAAATTTGCTCATTAATAGCCCACTGATAATTTGCTCATTAATATGCCACTGTTAATTTGTCCATTAATAGCCCGCTGATAATTTGCTCATTAATAGCCCACTGATAATTTGTCCATTAATAGCCACTGATAATTTGTCCATTAATAGCCACTGATAATTTATCAATAGCCACTGATAATTTGCTCATTAATAGCCCACTGATAATTTGTCCATTAATAGCCACTAATTTGCTCATTAATATGCCACTGATAATTTGTCCATTAATAGCCCACTGATAATTTGCTCATTAATAGCCCATTGATAATTTGCTCATTAATAGCCCACTAATAATTTGTCCATTAATAGCCACTGATAATTTGTCCATTAATAGCCACTGATAATTTGCTAATAAATTATCAGTGGCATACTAATGAGCAAATTATCAGTGGCATATTAATCAATAGCCACTGATAATTTGCTCATTAATATGCCACTGATAATTTTCTCATTAATAGCCCACTGATACTTTTCTCATTAATAGCCACTGATAATTTGTCCATTAATAGCCACTGATAATTTGCTAATAAATTTTCAGTGGCATATTAATCAATAGCCAATGATAATTTGCTCATTAATATGCCACTGATAATTTGTCCATTAATAGCCACTGATAATTTGCTCATTAATAGCCCACTGATAATTTGCTCATTAATAGCCCACTGATAATTTGCTCATTAATATGCCACTGTTAATTTGTCCATTAATAGCCCGCTGATCATTTGCTCATTAATAGCCCACTGATAATTTGCTCATTAATAGCCCACTGATAATTTGTCCATTAATAGCCACTGATAATTTGTCCATTAATAGCCACTGATAATTTGCTCATTAATACCCCACTGATAATTTGTCCATTAATAGCCACTAATTTTCTCATTAATATGCCACTGATAATTTTTCCATTAATAGCCCACTGATAATTTGCTCATTAATAGCCCACTGATAATTTGCTCATTAATAGCCCACTGATAATTTGCTCATTAATAGCCCACTGATAATTTGTCCATTAGTAGCCACTGATAATTTGTCCATTAATAGCCACTGATAATTTGCTCATTAATAGCCCACTGATAATTTGTCCATTAATAGCCACTGATAATTTGTCCATTAATAGCCACAGATAATTTGCTCATTAATAGCCCACTGATAATTTGCTCATTAATATGCCACTGTTAATTTGTCCATTAATAGCCCGCTGATAATTTGCTCATTAATAGCCCACTGATAATTTGCTCATTAATAGCCCACTGATAATTTGTCCATTAATAGCCACTGATAATTTGTCCATTAATAGCCACTGATAATTTATCAATAGCCACTGATAATTTGCTCATTAATACCCCACTGATAATTTGTCCATTAATAGCCACTAATTTTCTCATTAATATGCCACTGATAATTTTTCCATTAATAGCCCACTGATAATTTGCTCATTAATAGCCCACTGATAATTTGCTCATTAATAGCCCACTAATAATTTGTCCATTAATAGCCACTGATAATGTGTCCATTAATAGCCACTGATAATTTGTCCATTAATAGCCACTGATAATTTGCTAATAAATTATCAGTGCCATACTAATGAGCAAATTATCAGTGGCATATTAATCAATAGCCACTGATAATTTGCTCATTAATATGCCACTGATAATTTGCTCATTAATAGCCACTGATAATTTGTCCATTAATAGCCACTGATAATTTGGTCATTAATATGCCACTGATAATTTGGTCATTAATATGCCACTGATAATTTACTCATTATAAGTGGCATATTAATGAGCAAATTATCAGGGGCTATTAATGAGCAAATTATCAGTGGCTATTAATGGATAAATTATCAGTGGCTATTAATGGACAAATTATCAGTGAGCTATTAATAGACAAATTATCAGTGGGCTATTAGTGAGCAAATTATCAGGGGCCTGGGGGGGACGGGTGTATTGCCCGTCCCCGCCGATTGCGGCCCTGCATTTATCTTTATACCTTTAACCGCTGGGTGACAGTCCCTTTAACTGCTTCAACATTCTTTTTCTTTCTTTTGGATTAAGCAGTATGTGTAAAAGATTGAACTTTATGTAATCTAAACTTCAATCTTACTATGTGAGTTGTCTTTAACAAGCAGCAAATAAATATCATAGTCTTGCTATACACCCTATCCTTGGAGTGAATAATAACAATAAATAAGGATACAAAATATTGTTCCCACAGTATTGCTAACATGAGTTCATTTTTTTGCCATTTGTTTTGTTATGTTATGAGACCTTAGTGGCAGAATCCTCATAAAACAAAAATATTTGATTTCTTATATTGCAAAACAATGCTCAGTGTATTCAAACCAACTTGGTGCATTGGACAATTTTTTATTATTTGCCAGCAGAATTGTAATAATGTGTAACATCTGACTTTCCAAATACCAATTCCCAAAGGATCACATTACTTTTTTAATAGTCCTCTTCATAGATTTCCACTACAAATTATTTGTTCCTTTTCCCACTTCCTCGGGCTTTGATTCTGTTAAGTAGACATGCAGATTTCTTTGGGTACTAGGCAACTATGTAGGTAAAGAAATTATGTTTTAAGTAGAATCAGAGTTTTAGGACACACAGGAACTATATTGGGCTTAAAGATGTAATATCTTGCTTACAGCATTATCTCTAGGATAAGTTATGTAGCAATACACTGCTTGGTTCATAACCTTGATGTACTGTATGGTAGAAATGTATTTTAGGAGAGTAACTTTTTCAGAAATATTCCTGACAGAGGGCTGGTATGGCACTCAGTAATGGGAGGTCACCAAGGACATAACTGTTCCTTTGCTGTTGTCAGGAAATCCTCAGGTCGCTGGATAATTCACTGTCTGCAAACAGGCTATAAACACTGGTAACCCTGTCAATATAGCAGACTAGACTGGTCGTATCAGGTTCAACAATGTAACATACTTTATTTGGTAAACTCGCAGAATATTTATACTGTACAAGAATATGATTAAATATAATAGAACAAGAGAACTTAATCACTTAAACACACATATACAATGGAGTTCCTAATGAAATTTGGTGCCTTAAACAGAAGGCACCAATTACGGTATAACACAGTAAGAGAAAAGTGCGACCAATCCCTGAACAAGGGAGTGGTCAGCAGCCCAATTATGGCCCTCTAATTCAGCAGACAATTGCAAGAAGGGCGACCAGGTGTACCATATATGGATATATGGGAAGCAGATGTAGCGACCAATGAGAACAGGAGGTATGTCTCCATCCATATATGGACTGGGGGTTTGACCCGAGCAACCAATGGCCACGTCGCCTACTTTTTGAATCTGAGAACCTCCCAGCAGCTGGGCTTAACCTTTATTGAGAGGCGGCGACTGAAGGAACATTCAGGCAGAAAAGTGACCTAGCTTTTCAGCACATTGTAACCGAAGAAAAACATAACTTTCAGGGGAAAAAGAACCAGGAGCTTTAGGTCACAGAGGGTCCTGTGACATGTTCATAAACAGCTAGTCTTTCTGTTAAATATGGGAGTTGGGAAGGTTGAAAAGAGATCATAAAGGTGAATTTCTCACCGACCACTGTGAAAATAATTATAACTCTGTTGAAGTGACTGTTAATGTTTGGCAATAAAGAGAAAAGTAATTCCATGGTGTTTCTTTACAATGCTGACTGTTTAGCCTCTAACCACTTAGCTTGATGTAATTATGGCTGGCATGTTCTTTATTATATGGCGATTAAAAGCAAGTTCCACTATTAGAGTATTTACGATTCCATGGCAATTCACGTTCTACTTATTCATTTATCTTTCTCGCATTGGAGCTTGATGGCCTATCATTTCACTTAATTAACTCAGCAATTAAGCACATTAGAATGTGATTGATTGTGTTTTGTGGTTTGTTCTGCATACACTAAGGAATATTGTGGTTGTGTGTTGTATTTCACGTCTGGCCTTGAACAAGACTCAAGGGGGGCACTAAAAATCATATGTCAGAAAAAAACATTGTGTCAGGTCACAGTCTGAGATCCACAGCAATTCCTATTGGTAGATATTATTATAAGTAACATGAACCAGTTTGGGCAGACTAGATGGACCGACTGGTTCTTATCTGCCGACACATTCTATGTTTCTATGAACCAGTCATTAAATGAGGATCAAGAAAGTAAGGAGTCGGAAAAATGTGCCACCAATCTCTTACACTAAACACCTTTTAACAAAGCCTGGTTCATTTGTACAAGTACATTTGTTCAAGTTTGTTCATTTGTTCAAGTACTTCATATGCACCAGATCCACTTTAACATAAACATCCCAACTAGTAACATCAAATGTACGTGAATCATCATCACACTATGTTGGTGAGAATGTTCTGATAAATGAAATTAGAAAAACCTTGCAAACACAAATCACATACCAGTATGTATTGTATTTACAGAATAGCAATTATCAGTATTTTTAACCAATCTGGTGTTTACAGTAGGATTGTACATCACCTACAAAAGTGATTAAAGAAAAGAAATATGTATATTAGCAAATTATACAAAGTATTCATTTGGTTATCTAGTCACTGTGATATAGTCTTTTTCTAAGAGTCCAGATTCCATACACATAAAGGAGAATATAAACTAAGTGATCAGTATTTTATGACACCATGCTTTATGAATTTTAGGATCTATGACACAAACCTGCACCAATACAAGCATCACCAAACGTTAGTGGCTTTGTATGACTGATCACTGAATACAATTCTTGGATAGCAGTATGTGATCTCTGGCAAAGTCTACTATCACAGTTTGTGGAACTCAATCTCCTGAAGTCCTACAGAATCAATAACAAACATTGTCAACTAAAGCGCTAAGACCTTCAACCCTTCCTGGACTTCATATATCTTATAAGTTAATAGTTTGACCTTAAAGGATATCCTTCAATAAAAGGTAGCCATTACATTTTTAAAGGGACATGTAACTGTTACAGCTAGTGTAATTTTCTTGCAATTCTGCAAATATTATGTATGTATTTTTGTCAAAACTGTCAAGATTCTTTACACTTTTGGTCTATTCACTAAAAGGTGAGTTGAGGTGAATAGCAGGTGAGTTGAGGTGAATAGCAGGTGAGTTGAGGTGAATAGCAGGTGAGCTGAAATTTTCATCTTACCAATTTAGTTAAACATTGTGCAGGAACAAATCTAGTGAACTTATCAGGTTTATTCCTGCACAATGTATAGTTAAATTGGTGAAATTAAATTTTCATCTCACCTCAATTCACCTGCTTTTCACTTCAAGTTACCTGTTACTCACCTCAACTCACCTTTAAATATCCCTATCTGTCTTGTTGTCTCTCTTTGTTTTGGGAATACAGTATTAATTTTGATTAAAATTAGTAGAGTGATTATGATAATTGAAACACTCTGGCTAAGCACCTAATATGCTTTTCTCAATATTATTTTAATTTTTAAACTGTCTTGAGTTTTTTTTTAATACTAACACCGCCACCTAGTGGTTACTCTATTACATTTTTTTTTTTTTACTTTTTAATACATATACCGTAATTGCTGGAATTAATTCCATATATAATATTAATTTATAGTATAATTTTACAACGTTTAATCAACAAATCAATTATATCAATTATTACTGGGGAAAAAGATATAGGCACATCGCTCATAAATAAAAGTGGTAATTTATGTAAAAAAAAAATGTGCAAAAGAGAAGCCCTCACTCCAAAAATATAATAAAAAGTACAATACTAACCCATAAACCAGTGTATAAACATACACACAGTTAGCAGGAGAGGCACAGACTGACAGTGTGAAAACAATTGTCTCTGAAGATGTAGAGTAACAAATGACTGAGTAAAGTGCAAGCAGCTAGTCTTAAAATATGATACAATGGAAGATACCACTGCAAAAGAAGGAACAATTGATTATAAGGTGAGACAGAGCTATCTATAGAAAATACACAATGACAATATAAAATCCGGAGGCAAATATATACATAAAATATAAATTTATTATATAAAAAGAGAGAAAAATGTGTATATAAATATATAACAAAAAAACAGAAATACAAAGCCACTAGATATGTATAAATAAGTGGGCATATGCATATAATACATGCATATCAAAGAACATCAATGACAGAAAAAGAAAACAAATACATAATCAAGGCAGCCAGTGATGCAACTCTTGGTGGGAATCTTATGTCAGATGTACAGGGTAGATTTGCACTCTTACTGACACTGCTGCCTTTTAGATGGAAAATCAAAGCTCACTCACCCATTGTATTACCATCTGCCCTGCTGTACCTCCATCTCCCCACTCCATTTCTCCTTTTTGTCATTGCCCCCACATCACTTTCCAAAGCACCACCATGCACTCCCAGGACATACCCCAGCCAGCACCCACTTTTAATTCACAGGACATGCCCCAGCACCCTTATTGCACACACAAGACTTTCCCCAGCATCCACACTTCCATACCCAGGACTTTCCCTAACACCCACACTTTCACACCCAGGACTTGCCCCATCATGCCCCTGCAGCGACAGGGCAGTGTCTAGGACAGTTCATCACTTCCATTTCAACCCCCCTAAAACTAACACTTAGCCCTAATACTATTCCCCTGAATCCCAACACTAACTCCTAATACTAAGCCCTAATACTAATAATACTAACTTTCTATGATATCCTGCGATGACCTGTCCCATGATAAACGTCCCATGGACATGCCCCATCACCCACATTGCACACCCAGGACATGCCCCAGCACCCATATTTGCATACCAAGGACTTACCCCAACACCCCAGGATATGCCCCAGCACCCACATTGTAGACTCAGGACATGTGATATTACCCACACTGGACATGCCCCATTACCCACATTGCAGACACAGGACTTACCTTGGTACCCTAGGACATGCCCCGAACCCACACTGCACACCAAGAACATGCACCCACAGTCCAGGACATGCCCCACCACCCACATTGCACACCAAGGACATGCCACATCACTCACATTGCACACCCAGTACATGACTCAGTCCCCACATTGCACAGCCAGGACTTATTCCAGACAGTGCCCACAATTGTTCTCCAGCTACCTGGTGTTTAGTGGTAGGCAACTGTGTGCTATTTTCGTGGTCAGAAGTCTGAATCACATGACCCTGATGCTCTGACCAAAGAACATGCGCTAGAGACAGCAAGGTAGGATGTCTGTGCACCTTGGAAACTAACACACATCCAGCTGCCTGCTTGCCCACAGAGAGGCTCATGACAGCCCCTTGACTGAATTTATTACAGGGAGGCCAGAGGCTCTTGGGCCTTCACCCGGACCTATACATTAAATGGATGGGGTTCATGGGAACTTGGCCAGCCCTCAATATTACTTAGGGGGCCAGGAGCTACAAATTAACCATTGTGTGCTACAATTAACTATGTGGTAGCACACAGCTCATTGTTACTATCTTATTATTTTAAAGCAAACTGCGTTGCTAAGATACCCCAGAAACTTTTATATACATTTTAATTTTTTTTTATGGTCAAGGAAATAGGAGAGAGAATATAATGATTCTGCTTCTTTAGCTTCCCATTACATTATGAAGCACTTATATGGAGTATTGTTACAGACACACCAAGAGGTATTCACAATTACTTTGCAACCACTTTACACTCAATATGGTAATGGTACATGGTCATACTACCCCTCCTGATTGCCATGCTTTTAATATTCATCAATAAAATGATGTATATACTTTTTATTGGTTGTGATATGCTGTGGAGTGCAATTTAAAATGGTTTTATTTATTCTCTTCTGTAATGATATTTGGCTATTTATTAACTTCTATTCAACTGAAAATTCCTTTAAATCACTATAATTATATTTCTTTTGTCTATTTTAAATACAGAGGTCCAATATATAATATGGTCAATATATTTCTCAGTATTTTGCATTTAGCCGTGATAAGGATCAGTGTCACAAGCATTTCATTACCATATATCTGTGTATATTGGTGAAACACTTATATATAGTTGTTGTGAAATGAAAATGTTATGCATGATGTCTTCTCTTAAGGCCTAGTTCAAATAAATATCCCACTCTGATGAACCAAACATTTGTGTATAAAAATGATAAAACATAGAAACACTGCAAGTAAAAATATACTTTAGGCAAAACAAACAACAGGCGGTGCATAGCCACCATGTGTGAAAAATCATAAAACAATAATAGTGAAGTAAGTAATGACTTAAATGCAAATATATAAAATACAAGTAATTCAAGTCATTACTTCACTATTCCTTTTTTATTATTTTTCACATGTTGCTCTGAGCCACCTGTTGTTTGTTTCGCCTCAACTGATACGCACTGAAAATAGTGGGTTTTGGCTCCATCTCACCTGTGGGTATTTGAAATATTATTTTAATATTGTGTGGCACATTTACACCCTTTATTTGTTCAAAAAATGTCGGAAAAGAAAATATCAGTGAAAAATGTACTTTGCGCTTCAGAAATATTATAATTTGTAAATCATAATATACTTTCTACTCACAATAACACAATTCTGCCTGATAAATGCACTAATCTCTATATTATATACAAACAAGTCTACATTGTAAAGCTGTGAGAAATCTATTTTTGCACTTACATATGCAGCCATTTTCACTGGGTGGAGGTCTCATCCAGGATGCTCAATAGTTAATCATCCTCAGGGCAGATGAAGAATACAGGTAACACATTGGTGTCTCACTATCTTCACACAGGATGTTTCCACCTCTTGTGGCTTTTGAAATTGGTCTGGAAACGTGGAGAAAAAAAAAAACACCTCTAAACCCAATTAAAGAAAATGCCGTTTTCCTGTACCAGATAGACAATTTTAACTTTCACCCAGTCGTCCTCTCAATCACACGTTCTATATAATGAAGACAGACAAGCATCATTTCTCTGCTAGCCATCATCAGTTCCACTTTCTTAATTGCACTGACACGAGACAAGACTTAGCTACGTTGACTGGACAAAGCAGTCACTGTACCTCAGCATGTAAAATACCTCCAAAATTGTTTTAAAGGTTTGTTTTGTTTTGTAAACAAGTATTTTTATTGACCAATTAAACACTTCAGGGCATTACCAGTAACAGCAAGAGAAAAATAAATAAAACAAACATTTGGCTTCCCTAATGTATACATATTTTTAAACATCCTTATTGCATATGAAAAGAGTTGCTTGACACAGCAAACAAATATAAAAAAAAAAAATCAACATTGCAATTATATAGAAAAAGGAGGGAGAGAAGAAAGGAGGAAAGGCAAGAAGGGATAGCAAACAGGAAAATAGAAGTGAAAAAAGCAGGAGTGAGGGGAAAAGTCAAGACAGATGTTATTCGTAGTTTTAGGGGTGTTAAGTTGTTATATAATGTGACGTTACAAGTAAATGAAAATTGTGATTCAAAGTTTGGCATATAACTTTCAATAGCAACAAAGCATTTGTGGTTCCCACGATGTGAACTATATAATGAGCAAACAGTGTGCAAAACATATATATACTGGAAAAATATCTCAAGAACAAGATAAGTCCCTTAAAAAGGCAGCTTGAAGTAAATTTAGAAGAACATTGTGCTATGGAACTTTCTATTAGTTTGACACCATTGCTGGAGGAGGAGGTGTTTTCAAATATATTATTTTATCTTATTTTATGTATTTATGTTTTGTAATTTAATCCTTACCCTGGGAGCTTGCTTTGTCATTTCCTTTTTTCTTATATAAACTTCAATATAGGGACAGAAGCCGCACTTCCAGAATCTTACTATAATGAAAAGAGTTGCAATTAAGATGTGGCTGGATAAAGGTTTTTTGATTTCCAGCACTGGCCCAACTTCTCACCACCAAACCATGGATCTTCAGCTTCAATACGGTGATAGGAGTAAACTTAGTGAAATACTTAAGCTCATTAATATGTTTTGCAAACTTGGACTCGTGTTTAGAGATGAGACTAATGTAGGAAGCAGATTTATTTGGAGAGATTTTAGCAATTTCTACTTGCCAGAAGAATGTCACATAATCTATGTGGAGAAACCAGAGGATCCTCCAGGTCAGTCCATGGGGCTACCCCAGGCTGCATGTGGAACTGAACTGTTTGAGACGTAGGAGATGCCAAATAATACTTATGGAGATAAGTGATGCCCAGTTTGGGAGAGATTGTCAGGAGAAGCAGGCAGTTTAGACATTTCAGGTAACCAATGAAATCAGAACACATATTCCCCACACATGTAAGGGGTAATCCTCTTTGTGGAAATGTTAGATAAATAGGGTAGTGGAATATAAAACACCTGAATTACAGAGATCAGCTTGAGACTCTACTTACAATATGGTAAATATAGTATCTCTTGTTTATTTAAATAGCTTTTTCTGCATCTTATATGGTAAATTAAATTATTTTTTTAAGTCTATGGTAAATGTTTAGTGGTGTCATATTTCCTCTATTGTAGTATATTTGATTGATTATATATTTTCCTGCATATTTTATGCTGAGGCACTAAGTACACAAATGAAGGAAAGACTATGTAAATATTATTTTATATAGCTATTTATTGACCTTAGGTAAGGTTAGATATCTAGTGTAAAATGTGGCTTTAAGTTAGGTATCTAGTGTTGCAATAGAGTTGGTAACTGATTCACTATACATGGGGTGCACTGTGACAAGAGAGGAAAGGCGAGCAGATGTGGTCATTTCCTACCGCACCACATACCAGCCATATCAGTGCAAGCATCCTACAAATTAGCAGCACCCTAGACCACCAGGGGGTAAGTGTCGGGGGTGGGGTCCCAAAATTTCTGATGGTGGCACTGCTGAGCAGCATTAGAATTGTAGGTCTGAAACATTTGAAGGTTAACAATCACTGTTCTTTTTAAAACAAATATAAAGCTGACAAATGTTGCCTCAAATAATGTTCTGTTATAAGAATACCCTCTCAAGCAACAGCAATAATAAAGCAGGATGTTGATTCTGAATGTGTCAGTGGGCGATGAAATAAAAGGAAATTTGTAAAATATACATAGAGGAGAATCTGTCAGGGTTTCTGTGCTATTTTTGAATAGACACCTTTCCTTCAATGAGTTGATCAGCTGTTCTGGCCAGCTCCTTTCCTACTGTTACCATGGTCACTCACCTGGTTGGTATTATCCAGCCCCTTTGCTGCTTAGTACAGATATCTAAGCAGCTAGTTTCAGTTGCTCCTTTGACCTTGCATTGGGTCTGGCTTCCTAGTGCAGTTTCTGTGATTCTTGTGTTTGACCTGGCTCAGCTGACTTCCCTTCTGGTTTCTAACCCTTGGTTTTGTTCCTGACTCCACTGATCTCCATTCTCCTGATTCAGGCTTTAAAAAATTTGGCTTTAAGGAATTCAAGCAAACATCCGGCGGCGGTGGATGTTTGCAGGGAGGGAAAACAAGCAAAGGGCAGTGAAAGCAGCGTTTCTGGCATGGGGTGGGAGAGAGAGACATTAGGGGGGAGAAGTAGACATTACAGGGGGAGAGAGGAGTCATTATAGGAATAGCGAGAGAGAAACGGGGGGGGGGGGGGGGAACTACAGGGGGAGAGAGAGATATTACATGGGGGGAGAGAGAGAGAGACATTACTGGGAGGGGGAGAGAGAGACATTACTGGGAGGGGGAGAGAGAGACATTACTGGGGGAGAGGGAGTGACATTACAGGGAGAGAGAGATACACTATAGAAAAGACAGACAGAGAGAGACACTACAGAAATGAGAGAGACACTACATAATTGAGAGAGAGACACTACAGAAATGAGAGAGAGACACACTACAGAAATGAGAGAGAGAGACACTACAGAAATGAGAGAGAGACACTACAGAAATGAGAGCGAGAGACACTACAGAAATGAGAGAGAGACACTACAGAAATGAGAGCGAGAGACACTACAGAAATGAGAGAGAGACACTACAGAAATGAGAGAGAGACACTACAGAAATGAGAGAGAGACACTACAGAAATGAGAGCGAGAGAGAGACACTACAAAAATGAGAGAGAGACAGACTACAGAAATGAGAGCGAGAGACACTACAGAAATGAGAGAGAGACACTACAGAAATGAGAGAGAGACACTACAGAAATGAGAGCGAGAGAGAGACACTACAGAAACGAGAGAGAGACACACTACAGAAATGAGAGCGAGAGACACTACAGAAATGAGAGAGAGACACTACAGAAATGAGAGAGAGACACTACAGAAATGAGAGAGAGACACTACAGAAATGAGAGAGAGACACTACAGAAATGAGAGCGAGAGAGAGACACTACAAAAATGAGAGAGAGACAGACTACAGAAATGAGAGCGAGAGACACTACAGAAATGAGAGAGAGACACTACAGAAATGAGAGAGAGACACTACAAAAATGAGAGAGTGAGAGACAGACGGACATGGGCAGTCCCCCTCATGAAAACAGACTGGATCCACCCCGTGAGTGCTATATGGGTGCTGGGGCAAGTCCTGTGAGGGCAAGCTTGGTGCTGGGGTACATCAATCTATCCACCCAGCATGTATGGGGATGGGACGGTTCTTTGCAGCAAGGTTAAATCTCACACACTGCCCTGATATATATCCATCCCTCCAATATATATGCCCTCAATATGTACACAAGGATATGTCTCACACACTGCCCTGATATTTACCTCTGCACAGGGCAATTCATATAAGTTTGTGTACATACTCGGGCCTATGTACTGTTCTGTGCTTGGGTTATATATTAGGGTATTGTGTTATATATAACCTTGTGGACATACTGGGGCTATATATTGCCCTGCGCAGGGGTATAAATCAGTCTTATCTATAAATAATACACTATTCAGATGTGATTTTAAAATGCATGGTTTTCCTTTTTATGAACAAAAAAATAATGTTATGCTATGGGGCTGGTATACAAAAACTTTTCCAGGACTGTTTTTTGTTCCCAGTCTGGCACTGCTTGTTGCAATAGCCACCTCAAGCCACCAGACTGTGTTGTAGGAAACTACTCCAATTCACCATGCAGGACCCTCAGCCATTTTCTCCAAGTACCAGACAACAGCAGTATAGGGGTAGAACAGAAATGAACATTCATGCTGCCTCTCACACTCCACACATGTGTGCTGCGGTTAGAAATTCAGACCACGAAGGTGGAGGGGGGCAGCATAGTAGGGTGGGCAATGCACACATCATGCTGCCTACCACAAGACACCAAGGAGTTGGAGAACAGTGAGTGCTGGCTGGGGTAAGTCCTCGGTTTGTAATGTGGGTACTGGTACATGTCCTTGGGTGTTGGGGTAAGTGCTGGTTGTGCTATGTGGGTGATGGGGCATCTCCTTCATGTGCAATGTGGGTGCTGGGGGCATGGGTAAGTTCTGGGTGCGCAAGGTTTGTGCTGCAGCATGTCCTTGGTGTGGAAGTGTGGGTGCTGGGAGAAATCCTTGGTCTGCAATGTGGGTGCTGGGGCATGTCCTAAGTGTGCAATAGGGTGCAGGGGCGTGTACAGTGGGTGCTGGGGCATGCCGGTGAATGCAAAGTGGGTGCTGGCTGGGGTAAGTCCTGAGAGTGCAAGGTGGTTCTATAGCAAGGGATGTAGGGGCAAGGACAAAGGGATAAATGGAGTGGGGGAGATGGCAGCACTGCAGAGACATTGGCTTAAATAGGTTTTACAGGTATTTTCAGATACAGCAATATTTTCTACTTGAACTTTTATTATGATTAACAAGTATTTATGGTATGGAAGCTTCCCATGGATTGGAGAAAAACATGGAATTGATTTGAATACTAAAACTGCATAATATTGCAACCATAATTATTTAGATTTTGAGAGCATATTTGGCCACTTGCGACTTTGGGCTGCAAAAAAGAGGAAACTGAGTCCATGAAAATAACACTTCTTTCTTAGAAAACTAATTTGAAAACAGGAAACAAAGACCTGCAACTTATTTATATATATATATATATATATATATATATATATATATATATATATATATATACTTATATCTCAGATTCAGTTTTAATTTAGTTAATTAGAGTGCAGTATGGGACATATATTGATAATAATGATATTATAACAGCGGAAGGAATCCAAACAAGAGAAGTAATAACAGAGGAACATACTTACAGAAGTTACCCTCCAAACCAAGTTTACAGTACACTGTACGGCTAGAGGAAAAGTGGTTTCTGCTTTAGAAGAGAAAGGCAATTTTTCCAGATGAGACCAGTGAACTAGTGAAGTAATGGAATGCAATAAATTATTTCATTATTATTTATTGCTAAAGTATTTTACCAGAAAGGATACATTGAGATTTCTCTAATTTTCAAGTATGTCCTGGGTCCATGCGCAGTGCATTGTTACAAAAGGTTACAAAATAATATTAAAAATACAAAAAAATATTAAAAATACAAATATACGATTTTAACATAGAACAAAAATAGGTGAGAAAACAGGTGTAATATAATCCATCATGGTTTCAGGTGCACTCTGTTTTGAGGAATGTTGACAGAGATCTCTTAACCTCATTGTTGCCATGACTTCAAAACGATCACTTTCACCGCTCAGGCGGTGTTGTTAAGCAACACTGAAATTCACACTCTACGGATCAATCATGGGTGCCATATTGGAATGGAAGCATGCCATTCCTATATGGCGCTGCCCTTTTGTGGACAAGAGCTTTGGAAGTGACCTGTGATAACTTCCGTGCCCTGATGCTTGACTGCTCCTAGAAGCATTCTACAACATTATACTGAAAAATAATAAACATTAGTTAGTTGTTTAGCTACGGATAGGGCAACAGTTAGGGTTACATTTAGGGTTAGTGCTAGGTTAGGGTCAGATTTAGGGTTAGTGTGATGATTAGGGCTGGGATCAAAAAGTCAGTGCAACATTACACTTTCAAAAATATCAGTATTAGTTAGCTGTAGGTCTAGGATTAGGATTAGATTTAGCATTAGGGTGATGACTTGGGTTGCAGTCAAATGGTCACTGTAGGAGAAAATGGTTAGGATAATGTTTCTGCTAGTTATATTGCCCTTTGAACTTGCAAAAAACAACAACAGAAAAACATGTAAACATTGACTATTTATAAACTCATTGAAATATTAGAATCTATTTAGCATGTTTTTTTTATTAGTGTAAATAGATTTTTCTTATAAAAGGTTTTTTTTTTTATATATTTTCCATCATATTATATATATTTTATAGTAAATTTTATGATATGATCAAAATAATGGTATCTAAAGTGCTTGTAAAGGAAAGGAGGTCATAGGAGGCTGGAACAGCTGGAGAGAGCATTCTTCTAAGGTTGGATGGGAGTGTCCCAGAAAAGATCTTAAACACAAGGCTGGAAAGGTGAGGGGTGGATCTAGTGGTAATAATATTAGCTCTTTTAACATGTCACAATGGTGGGCATGTAATTATTTTATTAATTTGTAGCACAACGTGGCAGAATAAGTTAAACAATATAGTATGTTTATAAATGCATTCATATGTTTAGATTTATACAGGGTGTAACTTTTACATTACACAGGGTGTAATCCAACTGCCATTTTGAGAAGATCTTCAATGGTACTTGGGGAAAGAATAATCATTTGCTTTATTTTATCAACAAAAATGACATTTATGAAAAATAAAATCTTATTTAGTGATATTCCTCGAATTTAGAAACTCTTCATGTTAAAAAAATGTTTATTTCTCTATCATGAAATGAGATTCAACTAGTTAATTACTAGTTAATTAATATAAGCAAAAATTAAGTTACTGCCATCATTTATGTAAACCAGTGTTTTCCAACCAATAGTCCAGAATTTAAGGATTACCCATGTGTGTTTTTTTTTTTAACACCTTAGACACAACTGGTTAATCCCTAAATGCTGGGCTGTTGGATGGGTCTTGAGCACTGGTTTGGGAACCACTGGTCTAAACATTGACCCTGATCTACTTAACCCCATAAACATGTAAGCAATGTGGAAAGGTAATATGAAAATGTAGTTTAAGACAAAATCTGTACCTCTGCTAATGTTTTCTCTTATGCTGCTCATTGTAGGGATTTCTCTTTAACCCCTTCACGACCATTAACGTGCGTGTCATGTCATGCAAAAACATGCAGTTCGAGATAATTGAAGTGTCTGTCGCGCCACCAAGGAAATCCAGCATAGGTCTGTGCTTTGATAGTGCTAACGTGCCTCAACATCGAGGCATAATGCAACAACAAAATTTGCCTCCCCAAAGGCACCATGTGGGGGTGTAATCACAGCATGCTCCTCCAATATGGCACTTGTCCAGAATAACCAATAATATGCCAAACAGCCAGTCCTTAAACATTCATGGACTTTTTGAAAAAACATAGAAATACTGTTTTGGAAGTTGTTATTGTGCATTACTAACCATATCCACAAGATGTCACTGTTATACACATAAACCGCACAGCCAGAAACTCAACATCCCTCATAAAAAAAACATTGCAATTTCTCCCTTCGTTGCACATACGTGGCTTTCTACGATGGGAATTACCTGAGAATAAGGTGTAAAATCGATGTTTTTAAAAACATAACAAAAATACTTTTCCAGAAGGGCTTCTGTAAGACTGCTATTTGCAAGCATTAAAATGAATTCCACTCAAAACAGAATGAACTGCTCAAGGCTAACTAAAATGCTCTGTGCAAACCAAATAGGATTTTATTGCCTTTTGAATGGATATACACTTTACTCCTGACGCTACCTGTTTTGACTCCAATTCCAACTGAGCTCAGATCCCTATTTGGCATACATGGCTGGTATCTTCAAAAAGATAAGGATTGCTACATATAATGCATATGCCCCTAACTTCTAGCAATCTATATATCCTTTAAAAGGCTAGCAAGCTATTTGTGGGATCTTTAAATGGGTAAATAACATTTTCCCCAAGATAATAGTAGATAAATTTAATATCAAGTTACAAGGTGATGTCAAAACACAAAACACCATATTCCTGTTTAAAAACACATTTTTAACTTATATGCCTTTTCTTAATATTCTGCTAACACAATGTATAGATCAATCTAATTATCTACATTCACATACAGGAAATATTTTTTTAGGTGGCAGAAACATACCAGAGGAGAAGACAAAGGGATCTCATCACTGGACTGGTTCTAAATAATGAACAATTTGGACATTTCTGAGGCTGGATTGACATTCCAGCTGTTGGGGACACTGACCTGTTTTCTATGGATTGTAATTGTGTGGAGAATGGAAGACTGAGGGTTTAAGTACATTAAAGATCATCAGTACTTTGTTTCCATGTCCACCAGTGCTTTGTACAGTTTACTATTGATTTTGCCTTGTTGTTACATTTAAAAAAAAAAATGTGTGTAGACTTCTACTAATGAATGACCTGACACAACTGACTGAATCTTAACAACCTCTCAAGTACAAATGTGTTCTGAACACAGCATTTCTAACCAAAGCCTATTTCTCTTTAATCACAACTGCGATGTGCAAACTATTGACAGTCCGTGGGTGAGGGAGGACCTCAAGACTCATCTGCAGACTATGAAACTTCTCAGAGACACAAAGGCCAATGAATGCATCCATGGTCTTGATTAATGATAAACAACACAAATATGTGCTTGGACACAGAGGTCACTAAGCATCTTCTTGGCTCTTAACTGACTCTGGGGTCATGTGTTTGAATTTTGCCACACATTACTATATTTTCTGAGATAATTGAAAGAGCAATGTCTCGAAATTATTGTCAGGCATTAAAAGTTCACTGGAGTTTGCTTCTCAGAGAGGGTTCTTTGGAAACTGCATTGCAAATCCACAGGGAAATCACTTCTTTATCACACACTTTGATGTGTACAAATGCTGTCTTGGCTCTTACAGTTCACACCTAAAAATAAGGTGATCTAAATAGCATGATAATAACCCTAGGTTATCTGCAGACAAGAGCAAAGAGTTCATTTATATTGATAGAAGGCTAATCTTCACATACTCTCCAACTTGCCTCTAGATTGCTACTGATGCTTTATTTGCTATAGAGTTGCTTGTACATCACAGTTCACCCTTTAGTAAATATACCTTAGTGATTAGAAGCTATTTACAATGACACTGTCTACATAAACATATGCTTACACTGTGTACATCATTAAAAAAATGATGACTAATGATCATTTTGTGTTAGCAAACTGCATGCAAAGGCATAAAATGAGAGGAAAATCTTGTTTAAATGTGTCTGTGGTGCCTCCTGTTTATGACATCACCTGTGGTTCTATATGCAAATTTTCAAAAGCAAATGTGTAATTTGCATATTAAGTCACAAGTAGTGTTGAGCGAACCCGAACCGCACCTAACATTTTACTTCCTTTTGCAGCCCTCTAGCCCTTTCCAGGACTTTTTTAGAGGCATTTTAGTGGCCAAAAGTGTGGGTCCCCATTGACTTCAATGGGGTTCGGGTTCGAGGTCAAGTTCGGGGCCAAGTTCGAGCCCGAACCCAGACTTTTATCCAAAGTTCGGCCGAACCCTCCGAACCTGAACATCCAGGTGTCCGCTCAACTCTAGTCACAAGGTCATTTCATGAGCAGTATACACCACAGACATATTTAAAGCATATAGTTCTGTTTATGTATTTTCATGCAATACAGATAATTTTTCATCATTTTGTATGTAATGTTTAGGTTAAAAGAAGCCCTTTAATGGGTGTGGGGAATTTCAGTATGACAGTTCACATGTTTTTAAATACTATAAAATATGCAGAAAGATATAGAATACATAAGATACACCATTTTACTTTTACATATTTTTGTAGTTGTTTTCGGTACTACTGCGCAATAGAAACAGTAAAACAATGTGAAATTTTTTGGACTGTGTTACCTGTCACAGGGCTTCTGCCATCACCTGTTGAGAAGCCAGATGACTTAAAGTACTACGGCAGATTGAGACTAGGTGGGGTCTCTAATGTTTTCTTCCAGCACAAGGTTCCTTCAGATTAACCCTATTGAAACAATGATGTTCGGTGTCCTCATATTTGACATGCCATGTCCTACTGACTTGATGATATAAGTGAATTATAGAGTGGTAGATGATAAATAATCAGGATATTCCATTCTGCCATACAATATGTACATACTATATGGCAATAACAAAATGTGATGTCATTGGCCATTAAGCATGTAAGTAAATACCGTAGCTGCTTGGATATAAAGTGCCTCTGGTTATAAGGTGCCCCCCCAAATTTAGGATCTTAACAAACAAAAAAAGTCTAAATATAAGGTGACCCTATGGTTAGAATGTTTTGACTGTTAAATATTACATTACATGAGCTTTTTTTCCCCATATTTAATAAATATAATTTTAAAAAATGCATTTCCTGCCTCCCCATGTAAATTCCGGCAGAAGTAACAGCAGCAAGAAGCAGTAGGCTTGTTAGCTTGGTTGACCACACATAGCGAGTAGGAGAATCACCTGGCAGTCAAGCAAGTCTTGCAAACATTTTTTAAAATTTAATTGTGTACAGCCCCATGTTGTCAGAGTGGTTTGGTCTGATCTCTTTAGCTGCAGGCTCAATATAGTTTATTTAACCCCTTCATGACCGGACTGTTTTTTTTTTTTCACAAGGTGATCGGTGGCCAGCAACACTATGGCAGAGACCCGAAACAGAGACCTCACGTGCCCGAACCCGGCATGATTTAGTAAAATGTAGCCTGTGCTCACTTTGAGCACCAGCTACATTTCCCCTGTCAGACTGAGGCCACTCAAAGGGAGAGAGACAGCAGAGAGAGAGAGGAAAGGGAGAGACACAGCAGAGGGAGAGGAAAGGCAGAGAGACAGCAAGGGGAGGAAAGGGCGAGAGACAGCAGAGGGAGAGGAAAGGCAGAGAGACAGCAGGTGGAGAGGGAAGGCAGAGAGACAGCAGGTGGAGAGGGAAGGCAGAGAGACAGCAGGTGGAGAGGGAAGGCAGAGAGACAGCAGGTGGAGAGGGAAGGCAGAGAGACAGCAGGTGGAGAGGGAAGGCAGAGAGACAGCAGGTGGAGAGGGAAGGCAGAGAGACAGTACGAGGAGAGGAAAGGCAAAGAGACAGCAGGGGAGAGGAAATGGAGAGAGACATGGGAGAGAGACAGCAGGGCAAGAGGAAAAGGAAAAAGATAGTTGGGAAAACAAAAGGAGACAGACAGCAAGAAAGCTAGCAAGAGGAAAATCTACTGCCCTAGTTTTATAAATAAATACAGAGATAGATATACATATTTCTCAGCATATACAAATTATTTAAGTTAATATGCAAAAGATGAAAGTAAAGTTGGGGAAGCACACGCTTGAGAAATGTCTCAGTGGAACTTTCTTCCTGTTACATTACTTCAGATGTGATTCCAGTTATAATGATGTCCAGTCCCTAAAGGAACAATGAAGGTTCATTAGTTTTTTGCTCAAAGAGTGAAAAACTGTATGTGGGAAAACAAGCAATGCAAATTTTAAGCATTTTTTTAATATATTATTTTTAAAATGATCTCTTTTTATCTGCATTCACTCATTCTATGTGTACTGCTGTCAATTACAAAGGGTTTCTAAACCACAGGTAATAGTTTTGCTCAGCAGTTGAGAGACACTGCATACATAAATCACCAATATAGATATGAAGAAACCTTTGATTTCATACAACTGTGGAGCAGTGCACCATAGAAATATTGTTATTTTGATGATTTCTCCTAAAAAATACCCTACCATGCTTTTAACTTATTTCTTCTGTCTCATTTCATACCCTTTCCCTTTTACATTTGACTTTTTTCTCTCTGACTGGACTTACCATTTGTCATTCTATATAAGCATCCTTTTCACTCATTACATTCCAAGATTTCCCTGTCTCCCTGTCTATTTCAATGTTCTTTCTCCTTTTCCTTTAATTTCCAACCTGAACATTTGTGACTGGAAGTCTCTAACCTCAGTATTTTCTTGCATGCATAAAACAGATGATGTTACATATAAAACAGAAACATGTATAACAAATAATATGTAAAACAAAACATGTAACCCTGAGGAAACATGATTAATAAATCTAAAATCCTCAATTAAAGGCGAACACGGAAGTAAAAAAAGTACCTATCTATCTATAAATAAATTGGCCTAACAAACTGCAGAGTCAGACCATTCTTTGCCAGTGATGGCCATCACTCAGCAGGCTTCTGCTTTTCATACATTTGCAGCAAGACCTTAGAGGTTGCAGTTCTTTTTCTTAGCATGGGGCACGATTAAAAGGGTAAGTTCTTATGATCCTCAAAGTCCAATCTGTTAGTTCACTCTGGCATGTCAAAGCACCAGAGGTTCTGCATGGAAAGTCTTTGTTTCCAAACATTGGTGGGTGGTAAAGTATTATTTGAAAGACACATTACTTTCCATTTCAGTTGATTCAACTGTAACAGAGTGAACTTCACCACCAGCAGCTACAAGGATAAAGGCCACATCTCCCTTCTGAGAATGTGCTGCTCTATTTTCAGAACAACAGATTCGTTAGAGAGCTGGATAAACCCTATGTAGATTAAACAGCTCAAGCTAAATTTGACTAGAATTTTCCTTCATTCACTCCTATGTATATTTCTGTTTTGTTTGCCACAGTTTGGGGGAGGGAGCTTTTTTCCATCTCACTTTTAATAAACATCACAGAAGTGGAATGGCAATGATTCCCTGGACCGTTCGACTACATAGCAAGTCGAACGTGATGCTTGATTGCTGCAGTAAAACCACTTCTTACAGTAATACAGCACAACTACACTCCTAACTCCATCATGTGATCTTGCTTCTCTTTAGAGACCATCTATAGGCATAGTAACAGTGTGGTAGCTAGTGAACTGTAGAAAGGAAACAAAATCAAAAGTATAAAAGAAACAAAGGCAAAAGGTGAAAGTTGGTACCATGTTAGCTATAGAAAGACAGTCAAGTAGAGTCAAGTTGATACCTTTATTGGCTAACTAAGCAGATTTAGAGTACAAGCTTTCAAAACCTCATAAGTCTCTTTTTCAGGCATGTTATACAAATAAATGTGGAAAATATCTCTTTTAAATACAAGTACTCAGTACATCATTGTTTGGAATAGGAAGCAGATAAGATCAACTGAGTCCAGGCCTAATTTGAACGGAAGGTAACATCCACCTATAAGAGAAATTATTTTCACATTATTTGTATACCATGCCTGAAGAAGAAACCTAAGAAGTCTTGGAAGCTTGTCCATAGCTCCTAGCTTTATAGACACACTGAGATGCATCTAAAGGCAAGTTTTGAAAAACACTGATACCATGGAGAGCATTGTTACTGACTGACGTGAGACATCAGAATGAAGATCAAAGTAATGGAAGTTACTAGATTTCAGGGGAACACTTAGATTTATGATAAACAGCAGCATTTTCATCCCTGAATTATCTGTACTATGTGGTCAAGAGAGGATCTTTTTTTAAAAAAATTATAACTTCTGGGTGAATGCAGAGTCTACATATTACTTGTTTAATACTCTACTTTATACCCTCTCATTAAGTTATTAACAACTTCCTTGTATTTAGTAATTTATTACATGCTTCTTTGCTGCCAAGTCTTTATGTACTGTTAAGAGTTTGGGAACTATTTGTGGGTCACTCTACACTAATCAGAGTTGAGAGAAATAATGAAAATGAATGATATTACAGTCCTGAGAGGCAGAAAATAGAAGCTGGTAACAGGATAAACAGTAGGTTCTCTAGAAAAATGTCATCCACAATGACACTGTTTGTGGTTCACCCAATATCTGCAGCACAAGCAATGTAATCAATTCCCCACTACTCTATTCTGGTTACCCACTCTTTTAGAATTTACACACTAGTACTGTATTTGAGCATGTTGAGCGTATCAATTTAATTAACAGTGATTATCATGGTGCACCTGGTGATATTTATTTATATAATATCATGTTAATAACCATAGATGAGCTGTCTTCTGTTAGAGTAATGACTTCAGGAATCAACCCTCAGGATTATTTGGGCTTGATGTTCCTGCTCTTGAGATAAAAATCCAAAGCACATCAATTAGTCTTTCACTTGTCATATGGACTGCCCTCTACCAAAAGGTGTCCAATTTATCTTTCAACGTGTCAGTATGTTACCTTCCATCAGCACCTGATTAATTCTATGCATTAACTTCTTACATGAACAGATGGTAAGACTCCACAGCTTTAAATGCATGAGTGTAGCCTTGCATAAAGCTTTTAATGCAGTTTAACTGATGTTAAACTGGGACTCACCAAAGATTGACTGATTGAGTCTTGTCATAGAAATGGCTCTGGGGATTGATTGTATGTCATGTTCTGCAAAAATAGACTTGCTTGTTTGGAAATATCTGATCCTCACTTCAGGCTTGGGCTAAGCTGCCCTATTTAATAGATAAGGTTTTTATTGTCAAAAGTACAGCATAGATGTAGGTGTTCTTATGGCTTACGGCACTTCCAAAGATTGAAATACACTTTAAACCCGTCCTGTACTTTGACATTTCTTACATCTTCTTGAAACAAAAGTAACAAATCCAAAGAGAAACAATATTGGTGAAATATGTCTAGGTTTTATAGATATGAGCAAAAAAGTTATTATTATTATGTAGAAAGCATTTTACCAGGAAGGATACATTGTGATTTCTCTTGTTTTCAAGTATTGTCACCTATACTGACAAACCAGGTGTAATTCTTTTGTGATTGGACTTATTTTCTTAATTAGTTTCAAAAAGTTTTACCAAGACTAATACCGTATTTGCTCGAATATAAGACAAGGTTTTTTTCAGAGCAAATGCTCTGAAAAATCCTCCTCGTCTTACATTCGAGGTCTTCTTATAATCTGACCTCAAATTGAGGTCAGATTATAAGACAGCGATCCAGGTCCCCAGCAGAGCTGCAGGGGACCTGGATCCCCCTCTCTAACAGCAGGGGATGTCTGCGCGATGAGCGCAGACTACCCTGCTTCCGCCCGGCACGACCGCCGAGGCTTCTATGAAGAAGCCAGATACTTCCGCTTTCGTCACAGAAGTCCCGGCGAGCATGCCGGGCGGCAGCAGGGGAGGTCTGCGCTCATCGCGCAGACCTCCCCCGCTGCCCCACTAGCCACAAAGGTAAATCGGGCAGCTGGGGGATGTCTGCACGATACGTGCAGACATCCACCATGCTGCCCGACACGGCAGTCTATTATGACGGACCAGCTGTCCGTCATAATAGACTGCCATGTTGGGCAGCATGGAGGATGTCTGCAAGTATCGTGCAGAAATCCCCTGGCTGCCCCCACTAGCCACCAGGAAGAGAAATCAGGTAAGGGGGGGGGGGGGGGGGACACAGACGGACAAGGGGAGGGGGGGGGGGAGAAAGAGACAAAGGGAGGGGGGAGGACACAGATAGACAAGGGGAGGGGGGGGAGAAAGAGACAAGGGGGGAGAGAGAGAGAGAGAGAGAGAGAGAGAGAGAGAGAGAATGGGAAAAAGAAAGATGGGTACAGAGAATGTTGTGAAAGAGAAGAAAAGTGAGGGTAAAGGGTGTCACCTAGTGTGGTGGCACCTGCAGCTCAAAAGGGACTGCACAAAAAGGGTGGGCGTCTGGGCCATACTTGACGGCCACAAAAAATGCCTCCCGCTCCAATTATTATATACAAGTGGAGCTGAGAAGCCTAAACAGGTCAAACTATGCAAAAAATTAAACATGAGGGTCAATGTGGGCCTCCTAGATAGAGGAACCCGGTGGAGTTAGAAGTGGGAGTCCATCCCCATCAGGTATCCGGGTGTGAGCCGCATCACTCGGTATCTGCACTATGCCGAGAGTCCGTAGGAAGGATGGAATGTCGGTTGCGTTTTCAATTTGTAACTGCCTGTTGTCGCGGGTCACAGTGAGAAATTGTGGGGTGCCCCATTTAAATCTGATATCCAAATTTCGGAGATGCGTAGTAAGGGGGGACATCCTTTCCCCCACGGTGGCAAATTTCACGATGGTGTCCCTAGCTGCTTCAGACGGGGCTTTGGGCGCCTTCCTTACACGGAACATGTCCACGGCAGTCTGTGTCAAGGCACCCGGATTAAGGAGGGTAAGTAGGTTCAGCATGTAGCCCCTGAGTTCAGAGGGCCCTACTGACTCTGGGATCCCTCAAACACAAATGTTATTTTGCCGTGCCCTGACCTCGAGTGAAATCATTTGTCTTGATGTAAGGTATGTCTGGTGTGTCATAATGGTAATCTTTTTATCTATCGCAGAAGCTGAAGGACTGATTCAACCCTGCCAGGAATTCAACCTGTAAGGTTTGAGCAGATTCTACAATCAATACAACCCATACAACCAATTAAAATATACAAATAAATAAAAACTCATGCATAGAAATCCTGGATATAGCATACATTAACATTGTTTATATTTAAACATAAATAAATCAAACACAGAGACGTAAAAGGTGGTTGCACATTACCATTCTCATCGTGATCAAGACTGCTACTAAAGTGAAGCATGGCATTCTGATAATAAAGTGTATGTGTGACCAAGGATTGCAAAGAGCAATTATAAAAGAATATGTCTGCATATTAACAAAAACATTATTTAAAAAAGCACTCAACTTTACATAGGCACTGCACAACATTTCAAGCAATGCATCCTTTTTTATACTTCATCTGTATGTACCAGACAATCATGGGATGGCTGGTAAGGGAGGCAGAGGAGAAATTCCCCCCTGGGCTGCCCTCTACCCTAGCTCAATGGGCTGGTGCTGCACTATTTTTTCCACTTCTAAATGCCCTAGTAACTAGTCATCCAGCTGCTGCAGAACTACCTTACCTGACATTGGAAGATTTCCAACAGTGCCATCAGATCATAACTGGCAGAAAATCCATCTACTTAATGGAAATGTTTGGTCAGAAGTGGTCTTCAAGGAAGACTTGTAGCCAAAAAGCCATACCTCCAATGTGTAAACAATACCAAGCAAGCCAACTCTGTATGAAAACACAGAAAACGGGATATAGAAAACATTCATCAGGCACTCTGGACTTATGAGCCAAAAAGTTAAAATATTTGTCTGTAGCAGAAGGTGATTTGTTAGTCAATGAGCTGGAAAGTGGTGAAAAATGAGTGTCTACAGGTAACAGTGAAGTACGGTGTTGGCTACTTGAAGTTTGTGACTGTATTTCTGCAAATGTTGGGGATTTGTTGCAAATTAATGGTCTCCTAAATGCTGAGAAGAACAGTCAGATAATTGCCCATCATGCAATACCACCAGGGAGGCATCTGATTGGGGTTGTTGCCCTGCTGAAGAATAAATTTGGGGCCAAACATATAACCAAAGTCATTAAGAGCTATCTTCAGTGTAGGGAGGAACAAGTCTGTCTGGGATTAAACAAAGAGGGAGACACAACAGAGGATGCTTAAATCCACAGAAGGATTGTGGTTAATCTTGTAAGATGTTTTGAACAACTTACCTGATGAGTTCATTAAACTGTGTGCACCTGCAAAGCTATAACTAGACAGCAAAGGGCCCCTGTTGAAAAATTGCCAACTTCACCAAGAAACATGTCGTACAGTGCCAGCTTTGCCATGAAACAGTTTGGCTATGCCAATGTTGTCCCCAAACAGCTTGTGAGTACATTCTTTGCCTTTAACAGTTTATCAGTGCCATATTTGAACCCAGACAGCTTGTCAGGGCCATCTTTGTCCATAAACAGCTTGTTTGTGCCATCTTTGTCCCCAAAAAGCATTTCTGTGCCCTCTTTGTCCCCAGTTTTACTTTGCCATCTTTGTCCTCAAAAAGCTTTTTCTGTGCCATTGTTGTCCTCAAACAGTTGTCAATGCCCTCTTTGTCACCAAGCAGCTAGTCTTGCCATCTGTGTCACCAAACAGCATGTCTGTGTCATCTTTGTCTCAAGAAGCCTGTCAGTACCATCTGTGCCCCCAAAAGGCTTGACGGTGCCATCTTTGTCCCCCCAAAAAAAATGTCTGTACCATCTTTGTCCCCACAATAGTTGCCAGTGCTATCTCAGTACAAAACAGCTTGTCTCTTATCAAACAGCTAGGCTTGCCATCTTTGTCCTCAAACCAACTATCAGTGCCATATTTAACACCAAACAGCCTGTCAGTACCATCTTTGTCTGTGCCACCTTAGCCCCATACAGCTTATTTGTGCCATCTTAGCCCCTGAACAGCTTGTCTGCGCTATCTTTGTCGTCACAATGCTTGTATGTGTTATCTTTGTCCCCACAAAACCTTTATGCACCATCTTAGTCCCCAAACAGCTTGTCTTTAAGTGACAAAAAAAAAATTGTGATGTGAATTGTGGCTGGGCTTCCATGGAAGGGGGAGTACACTAACATTGTACATGATAGACATTTACTACACTTTTTCATGGACAATTTAGTAATGTTCTATGGACCGTCACAGGCATTTGGACATTTTGCTTCAGTAGTAAGGCTTAGATCCCTGCACTAGCCACCCAATAATACAAACTCCACTTATTAGTGCTTGTACCATACATACGTGAAGAAGAACTCGGATAATAAAGGAATCCCAAGGTTCCAAAGCATTTGTAAAATCCATCCATAGAGGCATAACAGACTTTAACCCCTTAAGGACAGAGCCTTTGAAACATTTTTGTCCTTTCTGGACAATGGCTATTTTAACACTTCTGTGCTGTTTGTGTTTAGCAGTAATTTTCTTCTTCGTCATTTGCTGTACCCACACATATTATATATTGTTTTTATCGGGACAAAAAGGGCTTTCTATGGATGCCATATTTTTGATCATATCTTATCATATTATTAAAAAAAAATAATAAAATATGGTAAAAAAAAACAAAAATACACAAATTTCTTTGTTTTTATTTGAAACAACTTCTCCTCATCGACAATAGCGAACGAAAAAACATGCTAAATAGATTCTACTATTTCTCCTGAGTACAGGGATACCACCCATGCATAGGTTTGTTGGGTTGTTTGGGGGCTAAAATGCCAAATTTGTGAGGTGCAGTTTTTTGTTTTCCAACTTGAAATTTTTACATGCAGACAGCCTGCACCCATGTCCCATTTGGGACATATTTGAAACCAGCCAGTGTATTTTACCCCATCAACCCATATATTTTTTAAAAGTAGACACCCTAGGCTATCTCAAATGGTGGTATTTTAACACTTTCCATGCACTAATTCTACCACCAGCCTTTGTCAAAGTTTGTGGTAGTAATTTTTTTGTGTTTTTTTTTCACAAACCTTGTACTTCAGACATGAATTTACAGATTTTGGTATGTGTCACTGCCAAATAACACCCCAATAAGTGTTCAGCAACATCTCTTGAGTACAGGGATACCCCCCATGCATAGGTTTGTTGGATTGTTTGGGGGGTAAAAGGCCAAATTTGGGAGGTGCAGTTTTTGGTTTTCCAATTTGAAATTTTGACATGCAGACAGCCTGCACCCATGTCCCATTTGGGACATATTTGAAACCAGCCAGTGTATTTTACCACATCAACCCATATATTTTTTAAAAGTAGACACCCTAGGCTATCTCAAATGGTGGTATTTTTACACTTTCCATGCACTAATTCTACCACCAGCCTTTGTCGAAGTTTGTGGTAGTAATTTTTTTGTGTTTTTTTTTTCACAAACCTTGTACTTCAGACATGAATTTACAGATTTTGGTATGTGTCACTGCCAAATAACACCCCAATAAGTGTTCAACAACATCTATTGAGTACAGGGATACCACCCATGCATAGGTTTGTTGGGTTGTTTGGGGGGTAAAAGGCCAAATTTGGTAGGTGCAGTTTTTGGTTTTCCAAATTGAAATTTTGACATGCAGACCGCCTGCACCCATGTCCCATTTGGGACATATTTGAAAGCAGCCAGTGTATTTTACCCCATCAACCCATATATTTTTTAAAAGTAGACACCCTACGCTGTTTCAAATGGTGGTATTTTAACACTTTCCATGCACTAATTCTACCACCAGCCTTTGTCAAAGTTTGTGGTAGTAATTTTTGTGTGTTTTTTTTTCACAAATATTGTATTTTAGACATAAATTCACAGATTTTGGTATGTGTCACTGCCAAACAATAACCCAATATGTGTTCAACAACATCTCCTGAGTACAGGGATACCACCCATGCATAGGTTTGTTGGGTTGTTTGGGGGCTAAAAGGGCCACATTGTGAAGGTGCGCATTTTCAACTTGGAATATTGACGTGTAGCCAGCCTGAGCCCATCTTTCATTTGGGACTTTTTTTTAAAGTAGGACAGTGTATTTTACCCCAAAAAGTATATATTTTGTAAAAGTAGACACCCTAGGCTATTTTAAATGGTGTTATTTTAACACTTTCCATGCACCAATTCTACCACCAGCCTTTGTCAAAGTTTGTGGTAGTCATTTTATTGTGTATTTTTTCCCACATACATTGCACTTTAGACACAAATTCACATATTTCGGTATGTGTCACTGACAAACAATACCACAATATATGTTCAGCAACATCTCCCGAGCACAGGGATACCACCCATGCATAGCTTTGTCAGCTTTGTTGGGTGTTGAAAGGCTACATTTGAGAGGTGCGCTTTTTGATTTTCAAACTTGGAATTTGAACATGTAGAGCATGGAAGGGGTTAATAGCTCTTATAAGAGCCTTTGTAGTACTGTACAAAAAAATTAACCCCTAAAAATGCACAGACAAGAAAAAAGGTTCTGCTGTGCAGTGATCAGTGGCAGGGAAGGGGTTAATACACTACACTATACAAAGGGTATGGCTTTTATAAAAGCCCTTGGGACTCACAATTTTTTTACATTTTATTTAATTTATTACAATTAAAAAATTATGTTATACAGATCTGTCTCTTTCCCTCACTAAAACTCAAGTGAGGAGAGGGAGGCAGATCCATATGGGTCAGAACAATATTTACGAACCAGACGAATGGTGATGCTCATCTGAGAAATCACCAAACCACCTTTGCCACTGATCGGCTGTTACTGATCGCTATACACGCGTTCAGACAGCTTCAAAAGGAATACACGTAATCCCCTAGTGGGTATAACTAACCCCTAGCGAGTCTGACAAAAAAAATGCTGATAGCAAAAAAAAATCCTTCTGCGACTAGATTGCTCCATATGCGCTGCTTAGGCAGTGACCATATGCACTGCTTAGGCAGTGACCATATGTGCTGCTTAGGAAGTGATATACGGCAAGGAAGGGGTTAATAGCTCTTAAAAGAGCCTTTGATATACTGTAATAAATCAAAGTAAAAAAAAATAACCCCTAAAAAAATGCACAGACAGCAAAAAATGTGCTGCTGTGTAAGATCACTGCGTACACAGCGATCAATTGCAGGGAAGGGGTTAAATACTGGAAACGGCTTTTATAAAAGCCTTTGGGTCTCAATTCTATTAAATATATTATAATTAAAAACTTACATTATACAGCTCTGTCTCCCTCCCTCACTAAAACTCAAGTGAGAGGGAGGCAGATCTACACGGGTAAGATCAAATATTTACAAATATTGATCTAACCAGACGAATGGTGATGCTCATCTAAGCAAACGCCAACCCGCCTTTGTCACTTATCAGCTGTTACTGATCGCTATACATGCGGTCAGACAGCTAAAAAATTTTTTTTTACGTTAAACGTAGTCCCCTAGCGGGTATAATTAACACGTGACGGGTGTAATAAAAAAGTAAAAAAAAATTTAAAAATGCTTCTGCAGCAAGATTGCTGCATTTGCGTCAGATCGCTGCTTAGGCAGTGATCTACAGCAAGAAAGGGGTTAATCTCTCTTAAAAGAGATTTTTTTTATACTGTAATGAATTACAGTAAAAAAAAAAATGAACCCCTAAAAAATGCAGACAGCAAAAAATGTGCTGCTGTGTATGATCACTGCGTACACAGCGATCAATGGCAGGGAAGGGGTTAAATGGCTTTTATAAAAGCCCTTGGTGTTTAAAATTTTATTAAATATTTTTTTTATTATGTTATTTTATTTTTTTACTTTATCTGATCTGTCTCTCTCCCTTACTATAACTAGTAAGGTGAGGGAGGCAGATCAATACTTGCAAAGGCAATATTTGCTAATATTGCCTTTGACAGTATGATAAGTGCTCATCAGAGCACTTACCATACATGCCTGCACACAGATCACATAGATCTGTTGTGCCGGCATCGATTGGCTCCCCCTAGAGGATCGGAAGTGAAATACTTTCACTTCCGATGCTCTTGCCATTAGAAGGGAAGCGCTGCCTGTATAGGCAGCGTTCCCTTCTACTGAGCCGATGGGGTCGCTCAGGAGAGCGACCACCATCGGCTCTGGGGCAGCTGAAGGTGTTGTTAAGTGCCTCGCTGGCGAGGCACTTTAACAACACCGCAGATGCTTAGAAAGCGAACGATCGTTCGCTTTCTAAGCACATGTGTGCATTGGGCGCAGCCATTTTTAAATGGCTGCTACGATCACTCCGTGGAGTGATCGTAGCGCGCCCCTGCACATTTGGGGGGTGTTGCACAATGCCTCTACCTAGAGGCATTGTAGCAACACCGTTAGAGTAAAGAAAGCGACCGCTGGTCGCTTTCTTTACTCCATTTAGTGCATGACGTGCCAGGCACGTCACCTGTCGGCAAGTCCTCGATTTGCCGTGACGTGCCTGGCACGTCACCTGTCGTTAAGGCGTTAAAAGATAATTGTTTTATTTTAGCTGTGGTGAAGAAAGCATTGTGGTTAAATTTAGGGTGTGGAACTAGACCCTAGTAGGTAGCCACAAGGAGGCAGAATACATCAGTATTACCTTTTGTAATCTCAGGGGATAAGAATAGGTTCAATTATGAGCACTGGTTTTGGGCACTGGTGTTCTCAACACTATTGGTTCTATTGAATAAAATTTGACTTTGGAGGTCGACTTTCATTTTGAGACTAAGTCGAAATTGGCACCTGAGGTTCAAATCTTCCTCTTGGGAGGGGAAATGATTTAAGCAATTTGTGAGACTAAGTCAAATTCAGCACCTGGGTTTGACTTTGTCTCAAAAATAGCCTCAATCATTTTGCTTCCCATTACTTTCAATGGAGAAGATTCAAACCCAGGTTTTTTTCTAAGTCCTCAGATAAACACATGCCTAGTTCCCTGGCAACTGACCTAACTGCCACACAATCTCTCTTCAATCAGCATCTGACGTGCTGTCAAATTATTTAAGACCACATAACTTTATAGGAATAATCAGACATTGTAATCTAGTAGCATGATTACACTTGTCTGCAAAATAAATAGATTTTTATCAATTCACACATTGCATATACATAGTTGCCAAAATTCCTCACTTTGACTCCTCTTTCACCTCTGCCGCCCTTTTATTGTGAGACTTCGAAAAAGAAAGTTAGTAGCAATGCATGTAACAGCAAAAGAAAAAAATGCAGAAAAAACACGGCACTCACGGAATGAAGTGAAAATAGGTGATGGTTTAATCCATAGAGGAATAAGTGGCAAAAATCCTCACAACAGAAAAATCGGTAAAGACAAACAAAAAAACCCATCACCTATTTTCACTTCATTCTGTTAATGCCGTGTTTTTTCTGCATTTTTTTCTTTTGCTGTTACATGGACTAGGTGTGAGCCACACACCAGCAGAGGCACCCGGATTCAACAGGAGGAGCATTTATTTTAGAATCAGAGTACGTTGACCGAGAGCCTGCATACCACTTGCATGATCTGTATAGAAATGCATGTAGGCTGATTATAATTCTTACAGGAAATTCACCATACCACTGTGGCCCCAAAGGTTTAAAATGTGCTTGTCTGGGCCTGCTGGTAGTAGTTTTAACACTATATACATCCACCTCACTCCCAATAAAAAGCAGATTTGAAGGAAATATTTTGTATATTGATAAACACCAAAAATCATTGTTGAACCTACATTGTAGAAACCTATGTATTCATTAATACAACACGTGTAAATATCCCTTCTTCCGTGACCTGAACAGAGAAGCATTTGTTCATCTGACTGCGCCTAGAAATGCTGACACTTTGTAACTCACTCATCTCTGACCTTCTGAAATTCAATGTACAACTGTAATCAATAATGTCAAGTCCTATTTTAAGGAAAGCTATTTCCAGAACATTCTGATTATCAGATATTCACCTCTCCATGGACAATAGGAATGTTTATTCAGTGTGGATTGAATGCCAGCCGTCTAAATAAACATGGGCAGAGACTGTCCCTGGCCCCCTGCTAAATAAAAAAAACATGGTCTGTTGAAATGTCCCTGGCCCCTTTTTAAATAAACAGGGCCAGGGGCTGGTCAAATTCCCTTGGCCCCCTAACATGTGCTGCCCAAGTGCCCCTGGCCCTGCTCATTTACAATGGGGTTGGGCCATGGCCATTTCAAAAGCCCCTGACCCCATTTATTAAAAAGTGTGGAACAAGGGCCATTTTACAAGCCACAAAATGATTTTTTTTGGGGGAAGGGAACTATTACACTCTTGGTACTCTAACATTAATTTACATTTTTTTCGAGAAAAAAAATGTTAATCCATTACTGCTGAACTAGTGCTTTAGTGCACATTAGTTCCCTGTGGCCAGTTGGCATTGTTAATCCTAACACTTTTGCAGGCATTTAAATGGCTAGAACCGAATCTATCCCATTATCTGCAATCTCATCTTAGAATCTTATTCATTGATTTTCTTGATAATAACAATTTTGTTATTAAAGCATAGTGAGTTATATAGACTGGCTATGGCAAAATTAGTAAAAAAATTATGCAAAAACTATTCTAGGTTTTCTGTGTTCTTGTGGCAAACTAACCTGGTTAACTCATGGTATCACATTCACCCAAGTCCTCCTGGTTTAGTACAAGCCAGATCTTTGTAAAGTTATTCTGAAATAAGATAAATACATTTTCAATTGCTGGGATCCCACTGTCTGTCATAGTGTTGCCAAAATGGATTTCACCTCTGTTTCACAGCTAGTTTTTAGATATAAATATTAGATGAATCCTATCATGATAATCTGTCCCCTATATAGATTATATATAAAAATGCTGCTGGCATTCAGTGACAGTAACAATTAGGGTAAAATGTCACAAACCTTTAAAAGTACATATCCTTTTATCTTCATACTAGTGCCATTGAGCTTCTCACTAATGCAAGGCAGCAACAATCTCCATCTTACAGGCACACTAAACCTGTAAAGGGAAGCAAGCAGCCGTCTGGTTGGGGATTGGCTCTCTCTGCTAGCGCATCAGTGTACTGGCCCTCACTGAGCTCCCCATTGCATTGAACTCTGTCACCTACATTCACTTTATTTTTCCAAAACACCTAAACCAAATGTGCAGAAGAAAATTCTTCCTGCCAATGTGCACTACAAAATAAGTCCTCACCCCGATGTGTTATCCTATCCCCAATGACGGTGATGCATACACTATAATGGCAAATAAGGAAAGGAGTACATTAAATAGTTAAGTAAACCCGTGTCCAGAAGAGCAGTCATAAAATGGCTGCTTTCGGGACAATGAAACAGTAATGGCATCCACAGCACAAGTGTTAGGTACTTACTGTTTAAGAATGTGGATCACTCTGTGCACAGAAGTGTGGATGACAGAACGCACTTCCTATGCATGCTGACAATGGTGACCAAGAGGAGCAGGTAAATGGATCTGTTTAAATGTGTGTGTGTATGTGTGTGGCAGGGGGGGGGGGGGGTAGGTTTGTTTGTACGCTGCCACCATCAGCCATTTAAAATGCGGTCATGATATCAAGGTAATTGTTTATTCAAAAACAGCCCTGTCACTAAGCGTGATAAAATATAGAGTATGGATAGGGCATTAATGCACAGAATAGAGGTTTAGGTTCATTAAATTTGGGTTAAAGTCATGAGTGGCACATGAAAGGGAGTAGTTTGTAAGTGAGGTCATGCTAGATTAAAAAATAGAAAGGTAGCAACCCGCTTTGGATGAATTAGCCCTCCCTTCTATCCCCCCCTTTTTCTCTTTCAGGTTAATAAAAGCGGCTGTGGGGTGGGTCCTTGAGGTCTGACATCAGTGCAGGACTTTGCTGTCTGAGGTACAGCTAACTTGTGTGCACTAGCAAACTAGCTAAGGGCAGGACTCTCCATTGGTCAGGACCATGGAGAGTACTCTGCAGGGTGTGTTATGTCGGTAGCTGCCCAGTAAGACCGATATTCCGCCTAGATCAGTTCTTTAAATGACTGCACATATTAATTTTTAAGGAATAGATTCGGTTAGCCTGTTCAGGTTGCCAATATGGTTAAATGTATACAATAAAATTGTCGTAGTGTTAAACACTGTGGCCATTATAATACAGCATGCAAGTGTGTCTTTATTATATACAGATTAATGGCATTTTGACATTGCACAGTCATGTGATCCACCCTGACAGTGATAATGTGAAGGTAAAGAAGCATCAACTACATGGCTTAAGTAGCAGACTATTGGACCCCTGCAGTGTGTTTGGGCCATAGCAGCTGTTCATTTTGCTCTGTAGTAATTTATTATACTTGCTGTTTGATATGTTTTTTTTTTTTGGAGAATTGGTTACCACATTGTACTGCATATTCAATACTAGGTCTAACCATTAATTTATATAAAAAAATATTATATTCCCATGAGTAAATAATCCTTTTGTAGTCAAGTTACTATTTTGGGTCCTGTACAATCAAATTCAGATCTGTCCCGACATCAACACTGCCTGTGTACAGGCAGCATTGAGTTTAAACTATGTGTTTATCTGGCAGACATACACAACTTAAATAGTGGGAAATGAGCAACAGACACACAAAATGTGTACCAGGTTGCCTTTAGCATTTGGAATCTTGTACTGCCCCCTCTTAATGCAATCCCTCATTTTTGTCCCAGGAATCGATAAAAAGAAGGTAACAAATATGGATAAAACAAATCAGCCTGATTTGAAGAGGTATGCATTGGACAGTGGATTATATCTGGGTAACATAATATATGCAATGTTTGTACACAGTCATGGAGCACAATGTTGGCATTCAGGCAGATGTGTTACAGATGTGAATGGATGTCTAATCCCATAATGGAGATCACATCGTTACAATATGAACCTTTTCGACTATAGTGACTGCTAAAGGTGTTGTCATGTAACCATATTCATCCATCTTTCTGATTCTATGTTCAAACTTGCAAGAAATGTGTGTTAGTTCTTTTATGTATGTTCATATTTTATATATGTCCTTAATATTTAATGAGGTTTTGCGATCTATTTTATTAGACATAGTTGTTATTAACAGTATAAATATATATATATATATATATATATATATATATATATATATATATGGATATATTTACATATATGGTAATATTATCCATTTCAGTCAGTTGCATACTTTTATTCTAAAACATACTTAAATTATATCACTATAAGGCAAGTGCTTAAGTACTGCTCTATACCTTGAATGTAAAATTATTTTGCCCATTTCTTCCAATAAACTACACAGACTCTGTATACAAAACACAAGGCAGATATCTTGATGCTGGAGAGGAACAGAATGTATTATTTAATGGTCAAATATTTTGTTTTTTACTGTAGAGCCAGAACAAAAAGTCTCTGTAGAAATACTACTGTGGAACAGCTGTAAAACACTTTGGGGAAACAAAATACTTTCAGTCTTGTAACATTACCCTGTCACTTCTTCTTCATAACTACTCAGACAGGCTTCTGCAAATTGCCGGCACTGTAACAATAAAAGGTATTTGTCAGCTCAGTCTGTCGAACAAGCATTATTGCGCTTTTCTCTGTGATTGAGTATTCAAATACCATCATGAAACTGTAGGATCTACTCAATAAAGAGAGAATTGCAGGGAGCTGAGATGAGAAGTTCAGAATTTAAGTTGGAAAAATTCTCCAATGCAGCTGAATGGGAGATTTTTTCTAACTTAGCTACTTTGGCCTTAAGTTTGAAATTCTCATCTCAATTCCCTACAGTTCTCTCTTTATTGAGTAGACCTTTAATTTTCCTGAAATGTAATGTAAAAGACATTATGTATATAGGTAAGCAGGTTTGTGTAGTTTTAGTATGTAAATAGCACATTTACATACTAAAACTACACAGGGAAATAAACCTGTACCACTTCAGCCTCTTACGCTGAAGAACAGGTAAGGACTACCTCATTATTCTGCAAATCAGTTCAACAACAATAAAACCACATGGTAAATTGTAAACATTCACAGGTTGGCACAAGTTCTTTGGCTTTAGAATAAAGAAAGCTGAAGATTTGTTATTTTGTTTTCCACTTTTAGAGTTCATCATTGGGATGTATATGTTCAGAATATCTTCAGCGGTTGTTTTATGTGCCACTATTTTCAATAAAACCCCTGTAAAGCTGGGATTAGCAGCTTTATTGGTTGGTTTTCAGCAGAACCACTCTAACATGTGTCTCTTTCTATCTCTCCAAACTTGTCTTATTTTACTTTCATCATTGCGTCAGTTTCACCTAGTACCCCTCCCCCCTCTCTCTATCTCCCTCTCTCTCCATCTCTCTCCATCTCTCCTTCTCTCCCTCATTCTTCCTCTCCATCCCTCCTTCTGTCCATCCATCTTCTCCCATACTGTAGTACCATTGCTCAGAGTCCTCTCCTGTCAGTGGCTGCCCATCATCCTCTATAGAGAGCCTCCATCCTGCAGCATTTGTTAATATGATCAGCTACAGACCCATACTGACTCAAACAATTGCTACCATGGACCTGGCTTGTAAATTACCTAGGCATAGAAAAATGCTTCCACCAATATACTAGAAGGGGCTGCTAATGTGATCACTTACATTTTCTGTGCCCATTACAACTGCTCATTTTGCTCTCCATTAAAAAAAAAAAATGATCAAGCAGTTTTTTTTTACTGCTGACCTAGTGAACAACCATTCAAAAGCAATTCTATTTCCTCTTAAAATCTCTGCGAGAATTTTGCTTCACTGAAAGGTGAGCAGCATCTAAGACACCTAGCACACCTCTATCTAGGGAGATGATGCTCATCTACTTCCTTTATATTGGTTGTGTGTGGCACAAATGCACCAAAGACGGAAGGCCAATCACTTGATGGATTCTTTCTGCTCAGCCTAGTGTTTCCTTTCGCAAAGACAAGAGGACAATAGCTGTTACGTATAAAACCGGTGCACAGGGAAATAGCATTGAAAAGCGGCACTGTTGCTGTGTGTGCCAATGTATGTAAAAGCCAGGAGTTTGTACTGTGGGGGTTATGTATAAAAAGTCTTGTACACAAAAGTGTTGGGAATGTAAAAGAAAAGCTCAGTCACTCAATCACTCAATAAAAATGCAGGTGCTAAAGAGCATTTTAAATTGGCAGAAGACCTTCACCAAATCCATTTTGGCAGAAGTGCTATTTCCTCGCACATGACAGTGTTGGGAGGTATAAATAGACACAATTGCCAATATACACTTTCGTTTGCAGGACTTTTTATACATAAGTTCCTATATCTTTGAAATGGTGCACTGTTCAAATGGCATTTTTTATTAAGTCACAAGCAGGCAATTTTTTTTGGTCTTTCTAATATGTCCAACTAACAAGTAGCCTATAAATATGATTTGTGCGCACTAGATTTTGTGAAGCATTTCCAGCATTGGAAACTATATTGTAAAGTTAGTAAGACTGCAGATTTGGGTGAATTTCCATTATACATTAATAACAAACCATCATTATTTCAGCTCTGCAGCTAAAGCTGTTATGTCATGAACAGAAACCTGTTTCTATGGAACAGAGATCTCAGTACAATGGGCTGTTATTTGTGACATACAAAGCTCCAATTTATTATAGCACAGGGGATTGTAGAAATCTATAATTGCAAAACACATACACATCCTTTTGACCAGTATAACAATAGATCAATAAACCTTCAGATATATAAAACAATTTTTTTTTTTTTTACAGTTTTAATACTGATCCATGGATTGTATATGTTGTACATTAGGAGCCTCTTGTATCTGTGACATCATCAGAAGAGAAAGATTGGGCCTATAAATTATGTTAAAATATTTCACATCAACAAACAAGGCAGCTTTAGTTTCATTCATTGGTCTTTCTTGATACGTAGTCTATCCTTGATAGACCAATATAGTTGAATCATTGCTAGTCTTTTGCCACCTTATTAATATATATTGTATTATCATCTTGACATTTCATGCTCATCAAGGTTCACCTATATAAATTTTTGTTGTGTTGGAGGAAACATGATTAGGATTTAAATGTTTTAGGTTTTTAAAATTTCCCCAGTGCTACATGTCCTATTTAAATGATGTCTAAGAGTGGGCCAGCAGCAGTCCATTTTTAGAAGATCTGCAAAATCAATTCCTGGTACAATATCACTTAAAGTTTTCTGTGCTGATTGCTAGATCCAGAATATATGATTTACTTGTAACAATAGTGGATGACGAACTCAGAGGTGCCCATAGCAAATCATTTTTCAACAAATATGTATGTTATAGTATCACTAAACTATCCTGGCAGGTAAAAGGAATGGGATCACTTTGGGGCCTACTGCCAGGTAAAGTGAATGGGATCACTTGGGGCCTACTGCCAGGTAAAGTGAATGGGATCACTTTGGGGCCTACTGCCAGGTAAAGTGAATGGGATCACTTTGGGGCCTACTGCCAGGTAAAGTGAATGGGATCACTTTGGGGCCTACTGCCAGGTAAAGTGAATGGGATCACTTTGGGGCCTACTGCCAGGTAAAGTGAATGGGATCACTTTGGGGCCTACTGCCAGGTAAAGTGAAGGGGATCACTTTGGGGCCACTGCCAGGTAAAGTGAATGGGATCACTTTGGGGCCACTGCCAGGTAAAGTGAATGGGACCACTTTGGGGCCTACTGCCAGGTAAAGTGAATGGGATCACTTTGGGGCCTACTGCCAGGTAAAGTGAATGGGATCACTTTGGGGCCTACTGCCAGGTAAAGTGAATGGGATCACTTTGGGGCCTACTGCCAGGTAAAGTGAATGGGATCACTTTGGGGCCTACTGCCAGGTAAAGTGAATGGGATCACTTTGGGGCCTACTG
The DNA here is from genome assembly GCA_036172795.1 of Pelodytes ibericus. Classification (NCBI taxonomy): domain Eukaryota; kingdom Metazoa; phylum Chordata; class Amphibia; order Anura; family Pelodytidae; genus Pelodytes; species Pelodytes ibericus. Next base: position 140,957,014 of record CM069860.1, on the reverse strand, counting down.
CCAGGTAAAGTGAATGGGATCACTTTGGGGCCTACTGCCAGGTAAAGTGAATGGGATCACTTTGGGGCCTACTGCCAGGTAAAGTGAATGGGATCAGTTTGGGGCCACTGCCAGGTAAAGTGAAGGGGATCACTTTGGGGCCACTGCCAGGTAAAGTGAAGGGGATCACTTTGGGGCCACTGCCAGGTAAAGTGAATGGGATCACTTTGGGGCCTACTCACTAAAATATTAAATTGGGGTGAGCAGACAACTGAACTGCAAAAAGAGGGGTAAATTAGAGAGTTTTTCGAACTGTTTGAATCCTCCTATTAACGTTGTTAATGACTGCATTTTCCAGCTCACTGGTCTGATCACCACATGTTTTATTGAGTAGATCCATTGATGTAAGTAATAGGAAGGACTGATTGTGGTATGAAATATAATGGGTATGGTTGAGAAGTATAAAATGCACCTAAGTGTTCTGAATGTATTTTATTTTGGAAACAAGAAAACAAAAACCTTTGCAAGGAGAAAATAAGATTTCTTGCAGATATCTGGGGAAACCTGCTTTGGTTTCCCCAGGTATCTCCTGTGTTCACCAAATTGAAGTGAACGTTCTGCAGATCAATTAAAAAACCAAGCAGATGGTCTTTGTCAGGACTGAAGGTGTACGCTTAGACTTTGTTATACAATAGCTTAGGTTGGTTGCTTCAAGGTTGCATGTAGGGAGGAAGGATCTTGAAGCTTAAATTTCTGTGCACTCGATTGGGTGGTACTCCGATTAGGGAACTTACACTAATTACTAATTACCTGACCCACAGTAGGGCGTGGGAGAATCCAAGCATGCATGAAAAGGCTATATCACAGCTTTAGGGGGCTAGACACTGATTAGACTGTTGTGCGCTTGCATTCTGACAGATATGTGCAAAATCCCAAAAAAATTTTTTGGATAACGGATCATTTGGGATAACAGATTTATGGATAAGAGATACTCAACCTGTATTTGACCTTGTCTTTTGGATTATTTTTCTCATCTCTACCCTTGACTGTTGATTGATTGCCGCCTGCCATGACCTATTGGACTGTCCCTGACAGTTTTTCCTATCCCATTTAACTTTGCACCCTCATGCTTCCACCCCTATCTAGATGGTCCTGCCTGCATACTACCACACACCACCTAGTAGAGGTGCCTGGAAAGAGATAGCAGTCCCTGCTTCAATGCTCCTACATCCATATTTTGTAAGGGTTTGTGCCACTATTATCCTTATTTAAGTACAAAACAATTCAAGGTATAAAAATTTAAATCACCTTTATATATAATAGTTCAGCAACTGCACCCATTTAAAGTACTTTCCGGGCATTTTTATCAGTGGCCTGGTTTGTTTAAGTCACAGTGCTAGGGCTATGCATTTGGCTATGCATTTAGGATGCTACTTATTTTTAAATTTAAGACTAGCTGCAGAAGAATCCTGAACAAAAATGCCTAAATAAGTAACAGGGTCTTTACCATGAGAAACACTGTTCTTTTAAAAGCAGCTCATACCACTTTACTCTTTTAGACTATGTTTTAACTCGGTTTTACACAATAATGGTGCAGCACAGGCCAACAGTGGGAATGCAAATACTATGACCTTCGTAGGCATGAATTCACTGTGTTTGACTATTATTGAAGTGATACAATTCCCAGAGGCTTAAGGATGACAAAAACTTGTCAACTATTGGCAACCAGACGCCACACGTTTGCATGAAGTGTTGGGAAATTTTGAGAGGTTGATTTTGTGTCGGTCATAATAGAAACCCTTATAGTACATGCTTGACAGGTCAATAGAGAGATTATTTAAGCAGAGTTTCTTGTAAATGAATAAGTAACTGTTCCTGATGTTCCCACTGTTATTGAGAAGATCAATACGGAGCTGACTAAATTCACTAGGCAGCCTAAACAATTAACAAAACAGTGTCCTGAACATGTTTGCAGCTTTAGAGAATGAAAAAGCGGATTTATCCATGGCAACAGCATGAACCAGGCCATCTTTCCTATACTATTTAGATAAGATATCCCTCAGAATCTACTCATTAAATCTGTTCATATTTAAAGCTATAGAGATTTTTTTTACATTTTTCTTTCGGTTTGTTAATGTAAAAAATGTATTGAATAGTTGCCAACAGTCCCGTATTTGATAAGACAGTGCTGATAACTAACTACTTTTTCAGGTCTTAGAATCTCCAGCTCAACTCAACTGATTTTATACTTACCTCACTGGCAATCCCTGCAAATCTACAAATTGAATACATACCTTGACTACCCTGTTTATACCTAAATGAACTCATTTTGTTTTTTCACGCTACAGCCTACCTGTTTACCAACTTCTCCATTTGCCTGCTGTAGGAATCCCTTGCCTCAAGACTTGGGTAATTAATTTGGATTCTTTATTACCTTCTAACATTTGCGCAATTAGCCATGCACTATGTGTTCCCAGTACGCACTGGCAAGTTAACTTACAAGGTGAAGAAACCTATTTAATTTAGCAAGGCCTGCTTTATTTGATTTGTTTTATATTCGTCAAAATTGTTTGCAGATTTAGACTGGTTTAAAAAGACTTTGATTTAGATTTTCAACGTTGTCAGTAAAAGTGTCTACAGTTTGAGACACTATTTTCCTGCATCATCTGTAAGGAACAGGGAATAAAATAGCTACAGTCTGAAGCCATCTGTGACATCACTCAACGTCAGCAGGGGACGGAATTTAGAGAAGTTGTTATGGCAAAAAGTAGTCTTGTTTCCAATGAAAACAGTAGTCATAGGCCTCATAGGATTCACTGAAGTTTTTTTTTTTTTTTTTTAAACTACTGTGAATTTCAAAGCCCAGTGCTGGTGAATGTCATAGGCAATAGCAAATCAGTATTACAAACCAATATCATGGTTTAATTTTGGACATCTGTCCAAACTGTTCTCGGTTGTATCCTTATCTTGGTTGCCCATGATTAGGAGCGCTTGCTCCTACCCCCTCATTCTGCCTTTAAAATCAATGTAGTTCATTCATACACAATGTGACCAGCCTGCCAATGATCTTTGGAAGGAACACCCTTAGTATAGTGAGTTCCCTTATGGACTGTGACTCGTATCCTCACACAGAAATATCAAGGTGCAGTCAATGGGGGTGGAGATACCAGGGATGTTCTGTTGGTTTATATGATGATATACCACTTGGAGAACTTTGCTTCAGAACTGACATCTATACATAACCCACTATGTAGTTCCTTTAAACTAAGACTCAAATCATGAAGGTTATTATTCTAGGCAGGTTACATCTAACTCAAGACTTAAACTTTACTTTATCTTACTTGATATTCATAGTTTGTTAGTCTTTATTCAGCTTCTTAACTTAAAATGTAGAATTTTAATGAAGAGTGAAAAGTCATGTTAGGCTATTATGTGTGATCAACTGTATTTAAAGAACAGTTATATATATATATATATATATATATATATATATATATATATATACACACTAATTGTACAAATTTCAAAGGACACCTCATATTCTTCAAATATGTGTATTATAGGCTCAGATATCATCAGTTGTGACATCAAGTTGTGCCACAACTAATTTAAATTCTCATTAGGTTTATAAATGTGTAGTTTTGTTTAACTAACATTAATTTAAACTGTTTTAGATCTTTTTTTATTACTGCTAAATAAACAATGAACTCTCTCTGGCTAACAAGCTACGTACACCATTACTGTATATAATATGCACCACAGCTTCTCTGATCACAGAAACCTTGGATGCCCCACATACAGAGCATTAACTTCGAAACCCTTATAACAGCAAGCATCAATCTATAAATAAAAATCATTTTAAGATTCTTACTTTTATTTGGTCAGAAAAAATGATGCATGATAGCCCAGGAAATAAGGGCCACTTCAAGGCACTACTGGGCCCTGGGAAAAGGTTTTTATAGTGATTCTCCATCAATAGTGGGCTGCCTCCTCTTATAATTTACACCCATGCTCACAAAATATCAGTAAATACTTGTTGATAAAAGAATCACAAACTATTACTCCTCCTCAAATACCTTCTTTTAACATGTTCCTCTAATTCAGTGATTCTCAAACTTGTCCTCAGGAGCCTATGAATAAGCGTGTTTTCACACAAAACACGTAAGGCGAGTCCATTTCCCCTTTCTTTGTTTCATATTTATTCCTGTGTTTTCGTACTATATTTGGTTGGATCTCCCCAATCAATTTTGGATACTTTTTTTATCGGAACTTGGAGTGCAAGCGTTTCTGTTCTCTTTTTCCTGTCTGTCCTCAGGACCCCCAATGGTCCAGGATTTAGGGATTACCCAGTTGTGTTCAAATAAGAATATGTCGAACACCTGGTATGGTTGTTTAATGCTTAGGGAACCACACCAGGTGTTCTACATATTCTTATTTAAACACAGCTGGGTAATCCCTAAATCCTAAATTTGAGAATCACTGCTCTAATTGGAATAATGGACAGATGCCATCTTTGCCATCTTTTTGAGACAAGAGAACCCTCGTTTAAGAAATATTTGTGCATTTACCTCTCGTGGAGCCTTTTTGTCAACCTCTTAACTCCTTAACTTCTTTAACTTAACTCCTTAACTTTTTAACTTCAAACTGAGTAAACATGTCTCTCACAAGACTAAACAAAAATATTACTGGTGTCTGTTTTCGTTTCATGTCATAGACTGCTTGGCTTACATAGCCAGGTAACCAGTCAACTTGAGAATGCTGAGCAAATGTAAGAAGGGTAGAAAAAACCTGTGAGATGCTGGGCTTTGTAGAAGCTGATTGACATGTCTTTTACATGTATAAAATTGTTCAGTATTTGTTTTCCGCAGCTTGATTTATCAACCAAGATGTGTCGCCCAAATTATGTGATATTGGTAAAGCCTCATATTTTAAGATAATTTTTTAAGTAAATGTTTTCAAAACCAAGCCAGGCTTAATTTTAGTCCCTGGTTAAATTTACTGTTGTCTTTATTGAACAAGTTCAGCAACCTGCTTTTTCTGTAAGTGCAATGTATTAAGCTCAGGTCACCATAAATTGAATTTGGGATTTTCATCAATCTCTAGCTGTTGAAGCTTAAATGCCATTTTCACTCGTCTTTAATAGAGGATTTTAGAAAAAGAAATCCTCAGCAGGAAGGCTCCTGAATGCCTCGATATAACTAAGAAGAAAGCAAGGTTTTTGCAAAATCAAAGAAACCGCTGTCCGAAAGTTCAGAAATAACTACTTAATGGCGCAGTGCCACCTAATCTCTTATTTTTGTGTGTTTCACATGAAATGCGTTTATTTTTACTTTAAAGCAATGTACAGTTCAACTGTTGTGTTACATTGAAAATAATCCCACAAAGGCCTCTAAATTCAGTGATATGAAATAAGGAGTGTTAGGGGAGGATTCGCAAAAATAATTTCAAATTTGATATGAAAGACTCCTATATTTCATACTTAGGAATTCATTTACGCACAAATTTATCTTGATTGGTGTAATCTTGACATCTCATGGATAGGTAGATTAAATATAATTCAGATAAACATTCTCCCAAAAATGTTATATTATATTAGAACCATTTCTTTACCTATTCCCATATCATTCTTTAGAAAAATTAATTAATCACTTGTATTATTTATTTGGAACAAGAAGCCCAGTAGAATTAAAATTGACTACCCTTCAGATGCCCGGGATTGGTGGGGGTATGGGTTGGCCAGATTTTATTAATTATTTCCACGCCACCAACGCAGCAGCCGCATTCAAGTTTAATCTTGGCTCCAGCTTCCCATTATGGCTTGAAATGGAAACAACTAAAATTGCACCATTTTCAATAAAAGAGGTCCTGTGGATGCAAACGCCTCTGGCAGGTTCGGGGCTGGGAGCCTATGGCAAGGAGGTAGCGCAGGGCCACAGAGGAGCAGCAAGGAGAAAGCAAAACCGTAGGACAGTCCAGGTCAAAAGGCAGGCAGTAAAGTAGCATATAAGAAAGTCCAAACTGAGGTCAAAGGGCAGGTGAGTTCAACCCACCTCCCATAGAGGAGCTTGGCACTCACTAGAGTGAGTGCCAGCCTCCATCCCTGCCTCCGCCGCTGCCACCAATGAGGATGAAGCATTGGGCACACCCACCACCTGTACCACCGAGGTAGCCGCTGAACGCAGGATGCGAAGTACTGGGGGCCGGGGATGCAGCCTCCTCAGCGACAGTAATAAATTGTGATTATATCTGCGCATGCTATTTGCGCATGCTAAAGAGTTTTGCGAATATTTTGTGAAAAATAATTCTTATTTGCATGTGAAAATTACACCAACTTTTAGCAAGTGCTAGCAAAAGAGGTAGAAAAGTATTCACAAAATCGCCTCTTTTAATTCGCAATTATGCCCGTTTTTATTCGCAATTTACTTGTATTTACTATTTGAGTGTTAAATGTTTAGTACATTGCAATATGAGCAAAGCGTTTTGCCCATAAAATAGATTTGCATTTTTTTAGTATATACCCTTCTAAGTTATTGGCTAATGCAAAATTAAATTCGGTCTCATTACAGCAGGGCTTGACAAATGTAATTAGATTTTAGGAGCCAGCAAAAAAATTTAGGAGCCAGACAATCACGCAAGCATACACGCAATTCATAAACACACACGCCTACTTTACATATACCCATATATCCAAACACCTCACACACGCCTACTTTACATACACATATATACAAACACCTCACACACACACCTACTTTACATATACCCATATATCCAAACACCTCACACACACACCTACTTTACATACACATATATCCAAACACCTCACACACACACCTACTTTACATACACATATATACAAACACCTCACACACACACCTACTTTACATACACATATATACAAACACCTCACACACACACCTACTTTACATACACATATATACAAACACCTCACACACACACACCTACTTTACATACACATATATACAAACACCTCACACACACCTACTTTACATATACCCATATATCCAAACACCTCACACACACCTACTTTACATATACACAAATATACAAACACCTCACACACACCTACTTTACATATACCCATATATCCAAACACCTCACACACACCTACTTTACATATACACAAATATACAAACACCTCACACACACCTACTTTACATATACCCATATATCCAAACACCTCACACACACCTACTTTACATATACACATATATCCAAACACCTCACACACACCTACTTTACATATACACATATATCCAAACACCTCACACACACCTACTTTACATACACATATATACACACATATATTCAAACACACACACACCTCACACAGTCTTTTCTTGGTTTCTTAACGTGCCCCCCCTCCCTGCTGCCGTGACGACACCCGGCACACAGACACGCGTTGCGCGAGGGGGCGGAGCTTGCAGTCTGTGCGGATGGCACAGACTTTACCCCCTCGCGCTGCGCAAAAAAAAAAAAATTCGGATTGGCAGTGGTGAGGGGACCATGAGGCTGACGGCACCCAGGCGCCAGGTCCAATTTACTGGTCGCCATGGCGACCTGGCGCCTGGGGTTTGTCGAGCCCTGCATTACAGCCAGGTCTCTAGTTATGTAGTATTGTCCACACTGCAGGCTAAATTATATTTTTCATTACCAAACTATTCTTAGAAAATTAAAAATAACATTTGAACTCAGGAACAACTTATCCCCCCTCTCCCAATATGCCAAGTGATCATTGTTTACAGAACACAAGGCAGATAGCTCAATGATATAAAGAACATTTTGTTTTACAATAAACCTTAGCAGATAGCACTTTTTTTTTACTGAAGAGCCAGAACAAAAAGTCTCTGTAGAAATACTACTGTGTAACAGCTGTAAAACACTTTGGGGAAACAAAATACTTTCAGTCTCCTAACATTACCCTGCCACTTTTTCTTCATAACAACTCCGACAGGCTTCTGCAAATTGCCGGCGCTGTAACAATAAAAGGTATTTGTCAGCTCAGTCTGTCGAACAAACATAATTGTGCTTTGCTCCAAAACGATGATTTAGTATTCAAATATCATCATGAAACCAATTGTTCCGCAACTTGAGCAAAAAGAATCACATTGTAGAGATGAGCAAGTTTTTTCTATATACAGTATATATGATATAGGTACAATAAACAAATTACCAGTTAAAAAAAGAATATGCCATAGAAATTAACAACTTTTTTACCTCATGAATTTTACTCTTTTTGGTTATCCATTTTCCACATGTTTGATTTACTCATATTTGGCTTGCGTCTGGGACATGATTAAGCAAAAGTCAAAAAGTATCAAAAAAACCAAATGATAACTATACAACGTGTGCACACATACATCATACAGGAGCCTGTGGAGAACACACATCTCAGTATTTTTCATTAGCGCTATCACTAGATTTGTCCGATCTGACATGCTCTCCTGCAGAATGTAGAATGTATATGTAATCAGGGGGCACCTGAAGGCGATCACGTATGAACTACTTTGATTAATTCATTAACTTCTTTTAGAACACATTTGATTGAAGTATACTTTTTGCAATGCTGAATCTAAAAGCTATATGTGTTCCTCAAAAAGCAAAATGGGCATTTATGTAGCTTAGACAACAAAAAGTGTTCCCAGCGCTGTATTCCTAGCTTTTGGCAGCACTTAGGCAGTGTGTCCCTAAATCACACCAAAAAAATACAGTATAAAACAGAATGGCAAATAGTGCGCTTAAAGCAAACTGTGGAACATATAAAATTAAGTGAATGATTGGTGAGGAAATATTTCCAAATATGACAGGAAAAAACAAATCTTGATACACTCACAACACTTTTTTGAGTAGGAGATGTTTAGATATATATACAAAACATCCGTCAGCTCCAGCTGATGTTCTTCTGTGGTACAAGCTCAAAAGGACATAACCACAAAAATATCCAGTTAGTAGAATATAATGATTACATTTAATAGGAAAAACATATCTGCTTACATGTAAGTTCACTGAAGCAGGCGAAGTGGGCGCCACACGGCCGTCAGCAGATTCCTTCCAGCATATGCAATGTTTTCCAAAGTATAAAACAGGATACAAAGTACAGAAAATATGAACTAAAATAGCAGGATGAGTCCAGAACGCTACGCGTTTCGCCTATTAAGCCAAGTTGAAGCCATTTAATAGGAGAAAGGCGTAGCGTTCTGGACTCATCCTGCTATTTTAGTTCATATTTTCTGTACTTTGTATCCTGTTTTATACTTTGGAAAACATTGCATATGCTGGAAGGAATCTGCTGACGGCCGTGTGGCGCCCACTTCGCCTGCTTCAGTGAACTTACATGTAAGCAGATATGTTTTTCCTATTAAATGTAATCATTATATTCTACTAACTGGATATTTTTGTGGTTATGTCCTTTTGAGCTTGTACCACAGAAGAACATCAGCTGGAGCTGACGGATGTTTTGTATATATATCTAAACATCTCCTACTCAAAAAAGTGTTGTGAGTGTATCAAGATTTGTTTTTTCCTGTCATATTTGGAAATATTTCCTCACCAATCATTCACTTAATTTTATATGTTCCACAGTTTGCTATAAGCGCACTATTTGCCATTCTGTTTTATACTGCATTTATGCAGCTGTATGTCTGGAATCCTTCAGATTCAGACAGTAGGCGGAGTTAACAATCTACTCAGATTAATAACTTAAAAACAGCAGGAATTCTGAAAAGTGATTGACCGCTATATAAATAACAAAAACATGGAAAAAAATGTAATGCTTTGCCTTCCCCACTGAAAACCAGAGAACAGCAAGTACTACTACTAAATGGATCATCTAGTATGTTATGAGTATCAGTCTCTTTTTTTGTCAGTTATATAAATGTATTAGGATAAATTATAGACTTTTTACACAACAAATCTCAGAAGGACAACTATCCACAATACTGAAGGCCTACTCGCTAATGGTCACATAATGTAACATTTTTTTAAACTATCCCAATTTTTTGTTTCTCGGTACAGCCAAATGAAAGTCAGAGACGTCTTAACAAGTGAGCCCCTGAATTATGTGAAATTCTCTCTGAGTTTCCAATTTAGCTCTATTGATTTATAAGGTCTTTTCAATTACTGAATTCTTCTTGGTGCAACTGTGCACAGAAAGCGAACGTGAGGATCATACTCTATTGACTACAGGTGCTCAGGAAGGGGCATTATGTGTCTGTGCTCTAGATTGATGAAGCCACAAATAATGAGGATTTCCTTGGAAACATTTATTAAAGGAAAATCTAGAATTCATTAACACAAGAATGAGTCGCGGATCAGAAAAAAAAAAGTCTCCAAAGTAAATAGGAAGTACAATGGATATTGTGAACATAATGTAATATATGAACCTCTTTTGAATTCTGAAGAAAAGCAATTTGGTATCTTATTAAATTTCTTACTTTTTATATTGTGTATTCATGCTTGGCTGACTCCAATGAGAGCTATGGATCATAACTAAGGACGATTACTGCCATCTCTAACTTATTTTTATATTAGAGATCTGAATAGTGTTCTGTATGAGAATGCAGTTAAGTTGCAATGACATTGCAAATGTGATTTACCTTTACGTATTACATTAGGTATCAATGCATCTGACTGGATAAGGCACTTTTTGATTTTTTTAAACTTCAGTATAATTCTCATTTTACTTTTGCTATTTTTTCTTGTAGCACCTCCATATTACATTGCTGAAAAGTAATGTTTTTTTTTTTTTGTACATGAATTCAATATCTACCAACCAAGGGCTTATTGTGCCCCTGAGTGACAGGTGTGCTGCCGGTCCGGAGTACACCTGTCACTCAGGGATACATTGTATCTCAGGTATTTCCGCGGGTGTGTCTGCTGTGAACAGCGAATTTTCGTATACTTTTCGTGCTGGTCGAATTGGCAACAAACAGAGGGAGTGTCCTGGATGTATTTCTGGAATTTTGTGTGCTGTCTGTACGGACGTATGAGGCGTACACCTAGCACATTTGGAGCATAAGCGCCTGCTACCAACATCTTTAACTGGACAGATTTCACTCAGAGACTGAGTTTTATCATCTGGGGTCTTATAGCCCACAAGTGCCTTTTGCGGTTTATGTGGAACTTGCACCATCCTGCACAGTTCAGTGTGGCTTGTTTTAACAGTACACTTCTTAAAACTATGAACCCCGCCCCCAGGAAATGTAAATTTTAGAAGGTTAAACAATACCTAAACAAAGGACTGCAATCAGAAATTTTTGTGCCCCGTAAAGACCAAATTGTCTGGGTCCCCCACCTCCATTTCTCCTTTCATTATTGCCCCCCACATACTTTGCTACAACACCACCTTACACAGCCAGGACATGCCCCAGCACCCACAATTTATCACAGCCAGCATCCATTTTGCACCCACAGGACATGTTCCAGAAAATGCCCCATCAACCACATTGCACACTGAGGACACCCCCATCACCCATACTCAGGTCCGGTGTAAGACTTTTTGCCGTCCTAGGCAAACATATATTTTGCAGTGCTTTGCTGATCCCGCCCTCGGCACCAAATACACACAGTCACATATTCAGAGGCACATGTACACACACAGGCAAACAGAGTCACACATGCACCTGCAGTCACACATACACATTTGAAGGGGCTGTTCCACAATTTGCACAACTATTTTTAGATAAGTACCTAATCGCGTAAATCAGTGGTTTCCAAACCAGACCTCAAGGCACACCCAACAATCCAAGATTAAGCTTTTTGTTAAAAAACACCTTAGACACATGCACCTGCAGTCACACATACACATTATCTCACACGCACATTAACACAAATACACACTGACACATATTTGCACATACCCAGTTGTAGTAACAGGGGTACAATATCAATTGAGCACTGTGATACACCCATTTATTACACTCTGCCACACACACACACACACACTCTCTGCCAATCACACACACACACACACACTCTGAAAATCACACACACTCTGCCAATCACACACACTCTCTGCCAATCTCACACACTCTCTGCCATTCACACACACTCTCTGCCATTCACACACACTCTCTGCTATTCACACACACACACATTCTGCAAATCACACACACACTCTGCCAATCACACACACACACTGCCAATCACACACACACACTCTGGTAATCACAGAGACACACACTCTGACACGCACATTTAAAGAAAAGAAAAAAGGTGGCTGACAGCAGCGGGATACATGTATCCTGCAAAGCAGATGACGCCCCCCCAGAGTTGGCGCCTTAGGCGAACACCTATTGGTAGTGCTGGCTCTGCCCACATTGCACACCCAGGACATGCTGCATCACCACATTGCAATCATTAATTTTTTAATAATAAAACTGTTATGGCATCTTAAATTACCATGCCAATGAAAGATTTATTAGAACTGTTTGTTTTAATTATATTACATATATTACTATAATAATATAACAATTGTGAATAAACAGATTTATTCTGAAGTTATAACAACAGCCCTGCCTATCTCTTCTTATTGGATGTCCCTGAATTTCAAAGCTAAAGTGAAATTAATTTCAGTGTAAAAATGCAGGAGAATTATCAATTGTTTTAAAGTGGCTTTGCATCCCCAGCATTGGCTCAGCATCCAGATTGCACATGATTTGCCCCAGTACCCAGATTGCATCCCCAGAACTTGCTCAATATCCATATTGCATCTCCGAAGATGCTCAGCGCCACAGATTGCATCCTCGGTACTTACTTGCCACCCAGATTACATCCCCAGCACTTGCTCAGCACAGAGATTGAATCCCCAGCACCAGGTTTGCATCCCCAGCACCTGCTAAGCAGACAGACAGAACAATAGGCTCTTTAAATCAAATCATATTATCAAATAGACACACAGAAAAGAATGACATACAAACACAATGTACAAGAACCATATAACTTTAATATATAATAATACAGCAGAGCACAGGAATCACATAACAGTATAATTAAAGTACAGGAACATAATGAAGTTTCAAAATTTCAACAATAATGGGAACCAGTGTTCCATTGCAGTGGCATATATTGGAAACAAGTTCAACATACAGGAAAAATCTAGGTGAGATAGTGGCTTTAGAGATGGATGTTGATAGAACCTGGTACTGACCAAATAAAAATAGAAGAGAACGGCATAAACTTCAGTAGTTAAAATGGAATAAATTGGAATGTATAATAATAATCAATATTAGACAATAGGAAAACAGTGTGCAAAAAAGTGAGAAATGAAAATGAAATTCAGTTCACATACACACAAAGGGATAAGGAGAGAAGTAATTAAAACACGTTAGACAGGATCAGGATAGCCTTTATAAATTGGTTTTGCCCTACCTGGCCTCTGGGGAAGCTCAGAGTTAATTTCAATTGAATTTCTATCAATTGCCTGCACACAGGTAGCTGAACCCTCTAGTTATTCTTTTCTTGTGTTATTGTCTAATAGTTGGGGCTTGCTTGTTATTACAAATAAAAAGTACTATTTCAAGTACTATTATACTATTAAATGGACTCTGTCAACATAAACATTGCTACTACTGCGAACATAGAAAACACAACATTATGAAAATGATCTATACATGGTGTCAGCAAAAGTGTATATAAAACATTAGAGTAAAAATTTCTCTTAAATGTCTCTGTAGTGTCTCTTGCTTATGACATCACCTTGTGGCTCGTTATGCAAATTGAACATTTCCCATTGAAACTTAGTTCATTTGCATTATTATTATTATGTTATGTATTTGCTTGTAATTCTGCCAACATAATGCATACATCATTTTTTTTTATTTTTTAATCTCTACTTTCACAGTACGAGTTGACAAAGTCCTTTTAAGTACTATTGTTGTTCTTTTATAATTCAGTTATCCCCATTTTGGTGTCTTCATGTATATGTGCGGCATTGATTTTAAATCTAATGGGATTTATTGGTCCTTTGTTCTCTGTCTGCTCTATCAGTTTCCAAATCCAGCAATCTCTTCCTCTGCAGACCATAAAGAGCAAATAACTGCATCTAATGCTTGTAAGTGGCATATAGACTTATAAAGGCCAATTTAGGGATCTAGTAGTAGTCCAGGACACCACTAGGGAGCTGAGCAGAGATCTTCAAATGGGCCTTGTTAATCTAATGGAACATTGTTTTGATGCTATTTACCCATGTAGGGCAGTTAAGGAGACAATAAACCCTTATTTATGACTAATTCCTAATGTAGGGCGTTAGTACCTCATCTAGGGTCACCTAGGACTCTACTGGTTTACCATGACCAGCAAGCAAACTGGTATTGCTTGTTTGTGGATCAGAGCTAGCTACCAGACAGTGTGACAGGGCCAGTGTATCGCATGTACATTGCATACCTCCCAACTCTTGTCCCCGGCAAATTGGGATGCCAGGGGATAGTCAGACTAACTAACTAACAGTGCTACTATAACCAGTACAGTACAGTAACCAGTGCTGTATTTACCGCGAGGCATCCTAGGCGGATGCCTATGGCGGCAAATTTTGGGGGGCGGCAGCGCCCCCCAGCACTGTAAAAAAAAAAAAAATGTAAAAAAAAAAAAATCCGGCCCTTTAAAAAAAAAAAAAAAAAAACCCCACCGCGCTTGCAGGCAGAGACGGAGGTGAGAGGGGATCGGAAGATCCCCCCTCACCATCGCTCTGCCTGCCAGGCTGCACGGGGAGCCGAACAGGCAGCACAGAGAAATCTCCGTGCTGCCTGTTCGGCTCCCCGTGCAGTGTGCCGACACGGAAGTGCCGACAGTCACGTGACGGGCGCGCTGACGTCATACGCGCGCCCGGTCACGTGACCTGTCGGCACAATCGCCGGGAAGCCGAACAGGCAGCATGGAGGGACCATGCTGCCTGCCTGCCAGGGAAAGGTAAGTGCTGATGGGAGACTGTGTGTGTGTGTGTGTGTGTGACTGAGTGTGATGGGAGTCAGAGTGTGTGTGATGGGAGACAGTGTGTGTGACTGAGTGTGATGGGAGTCAGAGTGTGTGTGATGGGAGACAGTGTGTGTGTGTGTGTGTGACTGAGTGTGATGGGAATCAGAGTGTGTGTGATGGGAGACTGTGTGTGACTGAGTGTGATGGGAGTCAGAGTGTGTGTGATGGGAGACTGAGTGTGATGGGAGTCAGAGTGTGTGTGATGGGAGACAGTGTGTGTGACTGAGTGTGATGGGAGTCAGAGTGTGTGTGATGGGAGTCAGAGTGTGCGTGATGGGAGTAGGAGTGTGTGACTGAGTGTGATGGGAGTCAGAGTGTGCGTGATGGGAGTAGGAGTGTGTGACTGAGTGTGATGGGAGTAGGAGTGTGTGACTGAGTGTGATGGGAGTGTGAGCTTGATGTGAGTCTGAATGATGGGGCATGTCTTAGGTGTGTAACGTGGGTGTGCAGCTTGGGTAGGGGGGTGCCCGGATTTTGTCTGCCTAGGGCAGCACAAAATCAAGATACACCACTGACAGTAACCAGTCTCCAGTGTCTCAGATTGCCGACTCATGTTCTTTGTACAGGACAGTCCAGGGTTTGTGAGGCAATTGGTTTTTGGGACAGAGTTAAAGCCTCTTAAAATCAGGACTGTCCCGTGCAAAGCATGATCATGCTGTCTACCTATAGAATATAGAGTGCCAAATGGCCTCTTTCTATTTGTTTCTTGAACATAGGGATGCACACACTAATTTCTCTGGGGTCTCTTCAGTAAGCAGCTAACTGTGATGAGCTGAGAAGGGAACTGTAAAAAAAAAACAGACATTAATAGCTGAGCTGCAAATACAAACAATTTATAAAAGTTTTCTAACTACCTTGTCTGTTCACAATCATACACTGATCTCGCTCTCTGTTTCTCCCTTCATTCTTCCATTCTCTTTCTGTGCCAATCTCTCTATGTAAACATATAAAATGTGTGATATGTTTAATTCAAGCCTTTTAGAGTACTAATACAAGCTCAAAACACAATGTATGTTCTCTGTGCTCAAACTCCAAATTGTCTTTGCCATTATTCCTAAATGACATTCCAGCCCCACAATATGTATCTATTCTAAGAAGATGAGTTTCTGAACTGCTTTGAAAGTACAGATGGCTGCTGATACTTGATTTATTTTTCATTACCCTACGTTTTACTTGTCTGGCAGGCAGATTCAAAAACTAATTATTTTGTTCCTTGGGTATCTGTCTTAATCTGTTTAGCCTGCCTTCTTTACTGGTGTATCTCTCACTGTTTTTCTGCATGGCAAATCTCATGATTTCTATTTATCATGCTTCAATTATGCCCCACATCACACAAGTTTCCCTACATGGATCTTTTTTGTTTTATCACTGGTTATCAGTGATACTGAAAGAGCATAATGCATTTTGGGAAAAAGTTAAAAATAAGCTTTTTTTTTTAAGACACACCTAAGGGGCCTTAAAAGCTTATTCCTGTATAACAAAAGGTATCAGGTTTTTTAGTTGTTATGGGATTTTCTATTATACCCATTAGGAGATACTTTATAGATCTATAGGTGGTCCATGTAGTTACTACTCAAAAGTTAGATGACAAATATTTATTCAGCCTTCTAATATGAAGCCAGCAGAACTTTAAGAAAAAAACGCTGCTACAGTGAATGTTTGCAAATCACTAACAGTACTTCAAATCTGTAGTGATTTGAATTAATCACCACAGATTTATTGAAACTAGTTAATGCTTATAATCCCTTTTCTCTGGACATACATCCTGGACTCCTTCTTCAGTCCAAAAGCACTGAATATTTGGAATACATGTACTCTTTGATATTCACAAAACATCTTAGCAACAGTGGGGTTTTGGAAAAAAAAAGTAATCTTTATCATAAACAACATATGTGTAAGCATATGAATCACTAAAATTTGTGTTAGGCTATGATAAATGTATTTCGTGAATGGTTCTTAGTTAACACTCTGTTGATAAATATTGCATGTGTGTATAAAACAAGATAAATCGGTGCCAAAAGTGCTCTAGAAGAGAACAAAAGTGTATGGATATTAGACAGCTGCACCAGCAATTGAAGACTTCCCAAAAAACATCTAAAGAAAATCGAATACAAAAGATACCGATTTAAAAAGTGTAATCACTCGTAAGGTATCAAGTAACATAGTAACATAGTAATTTAGGCTGAAAGTTATTCAAGTTCAACCCTTCTACCTCGTATTCCTGCTTTTGAGCCAAATGAAGGCAAAAAGTAAGCCATTTAGAATTTGTTAACTCCAAAAGGCAATCAGATTTCTCCTTGGATCAATAAACTCTATTATTAATGTGTATACTTAAATTGCATATCTTGTTAGGTCTTCTTATAGGCAGGTTCACAGGGTGAATACATATTAGACAATAAAACACGAAAAGAAAATATTAAAAGTTCAGTATTGAAATACCTTTTTTCAATGTTATTGGCCGTTATGTTTTAATATGGACCCCAGACTCAGCAATCATACTACTCTAACATATACACTTGCTGTGAAAACCAGCATTAGAATTTAAAATGCAATTTTCACCGGTTATTAACTCAGCACCATAAAAATTGTTCTTATCCCAATCTGGTCAATGGCGATTTCAGGCTGTTCACTCTGAGGTTAGCCCAGTCCTGTAGGTATAAGCATATCTTATTCGAGTGGGCACAGCGCCACCTGAACAGATGAAGAAGATGAGCTTAAAACAACACAGTTTAATTTTATTATCAACTGAAGTATATTGCTGCTCAACAGGAGTGGAGGAATATTATAGTTTTGGGAATTTGCTTGCCTGACAACTAAACAAATATAGTATAACACATCCGAGATATGACTGTTCGTATTTTGTTACTTTTGCATTCACATAATCTGAGCGCTATTAACCCCTTAACGCATTTGGATGTATATATACTTCCTGTGTTTTAATGTAGTGTGCATTCCTGGGTGAAATGCTACAGACAGTTAGTGTTAGAGGCTGCTTTGGGTTCTGTGCAGCATCAACCACGTGGTAATTGTGGGCGCCATATTGGAGAGGAGCTTGCTCCTCCAATTTGCTGCTTGCTGATATCACGCAAGAGTGACGGAAGTGATAAGAAATCAGTTCCCTCGCTGTGTTACCGTTGCTTGACTTTGCCCACAAAAGAAACCCGTCATTCAATCATTTGTTTGTTATTATCAAACAATCTGTTTGTGGCAGAAAGAGTTGTTCCAGTTATCCAATCTATTTCTGGGTAATTAAAATCCCATAATTATAGTCCTCCCTGATTGAGTAGCCTTTTTATTTTGCATTAGTAGCTGTGATTCTTCAAAATCACCAGTGTTTGGTGGTTTATAAGAAATACCCACTAATATTTTATGGCCAGTTCTACCCCCACTGATTTTCTTAACCCACATTGATTCCATGTTTTCTCTACTGCCATTACAATGACTACTGTCATTGCATATATCTTACTGCAAATTGATTGACCCATCATATGTGTCATCCCACCTTGTTTCTGTTATGCCAATCAAGTCATAGTTGTTGATTTCAGCTACCAGCTCCAGTTCGCATTTTTTCCCAGTTAAACTTTTGGCATCTGCAAATATAGAAACATAGAATGTGTCGGCAGATAAGAACCATTCGGTCTATCTAGTCCTCCCATTTTTTCTAAATACTTTTATTAGTCCCCAGTTCCTGATCTTATATCCCACGCATGCTTAAAATCCTTGACTGTATTTACCTCTACCACTTCTGCTGGAAGGCTATTCCATACATCCACTACCCTCTCAGTAAAGTAATATTTCCTGATATTACTTTTAAATCGTATACAGTTAATGTCACTGCCATGTTCCATTTGTGATTTAAATTTAGAAACATAGAAACATAGAAACATAGAATGTGTCGGCAGATAAGAACCATTCGGTCCATCTAGTCTGCCCAATTTTTTTTTTAAGTACTTTTATTAGTCCCCCGTTCCCGGTAATTTGATGTAGTTTATAGCCTTCTCCCTATTATCTGTTCTAACCAAGCACCCAGATCCACCCACCTGGGTACTAACTAAGTCACTATACTTTCTAAGCCAGTATTTATTGGCCGCTCTCCATCATTCCATAGTGCATCCAACATATTGTAAACCATACTTTCAAGTCAGCACATAAATCACATTCTTATGGGTTCACTAAAAGTCAACTTTGGGGCCAAATTTGAATTAGCCTAAAAATGAAAGTCCACCTTCAAAATCAAATTTTAGTGAATAGACCCATTAGTGTGACAAGTAATAACTGACTTTATGTGAAAGTTTCAATTAGTAACTAATTGCTAGACTTTTCTTGACTGCGTGCTGCACTGGTTACATCTCTTTAAATATATTACTTACAAGGGAGCAAAAGGCTGAAATAAAGTAAATCTCAAGAGATTCTCTGTTAAAATGTTTAATAAATTCCATGCTAGGTCCTACCAATATTCAAGTGCTTTGATGCAGTGGTGTGCTAAGCATGATATGGCCATATAATGTGACCAAATCTCAAATTTCTTTAATCTAAGACAGGTGTTTTTATTTAGTTTTGAGATGTGACCTGTTTTTAGAGTGCCCTGAGTCCTTTATGTATTATTACCTCATTTCTAGGTGACCCAGCTAAACTCTGCTCAGTGAGCAAAATACTCCTCTCAAAGTTGTCAGTATCTCTCAGTTTTGCAATATGCTTCTAAAGAGATCCAATCTGAACATCCAGAGAGGTCACTTGCTCACACTTGCCACAGTGATATGGACCATAGAACTGCTGTTTCAAGCATGCATACACAGTGGCGTCCCACAATATTTCTGGGCTCTGAATGGCACAATATTCCTGGTCTCTGAATGGCACCATATTAGTGGTATCACACTGGCACAATATTACTATGCTCTACATGGCACAACATTCCTGGTATCTGACTGCCACAATATTACTGGGCTCTAAATGGTTAAATATTCCTGGTATTCGACTGGCACAATATTACTGGGCTCTGAATGGCAAAATATTCCTGGTATCTGACTGGCACAATATTACTGGGCTCTGACCGGCACAATGTTACTGGGCTCTGAATGGCACAATATTACTGGTATCTGACTGGCACAATATTACTGGGCTCTGACTGGCACAATATTCCCAGCATCTGACTGGCATAATATTACTAGGCTCTGAATGGCACAATATTCCTGGCATCTGAATGGCACAATATTCCTGGTATCTGAATGGCACAATATTACTGGTATTTGAATGGCACAAGATTACTGGTATTTGAATGGCACAATATTACTGGTATCTGAATCGCACAATATTACTGGCATAGGAATGGCACAATAATTCTGGCATCTTAATGGCACAATGGTATTGGCATCTGGCACAATAATACTGGCATATTAATGGGCAAATTGGCTGTGGCTTATTAATGACAAAATGATACTGGCATATTATTGGGCAAATTGGTTATAGAGAGAGAAAGAGAGATGTCTGTATGTATAGATATCTATTGTTTTAGAATTGTACAATTGTCACCTCGTGGGTGTTGCATAATTAATGGTGGTCCCATGTGTGCATAATTATGGGGCACTTGTGTGTGGAATATTTATTGGGCCCCATGTGTGGCATAATTAAGGGATTCTTTTGTGTGGCATAATTATGGGGCACCTGTGTGTGTGTGGCATAATTATGGGGCACCTGTGTCATAATTAATTGGGCAGAGGTGAGGCATAAATAGTGGGGCTCTGGTGTGGCATAATTTATGGGGCTCTGGTGTGGCATAATTTATGGGGCTCTGGTGTGGCATAATTTATGGGGCCCTGGTGTGGCATAATTTATGGGCCTCCTGTGTTTGGCATAGTTATGGGGCTTCTGTGTGTGGCATAGTTATGGGGTTCCTGTGTGTGGCATAGTTAGTAGGCCATCTAACTGGCATTACTAAGGAATCTGTTTGGCATTGTATTGGAGGAAATCCAGGGGGGTGACACCATGAGTTTTCGCCCCGGGTGACACCAACCCTAGTGACGCCCCTGTGCATACATATAATAATATGTGCACTGATTAAGATCTCTAAGCCTGCTCATCATGTATGGTGCGTATGTGAGTTCTTAAAAATGTAAACAATTAATTTACCTTTGTTTCTCTAACTTCTGTGTTGTGCTTACTGTTGTGATACTCATACAGCTGTATGAAAAAGGAAATCTTTGAATGTAAACATTGAACCTTAAAGCAGATTGACTGAAGCAGCAGAAGACTAAAAGACGACCCCTCAGTTAGCAAGTGATCACATAAATTGGACAATTTAACAATGGAAAATATGACCTGGCAATCTGTTCTATGAAAATGAACCTTTAAGTGGGCTTGGTTAAAACTCTTTAAATTATTCTCACATTAAAAATTGTAATTGATCTTTGTGGTATTCAGTTAGATGCAAGATTACATTTTTCATCCGCTACTATTAGCAAGATTTGCAAACCAAGATTCATCTATAGATTCAACTAAAACTCTGCAGGTTTTAAATGTTCTTAAAAATTCACACTTTCAAAAAGTCACACATTTTATAGAACCAGTACACCCCCTAAGAATCCACTGCTATTACCCATGTATGGTTTGTTTCCTGCCTTTCCTGCCCTTTTTAACATCTACACACAGGAGGATTTGGGATAGAAGTACCCTATTTGGACCAGGAGCATATCCTAGAGTTGTAGGTGTACGCTGAATGGACAGCACACCAGCACAAATTAGAGCCGATAGGCTGACGGAAGCACCAAATTCGGCATCAGAGTCACTTATTCAGTTGTTGATTTGACCATCTAGAAAAGTTTACGGAAATAACTTTGTATACTTTTCATGCTGGTCGAATTGGCAACAGAGTGCATATTGTTGTGTTCACTGCTGCCGTCTGGCTCTCAACTGTATTTTGTATATTTTGGGGATTTGTATACTGTCGGTTCAGAGCACACAAACCCTGGAAATACAGCACTATGCACACCTAGCACATATGGAGTATGCACAACTGATTTAGACTCTTTCACTTAATGTGGAATAATTTGTGATGTGTGAGTAATCCAGGCAAAGTGACTGCCTTAATATTCAATATACCTTATTGTTCAAGTTATTATTGTTACAGGCTCACACACAGCTGAGACTACCTAACGTAGTTGACAGAGTGTATTTAATGCTAAAGTCATTAATGACTACAAGTCAATAGGACTTGAAACAAGGCGTGGGCACTTTGATGAGTAGTGATCTCAAAAATGTCTGGGAACCTTTGCTCTTTAATTCTAAGTTTGAGAGCGCTCAATCTTTCCTGTTTACTTAGTTTAGATCTATTATACATATAATGAATCTGTGTCGGCATCCACACAGGAAAAGTATCTGCACAAGAACACCAGTGTCTGTGGCAAAGTCTGTAGAGGTCCATAGAACATCATTAAATAGTCAGTCACAAAGTCCAGAAAATGCCCATCATGTCTTGGCCAAATAATCTAACTTATCTTTTCACATTATACACAATTTATTTTACTTTGTTATGTGAATCCTGCCCATTTCTTTAATGGAGCTAAAAGTGCATTTTTATGTGGAAATATAACAAAGACAGGAATTTGGTGTCATGGCAACAATCAGTAATGAAATATAGAAGATAGCATTTGGTACTCTTTGTAAACTAAAGCAATTGTTCCATTATGATCACTGTATTCCCTATATCCAAAAGTAATTTAATTGTAAAACTTTTGTTAATAACGAAATGTACTAGGGTTCCCAGCACACTATTTTCCCTATTAGAGTGTATAATGGAATAACAGGGTTAACCAGGAAAGGTACATTGACACATTCTCTTGTTTTCAATTTGTCCTGGGATTGTAGATAATAATAATTTTTTCTCGACCATGTGCAATTTCTACAAAAAAACAGAAGGTTAATAGTTTACATTCCCTTTTTTGCTTACATAGTAAGGCCTTGTTTCTAAGACTACTCACCCATACTGAGTACCTGCATCTCTTTTACAATCACAGTAGACAATATAGTCCATCCAGAGAACTATTTCCACAAATAAAGCACTGGAAATATATATTTTTGTTCAAGAAATATATAATAAAATATGGCAGTCATCTACATTTAATTTATTGAAATGTCACCGCCATTAGTTCCCTTTGATAAAGAAAGGATGGGTCTATTTAAATGTCAGTTGTGGCTGAACTTTAAATTCTTCTGCTATAATAAATAGCTCCATGCGGGCTTAAACAGCTTTCTAAATATATTGTTTATGACTGATTATAGAGAATAATGAATTCATTCCAGCACATTGCATTCTTAAGCTTATATGCTTCCTAGATACAGCACCGGATCTCCATCCTCTACTTAAATAGACAATTTATGGCCCTATTTTGAAGGTACAAAAACATGCATTTTGCTTTAATTGGCGTAAATGAACAGCATGGATTAAAAGATGCTTTTGTTATAACTGTCAGCGACACTATAGAAATCCAGAACCATGCTCTTCACTTTTATAAAAATTATAGAATTCATTTCAGAACAAACAAGGCGATTGAATGAGACATTCCTACATCATTTAAAGGAAATCGAGCAATATTGGGCGATATAATTCTACAATGCTACCGTGCAAACACAAAGGGGACTTGATACATACATGCTTTTCTCTCCGCTGTTTCACCTCTAAAATCTGTCATTGTAGGAGATGAATAATGTATTAATGCCTGGAGATAAAAATTGAAACCAGCATTGTATTCAGTTGAGATTTGTATCTGAAAAGTAAGGTGTATGAAAGTACTGATGGGAAAAAAAATAACAATCTTATGGAGTCCTTATCCTCTCCTGCAAACTTCAAAATCTCCTCCCTCCTCTTTGTTAGCAGGATCAAATCACATTTTTCCTTCTCATTAAAAAACATAGAATACATTTAGAATTTCTGAATGTGACCTTGGAGAGAATACATACATAGCAGTTTATGTTAAGGTTTATTTAAACTACAGACATTTTTCAGTGAAAACTGAGAAGTCACTTCTTAAAGAGATATGGTAATGTTAAATTGCACTGCCCTGTCTTGATTTACATACATGGCCATTAAGGCACTTCATGCCAGTGGTGTATCTTGGTTTTGTGCTGCCCTAAAGTTAGAGCAACCCCCCCCCCCTTACTCATGTTGCACATCCACGACATGCCCCATCACCCCATTACATGTCCCATAAACCACATTGCACACACATTAAATGCACAATCCCCCCCATTACATGCCACCATCACCCTCATTTTATACCCCTACCAAGTCCATTACATGCCCCCATCACACCGATTAATTGGAAGTAGCTAAAGCTTGCTGAACAGTGGGGGAGGGAGCGAAAATGTTTGAAGCACCAGAAGTGTGCTTCAACACCCTCTGCAAAGTGCTGCCATGGAGAGTGCCTTGTGGAAGATACACTACAGCTTCATGCAGTATGTGCAATGTATAGCTGAAAACAAACAACTGTAAAATGGACCTTTGTTTTTTGTTACATGACAGAGCCATTTTTAATTTTCAAAGAAGCATTGCACTGCATTGAATCTGAACTTGTCCTTACCCATATTTTGATTGTTAAAATGAGGGGCTTCTGTCAGGGAGAACTGACTTTGCTACAAAAGTCTCAATGAAGCAGTGGGGTGGAAGCACAGGTAACACAATTGGTTAGTATATGCACCCATGACAGGATGAATAAAGGTCCTTGAGATTGTACTTGCATTTTGAAGTTTGGTCTGTTGAACTGGGACATTTATTTGTTTTAATTTATCAGAATGTTTCCCCTCATTATTCCTCTTTTTAGAACAATGTTGACTTAGGATTAGTGTTGAGTGAACCCGAACCGCACTGTTCAGGTTCGTACCGAACATTACGGTGTCCGTGCCACGAGTTCGAGGTTCGGCTATGAAACGAAAGTCTATAAACCGAAAGTCATTTGGTTTATAGACTTTCGGTTTATAGAATAGCAATAGCATTACATGTATTCCATAAACCGAAAGTCTATAAACCGAAAGACATTCGGTTTATAGACTTTCGGTTTATAGAATACAATGTAATGCTATTGCTATTCTATAAACTGAAATAGAGTCCCCATTCATACGAATAGGTCAATTGACATGTAATCTATAAACCGAAAGTCTATAAACCGAACGACCTTCGGTTTATAGACTTTTGGCTTATAGAATACGTGTAATACTATTGGCTTTCTATAAACCGAACTAGAGCCCCATTCATAAGAATGAAATGAAACCAGTTTTTATTTGCAATTTGCTCGTATTTACTATTTGAGTGTTAAACGTTTAGTACATTGCAAAAGTAGCAAAGTGCAAAAATAGTTTTGCTCATCTAAAAGGTGAGTACATGCTCATTTAAAAGGTGATTTGCAGGTGAGATGAGGTGAGTTGAGATGAACATTACATTGTGCAAGGACAAACATGGTCTAATTAAGCAAGCTCACCAGGAGCGTCTTTGCATAATGTATAGCTAAATTGGTGATAATTAATGCTCAACTCACCTCATCTCACCACAGATCACCTGCTATTCACCTTTTAGTGAATTAGCCTCTCTCCAATGATCACACTGCTACCTCGTGATTCTGTGTCTACTATATTTTTTTACTTCTGCTTTTTTAGCCCCTTCTTATGTCATTTTGAATGACGATACACCAAAACCATTTATGAAAGACACGTTTTTTAATTTATTACATTTTTTTCTTCTTTTGCGCATTTATCTCCTGATGACAGTTGTTCTGGTGAAATACATTGAATATCTCCATTTTGTCTTTCCATTGTGTGTCCTCTAGCCGTAGCTGCCGATGCCATCAAGTCGAGCTCCTTTTCATTTGGACATTTTTTATGCGTATTGATATTCTGCACTTTGTCTTACCCCAGCAGCCCAGGATATATTCCATCACCACATTTCACACCCAGGACTTACCCCAGAACATACCCTATCACCACATTGCACACCCAGGACTTACCCTAGCACCAATGGACATGCTTCATCACCCACACTGCACACACAGGACTTATCCCAGCACCAACAGACATGCTTCATCACCCACACTGCATGCCCAGGACTTACCCCAGCATCCCAGCACCCCAGGACATACTCCATCACTCACATTGCACAGGACTTACTCCAGAACATGCCATATCACCACACTGCACTTCCAGGACTTACCCAATCACCCCAGAACATGCCCCATCACCAATTACCAAATTGCACTCACAGGACTTACCACAGCACCCTAGGATATATCTCATAACCTACACTTGAGACCCAGGACTTATACCACTACCCCATCAGCCACCCAGGATTTAACACTGCAAGGGGTGTGCAAAAGGCATGTGAAGATGTTTGTGTGCACAGAGCGTAGAAACCATGCTGCCTGCTCACCCGCAAAGAGGCTGTTGAGGGGAGAGCTTCTGGTCTCCCCAGAAAGTCCCTTTGCTGACAATTTTTTTTTTTAAGGGGGCCACCGTGTTTGTGTTAGGTGTATTGCTCTGCCCAGATTTGCACCTGGCACCAGACTTTCCCCAGCACCCACATTTGCACTCAGGAATTACCCTGGCACCAAGGTATTCACTGAGCACTAAGAAGTGCACTCTGGGCTTAGCCTAACACCCAAATTTGCACTCAGGTCGTGCCCCAGCACCAACAATTGCACTTAGCACCAGCCTTGCCCCAGCACCCAGATTTGCACTCTGGGCTTACCCCAGCACCCAGATTTTCACTCAGGACTTACCCCAGCACACAGAAAATTCCCAGCAGACAGACTTGCCCCAGCACCTAGATTTACACCCAGGAATAACCCAAGCACCCAGATTTGCACCCAGACCCAGGGTCGACTCTGATTATACTCACTTTTTTAACTGGTAAGAGATTTGTATACTGATGGCTGAGGTAGGATTCACACATGCTGCTCTCTTCTTGTGCGAGGTGCCAAACAATAAAAAGGACAGAGTATTAACAAGTCTGAACATTAATACTCTTGAGACAGCAACCATCCAGGTGTTACAATGATAAGCTCAAGAGGACGCTGTCCAAGATACTGCTTCAGTCACCAGCCGAGTGAAATCATGGAATACACACTATATCCACAGACAGCATGCTTAAACTTTACTTTGCACAATATGTCAGAAGATCCCAAGGTAGATTCATTTCAACAGCTTGGATTCTAACCAGTGAATCTTATTGTATGTTGCAAAGGGAAATCGACTAAAGAGTATAGCTTTTACATCTCAATATTTGCAACAGATGTTTCTAATCTCATTAAGAAAAGGTTCTCACCCTTCTTTCATATTTAAAGGAGGAAGTGAATTTCTTTATCAAACATTTAAAATTGGTATTTTAATTTTGTAACACATTCACTTTTGAAAAATACTATTTTGCAGACATGACATAATGAGAGGAACATTTCTGTGCGGGCCTTTGGGATGGAAGTGTTCTTAATTATACCGCTCTACTTCTCTGGCTGAAACTAATTTTAACTAAGGTGAAAATCAGTGAAGTTTGAAATGACCGTTTTTAATGCATGCAGTTAGCATTAGAAAGCAGTTCCCTTAATTAAGGTGAGTATCGTATTTTGCTGTTATCTAGCGTATGATGTGACCTCCCAAATAATGTTCTACAAGCATTTAAGCATACTTTTTTTTTTTGCACTGCAAAAATTGCCTGATTTCCCCCCCAACATGTCATAAAAATGTTAGCAGAAAAGTGTCATGACTTTTATTCAATATATTTTTTGCATTGCCCACAGAAGGGTCTACTAAATATACACCAATTATCCGAATTGGATTCAGGTCAGGCACTGTAATATAATGTAATAAAGTGCAAACTAATTTGGAAGCACATTGGTGTAACTTGGATTTTGGTTCCTGATGTGTCCCTGACATGTCCCGAATCAGTCTGGACTTCAGAGGCATCATTTCAGGGGTGGATGTTATCACATATTGAGTAGACCCTAGAGTATTTTATACTGTAGGTGCACTTCTGCTATCATGTGTTTATTTATATTAGCCTTTAGGTTCTGAATTAGTTTTGTTTAAAAGCATGGAGTTGGCTTTTTTTTCATTCCAAAGCTAATTGTATTGGGATGGTAGGGATAGTGATATTTCTAAACCACAAAGGCAAAAACTTCAAAAACATATAATATATAACCTTTCAGCTCCTGAGAGTATTCCACAGGATTTTGTCCAATTTACTTTAAAGGACTTTGAAATCAGTCTCAAACGCGTCAGTTAAACTCTATGTGTGTATTGGGAAGTAAGGATTATTAAATACCAAATATCTAAACTAATTCCAGATATGTTATCAATTGGTATCTGTTTAACACTTTCAGTTTATTAGTTAATATATTAGAGAGCTATATTTAAAAACCAAACCGCACACTTTAATAGGTTAAAGCGTCAAAAAAAAAGTTTAACTTCTACTTAGGTGATGTTCATGCTTCAAGCATCAGGAGAGTTCTGAAATCTCTTTCCTGTGTATCTCTTTAGATGGAGGCTCTTATTGGTACAGCTTTTCCGTGGTAACACTGGTTCTGTCAGGTGACCAGATTGTCTTCTAACTGTCAGACTCCATGTTGTTTATAGCCGGCCTTAAACAATAGCCAGTATTTTTACCTGGAATGTTGCTTAGACCATAGGTCTAACCTGCCACCTTCAATGTTATGGCAAATAACACACACATATTAACCTATGATACCATAAGAAATGTGCGCCTCTATACAGAGGTAAGTGAGAGAGAGAGATGACTGAAACACTGTGCAATTTGTGATTATTTTATGCAACAGTGATATAGGACATTCACCAATAGTGATTTTACGGTAGCAGTTAAAAGGTAGAAGTGGTAGAAACATTTGTTGCTGTGGACAGGGGGAAGTACCTAGTGATTATTTTAATATAAATATTGTAATACACAATAAAATGCCTCTTCTTTTTTAAAAAGTGTAAGTTTTAAAATATATATCACTAGATAATTGATAAACATTCTGAATTGCACACATGAACATGTTGTTGAAACTAGCCATCAGTGATGTAAAAAGGACAGTAGGTTCTCAGGTTAAAGCACATGTATTGATTAATAACACATTCTTCTATATTGTTGGTGTATTGATTTTATTATTCCATTACCTTATGGACATTTTGATCACTCATCTGCATCTCCTAATATTTCATATTTTCTGCATTAGTCACGAACCATGACACAAACATTTAACAAGTTAAAAATGAGCAGCCAATCAGTGCATGCTGGGAAATAAGCCATGAGCACAAATTGCCCATAACAAATAATCTTAATAATCTATTGATGTTTTTCATACAACATATAGAAAGTCTGCTATTCATTCAGACAGTGACAAAATGTATCAAAGAAGCATTCAAGTAAATATTGTGCTGATTTCAGTATGTAACCATTGATAATTACATAAAGTAGAGCAAAGGTGCCCAGCATTCATCCCACACATTGCATTGTTTATACCCATCAACCTGTGTAAAGGTTACATTGTTCATTTCACATAGCTTGGCATTTCCAAACCATGTTATTGGAGGCATATGTCTCTTCCCTCATCTCTATATCACTAATCTAGTGCATACATGTAGAAATGTAGTTGTTTTAATGCACCTTCAAACATGTGTTTTTAAAACATTGGCACTGTCTGGCAACTGACAAGATTTCAATTGAATTGCAGCATATATCAAGATAAATTGGAGATACTACATCATTTAATCGTTTTTTTCCAGAGGACATGGATTTTTTGAATTTGCTGCGTTTGCCATTCCTTGTACATAGCCATCTGGTCACAATCTCTGTCATTTTTTATTTAATGGCAGTCTTGGCTGTTTTTCAGATTGTGGGAAATCACACAAACAAGGTAACTTACATCACATTGACATTGTTACAACCAACCATATGTTTGCTGTAAATTCTCATTTTCTTTTATGCGTTTTGCATCTTCTGCCAAGTAACTGTATTTCTATTTATAAATTCACAACCAGTTTAATATCTGCCATCATTTCACTTCCTTTCACAATTGCCACAGATTAGGGTAACATCCAGTAGTCTCAAACCAAGATACCCTAAAGCTATTGGGGAAAAACTAAAGAACAGCGGATTAGTTTGTTCGCTAATACTTTACTAGGAGCACAAAAGTAGCATTAAGTTAAAAAGTCAACCTAATCATTGCTTATATTGTGAATATAGAGAATAAAAAATAACATATTAAGAACTATAGAAACATAGAAACATAGAATGTGTCAGCGGATAAGAGCCATTTTGCCCATCTAGTCTGCCCAAGTTTCTAAATACTTGTATTAGTCCCTGGCTCTATCTTATATCTAGGATAGCCTTATGCCAATCCCATGCACACCTTCACTATACATTGTGTTAGTAGAATTGCAAGAACAAGCATCAAACAAGAGAAATATATGTTTTAAATATGTCTATGGTGTCTTCTGCTTATAAAATCACCGGTGGCTTGATATGCAAATTACACATTTCCCATTGAAATTGACTTCAGTTGCAAATCAAGCCATAGGTAATGTCATTTAAAAAAAAAACAAAGTAACCGCGTTGGAAAAATTGGGAGTGGTAGAATGTTTCCAGCTTGGCTACCTTGGCCTTATGTTTGAAATTCCCTTCTCAATTCCCTGCAAATCCCTTTTCATGAATAAAGCCTGTAGTGTGTGTCTAGTTTTAAAAATACCTAACAGTGAATTCAAGAGACCTGACCACATGTACGACAAGTGAAAATGAATTATGTTTTATTTTTTGTTTTTGTGGAATTACACAAGAAACCAGCCCCTAATAACAGCATACTGGAAGGGTATTAGTGTGGACATTACATCGCTGAACAAGAATCCCATCCCCACAATCCAGTAACAGTAAACGGGAAAGGTGTTGATGTGGATATTATATCTCTACACATGGTACACAATCTGAAGGAATCGTCTAGTGACTCTTTTAAATTTTATTTACTCATTTGTATTATTATTTTTTTGCCAAATTTCTTTTTCTTTTCCTCTGCTTATATTTCTTAACAGTTTATTTTTTGTTTTCTTGAAATATTCAACATCTTGCTGAATAATTGGTAGATTTTATTTCCACCCTCACCATGCACTGTAGCTCCCTTCTATCATGTATTCCAAATGCTCCTTCATCTTCTTTCCTTTTTCTCTCAGAATCCCGCACCCACAATCCAGTAAAACCAAACAGTAAGGTAGTTAGTTCCCTTCGACACTTCCCCACAACCATCCCCAGGCTAATTTCTAATATAGATCTCACCTCACGACATGCTATTTTTCCAAAGTAGTATTGACCTCTCCTACACATGGGTTCTAGCAATCGCTGTCAATGAGTGCCTGAGAATGAAGCGCTATCCTGATAGAACCCTGGCAAAGTCCGGAAGTGACAAAACACCTTGGTTCTTGGATTGGCACTCAGTGGCTTGTCTAGTGGATGTCCATGAAAATGAAACTGAAAGAACACCATAATTTGCGGGAACCTGGGAAATTGGTGTTTATTCCCTTAAATAACTGTGCCTGTGCAAGATTCCTGTCTATGCGGACTGATCCTCATCTGTGTACTATGTATACCACCAGTTCATGTC
Source organism: Pelodytes ibericus (assembly GCA_036172795.1). Classification (NCBI taxonomy): domain Eukaryota; kingdom Metazoa; phylum Chordata; class Amphibia; order Anura; family Pelodytidae; genus Pelodytes; species Pelodytes ibericus. Next base: position 140,925,425 of record CM069860.1, on the reverse strand, counting down.
CCAATTTTCATCTCGTATTGGATTACTTCTGTTGCATTAAAACATAATTTGGAATTTACATGTCTATGTAGTTTTCCTCAAGGCTTTTGTGTTACTCCATGTGCATTAATCGAGTCATGCTTGCTAATGTTATTCACCCCATTTATTATCATTCATATTTTATACTTACTTTATTATATACTTTATTGCAGATTTTATACTTTGTTTCTTTATTGGTGTTTTGGGTCATGCTCGCACAGGTTTTATCCCACTCTTTTTTCGTTAAATACCTGTGTAAATTAATCTGCAAGTAACACATCAATAGCAGGCCTGTTAACTCCTACTTGTTGCTCCTCAATTCCATGTAACATTAACATACGCTCAGCTACAACATTCAACTGCTTAAAGTAGATACTCGTTATAAGAGTTTCAGACCCAGTACCCTGCTTTAACACCCAAGCGAAGGGACTCAGTTTGCAACAGACAGCGTAGTCAGTCACTGCCCAATCATTTGAGCAGCCATTAAGTAACCTCTGGCCAAAACCACCTAGCCCTCACTGTCCCCAAATACTGTTACTACCACAACATTCCCCTTCAATCACATTATGTATTTCCTGTCACATACTACCCCTAGATCAGGGGTGTCCAAGTTTATTCTGCAAAGGGCCACTTCGCTAGAAATGTATGCGTTCGTGGGCCGCATTCATTTTTCATTCATTCAGAGAATAATATATATAATTATATACATGTGTGTGTATGTAAATATATATATATATATATATATATATATATATATATATATTTTACACTAATGTGTAGTGGTCACATTAATTACAAACACACACATGCATACACAGTCACACTTACCCCCCCTTCCCACACACACAGTCACAATTACTCCACACACACATACACATTTATTCACACATACTCACATACATACACTTACCCCACACACATACACATTTATACACACACACTCACATACATACATACACTTACCCCACACCCACTTAACATGCACTCACATAGATACACATTTATACACATACTCGCATACATACACTTACCCCACTCACACACATACACATTTATACACACACACACTCACTTACATACATACATACATACAGTTACTCCACACACTCACATACATACACTTACCCCACACACACACTCACATACACTTACCCCACACACTAATACACATTTATACACACACACACACTCACATACATACATACATACATACACTTAACCCACACACACATTGATACACACACTCACATACATACATACACTTACCCCCACAGACATACACATTTATACAGACACTCACAAACATACATACACTTAACCCCCACACACATCCACATTTATACACACACTCACATACATACATACATACACTTACCCCACACACGTGGCTGTGGACTCCCGGTGCGCTTCTTCCCTCCCTCTGACCCTTGCGCATGACCTCATGCGCAGGGTAGAGGAGGGGATAGAGGAGCTTCTCGTGTGGTGTGCAGTTCGAGGTGCGGCTACTGGAGCAGAACTCAGGCGGGCCGCACCTCACTGCCCGGCGGGCCGCATTTGGCCCGCGGGCCGTACGTTGGACGCCTCTGCCCTAGATGTTAAGCTTGTGAGCAGGGCTCTCTACCTCATGTGTTTGTCCAATCAGTGCACGCTTTATTTCTATTCTTTGTACCAAGTGCTACTTAAATTGTTGCCTCAATTTAAATAAATGTTAATATAATGTAACATTTTTCATATTACAAAGTCAAGGCTTATAGTCCAGGTTTAGGGCAAACAAATGTAGTACAAGCAGGTACTGGAAAAACATTTTGTTTTCCTTAATTTGTAACTTAGTATTTTGGGGCTATCTTCTAAATTATGATAGAAACGTAATTTAAAAAGTGAGTAAGTCAGCAAAACAGCACCAGTGTAGTCATAGTATTATTATAATTCTGGATTTATTGCCTCATTAACAAAAAGAAAGTCCACAGCTTGGATTCTTTTGTACTTCATTTTTTTTTATTCCTGACCATAGATTAAACAATGTTTTAAAATGTATGCAGAACTTATAAATTGTCTTTTAATTGGTCCTGGATAGTGTCTTGGTTTTCTTATTATTTTTTTTCTAGTGCATTAAGAGCTCTGGGCTTGCATATTTGGATGGTGAGCAAACGTATATTCATGCAGTGGAACTGTTCATTTATAATATTCTCTCATGAAATCATGCTGACTTATGGATACATCTTGTACACCAGCCACTCCAGCATTCCTGGATACGGGAGTGACTTTTTTCAACATGACCCATACTCCTTTCGACTGTAAGTCCATTTGGACTGGGCACATCACATCTTTTGCTCATGTATGCTTAATTTGTTCATATATTTATCACAATTCAACAGAGCTGTGCAATAGATAAACCAATAAAGCATACTAGTTGCCCTGTCAATATATATATATAATTTATATAAATATAATATTAACAATCAGGTTTAACCAGTTCTTCAATCCAATTCTCTATATTCCCAAACCGGCAAGTAATATCCAATAGACATGTGCAAAACTAAAATTTTCGTTTTGTTTTCGTCCATTCGGACAAAATTTTTATTTATTTAGTCTAAAACGAATTTCGTTCATTAATGCATTTGTTTCAGACGAAATTAGTTCATTATTTTCGTTTCGTTTTATTCGTTAGTACGAATCAATTGACCTACACATTCCATAAACCGAAAGTCTATAAACCGAATGTTGTTCGGTTTATAGACTTTCGGCTTATAGAATACATGTAATGCTATTGGCTTTCTATAAACCGAACTAGAGTCCCCATTCATAAGAAATTCTTATGAATGGGGACTCTAGTTCGGTTTATAGAAAGCCAATAGTTTAGGTTTATAGACTTTCGGTTTATAGAATAGCAATAGCATTACATGTATTATTTATTTTTTTTTGACACTCAGACAGCAGAGGGGTTTGTGGTGGAAGGGTTTTTCAGCCCCGCTCTTCTCCACATTATGATTGTCATCCCTGTGTTGGTTGATCATTACTCTCTCTCTACCTCTCTACCCCCACTCTTCATTCCTTTTAATTTATTTTTTTCCGGCTCTCTGTTTAACATTTCGCCTTTTCCTTAACCCTTTAAGGACCAGGGATTTTCCTGGGCCAAGGACCAGAGCGTTTTTCAATTTTTAATACGCGGTTTTTGAAACATAAATTTCCTCTCTCTCATTTAACGTACCCATACAAGTTATATGTTGTTTTTTAGAGGACAGTTAGAGCTTTCTTTTGATACCCTATACATAAAAATGATTTACATTTTAGTATCAAAAAATACATATAAAAGAGGAAATTTTTGAGGAAAAAAAAGTTTTTCCCCATTATTTTCCCAATAATAAGCTACATAACTAGTGCAACACTAACCCACTTATCCCCCCTAATTAACTAACTAATAAAAAAGAAAAATATTGATTCCCAAACCCCCCATAACAAAAAAGACAGAAAAAATACTCTGAAGAGTGCGATGTCAGATCAGTAAAAATCATGCAACAGGCATGCAGGGGTTAAATTTTATTAAATAAATATATTAAAATTACCTTTATTTATTAAAAAAACTTTATAAATTGTAAAAATAAAAAAATCTGTTAAAAAAAAAACTAAATGAGGGCCATAAAGTGGAAGGAAACTGATCACAGTTAAAAACTGTGATCAGCAATGAAAGGGTTAATTTTTTTTTTTTTACCTATGTGTATGTAATTATTTTATTTTTACTTACAAGTCACTCTCTGTGCTTCACTATAAGAATGTGAAGCACAGAGAGTGAATTAGAGGCAAAGTCAGTGTGTGAACACACTGACTTTGCCATCTAATTTGCATGTTATCGCGGTGATCACTCGATCACCGCGATCACATGCCCGGAAACTGACCGATCGGGTCCAGAAGCTTTGCCTCGGGTGCGAGGCTTAGTCCTGGACCCGTTGCAGACTAGCTGGCGATGCCCACGGAGCGCACCGCCGGCTAGACTGCATGACGAGTTAACTCGTCATAAGGTCGCTAATGGTGCGGCTCTTATGACGAGTTAACTCGTCATAAGGTCGGGAAGGGGTTAATATTAATTACTTAGTGCAGAGGCCTGTGTCTTTCCTTTCCCCATCTCGTTAGCGGTTTTTCTTTCTTCCTTCCCTTTTTTCTCTTTTCTTTCCCTTTCTCTTTCCTTCCCCTTCTTCTTCTCCTCTTCCCCTCTCTCCTTTCTCATTTTCTTCCCCCTCCCCTTCTTCTTCTCCCCCCTTTGTTTCCCCTTTCCTTTAATTCTGCCTCTCTGAGTGTCAGTTTTACTATTGCAAACATGAATTCATTGCAGCCTAACCCAAACTTATTGCTGCATATACCAACTACCAAGATAAAAACAACAAAGAAAAGACAGACTACACAAACGGACTACAAAGATGGACTCCTCAAACGGACTTGGGGCTCGGTGGTTGGGTGGTTTTTTATGGTTTTCCAGATTGTCACTATAACGTTACTGTATGTTTGTTCAGATCCTGTGATTTTCTTTAAAGATCCTCTCCTTAAGTAAATCTGGCTGACTCTTTTAACCTTGAGTGATGTTTTTAATCTTGCTGGCCCAGTAATTCCAGAAGCCTGGGGTGTATATTCTGTGATTTAGCCCATATGCCACTCCTCTTTCCATTAGGCATTGATGACTGAGTTGGACTAATATTCTTTTCCAATTAAACGGGTTACTGGACTTCCAGTTTCTTGCAATATCTAATTTTACTGTTGTCAAGAGGTGGACTGTGATGGCTTTCTGAGAGGGGAGCATCCTGGGGAGATCCAGATGTAAAAGGGCTCTAACCGGGGTAAGTTCCCACTCACAGCCTATTATATTGGCGATAAATATTTTTACTTTATCCCATATAGGCCTCACCCCAGGACAATTCCACCATATGTGTGTGTAATTTCCTTCACTTTGGTGGCATCTCCAACATATTATACTATAGGCGTTATACATTTTATTTAAATTAGAGGGCACCATGTACCATCTGTTCATTAATTTAAAGAAGGTTTCATTCAAATCCAAACAGTGGATCATTTTATACTCCAATGCTAACGTTTTGTTCCACTCTGTGTGATCAATTGTACAGTGTAAATCCCGTTCCCACTTGCCAATTGCCAGAGGCGGTATCTGTTTATTTAGAGATCTTATCAGTGAGTGGCATTTTGTTACCATATTTCTGTATGCGTCTTGAGATACAATACTGTTAAAAAGCTTTAATCCGTTTTCTTTCTTTCCCCATTTAATGCTGTGCGCTAGAAAGGCTTTGACTCTCAGGTAGTTAAATAAATCAGAATCTGGCAGATTATATTTTAGCCTGAGATCCATATATGGCATCATTTGTTGGCCCTCATATAGATCTATGATTTTTTCAATTCCTTTCTGTTTCCAATGGTTTAGGTTAATGTTACTCATATTCCTCATTATACATTCAATGGGAAGATTGGAAATCATAGCATACTCTATCCCCAGTTGTTTCTTGACCTTCCGCCATATTTTAAGAAGATGTTGTAAAACCAGGCACTGTTCACATGCTTCTATTATCCTCTGTCTTGCCCTGTTCTGAGGCCAAAATGCGGTTACTAATTCTCCTATCTCTGCCATGGTTTTCTTTTCCAGATTATACCAGCCCTCCTGTTGGGCTTCCTTTCTCTGAGTGTTAAAGGCATGTGCTAATAAAGCTGCCTTTGAATATTCCTGTATGACAGGGATTCCGAGCCCTCCAACGGATTTTTTTTTTGCAAGCTGTTGTAAACAGCATTACATGTATTCTATAAACCGAAAGTCTGTAAACCGAATGTCGTTCGGTTTATAGATTTTTGGCTTATGGAATACATGTAATACTATTGGCTTTCTATATACCGAAATAGAGTCCCCATTCATACGAATAGGTCAATTGACCTATTCGTATGAATGGGGACTCTATTTCGGTTTATAGAATAGCAATAGCATTACATGCATTCCATAAACCGAAAGTCGTTCATTATGCCGGTTTATGGAATGTATGTAATGCTATTGGTATTCTATAAACCGACTCTATTTCGGTTTATAGAATGCCAATAACACGAATGGACGAATGTTTTTCGGACGAATGGACGAAAATGCTATTTTCGGACGAAAATGCATTCGTCCGAAAACGAATGCACATGCCGAATATCCAATCTGTTTGTTTGTTTTGATTTAATTTATACTGCATATATTAATATAATGATTAAAGTAATTCATATTTGTAGTGAATATTGAAGTCCAAGTCTACATTGTTAATGGCAGTACATTTCCGTTAGCAGTTTATAGAGCATATAACGTTATCAAATGTCGAAAAAAAAAACAGCCAGCTGCTTATGCTATAGAGTTTTACTTACTTCTGATATATTATCTTAAAGAAATATAAAAATTCCACCCTGCTATGTTTCCCCCCTCCCCTCAAGAAACAAAAGTACACAAACTGACATGTAATAGACAGGAGGTTTGTTTACCTTCAGAACATCTATATGAAAGTCTGTCTGCCCCTTGCAGTTAAGACTGGTATTTAATCGGATAACTCACTGCACATTTCCATTTCATGAATAAATAATAGACATTCCTAGTGTTAACTAATGAATCACATCCCGACCGGAGGAAATTGTAAGAAATAATCTTGTCTTTTTAATATACCATTACTGTTTCGTTTGCCTAAGTTATAATCTATGCCAAACAAACATCACCATCTATTTCTGCTTACGTCTTTATGGTGTATGGACTCACTAGATATGTAATTAATTAATTCTTATTTATGTTCCACTAGCTTTTCCACTGAGCATGCTTTTGTCCTTATGTTGTTGAAAACACAACCATTGTCGAGTGTCACTCCATGGCTGGAATAACAAATGAAAACCAGACATGAAAGCAAATAAATTGTGATTCTCTCTTTGAAAACAGTCATCTGTTCCTTGAAAGTGCTAATATACCAATAAGAAACTCGCATCCAACATGGAATTGTAGGTAAAGATGCCACTCAGCCATAACCAATTTCTTTTTTGTGTCCTATGCATACATCTGTAATCTCACAGTAAGCAAAATGAGATTACACTTTGTCTCTGCCTCTCTAGGTAGAAGATGAGTGAAATGTGCTAGAATCCTAATTATGAGTTGGAAAGTAGCCTCCTACAGTGGGATGTTCCATGAACAACTTGTGATAGGAGAAACTCCTGGAGGTACAGTCATTTTTTCCTTGGCAATCTAATGAGGACATAAACAGACAGGGAAATTGTTTCTTAGACTAATTTTAGAGACAGCAGGTGTTGCCGTGTCCCTGCTGGAAGAAGCAGTCTAAAAACAGATATTTAATAATTATGTTTCTTCGAGGGTAGCCCTGTTGGGTGGATTTTTAGAGGAGAAGTGACATGCTGCTATTGGAAATGAGAAGTAGATAATTATCTCACACATTATGTGCTGAATGTCAAAGTTGAGTGAAAGAGGCTTGCAAAATTTTGATTAACATAAAAAAAAAAAAGGACAGCTCTAGGAAACTTTTTCTTATACATCTGACACGCAATCTGACACACTATGTAACTTGGAGAAAGATAATTGTGGTTATTTATAAATAATTACCACATTGCACGGCAAATTGATACCAGAAATAAAATATAATGTGAAATCTGGTTATTTTTAACATCTTTTCATAAACTATTTTTTTTCCCAATCACCCCTCGTCTGTATTGTAGAGTACAATGCTGTTTTTCACAAGAGGATTATTTTGGGGATTTAAGATAATATACCGTTATTCAACTAGTTTAATTCGCTAACTGAAATTCTTAGGTAAACCTTTTTAGTATTTCATTTCACAGATGTGTTTTTGGAGAAATTAATAACTGGGTAATTCTTTCATGTTGTATTTGTGTGTGCTATCTGGATCATTAGGAATTATAAGCCTTCACCAAATGCAGAAGCAAGTTGGGCACAGTAGTGCTCATTGGTAATGTATGATGCTGATTCAAGTGAATTATGTCAGAACAGGAATCTATTTTTAAAGATATGCCTTTGCATTATTATCTGCTGTCTGCAAATTGACTGATTGCTGGCTATCTAACTATTGAAGCATATCATGTGTAGACTTGTTCATAATGGTATAGTTTAGTTTTGACATTTCCACTTATACATTTTGTTATAAGCAATGATAACATACACAACCACTAATAAAAATGTATTTTGACGGCACATTTTGATTTCGTTTCAGTCAGAGATATGTGGGGAAACACTCACATGACAGTACCAGGTGAATCAGATGGAGGAGTATCCTCGTCCTTTGAGATTTGCAGGGAATTGTTCCAGGGGGCAACAGAAACAGGGAGAATGCATCTCAGCCAATCCAGCTTTGGCAGAGATCCATGGGAACCAGAACCAGTAGTCCAAATAGATAAATGCAATAGTCCTTCCCTAACTTTTTAGTCTCATTACTGTCAGTTAACAAATATTGCAATGGATTTTAGTCATACTTTTAGTCCTATTAACATCATTTTCATTTAGTTATGGTGTAGTTTTAGTCACTGAAAACATGCAGGGGGCTAAAACTTTGATAAAAATGTTTAGCCGACGAAATTAAGACTGGATAACTGCCATGATTAAAATGGATTAAGAGGCAAAAGGTGATCATTGTTGACTGAATTTGCATATGTCTACCCAGAATTCCTTGCAGTGGTGGTAGCACTGTGAATGTGTGATTTATGTGGGGATAGCAAGCCTTCTGGCGTGTTTGGTGTTGGTAGATTTTTATTTGATGATGCCTCTGCTACCCACTACAGTATGACCTAATGAGATCGTTCTTGTTGCTCTTGCATATTTACTGACAGTGTATACATGCATTAACCCCTTAAACCACTTGGACAAATATATATACGTCCTGCAAAGCTTGGTTCTTGAGGACCATGAGGATGTATATATGTAGCACAATGCTACATGCTGGGAGTTACTCTTAGAATCTGCTTTAGATCCACTCCTAGAGTGCCTTTAGCACCCGCCGCCCCTCTCCTGTGCATATGATCACAGTGGATGTGATTATTTGCATTTAAACTGCCACTTTCTATGTATTTAAGGTGTTGCAATGATGCCTCAATCGAGCAACACCCTTCTCTGCCCACCAGGGCACTGCGATCACTCGGTGATCGAGGGTGCTGTATTGGAGGAGCATCCTCCAACACACAGAAAAACATGGAAACACTGGTATTTCTAAACTCAGGACAAATATTAGAAACTATAGAGATGGGGTCTTTTTTACAGTTTGTAACTGTTATAAAAAAAATCAGGTGAAAGGGTTTTTTTTGGCATATTTTCATCATATTTTATATATTTTTATATTAAATAATATCATATGATGAAAATAATAGTATCAAAAGAAAGCCCTGTCTGTCCTTTAAAAAAATTATATATCATTTGTGCAGATGTACTGAACCCGAAGAAAGAAATCACAGTTAAGCAAACATATGACAAAAATAATGGCATTCTGGTCTTAAATGCACATCAAATGCAGCATAGAACTCTGTCACTAAGGGGTTAATACACTGTTAAATGTAACTTTTTCTTTTTCCAATTTATAATAAAGAAATAATTGTTTTGTTGTAGTTGTACCATACACATAACAGTGTTTAGCCTATTAGTTCATTAAGTTTATTAGTACCCGGCTATGAGGCACTAATATTTTTTTTTTACTGGTTTACATTTCATGAGATTTTAACTCAAGCCATCTCTAGTTTTTAATGGCCATAGATAAATTAACTCACTTTTTTGAATGCAATGGTTCTAATCCATTATAGGGTTAAAAACTCTGCTTCATTTTAAATTAGATTCTGTAGATCACAGTACGAGTGCCCAAATATATCTGTGGACATAACACTGGAATGTATACCATTAATCTTCTTATTCTCATGATGCATACTGCTACATAATATTATGTACATATTTTGCCTATTTATTTGCTAATAACCAGGGATTATGAATGTGTGCAAATAAATTGGCATTTTACATACAGTTATAATGTGTGTAGCTACCTATATCGTTTTCCTCTCTCTAATCCCCTTTTGACCCCATGCGTGCTATAATGGGTAATACATTGCAGATTCCTCAGGAAGCTTAATAGCATGGCTTACTAATGAGATGTGTTTAATTTCCTAGAGTACAGAGCTGAATCCTAGTGAAAAATATTGTAATTACCATTGGATTTTATGATAACATTTTAATCATTCCGATTCCAAACTGTGACTATACAGTTATCCTCATTTTCAGGCAGCGTTGGATAATGACTTTCAGCCTCCAGATACAGACAAATTGCTCCCTATATTTTAATGCCATCCAATCATTAAAAGACAATCAAATGTAATTGCTTTGTGTGTGCTATAATACTTTACCTGTTTAGAACCAGAGCTGCATTATCAGTTTGTCTTGATATCCTGATAACATCTGGTGAAGGAACTCTATCAACAGCAATGTTTCCAGCAGGGTAATGATGACACAAATGATTGTCACATGCTGGTTGTTTAATTTCTTTCAAAGAATAAAGAATAGCATTCTGTCCCTTTAAAATGTAACCTTTCTTTATTACTATTACAAGCTGGGTAAAAAAAAAATCCCATTGTATAGACATTTTTTTTTTTTTTTTAATACAAGAGACCTGTATACCACCAAACTGTAATGCGTATTATGCAACTAATTAAAAACAAAATTATAGTGGGCTCATTAATTCAATCATGTTCTTTACAGAACTAGCACCACTGAAGTGTAGGCTGTAATAGCATATTGTATATTTCAAAGAATGGCACTGTTAAAATAAAAAAAAGTGGAATAGGGAAATATATGCGCCCAAGGTTATAAATAGACCACTAGTTGGCATAGGTCCCTTACTTTCAACCATCAGTTAATTACAGAACACTCTCTATTACAGCTCATCAGCACTACTCTGCGTGTGTTGCTTTATTCAGACCTCACTGAGTCACATCATAGTCTCTATTCAATAGAAGAAACATGTCCTACCTTCTATGCAATGGTTTCTTGCTGCCAATATTAAATCAGTTGCACAAACTGTCTATTACTTTGTTACTTGGTGTGCTCTGCTTTATTCAGAAATTATTAAGTCACACCATAATAAACATTAGATGCTCCCCAAGTTCCTTTTTAAAACACAAAGATGATCACCTGACATGCATTTCGCTGCACCCAACCAGGTGCGTAGGATCATCTGAGACAACCACAATGGTCCCAGCTGATTTACCTTTTTAAGTACTTGAGTACTATTGGATTTGGTCAATCACAGTGGGTCTATTCTGACAAATAAAACAATTCCATAGACATAACATTGTAACAGTGTGATCAGTTGACCCAGCGATTTCAAACATTCATGTAATACATGGGCACATCCATATTGACCACACCAGTCTAACAATCTGAATTACTCTTTTTCATTCTAACAATTATTTTCTATGCAACAATAAGATGTATCATACAAGGGGGGCACAGCCTTTTGTGCTCCATCATATGTGAATCTGTACTTGACTGGTGGGAAGAGTTTATTCATCTGTGGCTCCGCTACATTGACGACAGCCTGATTATTTGGACTAAGGATTCCTTTCAGACATTTCCAAAATCCCTTAAAAGAAATGAACCACATCTTCTATTTACACAGGAAGTTAATGATATTTCTAACATTCTCCATTCAATCAGACCACGCATTAACAACTTCCTATGTAGAAAAACTGCAGCCACAAATAGCTCGTTACCATGGAATAGTTTCGTCTTTAACCACTGAAATGTGGTATTCCAAATGGACAATATCTAAGACACAGATGAAACGTTTCAGGAATGATTCTGACTGCGTGGCTATTCTAATAAGTTGCTTAAGAGCATATATCAAAGGCCTCTATGAGCTGACATGTTGCCACCCAGAAAAATAAAAATAAATGATAAGATGCATACTAAACCCAAAATATGGGTTAGTAAAAAATTATGATGATCATTTGAATCATAACCTCCCCCTATGAGCCACAATGAAAAGGGGGACATTGTCACACGTGTAACACTGGAGAATTTTCATTCATCAATAAATTTGCATTGCACGACCAATGCATGTTTAAAATGATATTTGAAAAACTACAAACTAAGGTGTGGAGTCCTTGAGCGCAAATCTTTAATATCTCAATTTAATAACTTGTCGCGCTTACCATTAGGTAGTTGGTAGTCTCAACATTCTTAAATATCAAGGCAAAACTAACATCATTAAAATGTGGTGGAATATGGATAAACTTTAATACAGAGAGAGTGTTTTTGGATATATATCTTTTCCAATGCAGCTGAAGGGGAGACTTTTTCCAACTAAAATACTTAAGCCTTAAGTTTGAAATGCCTTTCTAAATTCCATTAAATTCTCTCTTTATTCAGTAGACCCTTGTGTGCACTGTCACTTTGATATCATATACCACTCTTAACTGCCATTAGTATTTGTTATTTTATATAAGAACAATTATCATATTGTACTAGTGTCTATGTCGCAAACTGGGATAACAGAGCAGGAAGGAGCATTGGTGCAGGGAATGATGCGGGGTCTGATGTGGACCGGATAGAACCTCAGACAGGACTGGTAGCTGAGGACAGGACAGTCAGCCCTCTGAGCATGGTACTGGACTGGAAGCTGACACCGGACTGAGACAGGGCTGATGATTTCTGCCTCAGGGTAGGAAACAGAACAGTACTTTTTTCCTGAATGGTAATATACCCTATGGTTGAGCCTAAGACAAATGACCGAACAAAATAGTGAATAACTAGGATGAACCTGGTATACACAAAAACACACTCCCAAGCTAACACACAAAGAAAGAGCAAAGCAAAATATAGCAAAAAATATAAGCAATAGTAGATAAAAATTGCAACACATGCAAAAACAATATTGCAAATGAAACCAGTTTAGATAGCAAATTAATACAGTTAAGCAATGGATTAAATGTAAACATAAAATATATGAAATGAAATGCACATAAAGAGCAAGTATATATAGAAAATTAGAAAAAAATTATATATATAAAAATAAATATAAAATGATGAAAATGCAGCCAAAGCAGGATGATCAAGCCAATAAAGCACATAAATCTTCTTGCAATCTGTAAAATAAATATAAAACCAAATAGTGTAGATTGTAAAAAATATAGATTTATTTGCGCTTTAAAATCTACTTACAAGATTTAAAAACAGAACTGGCAAAGACCATTGCTCCTGAGGAAGTGATGTTGTCGGTCAAGAAACGCGTAGAGTTTTTTATTCAAAGTGAAACTACAACTCCCGACTTACTTTTCACCTACTTCCGGAATTGGAGACTATCTTGCCGTCTATTCCATCATAGAGTTCTTCGTATCATGGACTGAGTCGCGTGTTGAAAGTTTGTTTCAAGATTTGATACCTTTGATCTTTGCCAGTTCTGTTTTTTAAATCTTGTAAGTAGATTTTAAAGCGCAAATAAATCGATATTTTTTACAATCTACACTATTTGGTTTTATATTTCTTTTACAGATTGCAAGAAGATTTCTGTGCTTTTATCGGCTTGATCATCCTGCTTTGGCTGCATTTTCATCATTTTATATTTATTTTTATATATCTATATATATATATATTTTTTTTTTTTAACATATTTAATTTTTTCTAATTTTCTATATATACTTGCTCTTTATGTGCATTTCATTTCATATATTTTATGTTTACATTTAATCCATTGCTTAACTGTATTAATTTGCTATCTAAACTGGTTTCATTTGCAATATTGTTTTTTCTGTGCTTACAGCGCACTTTGAAAAATTCTAATTGTTTTGGGTGCTAAATAATACATTTGCGTCTTGCGGTGCACTTCATATCTGAGAGTCAAATAGAACAGTCCAATACTGTTCAGACAAGCTCACGACAAGCTCACGTTTATTAAGATGAACCAGGCATGGATCCCACTAGACTTCTCTGTACCTTGTGCAGAATAGACATTTATACCGGCCTCACCCAGTCATTGTTATACTCAAGTGCACTTATTCTTTTTTTTCGATTGTTATATGTCCCAATATTTTGGGGGCTACCCCAATTTAAAAAAAACAAAAACAAATAAAAAACAGTGTTGGCTACCTCCTCCTCCTCCTCCAGCGCCGCTTCGACCTACACCGCCACGGTCACCGCCTCCTCAACCTATGGGTCACTTAGTATAAACTGAAAGAGAATACCCTGCACTCCAACCCTCTCTCAAATGGATAATTCTGTTGATCCTCCTGGCAGCCATGCTTTAGATTTAGATTTATGTTCTTCCAAAGCTAAAATCAAAGATTCCATCTAGTGCTATTTTATGGCTCAGCTGTATTTGTAATTTGTATGAATGTTATGTTATTTCCCTATCCACATTTGCTTGCAGGGCACTTGTCCTACTCTTACCCACATTTTACTTCATTTTGCAGCCCTCTAGCCCTTTCCATTACTTTTTTAGAGGCATTTTAGTGGCCAAAAGTTCGTGTCCCCATTGACTTCAATGTGGTTCGGGTTCGGGGTCAAGTTCAGGGTCAAGTTCGAGCACGACCCGAACATTTTTTCGAAGTTCGGCCGAACCTGCCGAACCCGAACATCCAGGTGTCCGCTCAACTCTACTGCTAACAAGCTTAGTCAGAACAGGCAAGGATTCAGCAACAAATAATCAAACAAAATATTTAGCAACGCTAATACAGGCACAGAGGCACTGTACAGGCTGTAACCAAAACAATTCAAAGGCACGGTTTGCAATTAGGTGTTGGGCTCAGGTTAACAATGCAGCTGACAAGAATGGAGTGGAAACAGCCACAAAACCTGAATACAAATTACAGGGAAATGGGATAGAGCTGTGACAGTCTGTGGATATTTAGCTGTGCGGTCTGTCACATGTCTAATCAACTATCACTTAATATGCAAAGTCTGCACAGTAGGCAAAATTGAGTTCCAGTGGATGATCCCTGTGACACAGTATAAACTCTGTAATTATAACATATATCTGTGTAGCCAACACTGTATGTAAAAATAAAAAAATTATGTGAAAAATTGCCGCCCCTTTAAGAAAATAAAAATTGCTTGCTGGCAGAGACGGTGACTGGGGAGATCAGAAGATCTTGGCACAAAACCAAGATACACCACTGTGTGTAGCACAGTTGCTCAGTTTAATTTTACATTATATATATAGGGGGTGAAATATGAACGAAAAGCATGATACCCCTTCTTGATGCCAAATGTAAAATATATATGATGACTAATACATTTCTAAATCAATCCAATAACATTATGTATAGATAACACACAGCACATGTAAACAAAGCATGTCTGAATTGTAAACTATATATACTCGGAGGCAGTGGCGTCGCTAGGGGGGGGCTACTGGGGCTGAAGCCCCGAATCTCGGGGCCATAGCCCCGAGTCTCTGGTTCAGTTTTTTTTTTCCCACCGGTGGGGGGGGGGGGGGGGGGGGGAGGTGAAGGTCCGCCCCCACCCGGTAGTGCTGTGCAGATCCTCGGCGGGGAAGCGTAGTCTCCAATGGCTCTGTGTGTGTTAAACACACTCAGAGCTCAATCACTGCTGCCTCGCGCTTCCCGTGCGTAGTGAAGACGTAGAGGCAGTACTGATTGAGCTCGGAGTGTGCTTAACGCACACAGAGCCATTGGTGCCTGCGTCTCCCCATCAGCGATCCGCACCGCATCAGGTAAAGAGGGGAGGAGACAACATGGAAGGGGAGGAGTCAACGGGGAGGGGAGGAGACAAGAGGTTGGAAGGAAGTAATAGACAAGAGGTTGGGGAAAGTAAGATGCAAGAGGTTGGGGGGAAATAAGATGAAAGAGGTTTGGAGGAAATGAGAGACAAGAGGTTGGGGGGAAATAAGATGAAAGAGGTTGGGGGAAATAAGATGAAAGAGGCTGGGGGAAAAGAAGAGGCAACAAGTTGGGGGGGGAGACAGAATACAACAGGGTGGGGGAGAGAGGAAACAACTTGGTGGGGGAGAGAAGAGACAACAGGGTGGGGGAGAGAGAAAAGACAACAAGTGGGTGGATAGCAGAGACAACAGGTTGGGGGGGAGAGGAAACAACAGGTTGGGGGAGAGGAGACGAGGGGGAGGAAGAGAAGACAAATATGGGAAAGAAGAGATAGACAGACATGGGCGAAGAGGAGAGAGACAGACGTGAGGGGAGGAGAGGCATACATGAGTAGAGAGACAAAGAGACAGTTATAGGCGGTAGAGGAGAGAGACATGTATGGGAAGGGAGATGAGACAGACATGGGAAGGAGAAGAGATAGACATGGGAAAGTAAAGAGACAGACATGGCAAGGGATAGGAGAGAAACAGACATGGAAAGGAAGAGGATAGAGAGACTGACATGGGAAAACGAGGATAGGGAAGGAAGAGGAGAGATCCAGACTTGGGAAGGAAGAGAGACACTGGGAGAGACCACGTGCAACATTTCCCTGGAGTAGGTGGTGACAGCTATTTAAATTTTTATCAGCTATTTTGGTGGTCTTTATTTTGGATATTTTAGATATCTATGCATTTTGATACTCTGTTGGTAATCTATGCATTTAATAGTAAATGTATGCCAGAGAACAAATGTTTATGTAATTGTATTTGTTATATGTTTGTGTATATTATTATTTATCTTTTTTTATATATATATATATGTATTAAATTATTTTATGCACATTTGAATCATTAGAAATTGCCTATATTTAAGTTCTGTCTGGATTTTTTCTTTTTAAATTCTCTTACATGTCCTCCTTTTAAGCAGGAATTCTATGTTGCAGCACTAGCAGCTATACATTAACTGGGAGTGAATTTAACCCTCTCTTTATACACACAATATTGGTGGTTGGATCACTTTCATTTTATTTTGATTATTTTAAATTATATAGTGCTTTATTTCTTAAATATTACATTCTGAAAATCATACTGCTGGCTTGTGTGTGTTTTACTGTATTTGTGTGTGATTATCTGACACTGTGTTTTATGTATGTGCATGCATGACTGTGTGTGATTATGTATGCGCATGAATGGGGGAGAGGAGGCAGCCTTTCCATTCTTGATCTCTGTAGAACAATGGCTTTGACCTACCCTGGTGAGTGCTTGTTTGTGTGACACAGTGTGCTTGGTGTCTGTGTGTCTGTGTTAGACAGCGTGCTTGGTCTGTGTGATATAGTGTGTTTGTTATGTGTGTCTGTGTGAGACAGTGTGCTTGGTCTGTGTGAGACAGCGTGCTTGGTCTGTGTGAGACAGTATGCTTGGTCTGTGTGAGAGAGTGCTTGTTATGTTTGTGTGATACAGTGTGCTTGGTCTGTGTGAGACAGCGTGCTTGTTATGTGTGTCTGACAGTGGGGTGTGTCTCATACAGACCATCTTCGTTTCTAGCCCTGCTGAGCACACCCGGCGCTCAGACCCTATAGTGTGGTGCTCCCTCGCGCTCCACTGCATTAAAAAAAAATAATTATCCTAGTAGCAAGTCTTCCATGCGTGGACAACAATTCCCATGCGCCAGATCTAATTTTCTGGTCACCATGGCGTCCTGGCGCCTGGGATTTGTTGAGCCCTGATCTATACCCATATACCTATTATTCATTAGAATCATATATATCTATCTATATGCCACCTAAGCATGTGAGCTTATTTACTCCACTTCTATCAAGTCTGCCATGGGCTCCAGCCCCGGATCTTTTGGAGACCTAGCAACGCCTCTGCTCGGAGGTCACATAAGAATAATAATTGTAACCTAGCAGGGACATGAATGTGCTTCATATATGACTCAGGTATTTTCTTTTATCTTGCAACTGTATCCAGTGTGGTAATTACTTTAGAATCGTTAATTCAACGTTAATGCCACTATAATGTAACATTCTTTGAGCTGTTTCAAAGAAAAGGTGCATCAGGGCTGACCCACTGCGATTGGCCAGAGAGGTGCTAGGTGTATCAATAGCTAGTAAGCTTGCAGATGCTTAAGTGTGCAAGTCAGTTGTGGCCATTATCTTTGCTTCTCATGAAGATACGTAACCGGATACGCAAATTAATTGTTTTAAATAGGGTGCATATTATAATGTTATTTATTGAGGTTTGAAAAAATCAGTGCATTCTAAACAGTGATGATCCACTGTATTGGACAGTGTTGTGTAATCGACTGATGATTGGAAGCAAGGTAATGCAGTATGGTTTTTGTGATAGGATTCCCTTATTGTTGCAAAGCTGTCATTTATAAATTCTTGACTAATGTCTATATACCTCTTGCTCATTTTTCCCTCTATTTTATTGTTGCAGAACTTCTAAATTATTCTATTTTATTTATTTTTTTCAAAAACAAAGGAAACATACCTCTGGAGACTATAGAAAGAAGCAAAAATGTTAGACATGCACAGTTCTGTATATGAAGAATACAACCATTACATAACCTTGTAGTTTAGTATATATATATATATATATATATATATATATATATATATATATCTTAAATAAATAATAATAAAATATACAAAAGACACATAAACAAAGTGTCTCTGTGCAATAAATGTAGCTGTAAAGAAAATAGTTAAATATATTTTGTAATGTAAAATACAGCTAAGGTACAGAATAAGAGGCAACCACACATATATCTTAAAAAAATAAAATATTTTACAAACAAAAATTAGAATAAAGAAGGAGTTAGACTAAAAAAGCTCATAAAAATTATTCAATCAAACTGTAAATTTTGGCCAGGAAAAACAAATACAGGAAATTACAATCTCAGTAAATTAGAATATTGTGAAAAGGTGCAATATTCTAGGCTCACAGTGTCCCACTCTAATCAGCTAAGTAAGCCATAACACCTGCAAAGGGTTTCTGAGACTTTAAATGGTCTCTCAGTCGGGTTCAGTAGGAATCACAATCATGGGGATCTGATCAAGACTGCTGACCTGACAGTTGTGAAGAAAACCATCACTGACACCCTCCATAAGGAGGGAAAGCCTCAAAAGATAATTGCGAAGGAAGTTGGATGTTCCCAAAGTGCTGTATCAAAGCACATTAATAGAAAGTTATGTGGAAGGAAAAAGTGTGGAAGAAAAAGGTGCACAAGCAGCAGGGATGACCGCAGCCTGGAGAGGATTGTCAGGAAAAGGCCATTCAAATGTGTTGGGGAATTTCACAAGGAGTGGACTTAGGCTGGAGTCAGTGCAAGAGTGCAAGTTCAAGAGCCACCACACACAGACGGATCCTGGACATGGGCTTCAGATGTCGGATTCCTCTTGTCAAGCCGCTCCTGAACAACAAACAACGTCAGAAGCGTCTTACCTGGGCTAAAGAAAAACACCTGATCTGTTTCTCAGTGGTCCAAAGTCCTCTTTTCTGATGAGAGCAACTTTTGCAGCTCATTTGGAAACCAAGGACCCAGAGTCTGGAGGAAGAATGGAGAGGCACACACTGCAAGATGCTTGAAGTCCAGTGTGAAGTTTCCACAGTCTGTGTTGATTTGGGGAGCCATGTCATCTGCTGGTGTTGGTCCACTGCGCTTCATTAAGTCCTGGGTCAATGCAGCCGTCTACTAGGAGATTTTGGAGCACTTCATGCTTACTTCCACAGACGAACTTTATGGGGATGCTGACGTCATTTTCCAGCAGGACTTGGCACCTGCCTACACTGCCAAAAGCACCAAAGCCTGGTTTAATGACCGTGGGATTACTGTGTTTGATTGGCAAGCAAACTCGCCTGACCTTAACCCCATAGAGAATCTATGGGACATTGCCAAGAGAAAGATGAGAGACATGAGACCAAACAATGCAGAAGAGCTGAAGGCTGCTATTGAAGCATCCTGGTCTTCCATAACACAGGCTGATAGCTTCCATGCCATGAGGAAGTAAATGCTGCAAAAGGGGCCCGAACCAAGTACTGAGTCCATATGCATGCTTATACTTTTCAGAGGTCCGATATTGTTCTATGTACACTCCTTGTTTTATTGATTGCATGTAATATTCTAATTTACTGAGATTGTGGATTTGGGGTTTTCATGAGCTGTAAGCCATAATCATCGCACTTATGACTAATCACGGCTTGAACTATCTTGCTTTGCATGTAATGTGTCTATCTCATATATTACCGTATTCGCTCTAATAAAGACGAGGTTTTTTTCAGAGCAAATGCTCTGAAAAAGACACCTCGTCTTATATTAGAAGTCGTCTTATAATCTGACCTCAAATAGAGGTCAGACTACAAGACAGGGATCCAGGTCAACCGCAGAGCTGCAGGGGACCTGGATCCCCATCTAAATGAGCCGGGGGATGTCGGCGCAATGCACGCAGATATCCTCCCCTGCCGCCCGGCACGACCACCAGGACTTCTATGATGAAGCTGGGTCCTCTCAGAGAGAGACAAGGGGAGGGGGAATAGAAAGACAAGGGGAGGGAGGGGGAATAGAAAGACAAGGGGAGGGAGAGAGGAAGAGAAAGACAAGGGGGGAGAGAGAAAGACAAGGGGAGGGAGGGGGAAGAGAAAGACAAGGGGGGGAGAGAGAAATACAAGGGGAGGGAGGGGGAAGAGAAAGACAGGGGGATGAAGGGGGAGACAACGTGGGAGGGGGAGAGAGATAACACTGGGGGAGAGAGAGGCAGCATTGGCACATAAAAGGAAATAAAAACAAGAAATGCATTTGTTTAATATCATAATTTTCAATCAGGGTCGTCTTATATTTGAGCAAATATGGTAGCTTCCCCTTTTACGTTGCATTACTGAAATAAATGAACTTTTGCACGATATTCTAATCACCTGTAGAAGAGGTTTTGTGGTTTTCTGGTATTAATTTTGTTTAAATCATTTTTGTTGAGGTCACTTCTTTTCTGAGAATGTTTGGTGTGTTCAGAGTAATCCTCCCATATTCAGCTCACCCTACAGGAAATTGCTGTATTAAAGTCATACCTATCTTGTCTAATACTTCCTGTAAGCTTGTGAGCAGGGCTCTCTACCTTATGTAATAGTTAGTCTGTCTCTATTTGTCCAATGCAGTCTGTAATTCCCTTTTATACTCGGTCCCAAGAAATGTAAATTGTTGGATTTATATAAGGATTTATGAAGGTAACTCAATTAAGCCATCATTGCAATAGAAATGAGACATTTTATTTTAGCCATTGGCACATTTATTTTGATCACATAATGGTAAAATAAATACTAAAAAGCTTGTTCTATCTCAACTTCTGTGTTTCTAGGAAACTCACCTGGCCCCAAAGTGATCAGGACCAAGAGAAAAAAGACGCTGGTTTGGTTCTTTGGTCGTTAAGCACCATCCGGCGTGATGGGGTTAACAAATCAGCAAATGAAAATACAATAAATCCTTGCTCTTTCTAGAACATTAACTATACATAGAATCTGCTATCTAGAGCTGGTTGGCTTTCCAACTCCCTTGGCTGGAATATCAGATTCTGAGGGAACTGACTCGGGCTGGTCTTACATACACTGTTAATAAGGCAGCTAATTAGCAACTGGCTTCACCTGTAGAGCCTCCACTATTCAGTGCAATACCTTGCCTGGAGCCTCTGTATTGTTTTAACCCTTAGAAGGGTAAGGTAGAATTTGCCAAAGCAGGTCTAATATACCTGCTATCTACAATTATACCACATTTTCTCTAATACACTGTAATGTATGTAAGATATTAAAGAGGATAATAAGACAGACACATTAGCACTATGAACAGAAACGACAATGTACATTTTTATAATTCTTTCTCAAAAATACATTTGTTTCCAATTCAGATTAAAACAATTTGTCATAAAGTTCCCACAGTGGTGACGTATGGGAAAAGGTTATTCCTTCAAATAAGGCGGAAAGGCAATGAAATAAGATTATAGAAAATGTAAGTTTGGTTTGTGGCCATTTAATAAAATGGGCTATAACATCTAATTACACCAAATTAGCTAGGCAAAATTTTATTATGTGACATATTTAAGAACATCAAAACATGTGAATGTGGTTAAACCTTGCATCCAGGTTCCAGTGGTGATCTCCCTGGTCATCCGTAAATAAACAATCCCCCTAGCGCTAAAAATTGATGTGCCTATAAAAAAGATTTGAAAAAAATCTGCGGTCCTATCTCCTATGAGCCTGCATTTTTATTGAAATATTTTTATTGAAGATTTTTCAAATAAACATGTAAACATGTATACAATAAGATACAATAATAATAATAATAATAATAATAATTAATTCAGAAAATATATAACTTAATAATAGAACAGGGGAAAAAACTCTCTAAGTACAATCATCCAGTGGGATACAAGTGACAACTTATCAGTTTATATACACTATATTATTATATACAATCAAATATATACAACATATTAGCAATCATCATCCCGTCAGGAACGAACTACGAAAAAAGATTATAACTGATTCTGATGCTTTCTTCCCATAAAATCCACTCTTGTTTCAAAATTTCAGTTTTTGGTGTTGGTAAGCGGAAAGCTAGTTCACAACAATTGTATGACCTCATTTATGTGTGGTGATTTAATATCTTTCCAGTGTCGGGTGATAATTGTTGTTGCAGTAATTAGAATATTGCTTATATAATTTTATTATAGTTTGGTAAATTTATGGGAATTTTCTTGAAGAGACAAAGCTCTGGTGTCAAATTATCAATTGAATTATCAACAGTTTTAAATCATTTATGTATCGAATTCCAATAAGGTCTAATTTTAAAGCAAAACCACAGCATGTGACACAAAGATCCCTGAACTTTTATTTAGTTTCCTGGCCAAATGAGTGTAGCATATAGAAATGGCTACTTTTCGAGCAGGATGCGAATAGTATGTATTTTTTAATTTTTGATAACTCCAGTTTACTTTGGCTTAGATCCTGTTCTGAAAGGCCACAATTAACAATAATAAGATTATTTTGTTGTATATTATTTCATCAGAAATGTTCAAAAAAACAATCAAATTTGTTTTTTATTTGGTCAAAATTGCTAATTTTGTTGAATGTAAAGAAATGATCAATGTGTGTTATGGAATGTGACTTTAAGTCGGGGATGTCATAAATTAAAATTGATAATGGAGTTGCCCTAGACCAAATTGCAAGGGGTTTAATTTTTTTTATATAATATGTTCCAACGCGGTCGTCGAGATGGAGGAAGCCATATTATTTCTTTAATAAGATGTGGGAAATTTTTTGTTGTCTTCATCTCAAGCCAATGTGGCTGTCCAGTATCTAAATAAAATTTTAACGCAACAGCTGCATTGGTAGCATGAGCAAAGTCTGGCAAAGCCATACCCCCACATACCCTAGGTTTCTCAATACGAATAACTTGATTCTCGCCAGTTTCCTATTCCAAATAAATGTCAAAATGGTAGTGTGAACTTTTCAAAAAAATTATAGTGGAATAGCAAGGGTTATGGCTTTAATATAATATAATATTTTTGGAAGTATATTCATTTTAACCGAATTGATCCTACGTAACCATGAAATTCCTTGATTGCACCACCTCTCCATGTCGTCCCAAAGAGGCCAGACTTTCCCTACGTTTTTTCATGCATTCTAGCCAGGTTTTTGCACAAATTGATACCTAAGTAGGCAATGTAAGAGTCTCTGAAATCAAAGTCAAACTTTAACATATCCAATTCAAACCAGGTGTAAAAAAGGAGAGTGCTTGTGTTTTTTGGTATTTAATTTGTAATAGGAGATTTCATAAAATTCTTGCAAGAGAGACATTAAAGGTGTAATTGAGGATAGGGCTTTTTAGTGATAACATAATGTCATCTGCAAATAGACCAATTTTATAACTTTTATCTCCAACTGCAATCCCCTCTATTTCTACATAGTTTTTAATCCTTTCAGCCAAGGGCTCAACTGCCATAGTGGTGACAATGGACACCCCTGTCTGTTCCCATTGAGTGTGCATTTTATTGAGTCATCATGGAAAATACAGCATGATAAATATAGACATTGATAGGACTTGTTTTTGTTTATATTGGTATAGTGTCATTAATATAAGTATGTCATAATAATCCTGTGTAATTATACATGTTGATAGGTTTGGATTATGTAAAATTTTATAGGCTAACATTAAATCCATAGTCTGAGAAGTGCCAGACAAAAAGGTTGTAAACTAAGTTCACGATATAACACTCATAAAGTTCAAAATGTAGGTATAGAAATAAACAAGTTTTTGGGCAGGCTAGATGGGCCGAATGGTTCTTATCTGCCAACACATTCTATGAGTAGGTGAAAGTTAAGGCGGGAATTAGAAGTAGTGCACAAAAAATGGGTTTCAAAAGGTCGGGTGGCGCGACCAAACAATCACCAATACTCATTTGTAGAGCTGGTGTCAGGACCTTCCCCGCAGCAGCTCTCCTGTGTTTGCCCTCTTACCTTCCCGCCAGGATCCGTCTCACGCGCTTGCTAGCGCGCTCACACCTTCACTTTCGGTTTCTTCATTGAGGCGCACGTCCGATGACGTCACGTGCGTCGCATACCCGCGAGGCGTGGGAAGATTTAAAAGTCACATTTCTCACCACCCTTCTACCTGCCTTGTACCTGGACTGTTCATCGTTGTGCTGATTTTCTGGTAACCTGACCCTGGCTTGTCTTATGTTTTACTGTCTCTCTGATAGCCCTGATCCTGGACTGTTTATCGTACTGCAGATTGTCTGATACCGCTGAGCATTGGCTACTCTCATTCATCTCCATTTTACCCTTGCAAGTGTGGATTATACTTACTGTCGTGGATTATATCTGTGTCCTGTTCCTGCATTTAACCCTTGCAAGTGTGGATTATACTTTACTGCTGTGGATTGTATCCGTATCCTGTTCCTGCATTTAACCCTTGCAAACCGTGGATTATAATGCGATCAGTTCCTGCATTCAACCCGTATCACTGTGGATTACAAATGCGACAGATTCCGGCATTTAACCCCTGTCGGTGTGGATTGTAACCAGGTGGGAGCTCTACGTTTTTCCATTCATACTAGTGTATATATATATATATATATATATATATATATATATATATATATATGAATTGTGTGATCCTGCATCTTGGTCTCCATCCAGTATACCTCTCCTCACAGCTGGAGGTGGTTACCCTATGGGGGGTAATACGGAAATATACAACAATGTGTAATGGTTAAGCTTCCATTCCAGAGAGAAACACAGCCAGTCCTAGGGGAAAATAGGGCAGCGTAAAATGTACCAAAATAATCCAGTGTTTAACTTGATTCTCAATAAAGAAGCCTTCGCAGTTTGAAGGGTAAGAGTTATATCATTCCAGTCCTGGTATCAAGAGTCTTTTATTCTGGCAGCAGGTAGTGTCTGGCTTTTGCTCTAGGTGTTAGCGTAGGTATGTGTAAGGTTGATAACTGAATCTTCGTATGTCAGCTGTTTCTGCTTCTATACAGCAGTTAACAAGGTTATTTAATCTGCCTGTGACTGGAGGCTGATCACAACATCTCGGGGAGCGTCCAATGGAGATCTTTGAGCCTTCTGAATTCAAAAGAAGTTAATTCGTTCTTGATCACGGTTATGCTTACAAGGAGGTAACTGGGCCTTACAGTCTCTTAGACAGGGCTGGTGCAAGACGCATAGTCTCTGCTGGTTCAGGTAGGTGTAATTTTGAAGTTTATCTGTTTTAACCATATATAAACAGCAACCATTCTGTATTTATTGAGCTTCTGCTTTCCTCAGCATCTTGCCTCTGCCCCCCATTTCATTTATTTACTTTTATATATTTATGTTTTTTATTATTATTTATTATGTTGTCAGGGGTTTTGGTCATGCCCTGTACAGGGGAGGGATGGGGAACAAATTATTTATTACGTTGTCCCCTTTCATTGAGCAAGTCGCCAGGTATTATTTGTTTAGAGAAGAGTTTCTTATGGTGTATTCAAATTTTGTGGGCCATAACCCCCACCACTTTGCAGGGGAAGAATATATTTTTAAATGGGCCAGGGACCTTGCCCATATCCATCCATTTTAGGGGGGTCATTAGCCATTTTGCAGGTTCCCAGTCCCGATCACATATTGAGGACAGAGTATGGGAGCCATTTGGCAGACTCCCAGCCCCATTAATAATAATGGGGACAGGGCCACTTGTCCCCATATCTGTCATGGGTGCCAGGGCCATTTGAGATACCCCACAACCTGGTTTAGGAAAGAAGGAATTTATTTATTAATGTTTAATATGGGGGAAGGATTTTCAGACTAAGTCCAACTCAACAGTTGATAATCATTGTTCCCTTCCCCTCTCATCTCTTTCCCATTCATATCTTCTCGATCTTTGCAAAATGGTTAGCGATAATCATTTTGTGAGGTCGAGATTAGGCATCTGAAAGGGGGTGAGTCTGTTTGAAGTTGGAAGTTGAGATTAGTGCTAATCTTGACCTCCAACCTCGATTTTTAGTGAATAGATGCCAAAGTGTTCCTGATTTTATATATAGAATACAAACTGGTTATTTTTAATTGCAACAGAGATGTGCACAAAACCGAATGTAGGATAAAGATAAATCCTTTTACATTCTCTGCCCAAGGAGTCTTCAATGTCCCTTAATACAAAAATATATACGTGGAGACTATAGAGCTCCATATATAAAAAATAAAAATTAAACAGACTAATAGTTCAACACTGTGTAAGCAAAAATATTAAAATTTACATTTATTAAAAACAAGCACACAAATAGATTGCATATTATATCTAAAAAATGCACAAATAATCATGGGGTGATAGATAACCAAGGTTGCGTGTTAGCCTCACCTTCCTGTGGCTGGTGAAATGAGCTGTAACAAAATTAGATTGCCTGGGTAGTGGAACGTGTCTTTGGTAGAACTTCTGTGCTGGCCGAAATTAGATGGAAATCTTCACAGGGACATGCCACACTCCCGAATCTCAGCCAATAACAAACTGCCTTTAGTTAATGAAAACCACTACCGATGGAGAATCCAGGAGGGGATGCTGAATGTGGAAATGTTACGAAGTATAGCTCTACAAGTTTCATCCGATATACACTGATATCCTCAGGAGCAGAGATTAAATAGTAAAATAGTAATGTGCTGAACAAACAACCTGTGCTAATACATAAAATACTCCTACTCTATAAATATACTCAGTGTATCGTTGTTATCAGTTCATCAGCTGTGTATTCACTCCATCCATTTATTGCAAGACATAGGGGGCGTTACTTTCTTCTCTGACCCAATATAACTTTGGACTATAGCGCTCATATTTCCTTTAGACCCACCAACTAAATGGTACCTTCACGCCCCATGTGGTTGGGCAGGTATCAGAGTTGTCATGACTAGACATGTGCAAAACTAAAATTTTCGTTTCGTTTTTGTCCATTCGGACGAAAATGTTATTTATTTCGTCTAAAACGAATTTCGTTCATTAGTGCATTCGTTTCAGACGAAATTCGTTCATTATTTTCGTTTCGTAAATTTTTATTCGTTCGTTTTATAGAATACAATGTAATACTATTGGCTTTCTATAAACCGAACGAGAGCCCCATTCATAAGAAATTCTTATGAATGGGGCTCTCGTTCGGTTCATAGAAAGGCAATAGTATTACTTGTATTCTATAAGCCGAAAGTCTATAAACCGAACGACTTTCGGTTTATAGACTTTCGGCTTATGGAATACATGTAATCCTATTGCTATTCTATAAACCGAACGACTTTTTTTATGTATTACATAAGCCGAAAGTCTATAAACCGAAAGTCGTTCGGTTTATAGGCTGTCGGCATTTAACTAATAAGAGACAGAGTCTCCATTCATAAAATTATGAATGGAGACTTTGTCTCCGTGTAGTAAAATGCCGACAGCCTATAAACCGAACGTTCGGTTTATAGGCTGTGGGCATTTTACTACACGGAGACAAAGTCTCCATTCATAATTTTATGAATGGAGACTCTGTCTCCGTATAGTAAAATGCCGACAGCCTATAAACCGAACATTCGGTTTATAGGCTGTCGGCTTATGGAATACATGTATTCCTATTGCTATTCTATAAACCGAACGACTTTCGGTTTATAGAATAGCCATAGGATTACATGTATTATATAAGCCGAAAGTCTATAAACCGATCGTTCGGTTTATAGGCTGTGGGCATTTTACTACACGGAGACAAAGTCTCCATTCATAATTTTATGAATGGAGACTCTGTCTCCTTATAGTTAAATGCCGGCTTTTAACTATACGGAGACAAAGTCTCCATTTATAATTTTATGAATGGAGACTCTGTCTCCGTATAGTTAAATGCCCACAGCCTATAAACCGAACGTTCGGTTTATTGGCTGTCGGCTTTTAACTATATGAATACAAAGTCTCCATTCATAATTTTAATCCTGGTGAGGGCTGCCTCATCTTGATGGGATTTGTGATCCTCCTGCTGTATTATTGATGCAGCAGGAGGATCACAAATCCCATCAAGATGAGGCAGCCCTCACCAGGATGCTTGCCCCCTTATGTCCCGACGCCCCGTGTTACTTACCACCTTAAGAACACAACAACGGACGCGCGCATTCCCAAACGGCTGGATAGGCGTGCGCATGCGCTGTGTATCGCTGTGGTCGATGATCTGGTAAGAAGGGGTGTGCGGGGGGTGTGAGGGGGGCGGGAGGTGGGTTGCCCAGCTGGCGCATGCGCGGTGGTCACAAAGTTACAGCTGAGTTATCAGCTGTAACTTTATGCGCATGCGCAGTGAGCAAATTCTCCTGCGATTGCGCAGGAGAATTTGCTCCAGAAATTTGTCAGAACACCGGCATTTAACTATACGGAGACAAAGTCTCCATTTATAATTTTATGAATGGAGACTCTGTCTCCGTATAGTTAAATGCTCACAGCCTATAAACCGAACGTTCGGTTTATAGGCTGTCGGCTTTTAACTATACGTTTGTCTCCATTCATAAATTTATGAATGGAGACTCTGTCTCCGTATAGTTAAATGCTATTGTATTCTATAAACCGACTCTATTTCGGCTTATAGAATGCAATAGTACTACGAATGGATGAATGAACAAATGATTTTCCTTTATTAACCATTCGTTCATTCGGCTTTAGTTAGCTTAGCATTTTCGTTCTTCGTTTTTCGGGCGAATGGACGAAAATGCAATTTTCGGACGAAAATGCATTCGTCCGAAAACGAATGCACATGTCTAGTATATATTCACATGTAAATTGCTTTTTTAATAAAAAATTATGATATAAAAAAAATCTTGTTTTTATTTCCTTTTATGTGACAATGCTGCCTCTCTCTTTCCCTTGCCCCCAGATTTGTCGCTCTCCCCCCCTTAGTGTTGTCTCTCTCTCACCCTCCCTTTGGCTCCCCCCTCGCTCCCCTTGTGTCTGTCTCTTCCCCCCTTCCCTCCCCCTGTTTCTCTCTGCCCCCCCTCCCCTTGTTTCTGTCTCTTCCCCCCTTCCCTCCCCTTGTTTCTCTCTGCCCCCCCCTTGTTATTCTGTCCCCCCCTCACCTGTTTCTTGCTCCCTGGTGGCTAGTGGGGGCAGCCGGGGGATGTATGCACTATACATAATAGACGGAAGTGTCGGGCAGCATGGAGGTTGTCTGCACGATTCGTGCAGACATCCCCCAGCTGCCCGATTCTCCCTGGTGGCTAGCGAGGCAGCGGAGGATGTCTGCGCGATGAGCGAGACCTCCCCTGCTGCCGTCCGGAACGACAGCCAGGACTTTTATGAGGAAGCCGGAAGTACCCAGCTTCATCATAGAAGTCCCGGCGGTCATGCCGGGCGGCAGCAGGAGAGGTCTCGCTCATCGCGCAGACATCCTCCGCTGCCTCGCTAGCCACCAGGGAGAATCGGGCAGCTGGGGGATGTCTGCACGAATC
Source organism: Pelodytes ibericus (assembly GCA_036172795.1). NCBI lineage: Eukaryota > Metazoa > Chordata > Amphibia > Anura > Pelodytidae > Pelodytes > Pelodytes ibericus. The sequence continues at coordinate 140,895,567 of CM069860.1, read as the reverse complement.
GTGCAGACAACCTCCATGCTGCCCGACACTTCCGTCTATTATGTATAGTGCATACATCCCCCGGCTGCCCCCACTAGCCACCAGGGAGCAAGAAACAGGTGACGAAAGTCTATAAACCGATCGTTCGGTTTATAGGCTTTCGGCATTTTACTACACGGAGACAAAGTCTCCATTCATAATTTTATGAATGGAGACTCTGTCTCTGTATAGTTAAATGCCGACAGCCTATTAACCGAACGACTTTCGGTTTATAGACTTTCGGCTTATGTACTACATGTAATCCTATGGCTATTCTATAAACCGAAAGTCGTTCGGTTTATAGAATAGCAATAGCATTACATGTATTCTATAAACCGAACGTCGTTCGTTTTAAAGACTTTCGGCTTATCGAATACTATTGTCTTTCTATAAACCGAACTAGAGTCGAGTCCCCATTCATAAGAAATTCTTATGAATGAGGAGGGACTCTAGTTAGGTTTATAGAATGCCAATAGTATTCTATAAGCCGAAAGTCTTTAAAACGAACGACGTTCGGTTTATAGAATACATGTAATGCTATTGCTGTTCTATAAGCCGAAAGTCTTTCGGCTTATAGAACAGCAATAGCATTACATGTATTCTATAAACCGAACGTCGTTTGTTTTAAAGACTTTCGGCTTATAGAATACATGCTGCTATTGGCTTTCTATAAACCGAAAGAGTCCCCATTCATACGAATAGGTCAATTGACCTATTCTTATGAATGGGAACTCAATTTCGGTTTATAGGAAGCTAATAGCATTACATGCATTCCATAAACCGAAAGTCATTCATGTCGGTTTATGGAATGTAGTACAATGCTATTGGTATTGTAAACCGACTCTATTTCGGTTTAGAATGCCAATAGCACGAATGGACGAATGAACGAATGATTTTCGTTTATTAACCATTCGTTCATTCGGATTTTGTTAGTTAAAATTTTCGTTATTCGTTTTTCGGACGAATGGACGAAAATGCTATTTTCGTCCGAAAATGCATTCGTCCGAAAACGAATGCACATTTCTAGTCATGACCATGATTATTACTGAACTTGGACCCATGAATACATTTTAAATTCAATATTTCAATAACAAATGTTGCATGGATATTGTACCATTTGAAATATCATATGCAGTTGTTTGCATTTAGATTTAGTCAATATTGTCGCATATGTTGCTTTGACCTTTCCAATAATAGAAGATTTTATTTTGTGCTCAACCATTTATTATTACACATGTATGTGGGCATAAGCAGATGAGAGCATTAATCCTGATTTCTCTTGAGTGCTTTTATAAGGGCAATATTCATAAATGACAGCACCCTCTTGTCAGAATAAAAAAAACAAAATGTTTTTAAATTGTGTTCTTTCTTTTATAAAACTGGCTTCATACCCAACATCTATAAACAAAATGTTTAGACTATAGATGCCATTTTGTTCTACTACGCTAGGTCATGCTCTTTGTGATTTTGTCATGACCTTTTTTTTTTTTTTACCTCTAAGTAACCTGTAGTTACCTAATTTAATGTATTATTTCTGTTTTTCCTGATCAAAAATGAACAGATTGAAATTTAACCTTTAAGTGATCAATATTTTACTTATACTGCACACATAAATATGTATATGTACATATATATATATATATATATATATATATATATATATATACTCTGTTTCTATTATTATGGATTATTACGTTTTTCTTATAAAAGGGTCTATGCAATATAGAAAGAATTGCAGGGTATTGAGATGGGAATTTTAAACTTTTGGCCAATGTAGTCAAGTTTGAAAAATTCTCCAATGCAGCTGAATGGGAGAATTTTTCCAACTTTGCTACTTTGGCCTAAAGTTTGAAATTCCCATCTAATTTTTCTACAGTTCTCTCTTTATTAAGTAGACACTATATTGTCTATAGTCATTTATATTTAATGCAATATTTTCAATGTTATTCCAAGATATCTATCCCTATTTTTTTTATTGTATTCTCAGTTGTATATAAAATATATACAACATTGTTACCAAGATACTTGTAAAATTGGCCCTGCTAAATTCTAAGCAATCACAACACTATATAGGCAACACCACAGTGGTTACAGATTTGTGTGCACTAGCATGGAATGACAGGGGGGGGGGGGGGGGGGGGTTGTAGGAGTTCTCCTGGACATGATGTCACAAACAGAGGAGGGCTTGAATGACTGTGAAGACTCTGTTGCTAAGAAACTTCAATCATTTGTTATACCTTTTTAATATTTTTTTTTTATGGGACAGGAAGCATTAAAGGGTCAGTCTAGTCACCCATTTGACTTTAGTGCAACTTTAGGCACCAAATGCTAAACTAGAATGTCACTCCCCCCCCCCCCCCCTTCTATTAACTGTAGAAATTATACTTACCTATGTAAGTCCACATCCCAGTGGCAGTCCTCATGATGACATTGTCACGGCCACATTTGCCTTGTGCAAGCGCAGTTGATGTTTCTCCCACCAACTACTGCACGGGCATCTAGCTTTTTCTAGATCACCCAGCGCTGTCTTTACTGTCCTCGTTGGACACGCGCGCTGACGCGCATCTCCATGGCTACAGCCATGTTGAGCAGATGGCAGCTCAGTGTGCTCTGTTATCTAAACTGGATCCATACCCACCAAATCCCCCTCCCGTGACATCTTTGTTTTTTGTCTCAATGAGTTATTAGGGTATGTCCAGTTGTGGGTCCCTAGCTTGCTGCACCTAGAGGGATAACAGCTATACTGTATTTTTGAAACTGAGTGAACAGTTTTTCTTTCACATTTACTTTATATTATTATTTTTTGCACAAAGGATAACTACTATATGCACCTGAAATATTTCAGTATGTAACACATTATTATTCCACATTATTCACTAGTGCAGAAAGTTCCCTTTTTGTAGGTTAATGTGCCCTTTTGTTTTATTTAATGTGAGATTTGACATGGTCTCTATACTTATTCTATTTATGTTCTATTCTTTACCAGGCTTTTTTGGTGAGTGGTTTTTAGCTAGTCAAAATATTTACTGGTCTGTATCCGTGGCATAAAAACAGGTGATTTTAGCGTAAAACAGACTTGCTATTTTATATGTTTGACAAACACAAATTTGCATCATATATTTACATCCAACCATTTTCCAATGAATTTAACACTGAATAATTCAGATAATAAGTAAACCTAAAGTTTAGGAACACCGATACATTCCACAGGTGGCATATATAATTGTGCACCTGTACTGCTACAAACACTACAGCAAAGCCAAAAACATCCCTATAAGCAGGTTTATTAAAGTATTCATGTTTTGCCAAGAGATTCTAACTGGCAATAGCAAGACAGATGATGTCCTCTTTTCTGCAAGCAACAGTGAACCACAAGAACCTGGACTTGCATACAAGAGTTTTCATTTCATGAAGCTATGTAATGTTGCTTATTGAAGACACTTTTGTACATAGTAAATACAGGGATTATTAAACACTCAGCATGATGACTTGCAAATGCATTCATGTATTTATAATTGCAGTAGGTTTATATTTATTGCTTTCAATCGTTGTTTATATTTTTTTTCTTACTATTCCTGTGTCCACTAATTTAAAACATGAATTAATTCATCAAGATATTTTAACTAGGATAATTACTTGAGAAATAACATAACTACAATCACTTGTAAGCAGAAGGGGAAGAGCCTGCAAGATGCATCCACTCGATCTTTCCTGTAGATGTTTTTTTTTTCTTTTTTTTTTTTTACACAACTCATATACAAATATATAAATACATAATACACATATAGACATTCAGATACATTCCAAATACTCTATGATCATAGGTTCCCCAAAAGTGTTATAGCTATGGTATATCTTTTCTTCCTTTCTGTCTCCTCTCTTCCCTCTCCTCCCTCCCCCCCAGATCCCCCTATTCCAGTAAATTGCATACAAATATATATTTATACACAAAAACAAAAATAGACAAAAATATAACAAATGTATTTAGGGGGAAAGAGAAAAGGAAATCTGGCACCAATTCTCTGACAATGCCAAATAGATATAAAAAAATAGAAGATGCCATTACCATGAGAATAAAAATTTGTCCACAGGCTTACATATCTCTCTTCGCAATTTTATATAAATTGCTTCCCCTTCTCCCTTTCCCTTCGCTCTTTTCCTGCTCCTTCCTCAGCCCTGTTCATTGCATCTCACCAATTCAGCTATACATTGGGCAGGAACAAACCTGATATAATATTCATCTCACTTCAACTCCCCTGCTATTCACTTTAACTCACCTGCTACTCACTTCAACTCACCATTTAGACAGAAGTCAGAAGTGACATTTCCATATATATATATATATATATATATATATATATATATATATATATAAAATGGAAATGTCACTTCTGACTTCTGTCTAAAAGGTGAGTGAAGTGAGTAGCAGGTGTAATATATATATATATATATATATATATATATATATATAAAATACTGAAATAAACATGACAAAGGCATTGTCGGATTTCTGGGCCCTATAAAGGCCTTTGTTCCCAAATAAACAGAGACATAGTATATAAGTGGAAATAAAAGGCCACAGCTTAATTAATAATAACTTGAACACAAATAAGGTCATTGCCCACCCGTAATACAATCCTTACCCCTTTTATACAGTAAACTTAAGGCAATGACCCACATATAAATTAACATATACAATTAACATATTACATAACATTGAGTGCAATACCTGAATTAACACTTATAGGGGCATACCGAGATGCCCTATAACCCCTGGGTTAAGAGCCACAGGCCAGCTCTAACCCACCAACCATAACATGACCACCAGCCTAGGTTCCTGATCACACCCTTCCAAGAACCTAACACTGATCCTACACCCCCCATTACCTCCCAACTCCTGCTGTGACAAAACTCAAACTGACGTTAATTAAAATAGGGAGGGCGGGCGTGACAACTGTCACCTTGGCTGTTAAATTAAAATCTGAAGAATTTAAAATGGTGGGCCCTATTTAAATAACCCCACCCCCTACATGACATCACTGAAACGTAACCCTTTCTGGCCCACCTCCTAGCCCTGTCAAGGCCCATTGCATTTAGGCAATTCCATGGGCTTCATGACAAAGGCATTGTCGGATTTCTGGGCCCTATAAAGGCCTTTGTTCCCAAATAAACACAGACACAGTATATAAGTGGAAATAAAAGGCAACAGCTTATTTAATAATAAATTGAACACATATAAGGTCATTGCCCACCCGTAATACAATCCTTACCCCTTTTATACAGTAAATTTAAGGCAATGACCCACATATAAATTAACATATACAATTAACATATTACATAACATTGAGTGCAATACCTGAATTAACACTTATAGGGTCATACCGAGATGCCCCTATAACCCCCGGGTTAAGAGCCACAGGCCAGCTCTAACCCACCAACCAAAACATGACCACCAGCCTAGGTTCCTGATCACACCCTTCCAAGAACCTAACACTGATCCTACACCCCCCATTACCTCCCAACTCCTGCCATAAACCCAGTCCTTGACCCCTTAAGATGACTGGGATCCGCCACCGCGAACAAACAAAGCCTGCTCTAATCCCAACTGGTACCCCATATTAAGAAAATCAAGGCCAATGTCCGACAAATGCACCCCATCTTTCCTATAATACCCTGGTATTTGGGCCTCTAGTTCCCTGTGATGGACAACCCCCCCCCAATTTTCCTAACATAAGAAGACATTAAGCTTAATGCGACATCTGCTTATAGCAGCCGGATCCCTTGCATACCTCCACTTTTCCCGGGGAACTATCTCTGACCATATTACTGATACCTCAGGGACCCTGTCTCTCAACCTATCTATGTCCTGCTTCATAGCTTTAACCAGCAACCTCTGAGGGATTAACCCCAAATCATTACCCCCTGCATGAAACAGAAGCAGATCAGGCCTCCTTCCACAGTCCAGCAAGTGTAAAAGTTCCGCAGAAACATCCTTCCAACCAAAACCCCTGAAACCCCACCACATAATCCTGATGTGAGCCTCCGAAAAACCCAGCTGCAAAACATTGACACGAGCTGTGGCTCTTCTCTTGGCCTAAAACACAAACGAATGTCCGATAATCCATGTGACCAAACCTAGGGAAGATAAAACTCCACACAGTAACCTGAAATACTGTACCCCCCCCCTTTTTTTTAATATAGTTAGAGCCCTATCCCATTTAATCCACCAACCACGCCGGGCACAAATAGGAGCGGAACGTTTGAGACTCCCACCTCCCAATTTTTTTAACCAAATCCTCCCCCATTCCCAACCTAGCCGCCTCTGTGGCGGTGCCAATGCGGAAAGAATGGGTGCCATAATGTAAGGGATCCCACCCTAAGCGATCCAAACCCATACGGAACACCTTAAAAAACTGAAAGCGGGAGAGGGCTGTCCCGTCCTCATGGACCAACAGCGAGCTACCACCAGTTGGCCGGACCTCCAAAAAAGAAGACACCCATAAAACTGGGCATAAAGCTGACCCTGCCACCTTGTACAGAATAACGTCACACCCTTTACCCATAGGGTCTGTTTTTGATTTTGACAACCGAATACTAAGGGACCCTCTCCGCACTAAAATGTCAGACAACCCCCCTCCCCTCTCTTACTATTACAAACCACTTCTCCCACTCGGAATGCCCAGAAAAATGTTAACAGAAACGCCACCGTGAATAACGTAACCTCGTATTTAGAATAACAAATCCTAGGCAATACTGATAACAATTGCTGCAACATACCCAGGGACAAAGGCTTCCTGGCGTCCGGAACCTTCTTTCCTCTCCGAAAACCTTTTAACGCCTGTTTGATCAGAATGGTCTTTGTCAGATCCTCCCAACCCCTAACCTTAAACCAGAAAGCCAGTGCTCACATGTTCCTAACTATCACTGCTGGAGACCTCTTTTCTGCAAACAAACTAGCCACAAACCACAGCAACGCCTCTAACCTGGTGGAAGCTACCCCTTCATTACCTACCACCCCGATCATGTCCTCCCATGAAACCCAGACCTTAGAGTATGCCTTCCATGTGCTGGGAGCCAACGATGCCTTCACACCGCACCCAAGCAAGAGGTTCCGAGCTGCCACATCTCCTCCGGGCAAGCCAGACCGTCTTGTTCTGCTGTCGGTGCCAACATCCGAAACCGAACCCACTGAAAACGAGACAAAGAATCAGCAATCCCATTGAGAAAACCCGGAACATGGCGCGCCCGGAAGACTATGTTACGTGACATGCACAGAAGCACCAGTCGACGCAACAGCCGAACCACGGGATCCGACGTAGCCGACAAGTTATTCACCGCCTGTACAACTGCCATGTTATCAGTAAAAAAGACAACCTTCCTATTTTGCAAACGCTCATCCCATAACATCAAGGCTACCACAATTGGAAAGAGCTCTAGGAAGGCTAGGTTACGAATCACTGGATCCGCAAACCATGCCTCCGGCCAAGGTGCTGCACACCAACTACCTCTGAAATAAGCACCAAAACCGGAACTACCTGCGGCATCCGTGAAAAATTCCAACTCCTCACCCGACGCCACCGCAGACCGAAAGAAAACTGTACCATTAAAGTGTTGGAGGAACTCAGCCCATACCTCTAAGTCCGTTCTCATACCCTGAGAAACCCTGATGAAATGATGCACCCTCCGTACACCCGATGTCGCTCCGGCTAATCCCCTATTAAAAATCCTCCCCATAGGGATCACCCGGCATGCAAAATTCAGACTCCCCAACAAGGATTGCAGCTGCTTTAGCGTGACTTTCTTTGCAAACCTAACCGTCTGTACTGCCCCTTGTAAGCCAGCTAGCTTATCCAACGGGAGTCTGCATTCAACCCTTACCGAGTCCATTTACAAACCCAAAAACGTCAAGCATGACACCGGCCCCACCGTCTTGTCTGGGGTGAGAGGAACCCCAAACACCTGAGCCACCCATTCCAGGGTTCGCTGCAGGAAACAGCATTTGTCCGTCCCAGCCGCCCCTATGCACAAGAAATCATCCAGGTAATGGACGAACGCCTGGCTCTCTGCCTCTTTCCTAACCACCCACTCCAAAAAGGTACTGAATTTCTCGAAATATGCGCAAGAAATCGAGCACCCCATTGGCAAACATAAGTCCACGAAAAACTGGCCGTCGAAAAAACAACCGAGCAGATGGGGACAGTCCGGGTGAATAGGCAACAAGCGAAAAGCCGACTCCATAAGTGCCCCAGGCCCAGCCTTCTTGACCAACTCAACTACTTGGTCGAATGATGCATAGGAGACTGAGCATAGATCCCTGTCAATATCGTCGTTAACCGAATCCCCGGCCGGGTAGGACAAATGATGTATGAGTCTGTATTTCCCCATCTCCTTTTTAGGCACCACCCCCAGGGGCGAAATCCACAAATTGACCAACGGGGGAGACTGGAAAGGGCCAGCGACCCTTCCCAGCTGTACCTCCTTCAGACAATTTGTCACGGACCACCCCTGGGAATTCCGCCACCGATTTCAAGTTCCTAAAACTGCTTTCCACCATTCTCGCCGAGAAAGGTATATAAAACCCGTGAGTAAACCCCTCCCCTAACAACTCTGCATCTGCCCTGTTAGCGTAGAGGTTTAGCCAGGGCAGCATCTCGTTTAGCCTCACTGGAGACCACCCCCGCGGGAGACCCCCCAAGATGCCCTCCACCTGTGCCGGCCGCCTGAGACCTGCCCCGCTTGAAACATTTGCTATAGCTGTGGGCCCCCCTAGCTATTTCATGCTTGAAACGGCATGATGCTCCCCACTTACATTGGCCATCATTAAAGGGCCAACAAAACCCCTTTTTATTGGTGGCCGATGCACCGGAGGAAGCACCGACCGAGGCTTGAAAGGGCGAGGACTTCTGCGCCATCATCAATTTGATCTAGAGCGGTAGGTCCATTTGGTCCCACCGCATACCTGGAGTAGCTATTAAACGCTGACCAAATTGTTCATCATATTTCCACCATGCCAGGCCACCATATGTTCGGTAGGCCTCCCAAATGCCATCTAGATAGCAGAACAACTGGCAACATTTTTTAGGTTGCTTCTCCCCAATCACGCTCGCTAGAATGCAAAACGCCCGTAACCAATTACCGAGCGTTTTTGGTATCTTACAATACCGCTTTTTCCTTTCCTCCTCAGCTTTCTTGCTATCCGTCTTGTCCTTCTCCTTGAGCTCAATATATTCCTCAAGAGGAAGGAGAGAAAATACTTCGGCAAACTCGCCCTTCCAAATCTTCTCCTTAACCTCTCACCGCCCGAGCCCGCCACTACATCCGACCTGGCGGCTGCAACAGGAACACTTGTCCTCAGGTACCCAGATCCACCGCTCCTGCCACTTCTGTCTCCCGACGAATGGCGACTTCTTCTGCTGGCAGACCGATTCCCAAACCTGGAAGGAGAAACACAGAGCCTGGGGAACCGTTGCGACCAAGTATCCCTCGCTCCCTATCCTCACTGGTAACCCGGCCCCGGACGGATGCATACAGCTGAATGGCCTGGCTGCAGCAGCCGTGCCTGCAATCAGGATGATGTACCCGCTCCCGCCGTGGGCTCGTCCTCCTGGACCCTACACTCTCATCATATCTGCGGGTGCTGCGGGTGCTAGTCACGGACCTGTTCCTAAATTGACCACCGTCACTCTGCCTTCCAGCAACCTCTCCTGTGCATCTCCATGGGGAACGTGATGCCGTAACCTGGGGGCTGCCACTGCGGCACCCCCGCCTATCCACTGACATCCTGCTGCTCTCCATATAAGGGCTGCCTGCCTGGCTCACCCAGCAAGGACACAGGCTAGGGGAGCGATGGCAGGGGCCCCCGTGACCTTTCCCAGGGAGCCCAAAATCAGATGGAGGAGTGAACAAAAGAGAAGTCCTGCTGGCATGTAAGGATATGTCCAAAGAGCAGCCCCTGTAGCCCCTTTGCCTACTATCTGGACTGACAGATGAATGGAAGGCATCCCCAGTGCCAACAGAAGTGCCTGCCTGCTCATGCCTGCAAGGATGATCACCAAGCCCCTGTTGGGCTGCCTGTTCATGTGCTGTGGACCGGTTTAAGTGCTGCGAAGCCTCCACCACCCGCCCCCACCCTCTCCTGAAGCTGCCACATAATTTACATCCCGACGCTGCACCAGGCCTGCCCTCCCTCCACAACACACGTGGCCATACCCAGAGCCCCCTGCACCCTGCCACCCTCAGGCACCATCCCCTGAGAATGAGTGAGCCTACGAGCACTCCCAGTGCTCACAGCTTCCCCCCCGACTGGCACTTCTCACCACTTCCACGTGGCCTTGTCCACGTGGCCCCCGACTCCTGGATACACGCTGCTGCAGTCTTCCATCCGCCTCCGTCGCGACGGCCGGAACTTCTTTTACCGTTTTTCGGCTGCTCCCACGTGGCTTCTTTCCTCCACACGGGGATGAACTTCTGCTCCTGCCTCCAACGCTGTCTTCTGGGCTCAAGCGCTGAGGGGGCCTGGTCCTCCTCCTAGGCCTCTTCTCCACGAGGCCTGCAGGTCCTGCAGCAGAAAGCACTGGCTCCAGATGGTCCCAGATTTAGCCTGATCCTCCCTGCATGGCTGCCTCACGAATCCCCTTCAGCATCTGATCCAATGCTGCTTCCATCCTGAAAGAGAAAAAAGAAACAACCAAAGCCCCAGCAGTAAGTAGAACTCACAACTGTCACCTTGGCTGTTAAATTAAAATCTGAAGAATTTAAAATGGCGGGCCCTATTTAAATTACCCCACCCCCTACATGACATCACTGAAACTTAACCCTTTCTGGCCCACATCCTAGCCCGTCAAGGCCCATTGCATTTAGGCAATTCCATGGGCTTCAGGACTGCAACATTAACTGAAGGGACTGTTATTTGATTGTATGGTGCCAAAATAAATATGACAGTTAAACATTATGCAAATATCTTGGCAGTCAAAAGAACATTTTTTGTATGACTACAGACATCAATATATTAATAAAAATAGCATATATTAATATAGAAATATGTTATATTAAAGAAACTCTCTGACAGATCATTGATTCATGCATTTGTATCCAACCAACTTTTCCTGTCCTGCCAATAGATTGAATGCTTGTAGGCCTATTCTCTCCACCCTCTACCTCATTAGTGATAAAGTACTCTTGCCTGCGGCTATAAATGACTCATTACTCTAATCCATCATCATACCATGTTCGTGTTTTAATGAGATTTGAAGGCAATGCATCATCTGGAACCAACCCCACCAATAATGATGCATTTCTATGGAGAAAATGACATTCTCTATAAAAAATTAGGTTCCTGGATCAAATTCAATAATAATTATGGAAAAAAGTCCAAAAATCGCACAACATGCAGAAAATTGTTCTCCTTTTGCACAATGCACATACTATTTCATACATCAAACTGACAACAGATTATATGGCTGTTTGCTACACACAAATGTTTGTTTTCATCCATATTTTACAGACTATTTTTATATTTGTTCTGATACCTGGTGACAATCAGGGAGTCTTCATCTGCTAGTCAGACTATTAAACAAGTCAGGTGTTTATGCTTGTTACATTATATTCAATATATCATGCACTCTGGCGATGAGTTGGGAATATTCTAATGAAATTCTTTCAGCATGGAACATTTCCCACAATAAGATGTCATTAACTGAAACTCCACAGATGTTTCAGATGAGTAATATGCACAATTATATGTGTTATGAGTGCTATTTCCATTGCATTCTGGCAATATGTGATCATACGGAAAATGTAATTTTATTATTTTTGCTATTCTTGCACTTTTTTGTGTAAATTAACACTTTTAGTTTATCAGGGAAGGACTCTACTGTGATATGGTAATCATCTGTATAGCTATTTCTTATGATGAGTAGCAAAAACTGCTTTTGAAACCATTTTATCAGAGATTAAGAGTTTTAAAGATTGTCATGTGGTGCATCTGTCAAGCATTTTTTGCTTGGTTGTGCCACTGGGAACCTTAAATACTCACATCAGACTAACTCAGTTTATTCTGACTTTTAACTGATTTGGTTTCAAAATAAAATCTCTAACTTGGGTGCTGATTTTAGTTTTTAAAATGAAACAGTCAGTGAAGAATATTTTTTATGAAAAATAAAATGACAAAATACACTACACCTTTATGTGATTGAAAGAGCAGCACCAAGTCAAACTATTGTTTCACTATTAGAAAAAATAGTCCCCAGTGGCGTCGGGAGGGGGGTGCGGATCGTGCTGGGTGACACCCGTGCTGCCGGCATCCTCCTGCAGCGCATTGCGCTGCTGAACCTTTTTTTTTTTCTGGCAGCCGCACCCACTGGATTCAGCTGCATGAAAAAAAAAGTACAAATAAAATTTAAAAAAATCATTGCCACCGGATATGACCGTACAACATATCCAGTGGCTGTGTTTCCCTCCTCCGTGCAGGAGGGAAGAAGACCAGGGGCGGGCTGGGCCGGGGGGCAGGGTGGCAATTGCCCCCCAGGCCGCCCTAAACTATGTAAAACACGGCCGCTGGGCCAGTGTTTTAAAAAAAAAAAAAAAAAAAAACACGCTTGCAGACAGAGATGGAGGTGAGAAGGGATCGGAAGATCCCCTCTCACCTCCGCTCTGCCTGCAAAGCTGCACGGGGAGCCGAACAGGCAGCACAGAGAAACCCCCGTGCTGCCTGTTCGGCTCCCCGTGCAGTGTGCCGACACGGAAGTGCCGACAGTCACGTGATCGGCGCTCTGACGTCAGACGCGCGCCGATCACGTGACCTGTCGGCACAACCGCCGGGAGGCCGAACAGGCAGCATGGAGGGACCATGCTGCCTGCCACCAGGTAAGTCCTCCTGCCACTAGCCACCAGGGAAGTCCTGCCACTAGCCACCAGGGAAGTCCTGCCACTAGCCACCAGGGAAAAAGGTAAGGGGGGGGGGGGGGGGCAAAAAACACTGGCATATTATTGGGCAAATTGGCTGGGGCATATTACATGGCAAATAACACTGGCATATTATTGGGCAAATTGGCTGGGGCATATAACATGGCAAATAAGAATGGCATATTATTGGGCAAATTGGCTGGGGCATATTACATGGCAAATAAGACTGGCATATTATTGGGCAAATTGGCTGGGGAATATTACATGGCAAATAACACTGGCATATTATTGGGAAAATTGGCTGGGGCATATTACATGGCAAATAAGACTAGAATATTATTGGGAAAATTGGCTGGGGCATATTACATGGCAAATAAGACTAGAATATTATTGGGAAAATTGGCTGGGGCATATTACATGGCAAATAAGACTGGCATATTATTGGGCAAATTGGCTGGGGAATATTACATGGCAAATAAGACTGGCATATTATTGGGCAAATTGGCTGGGGAATATTAAATGGCAGAATAAGACTGGCATATTATTGGGCAAAATGGCTGGGGAATATTAAATGGCAATTAACACTGGCATATTGGGCAAATTAGCAGGGGCATATTAAATTGCAGATAACCTTGGAATATTATTGGGCAAATTTACTGAGTTATATTAAATTGCAGAATAACACTGGCATATTATGGGACAAATTGGCTGGGGAATATTAATGGCAAATAATATTGGAAATGTGTATGTAATGGGGTGATGGAGGCATGTAAATGTGGTGATGGGGCATGTCCTGGTGTGCAACGTGGGTTATGGGTCATGTCGTAGGTGTGCAACGTGGGTAGGGGGGGGGGGGTGCCCAAATTTTGGGATATTGGGTGTCTAAATCCTGGCATGTTGAGGGGCATAATCCTGGCATATTGAGGGGAAAATCCTGGCATATTGAGGGGGCATCATCTTGGCATATTGAGGGGAAAATCCTGGCATATTGGGTGTCTAAATCCTGGCATATTGAGGGGCATAATCCTGGCATATTGAGGGGCATAATCCTGGCATATTGAGGGGCATAATCCTGGCATTTTGAGGGGCATAAGCCTGGCATATTTAGGGGAAAATCCTGGCATATTGAGGGGGCATCATCTTGGCATATTGAGGAGAAAATCCTGGAATATTGGGTGTCTAAATCCTGGCATATTGAGGGGCATAATCCTGGCATACTGAGGGGCATAATCCTGGCATTTTGTAAGGGAAAATTCTAGCATATTAAATGGCAAATCCTGGCATATTGTGGGGGAAAATCCTGGCAATATTCGTTATAAAACAAGGAAAAGATGGCCGTGGATGGGGAGGCGATTCGATGGTGCAATGGGCCACTTGACTGGATTTGCCCCCCAGGCCTAAGGCTGCCAGCCCTCCCCTGAAGAAGACTGCACGGAGGAGACGACCGGAGACTTGGAGCAGCCAGGAGGTAAGTACTGGGGAAGGGTGGTGGTGGAGGGGGGCATATTATGGAGCAAAAGCACTGGCATATTATGGAGCAAAAGCACTGGCTTATTAAATGGCAAAATAATACTGGCATATTAAATGGCAAACTAATGCTGGCATATTAAATGGCATAATAATACTGGCATATTAAATGGCAAAATAATAGTGTCAGATTAAGTGGCATTTTAAATGGCATAATACTACTGGCATATTAAATGTCAAAATAATACTGGCATATTATTGCGCAAATTAGCTGTGGCTTCTTGATGGGAAAATAATAGTAGCATATTAAAAGGCAAAATAATAGTGGATATTAAATAGCAAAATAATAGTGGCATATTAAATGGCAAAATAATACTGGCATATTAATGGCAAAAGCACTGGCATATTAAATGGAAAAATAATACTGCCATATTATTGGGTGAATTGGCTGTGGCTTCTTAATGGCAAAATAATATTGGCATATTAATGTGTAATATAATGCTGGCATATTAATGGCAAAATAACACTGGCATATTAATTGGCAAATTGGCAGAAGCATATTAATTGACAAGCTGGCTATTAGACATGTGCAAAACTAAAATTTTCGTTTTGTTTTCGTCCATTCGGACGAAAATGTTATTTATTTAGTCTAAAACGAATGCAGTAATGAACGAAATTCGTTTTAGACGAAATAAATACCAACAGACGAAATTCGTTCATTATTTTTCGTTCGTTTTATAGAATACAATGTAATACTATTGGCTTTCTATAAACCGAACGAGAGCCCCATTCATAAGAAATTCTTATGAATGGGGCTCTCGTTCGGTTCATAGAAAGACAATAGTACTACATGTTTTCTATAAGCCGAAAGTCTATAAACCGAACGTTCGGTTTATAGAATTGCCATAGGATTACATGTATTACATAAGCCGAAAGTCTATAAACCGAACGTTCAGTTTATAGGCTGTGGGCATTTAACTATACGGAGACAGAGTCTCCATTCATAAAATTATGAATGGAGACTTTGTCTCCGTATAGTTTCGTTAATTTTTATTCGTTCGTTTTATAGAATACAATGTAATACTATTGGCTTTCTATAAACCGAACGAGAGCCCCATTCATAAGAAATTCTTATGAATGGGGCTCTCGTTCAGTTCATAGAAAGGCAATAGTACTACATGTTTTCTATAAGCCGAAAGTCTATAAACCGAACATTCGGTTTATAGACTTTCGGCTTATGGAATACATGTAATCCTATTGCTATTCTATAAACCGAACGTTCAGTTTATAGAATAGCCATAGGATTACATGTATTACATAAGCCGAAAGTCTATAAACCGAACGTTCGGTTTATAGGCTGTGGGCATTTAACTATACGGAGACAGAGTCTCCATTCATAAAATTATGAATGGAGACTTAGTCTTCGTATAGTTAAATGCCGACAGCCTATAAACCGAACGTTCGGTTTATAGGCTGTCGGCTTATGGAATATATGTATTCCTATTGCTATTCTATAAACCGAACGTTCGGTTTATAGAATAGCAATAGGAATACATGTATTCCATAAGCCGACAGCCTATAAACCGAACGTTCGGTTTATAGGCTGTGGGCATTTAACTGTACGGAGACAAAGTCTCCATTCATAGTGAATGGAGACTCTGTCTCCGTATAGTTAAATGCCCACAGCCTATAAACCGAACGTTCGGTTTATAGGCTGTCGGCATTTTACTACACGGAGACAAAGTCTCCATTCATAATTTTATGAATGGAGACCCTGTCTCTGTATAGTTAAATGCCGACAGCCTATAAACCGAACGTTCGGTTTATAGGCTGTCGGCTTATGTAATACATGTAATCCTATGGCTATTCTATAAACCGAACGTTCGGTTTATAGAATAGCAATAGGATTACATGTATTCCATAAGCCGAAAGTCTATAAACCAAACGTTCGGTTTATAGACTTTCGGCTTATAGAAAACATGTAGTACTATTGCCTTTCTATGAACCGAACGAGAGTCCCATTCATAAGAATTTCTTATGAATGGGGCTCTCGTTCGGTTTATAGAAAGCCAATAGTATTACATGTATTCTATCAAACGAACGAATAAAAATTTACGAAGCGAAAATAATGAACGAATTTCGTCTGAAACGAATGCAGTAATGAACGAAATTCGTTTTAGACAAAATAAATAACATTTTCGTCCGAATGGACGAAAACGAAATGAAAATTTTAGTTTTGCACATGTCTAGTCTTTATCTTATTATGCATGTGGGTTGCTAACCTAAGTGGTCTCTCTTTGAGGGGACTTGTGGAATCCGTTCACAGTGGATTTTTTTTAGCATTAATTAAAAGTTATTATTTTTAACTTGTCTCATTTCTTTATCTGTGGCAATACTGCAGCCAACAACTAATTTCTTTACACTCTGTTTAAAGATCTCATTTACGGGTTACCCTTGCAAGTTCATGTGCTATGTCAAGCCTTGTTCCTAATCATCAAATAGGCCGGGCAACCTAAGTGTGCAGAGTGTGGGGATAAGCACACTGATTTACTTTTTTGAAGAATAATATTATTTGTTTAGATCAGTGAGGCAGATCAGAATGGGGAGGTATAAGTTAACCAGTTCACAAAGTTGCATCTGTTGATTTTTTCCACGTTTAATTACAAGACAGCTTATTTTTTTTATCACTGTTGCTAGCTGTGAAATACACTGTGATCAATTTAAAGTAGAGCTCCCCTGCATTGTACAATTGTTAGATTCACAGAAAAAGAACAACACTGTTCAAGCATTATCTTCTTCTTTTATAGAAACAAGGCAATGCCTGCTATCCTTAATTTTCCACAAGGGATACAATTACTTCCATAATATCTCATTGCTCACAACCCTTGTATACCTGACCTATAATGTATCCCATGACCAAAGTGCATGGTTTGTCTGTCAAGTCTTCTTTAATTGTGACTGCGACTGTGAGTGATACCCACTAAAAATCCCACCTTACACCTGCTAAATCACACACTGAACATTCTACTCCAGCAAGACATCATTCTCCCAATAGCCTGCTAATCAATTACAGTATAGATCCATGTGTTATTAGTTGTACTTACCGCTAAAAGAAGTAATGGCTTCCATATGTCATGCGCAAATGATCAGATTTGTCATGTTATAAGCCTACGGCACTAATGGAGGCAAGAGCATTCCGTATGACTCTGTCACTCCTGTGTCCACAGTTGTGGATCGACTGGCTGCTAAAGGTCTCATAAATCTTAATGTTAATGTTCTGGGTGACTAGCAGTGCTTCTAGGAGTATGTGTTAAATTCTCTGTACGAAACCCTTACACCTATTCCTGTTGATAGATGCTAATACAGGAGATGTGTGGTTGTTTGTTATAGTACACCAATAAATTCAAAAGCTATCATAATCACAGGAACAGTAACTCTTTGAAAGACATATATATATATATATATATATATTTCTAACACATAAAAGTATAGCATCATAGTTTTAAAAAACAAATAAAGATTCACTATGCACAGTAACAGGAAACTGAAACTGTATTATGATTATTTAGAACAAGCCAAAATGTTCTAAAAGTTTTAAATGATGCAATGGAGCTGCAAATATAAAATATGTAGTTCTAAGGGCTTGCCTTGGGAGAGTGTTTGAAAAGAGGGAAAGGATAAATAAATAAATAAATGTAAGACCAATATAAAAGACTCTTTCACTGACATGTTCATTAACAGAAATGTAAAAGACATGAGGTCATCCTCTGAGACCGTAAGATTTCATAGGCAACAAATTAAGGTTTTTGTTTTTTACAGTAAAGATAAAAAGGGTAAGGAATTCACTGCCAAAAGAGGTGGTGCTATCAAATACTATCAATGCCTACAAAAGGGGTCTATATATATATATATATATATTTTGTTTTAGAAAATCAGAATTTTAATATAATATTTCAAACTCATTTGATGTATACTTTAATGACCAGTAAGGACATTTTTAACATTTTGAATGGTAGTTTACATGGTAAATTCAGAATATGTAGACAACCATTTTATGCATTAGGAAATTGAGTGATCATGTGACACAAGTTTGGACAAATGAAACTCTGATTGTCTGACTAACTTTATTTCTAACAAAAAATGACACATTGAACAAAAAAATTCTATTTCAGGCTTTTGGAATTTAATATGTATACCTTTCTTGAAATACTTGAAAATCCATTACATTGTTCAAAGAGAAATACAGGAATTAATAAAAGGAATGGCCAGGGACAAGGGATATTGATTTAGATTCAATGGCCCCCTTTAACTAAAAAAGTGGCAGTAAAATAACGGAATTCTTGATTTTTCTATATTTCATTGATTGATTCAATTAGCATGTAATCATAACATTTTGATAAAGACACATATTTAATTAGTATAGTCCAGATTTCCACACATTGTGTAAAAGTTTTCTATAACTGCTCCGTTTACTTAATCAGCACCACAAAAAAAGGTATTGAGGTTGTTTTAAGATAAATATAAATGAGGAGACAAGTGGTTGCACTTATTTATGTTTTGCAAGAATCCAAATATAACATAAGAAATAAGTTTAGCACAAGGCCTATCTTTTAGATGAAGCAATTATCCATTATAATTTATCCTATATACTGCCATTATTATGAGTTCTGCTTACAAATCATTTTCAAAAGGAATGAACAATGTTAAATGTTTTTAAATAAATTGAAATAAAGAAAAAACACACATTCATAGAATGGAGTACGTTTTTATGACTCCGCCAAGGCTGTAGCTACTTCATTAATCTAAATTTCTTCCATTTAAAATTAATGGACTTCTTGGTTTTCACAGTTGAAATACTGCACATTAATGCAGAAAATGTAATTGAAATATGAAAAGAGTTAGTGAACATGTGGGGTCAAACTCAAGTGTTATTTAATAATTCCACATGAACACAAAGCAGACATCTATGTTAATATCAGGGTGATACAATAGGACCATGCTAATAATAGCCTGAATGCATGAATGCCAAATTCAGGTTATAACAAAGTATCAAAAAAAAGAGATATTTGTGGTGAATACATGACTTTCACTAGGGTCATTTCAATTTTTTTTTAAGAATAAAGGTGGATAGCTACTTTTTATAGTGAATTTGTTACTTTCTTTTTTTTATTTTTTATTTCCATGACATAGTAATAACTAGTTTAGCTGCAAGGAGGGTTTGAACAAGTAGGATTCTCTTATCCGGATCCCATTATTCTATTCTTATATGGAATAACATTAAAGTCGAATCACATGGGACCTCCGCCCCCAATATATCTAAGGCCAACAAGGACACTATACTCCAAAATTCCTTTATATATTGACATTCCCACCACTGATGGACTAATGTGAATGTGTTACTTTCCCATCCCACCTATACATAGGCAAGATTGCCAAGGCAGTTAAACATGTCCCCAAATGGGAAGGATATTTTTTGCATTTGTGGCAACATTCTGTCATAAAACTAATGTGGTGACCAGAGGTCACATGCACAAGGTGTAAACAAGATGTAAATGTGGATGAGATCATATGGCAGGAAAGTTTGTTGTTGTTGTTGCTTAATTAGTTACACTGTGTGTCATTATATGAATGTTGTTGCTTGGTCTCTGAATAAATATTTGTTAAAGTAGATGGACCAGAGTTTATATGTGTAAGCATAATAACATACAGTTTGAATGAAAACCATGTGAGAGCCAGGCAGCAA
This sequence comes from Pelodytes ibericus, assembly GCA_036172795.1. Lineage (NCBI taxonomy): Eukaryota > Metazoa > Chordata > Amphibia > Anura > Pelodytidae > Pelodytes > Pelodytes ibericus. The sequence goes on along the minus strand of CM069860.1, from coordinate 140,875,436 downwards.
GAGTTTGCCCTTAGATTAATGCTTCCTGTGGGCAGAGATATAGAGCTGAGTGAGTCATATGGTGGAAAAGGTTTGATGATAAAGGATAAGAAGGCAATACACTGAAAAAACAGAAGCCTGACTTTCCTTTTTTGACATTAAACATTTTGCATCATATGACTGGCTTCTTGCTGTGTTTCATCCCACTGGAAGAGTTAGGTTAAGCGAGTTCTTTTGTCCTCCACTGCTTGGACAGTTCAGTCGGGATTGTAGAAACATTTTTTGGTAAAGTAAAGTAATTGCAATCTGTCTGTTTCATGTTTTTTCCCTCAGCACTTCCTATCGCTTAAAAACTACATGTAACGTGTGATAAAGTTATTGCTGTTACTATAGCAACAGTCCTGCCTCCTTAAACCCGCCTTCTTGTGCTACATCACAGTACACAAATTTGGTTAAAACTATGCCTCCCTGCATTCCAAGCACTTGAAACAGCTGAGTAGGGGAGCATGAGTTGGAAGAGGGATTATGTATAACAACATGTATGACATGTAGAATAAAAAGCTCAGTGAATGTCCCCTTTAATCTAGAGCAGTGGGTCTCAAACTTTTTTAGATGCTATGGGATCCCATAGATATGTCACATTCCAGAGCTGGGTGTAACCGTGAATTCACTGGCCAATAGAAATCAAAGAAACACAAACAGATCTTCCCAACAGCCAAAGTGAAACTGGGAAACTCTGTGAAACTGGGAGCATGAATGAGAGGGAGGGTACAGTATTATCCAGTTGGTGGGGAGAGTATGAGCAGAGCACTGCTGTCACATGTGCCCAACTCACATTAGGTGGTAGGTGTTTTATTAAGGCACTGCCAGTCAATTTAATTTGCTGTGGCACAACCAGTGATAATCACCATCAAAAGCCAAAATAGCTCAGTTGAGAGAGCGTTAGACTGAAGATCTCAAGGTGTCTGGTTCGATCCTGGGTTTCGGCAAGCATCCGTAAATCTGGCATTCCCTTTTATGTCCGATCCATACTGATCCCAACCGCCTATGTCTTATGAGACATTAAATAACAGGGGGGATATGATAGAAACATTTAAATACAGAGCTCAACACAGTAAAGGAAGAGAGTATATTTAAATGAAGAAAAACTACCACAACTAGAGGACAAAGTCTTAAATTAGAGGGGCAATGATTTTAAAGTAATATCAGGAAGAAGGGTAGTGGATGTATGGAATAGCCTTCCAGCAGAAGTAGTAGAGGTAAACACAGTCAAGGATTTTAAGCATGCGTGGGATAGACACAAGGCTATCCTAGCTATAAGATAGGGAACTGGGGACTAATAAAAGTATTTAGAAAGTTGGGCGGACTAGATGGACCGAATGGGTCTTATCTGCTGACACATTCTATGTTTCTATAATCGCTACTCTAGAGTCAGGTAGATGCAGTAAATTACGCCAACTTTGCCCTGCCCTATGCCCTACATATTTTTTTCCTTTTAGTTTTGATAAAACAAACAATACCTCTCATGGGATTAATATGTTTCTCTAAATGGGAGGTTTACTGCTCTCTTCTCACTCTTGGTTTTAACCATCTTAGTATTACATATTACATCTCTAAAACCTTAAAAAAATTTTTTTTTTCTAACTTGACTTTTTTGCTGTGTCTTACACTTCATGACAATGAGTGTTTTAACACTTCTGTGGTGCTTGTGTTTAGCTGTAATTTTTTTCTTTCTTTCTTCTAATATACATTATATATTGGTTTTATTGCCTTAAGAAGAGCATTCTTTAGATAGCATTATTTTGATGAAATCATTTATTTTACTATAAAAAAATACAATATGATGCAAAATAAAATGTTTTCTACGTTTTACATGAAAAATCTTTTACATATTTGCAAACGCTAATAAAAAAATCTGCTCAATAGATTCTAATATTAGTCTAATATGTAAACCCAACCATAAAACCTAACCCTAGCCTAACCTTAACTCTTAACTCTAAACCTAACCCTAGTTTGAAGGCTAACTTTTTAGAGGCAGCCAGGCAACACCCCTATTGTAACGGAAGAGTTCACTGATCTCTCCCGAAGCTCTTGCCCACAGCAGAGCATCACCATGTTGGAAAGGCATTATGTCTTTCAGTATGGCACCTGCTATTACTCCTGACTTTTGATTTTTGTGCTACTGAATGCCTCGTCATTGGATGTGCCTGGCATGAAATAGGCCACAAAGGGGCTAATTAGTCATTTTTTTACCTTATTTATTTTATGTTTACTTTTAGCTAAATAAAAAACAAAAAAATGTAATTCAAACATTATAAAATCAAGGGACTAGCAGGTTTTCCTACAGGGTTGTCATATATTTAGGCTTTTCTATTTTTCTTAAATTAATATCTGCAGTTTGGGGGGGATGTCTTATAATCAGGTTATATGATATATCTAATTTAAACTGCCTCTGCATAGTATGTTAAGGAAACCTTTGTTGTTGAACTCTATTTCATGGTATTGGAAGTTAATATGCAACATAGAACTTACTTGATTCTTGAAAATGAAGGTCATTTTCTCTCTTGATCAACTCATTCATAAACTCAATTAAGCAGCAGGCTGCTCGTAATGAATTCTCTACTGGATATTCAAAGGTTATGGGGTCCTCAGTAAGGCTCCAGAGTGAACGATATTTGGATGCAGATAACTAATTTAACTTATCTATTAGCCCTTAAGTGAGTTGTTATTGTGATACAGACAGTGAAATCAGGAGGTTATAAATTCTGTGGATATTTTGGAAAACCAGATATGGTCTATCGATAAATATAGTCTAAAATGGTCAGGCATGGTAGTAATGATTGATGTTCTAAAAGGAGCATGATAATTGCAAACTGGCTAACCCTGCAGTTGTCTTTTTATACTGCTGCCACTTGGGTGCTCTGTTGCATGTATAACAGTTCTGCTCCAGATTCTCAGTCTTGCTCCTTACCTTGTTAGGCATCCTATTATCTGCAGCTCGTGCTCTTTGCATTTCTTCTGTTGCTTGTGTTTCACTTCCTGCGCAAAGATTCTTTTTTCCACCAACTTTGTCGGACTTCCTGCTCTCCTATTTGACCCTGGCATTGACTGACTTCCCAATCTACTGTTTGACCCAGGCATTGGCTGGCTAGCTACTCTCCTGTCTCTAGTTTGACTCTGGTTCTGTCTGACCATATTGCTATTCTATTCTGGACCTGTGCTATCCTGTGCTCCTTAGGATCTAGGGCTTCTTACCTGTGGGCTAAAATTAGTTTTAAATTAGCTAGAGTTATTCAAAGATTTACCTGTGCATTAGGGTGAATGCATTGTGTAGAGCTTCAGGAGGAGTTCTTCCTGTAGAAGTCTCATTGCCAAAAACATTGGGGGGCTATTTCGGTATACTTCCTGGTCACTGCCCTTTATTGGCTTTTTGTATGTTTAATACTCTTTGTATGTTTTTTATTGTTTTTCACCATTTATATGTGCTAATACTTATTTATATGTGGATTCATATTACTATTTATTGGTTCTTTGTAGTATGGATTATTATGTGCTCTACATGTCATTACTAGTGACTTACTATGTATTTTAGACTATTTGAATAAAAGTTATTTTTTATTTATATTTTTAGGTGTATTTCTGTTACTATTTGGTAGTTTGGGACTAATTTGTGGTTTGCACCCAGCTACAGTGTTATTGACGTGGCGTTTGCAATATTTTCAGTTGTCCTGCCGCATTCTGTTTTTTTGAATAAATTCTTATCATACCATATCTAGTGAAACAACATATGTACTAGATTTTGTCTTCAGTCATTAGCACATTTGACAATATTGACAGATTGATTGTTTAGTTTAAGGCACTGTTTTTCTTTGATGTTTCATCTTATCTTTCCATTGCAATGTGCATTTTATATTTTAGGAGGTAGATTACTGAAATGTATTTTACTCTTAGTAACTTCAGGTGTTGAAACAATACAGTGTTGTTCCTCTTCAGAGTTTTAACTTCAAATATGAAGATATTATCTTTATTTAATTTGTAAAGAAAGGTATCCCAAGATGATGCTCTAAATTACCTTTAAATTCAAATCATCTAAAGTTTGGTATCTTATTTAATTCGCATGGAATAATAACCATAAGACTACAATTGCATGTACAATTGCTTGTGAATAGAGAGATCATTTATTTTTATTTTTTTATTTGTATATTTTTTAAACAAGTATTATGCCAAACAACAAAGCACTGTCAAGTTTCTAATATGCAATAATACCATTATATATACAACTGCACGAAATTTTACTTGAGCATAATTTCCCTCTAAGCAGTTATTAGAGATTATATTATTTTAACACTATAACTAACAGACTAACATTAAATAGTAGAATATTATTTAGACATTTTATTTTATTTACAGTATATTCCATTTTGCCTATATGCAATTTTAATCATTAAAAATGTAATGGTCTCACACTTGCACACTAATCATGCTGAATGCCTTGGGCATGGGGCCTTATCAGTAATTATAACAGAGTGATAAGGCTCACTTTTAAATGAAGCAATAAATCTCAGCTCAAACAGTAATGAAAGTTTTTATTGTACCTGTAAGCTCTAGTAAAAACATAATTAAAGTTGTATTATCAAGGTTTATATTGGGCTCAGAAAAGAAGAGATACGTTTATGGAGCTAGCAGCATATGTAAAAGACTGCATAACAAGGCCTGCTATATCGCAACAAAGAATGTTAAGGTGACAGGAAATTGGAAATAATAAAAATGAATATAACTAGGGTTGGGAAAACATAATTATTAATTGTAAACTTCAATGCAAGATATTCATGAATGAAAAGCCGCTGCATTTTTGGAGAAGAAGGTTCTTTGCCCAGTAACATTCCATAATGTTCCAGTCCCTCTCTTTCATTTTGGTACAATATCTTGTCATTACTAATTAAAGTTGTCAGGAGATATCTGCAGTACTGACTTAACCCTGGTCATTTGTGGTATATTGGAAAGTACGGTATACCCACAAGCTAGTAACACCTCACCAGCGCCCCCTGCCTGAGGTTCTATGGTAAATACCTAGAACGCTGAATGATAGTGCCGGTGTTCTGAAATTTACATATATTACATAAGGGGTTGGGGTAAAGTTAAGGGTTGCCTGTAATTTGCAGGGTTCACCCTAACCTTTACTCTAACCCCCTAGAGTTAACCCTAACCTTTACCCTCACTCTAACCTTAACACCCCTAATCGCTCAGATTGCAAAGCTTTGGAGGTGGGGGGCATCATGGGAAGTGTAGTAATATTATCTATAATAATTTTCAGCTACAACCTACAAATATGGTTATATGATTCATGTCCTTTAAGATGAATTTCTTCCATTTCAAAGTTCCAACATAATATTGATGTCTGTTATGCTAGATAACATAAGAGGAGATTTAAAAATAGTCACTGAACACACTTTTGAAATGGGATTTAGATTTGTTTCCCCTTCAAGCTCTTCATTAACTGCTCTTTTAAGACTTACTTAAAGGACAACTGTCATGCCGTAAGCGACTTTGCATAAAATAAATGAAAAACCTCTGAAATATAAGCTGTGAAATTTAAAATAAAAAAAACCTATACAAAATGTTATTTTTCCATTTAGCAGCAACTGTTGCACATGTCATGGCTGCCATCTTGCCTTTTAGCTTCGTTCAGATCTCTGGCTTTCTGACCCAAGCACCCTGAAGTTCTACCTCTCAGCTCTGTGAAGCTCTACCCCGAAATTCAACGCAGCCCTGCCTCCTCCTGTGTGGTCTCACCCCCTTGCAAGTTTGCTTTTACTATAAGGCTGTGTACATCGTGCAGCTCATATACTGGTAACAGGGCTGCAAGGAGAGCTCCCAGTAACCAGTATGCAAGCTGTGTTCTGTGCACAGTTTTGTATGACCAGCAATCTCATGAGGGGTCGGGCTACATGGGAGGGTGTGTGGCCAGATGATTCTTGGGGACAGAGTGCAAGGTATGGTGCAAAAACATGTGTATTTACACTGCAGAGTGGGAAAATAAAGCCCCAGGGAAAGATACTTGAGGTCTTGCACATTTTAATGGGAAAATATGTATTTTGGGTCCTTGGGTTGGAGTACCTGGAAGAGCAGGGTGGGCCGGTACTCCATCCCACTTTCATGGAAAGTGACTATACAAAGTCCAGGCCGGGTTTTGTGTTAGACCTGGCTTCTAGAAGCAGGGTAATTAACCCCTTAGTGACAAGACATTTTCACCTTGACTTTACCTTGGTGACAATGGCTGTTTTGACATTTCTAGGGTGTTTGTGTTTAGCTGTAATTTTTTTCTTTCTCACATACAGTACCCACACAAATTATATGTTGTTTTTATCGTCATAAGAAGGGCTTTCGTTAGATACCATTATGTTCATCATATCTTATAATTTACTACAAAAAAAATCATAAAATATGATGAAACATTTTAAAAAACCTACTTTTTCTAACTTTGACCTAAAATATAATTTACACAAATAAAATCATAAAAAAGACCCCGTCTAAATAGTTTCTAAATGTTGTCCCGAGTTCAAAAATATGCATGTTTCCATATTTTTCGGTATTTTTTTGCGAGTTATGGGGCAAAAACCAAAAACAGTGTTTTTTGTTTTTTTCCTATATTGACCTTTTGACCCCAACCCGAACCCAAAATTTAACCCTAACACTAAATTTAACCCCAACTCTAATCCTTATTATATCCCTTAATATTTTTTAATTTTAATTTAATTTTAACCCTATCCCTTAGGCTAAAAATTATTTAATTTTAACCCTATAGGCTAATCTATGTATATAACCTGTTTTTAATTAATTAAATATGTATTTTAAATATTTCCCATTGCAATGCTACTTAACTACCACTAGGGGCAGTCAAGTAGCATATTCAGAGCGACGGAAGTGAAGTTACTTTCACTTCCGAAGCTCAGACCGGCAGAGGGCTTAGCCATTCCGTCAATATGGCTCCCCACGATCGATCCGTGGGGCGATCGTGGGTGCTCCAAAACAGAAATTTCGGTGTTGGCTATTGCCTCGACATCGAGGCAATAGACCAGCACCGTTGCCAGGCACGTCCTTTGTCGTTAAGGGAGTTTCTCCCAGGACGTGCCTGGCACGTCCTTTGTCGCGAAGGTGTTAAGCTTACCTGGGTCTATTAGAGGGAGCTATTTACAAAACAGGAAAACGATGGTCTGGGCCTAGTGTGTTTAAAAACTGGAAGGAGAGGTTGATAAGTTTTGTACAGAGTTTGTTCTGAAGAATGTTGTGATCTGTGACCTTATGCAACCTGAAATAAACAGAGCAGTGCATTTGGAAAGCTTATCAGTTCTTCTGGAGATTGCTTTGCATTTCTTAGAAAGACTGTGTGGTATCAAAGTTCCCAGATAAACCTACACCAAGAGGAAGAGGTTTGTCACAATACATATATATTAAGGTATTTTACATGTAATTATATATTATATTACAAATATTTATATTATATATTGTAAACCCTGGAAGATTTGCAAAGTTTTTTTTGGTAAATATTTGTTAATATCCCTGTAAATTCTACTCATTCTTACATCATTACTACAAATTATTTAAAGAACCTTGGTGAACTAACAGATTAACAGAGGCATTTAACAGATGCTGATAGATATAACAGTAATTGAATATTGGCTAGCCAGCTTTTGAGACTGGGATACACACCAACATTGCACACAGTGAACAATTACTGGACTTTGTGAGAGACAATTTTGTAATGTTCTATGGACCATCACACACACCTTCCTACTGACACTGGTGTTCTTATATGGACACTTTGCCCATTCACGATTTGATGATGAATCTTTGGAATATACAGCAGACCATCGGCACACCAGACAGGGTAGGGCATAATTCAATAAAAAAAATATGGTGCAGGAAAAAAATACAGATGATACAGAAGTCTTTGGATGGGACAGACACACTGCCCATCAAGGAGGATATTGTGTTTTTTAATTGTCCATTGAATGTGTTTTATAATTGGCCTCCTCTCTCATTTTATTCTTTTATGTTGTTTTTAATAATTACATTACTGCGATCCTTCACCAACTTCCTAAATTCTTGCCTGTGACCTATTTCCTGCTTTACAGGATGTCTGCACTGATCATTTCCTGTCAGATTTCACATCTTACTGCTTGTCTCAATTCCAGATTGGAACTCTTTGCCTGCATTAACACGTGTCCACCATTTGCAGTAAAGGTTGCCTGTATTCTGCATATATTAAAATGTAACATTTCATTTTCAAGGAATTAAAGAAATTTGAGTACTGAGAAAAATATGTATACATGTAAAAACACAGATGTCAGTGATACCTAAGTGAAAGTTCAACAAAAAACATCTTGCAACATCTGGATTGGTTTACTGAAATTTCTTTTGGAGGATCTGAACCTTGAACACTGGTATAAAGCCAGCCTAAAAAAGATTGGCGACCTATTTGGTGACACTACCATGCTCTCATTTATTGTTCTTCAAGAGAAATATAATCTTCCAGTAAATTAAGTCTTTTCATATGCTCGAATTAAGTCTCTTCTTAAAAATTTTCATATTAAACATGATTCCCCTTTAGAAAAAATCTTGTATGTCACCCATCATAAGCTATCCTCCCAAATTCGGGAAGCCTTACAACAACTAGAGGTTATAGATAAAAAATACGACACGATTATTAAGTGGGAAATCGATTTGAAGAAAACTTACCCTTTACAAACTTGGTATAAGGCAGTAGACTTAATGAAAAAGACAATCCATTGCATTACTCTCCAAGAATTATATATGAAACTATTACACAGGTGGTACTGGGTCCCATCAAAACTAGCGACAGTTCAACCAAATACCCCCCCGTTGTGCTGGAGATGCCTTAAAGAAATTGGTAATATAAATCACATTTGGTGGGACTGTCAAGACCTTAATCCTGTTCGTATGAATCTCACTGAAATTCTTGCAGAGCTTCATATTAATTTGGGAAATTTGACTCCAGAAATTTTTTTATTTCATCTTGAATTGCCTGGTAAAAATATATATTCAAAAAAACTGATATTGCATGTTCTGATGGCAACCAAGAGGTGTATCTCTAGGTACTGGAGGAAAAGGGAAACGCCTTCCAAAATGGAAATAAAAACCCATATTTGCTCTCAATGTAACATGGAAAGACTCTTTTATTTGGAAAATTTAACTCTAAACGACTATTACAAAATCTGGAATCCAGTCATATCATTATATGCTACCCCCTCAAATCCAAACTCATTGTCTTAACCATGAAATTGGACTATTACTACCGAGTCCACCCACGTTATACATTACTCTATTACGTTACCCAAAATACCTCATCGGGATTATATTGAGTGAATGTCTTTCCCGGGAATTTAACCTATCTCCACCCATCCTCTTAAGTTCTCGACCTCATATCAACACAGAGTCCCCGACCTCTTTACACCTAAGTTGTTTGGCTGTAAAGTGAGAGACTTCTATCTCTCCTGTTTCGTCCACAGATTAAGGCACTCCTAACCATTTCGCCCTATTTACAAGATAAGTTAAGCTGCGATCCTAAAGGTATCCTCCTTTTGGAAATGTTTATCAATTTAAATCTATATAGCCTATGATACAAGGAACGCAGCCCTTCATTTAAGGTTACGTTCTCACAATCACTTATTATGAATCTGTGCTTACCGAAGAGGTCTCGATCTTACAGGCAGTATGTCTTTGTAATACTTTGTCCTTTGTATATGACCTTTTGTAATGTGTCACTGTTTACTGTATTGTTATCATTTGTTATGTAGTCTTTTGAAGCCTTTTTTCTTGTATTTGTCTTTTTTCTTTTTTTGTGCGGTCTTTTTAATTGAAAAAATTATATAAATAAAATTTTGAAAAAAAACATCTTGCACTCAAAATAAAAGGAAGAAAACAGTACATAGATTTAATAACAATCAGTAAATGTTATTCATGTGTGTTGCTGTAAATATTATGTACATTTGCTAATTAGATACTGAACCTCAACATACAGAGACAGCAGTCGGCAAAGTACCTATCACTGTATTCTGTTTTCTGATCAATTTGACCTGTTTTTTGAATAATAAATAGAGTTGAGCGGACACCTGGATGTTCGGGTTCGGCGGGTACGGCCGAACTTCGGAAAAAAGTCCTGGTTCGGGCTCAAACTTGACCCCGAACTTGACCACGAACCCGAACCCCATTGAAGTCAATGGGGACCCAAACTTTTGGGCACTAAAATGCCTCTAAAAAAGTCCTGGAAAGGGCTAGAAGGCTGCAAAATGAAGTAAAATGGGGGTAAGAGTAGGACAAGTGCCCTGCAAGCAAATGTGGATACGGAAATAACTTAAAATAACATAAAATACATACAAATTACAAATACAGCTGAGCCATAAAATAGCACTTGATGGAATCTTTGATTTTAGCTTTGGAAGAACATAAATCTAAATCTAAAGCATGGCTGCCAGGAGGATCAACAGAATTATCCATTTGAGAGAGGGTTGGAGTGCAGGGTATTCTCTTTCAGTTTATACTAAGTGACCCATAGGTTGAGGAGGCGTTGATCGTGGCGGTGTAGGAGGAAGCGGCGCTGGAGGAGTAGGAGGAGGAGGCGGAGGTAGCCAGAATTTTTCAAAGTGCGCTGTAAGCACAGTATTGGACTGTTCTATTTGACTCTCAGATATGAACTGCACCGCAAGAAGCAAATGTACTATTTACCACCCAAAACTATTAGAATTTTTCAAAGTGAGCTGTAGGCACAGTATTTGACGGTTCTATTTGACTCTCAGATATGAAGTGCACCGCATGACATAAATGTACTATTTACCACCCAAAACTATTAGAATTTTTCAAAGTGAGCTGTAGGCACAGTATTTGACGGTTCTATTTGACTCTCAGATATGAAGTGCACCGCAAGATGCAAATGTACTATTTACCACCCAAAACTTTTAGAATTTTTCAAAGTGAGCTGTAGGCACAGTATTTGACGGTTCTATTTGACTCTCAGATATGAAGTGCACCGCATGACATAAATGTACTATTTACCACCCAAAACTATTAGAATTTTTCAAAGTGCGCTGTAAGCACAGTATTTGACGGTTCTATTTGACTCTCAGATATGAAGTGCAGGACGCAAATGTAATATTTAACACCAACAAATTGCAGTATTTAAAAATGCCTAGATGTTGCCCACTGAGCTAACAGAACAGGATTAAAGTCATGTGCCTGGCACACATGCAGTTGCAAGTGCACTGCACTCTCTGTGGCACTGGGCTCAGGGCAGGGTACAAATATGTAGTATAGCACCCACTAAAATAATCACTGTAATTTGAATAATCGCTGCAGTTTGAATAATTGCTCTAGTTTGCAGATTCAACACCAGATTTTTTTAAAATCTGTCCCTCACAGCTGCAGCATCCTCTCCCTACACTAAGAATAGCTCATGTGATGTGCGGTGACTCCAGCTTATATATAGTAGACATGTGCATTCGTTTTCGGACGAATAGCATTTTCGTACATTCGTCCGAAAAACGAATAACGAAAATGCTAAACTAACGAAAGCCGAATGAACGAATGGTTAATAAACGAAAATCAATCGTCCATTCGTCCATTCGTGCTATTGGCATTCCATAAACTGAAATAGAGTCGGATTATAGAATACCAATAGCATTACATACATTCCATAAACCGAAAGTCTATAAACCGAAAGAGAGTCGGTTTATAGACTTTCGGTTTATGTAATACATGTAATGCTATTGCTATTCTATAAACCGAAATAGAGTCCCCATTCATACGAATAGGTCAATTGACCTATTCGTATGAATGGGGACTCTATTTCGGTTTATAGAAAGCCAATAGCATTACATGTATTCCATAAACCGAAAGTCTATAAACCGAAAGACATTCGGTTTATAGACTTTCGGTTTATGGAATACATGTAATGCTATTGGCTTTCTATAAACCGAATCTCTTTGGGTTTATAGAATACCAATAGCATTACATGTATTCCATAAACCGAAAGTCTATAAACCAAAAGAGATTCGGTTTATAGACTTTCGGTTTATAGAAAGCCCATAGCATTACATACAATGTATATGTATGTAATGCTAGGGGCTTTCTATAAACCGAAAGTCTATAAACCGAAAGAGATTCGGTTTATAGACTTTTGTCTATAATTAAGTAACTTTGAAAGATACATTTAAACCTTCAGGTTACACGAATGTAACCATTCTTATTACAACAGTGCCATCTACTGGCCAAACGTAACATTAACTGCCATTGAACATATTTTCGTTTTATAGAATGCATGTAATGCTATGGGCTTTCTATAATCCGAAAGTCTATAAACCGAAAGAGATTCGGTTTATAGACTTTCGGGTTATAGAAAGCCCATAGCATTACATACAATGTATATGTATGTAATGCTATGGGCTTTCTGATTGGCTGCCCTGCAGCCTTTCAAAACGTGCCATTAAATCGCCGAACCCCCGAACTCCAACCCGAACATACAGTGAAATGTTCGGGTCCAGGGTCCAAAAACCGTAATGTTCGGTATGAACCCGAACAGTGCGGTTCGGGTTCGCTCAACACTAATAATAAATCATTATATAGGCTATGACTTAGTATAGCACAGGGCAAGAAAACTGTTAAGTATTTGCAGCTAGATTAACTAACTCACTTTGTTGTGAGGTACAATAGGCTGCTGAAAGCGAGAGACCACAAAGTATCTGCTGCTTTCTGAATCATTAACAATTTCCAACAATTATATTTTGACCATTTGCAGTTTTCTTTTATTATACAACATTTGCAGAAAAGGCATTAATTTACTACCTCAGCCCTGAAAACTTTTGAACCAGCTTTTATGCAACAACTACATGAATTTTGTGAAAGAAATAGCAAAAACAAATAAACAAATGTGTTATTCCTGGCCTTGATTTTCAAAAACACCATGGATATTCAAATTATTTGATCTAAAAGTAACATTTCAGTGGCAATCAATCCATTGTTTTTACAGAGCAGAGCATAAAACTGGATAGCAGGCTCAAGTGTTTTACCATGCTACTATCCCTTTCTTATAGATGGCAAACAAACTTAGTTCAATAACTAGTTAATAATTAATTGGCCTCCTGAGTTCAGATCACCGAAATAATAGTCTCTATCCTCCCCATAGATTTTTATTGCAAAAATAGCTAAAGTCCTCCTGAAATAAAACAATCAAATAAATAAATAAATGTAAAAATAAAATTTTTAAAAAAGCAAATTCCCCTCCTGGGGCTAGCAAGCTCCCCCACTAGCCCCATATAAAATAACATGGTCCCCATGGGCCTGCAGGCTGTCCTGCTGGCCCCATGTAATACAATTTAGCCTCCAGTTTCCAGCAGGCTATCCTGCTGGCCCTATATAACATTAAATGGCCCCCAGGGGCTAGACAGCTGTCCTGTTGGCCCCATATAGTAAAATAGTCATCCAAAATGACCAGGGGTGTTAAATACAAAAATTAATATCCCCATTAGGCCATAGACTGTCTAAGGGCTCATGATCCTGTATATAAATAATTAAATGCCTTACCTAGGCGGGATGATGCAGAAAAATCCATAAAAACCTGTAAAAAACAACAACAATCTTTGTGTGCCTTGAGAGTGGGCAGTGAAAATCACTGCTCACCCCCTAACACACAAAGGGTGACCTTTAATTAAAAATATACCCTTTTTTGATGTCCAACAATGATATGCAATGCCCTCAAGTCCTCATCTTTGGCCCATGGAAAAGGGCCTACCCTAAAGAAAAATGAATCCACCTATAACTAAAAAAATAATAACACTGGCAAAAAAAACAAAAAGCACTCTCTCTCTATACATCAGTCACTTTCTTAACTGGAGGATTTAAATGCCCGAAATTCCGCTGTTTTACCTGATTACCCTTATGAAAGTCAAGAGCATGGTGTAGGCTACTTCCTTCCACTGGAGATTTAACACTGAGGAAAGTAGTAGAAGTGAATAATGTAACAACTCACGTAAAGCCAAGAATTTTGTTTTCTATATACATTGTTTTCCTGGTTTCAGAACGGTCAGACCATTAACTTCTCTTCAATCCATCAAGTGTACTGAGCTTTAATATTTTATTTGTAGAAAAAAATGCATAAAGAAAGAAAGAACAGACAGACCTTGTAAATGTAAATAGAAGCATTATTCAAATTTCATACAAATAGGTCAATACTTTGCACTTAAAGGGACATTCCAACTTGTTTAACCCTTGTTTCCTGCAAGGAAGCAAGGGTTAAACAATACATGTCCCGGTCTTTGAAAGTAAACCCGATGTGTATCTTAATAGATACACGAGGGTTTACTATCTGCTGTGTCTCACATGCGAGACACAGCAGTTCCTGGTTGTCACTCTGACAGCTGAATGCAAGGGTTTTGTTAAGGTTCCCCCCTGCTGATCCCGTGCAAAAACAAGGGTCTCTCTTTGCGCTAGCAGAGAGAACCGGTCGCCCACCAGATGGCTGCCTGCTTCCTATGGAAGCATGGCAGCTGTCTGTCAGTGGATAAACTGGTGTGTACTATCAAACGTACACGCCAGTCCATCCTCATACTAGAGACAATGGACATTTCACTTGTGCTTCTATATTAGAAGCACAAGTGAAAAAAAGTTTAGTGTCCCTTTATTGGGCACAAATGTAGTTCTATCAATTAAAAAGTTCAGGCTATGCATATACTCCTTGTCTAAACATCTGACATTTGCTGCCTCAGTGGCTGATGGGAATATTACGTTTCTTAATGCAAGGGTGACTCATGAATCTCCCCACTCTTAACATTCCAAACTTATCATACTGCCTGACAGACAACGAACGGATCATATCCAAAGCCTCAAGACATTTGATTACAATCAAGATTTAAACGTTTATAAAAAGAGTTTGTTGAGAAGCAAAATGCCAAACGGTTTTCTAAATCTGTAGAAAGAAAGGAAAAATAAAATGATGATCCAACATTAAATGTCAACTGCAGCTTAATAACTAGGGTTATTTTTTTTTTGATTGAAGTAACCTTAAACATTTATAATTGCATTTCCTTGTTGATTGATAAAGTAATAGTCACCCAAAATAATGAATAATAAAATTAAAGTCACCCAAAACAGTAATCAATGCGTTTAAAGATGCTATCTGACTGCTATTTTAATGTTATATTTCTGAAATAGGTTAACTGTAGCTTGAAAAATCCCCATGGTGACAGTTTGGAGCAATTTTGCAAAGAGCACTATAGTACTTCTTTTTTTTTTTTTTAGAGAACAAACAATTCTTGCAGGCAATTCAGTTTGGAAATGTCATGTAGAATAGCAGCTATAATCAAGCTGCTTGAGAGGATACATGTACAAATGTAGCAGGCTGTGGCATCTTTTGGAATGCTAGAATATTCTCCAATACTGTTCTCTAATGCAGTGTTATCATTAGGATTATTTGGGGGTATGATGGATTTTCAGGTAAAATAAGACCACACTCAGATATCTTTAATGTCTTGCACTGTTTACTGCAAGACAAAAGAGAGACCGCTCTACACGCCCTACATCATTTGTGTGAAACATCTATTATACCATCTGCTGTATTTAAGTGATTGACTTTGACTAAGTAATGCAGGGCATGAAGAGGTTTAATGCTCTAATCAGGCATTTAATTGCCAAGCACTGTACCTTCCATGGTACTTTGAATTCATTATAGACACTGTGGACCTTTTCAAGTGAGTTCATTAGAAAAGACATGACACCTTTATAATTAAGTGACGGAAAACCTACATTTTAGCGCATAACTCGATGCATTTGGATTTCAGTTGATCAGCACTGCACTATGGATAAGGAACGTACAGTGTATTACAAATGCGAAAATGGGGCCTGTATGCATTGAACTTACTAATGAAACATTACACTGCAAATAATGTAGAAAGAGAGGGCACTGGGTGCAGCTGTTGTGGGCACCTGATACATGTCTGGACCCAAGTCTGGTGTACTTTTTGCCCTGCCTTAAAGACAATTTATATTGATGACAGTGGTGATGAATATCCACCCCCCATCCAGAATGCACCATAGTAGAGCTGAGATACTAGCATCATCACTTGATAAGTTTACCATTAATCATGGTCATCAAGATACCCTTACCTGACTCATTATGAAAATATTACATAATAGCCCTGTCTATATTCTTCCAAACCCTATTTTATGTGAACCAGCTCCTGCTAGAAAGAAGCACTTTATAGAATGGCAGATTAGATCCATTCAGTCCATCTAGTCTGCCAAATTTTCTAAATACTTTTATTAGTCCTCAGTCCCCTATCTTATATCTAGGATAGCCTTGTGCCTTTCCCATGCATGCTTAACCCCTTCCCAACGCTAGAACGTACTATGCCATCCTGACTACTGACTGAGTACCTAAAAGACACTAGGATGGCATAGTATGTCCAGCGTTAAACAGCTCATCACAGCCAGTGGCGTAGCGTGGGTTGTCAGCACCCGGGGCAAGGCAAGTAATTTGCGCCCCCTAACCCGTGGATTTTAGCACTCGAGTCTCTTCTACTAGATTAGTTAAAGAAACCCTTACCCCCCAAGCACATGTATTGTTTGTTATGAAAATACTTATGTAATTAAAGTAAAATGCATCTAAATACAAGTTTATTTTCCAACACTTTATTGAGTGCGATCATGCATTACACACATTCTCCACATTTTCAGCAGGTCTATGAATACAAATATACACATGTAGTAACCTAGCATGGGCCATGCTATTATATGTCGTCTCACAACCATCGTAAACGACAAACAATATCAAGAACAAAAACTAAACATCAAAATGGAACCATACCCTGGAGATGATCCAAGACTGGGCTAGATGGAGCCAACTTCCTCAATCCTGTACCTCTAATGTTACCCCCCCCCCCCCCCACACACACACACATATGCCATAATTGTTGTGCCATTCAGATGCCAGTAATATTGTAACTTTCGGATGGCAGTAATATTGTGCCAGTCAGAGCCCAGTAATATTGTGCCAGTCAGAGCCTAGTAATATTGTGCCAGTCAGATGCCTGCAATATTGTGCCAGTCAGATGCCTGCAATATTGTGCCAGTCAGAGCCCAGTAATAATGTGCCAGTCAGATACCAGTAATATTGTGCCAGTCAGATACCAATAATATTGTGCCAGTCAGATACCAGGAATATTGTGCCTGTCAGAGCCCAGGAATATTGTGCCTGTCAGAGCCCAGGAATATGGTGCCTGTCAGATGCCTGTAATATTATGCCAGTCAGATGCCTGTAATAGTGTGCAGTCAGAGGCCAGGAATATTGTGCCAGTCAGATGCCTGTAATATTGTGCCAGTCAGATGCCTGTAATATTATGCCAGTCAGATGCCTGTAATATTATGCCAGTCAGATGCTTGTAATAGTGTGCCAGTCAGAGGCCAGGAATATTGTGCCAGTCAGAGGCCTGTAATATTGTGCCAGTCAGATGCCTGTAATATTATGCCAGTCAGATGCCTGTAATATTGTGCCAGTCAGAGCCCAGTAATATAGTGCCAGCCAGATGCCTGTAATATTATGCCAGCCAGATGCCCAGTATTATTGTGCCAGCCAGATGCCCAGTAATATAGTGCCAGTCAGATGCCCAGTATTATTGTGCCAGTCAGATGCCCAGTATTATTGTGCCAGCCAGATGCCCAGTAATATAGTGCCAGTCAGATGCCCAGTATTATTGTGCCAGTCAGATGCCCAGTATTATTGTGCCAGCCAGATGCCCAGTAATATAGTGCCAGTCAGATACCCAGTAATACTGTGCCAATCAGATGCCCAGTAATATTGTGCCAATCAGATACCCAGTAATATAGTGCCAGTCAGATACCCAGTAATATTGTGCCAATCAGATGCCCAGTAATATTGTGCCAATCAGATACCCAGTAATATAGTGCCATTCAGATACCCAGTAATATTGTGCCAATCAGATACCCAGTAATATAGTGCCAGTCAGATACCCAGTAATATAGTGCCAATCAGATACCCAGTAATATTGTGCCAATCAGATACCCAGTAATATAGTGCCAATCAGATACCCAGTAATATTGTGCCAATCAGATACCCAGTAATATAGTGCCAGATACCCAGTAATATTGTGCCAATCAGATGCCCAGTAATATTGTGCCAATCAGATACCCAGTAATATAGTGCCATTCAGATACCCAGTAATATAGTGCCAATCAGATACCCAGTAATATAGTGCCATTCAGATACCCAGTAATATAGTGCCAATCAGATACCCAGTAATATAGTGCCAGTCAGATACCCAGTAATATAGTGCCAATCAGATGCCCAGTAATATTGTGCCAATCAGATACCCAGTAATATAGTGCCAATCAGATACCCAGTAATATAGTGCCAATCAGATGCCCAGTAATATAGTGCCAATCAGATACCCAGTAATATAGTGCCATTCAGATACCCAGTATTATAGTGCCAATCAGATACCCAGTAATATAGTGCCAGTCAGATACCAGGAATATTGTGCCAGCCAGCCCCCCCCCCCGTACTTACATGAAGCGGCTCCGTGTCCCCCGCCGGATGTCTCCTCCGTGCAGTCTTCCCTCTTGCACGGAGGAGGGAAGCAGACACCGGATGTGACGCGACGTCACATCCGGCGTCACTTTTTTTTTTTTTTTTCCGGCCGTCGCATCCATCGGATGCGGCTTGCCGGAAAAAAGCGTTCACAAGCGCAATGCGCTGTGAACGCGGCAGCAGGGGCTGGGGGCCCACGGGACAGCTGCCTTGGGGCCCCCCAGGAGTAAATGGGCCCAGGGCAGCTGCCCCGTTTGCCCCGCGTTAAAGACGGCCCTGGCGGCCACGCGGCCGCATAGGGCTAGTGCGCCCCCCCAGATATTGCGCCCGGTGCGGCCGGCCCCCCCTGCACCCCCCACGCTACGCCACTGATCACAGCTCCCTGCGATGAGCTGTGCTCGGATCCCGCTGCAGAGACTTGCAGCGGGATCCTACCTGTCAGTTGAGGCAACTTTGAGTGGCCTCAGTCTGACAGGGAAAATGTAGCCGGTGCTCAAAGTGGTGGCTCAAAAACTTTCTGGCACGAAAGGTATTGCGATCTTTTGGCACGGACCCACAGTGTCTATTAGAACCCTGACTGAGTCTCTGCCCTAGTGATCGGTGGCCAGGAACAAAACATGACTTTTGGTGCTTGCGTTGTCTGGGGCGCAAGCACTATGCGTCAAGTGGGGGTTAAACGCCTTCACTCTGTTTACCTCTACCTCCTCCACTGGAAGGCTATTCTATACATCCACTACCCTCTCAGTAATACTTCCAGATATTACTTTTAAATCTTTGCCCCTCTAATTTATGACTATGTCCTCTAGTTGTGGTAGTTTTTCTTCTTTTAAATATACTCTCCTGCTTTACTGTGTTGTTTACCTTTATGTATTTAAATGTTTCTATCACATCTCCCCTGTACCTGTGACTACATTTGTGATTGTATGTGTGTGACTGTGTGTGTAAGTGACTGTGCGTGTATATGTGACTGTGAGTATGTGTGACACTGTGTGTGTTTTTGTGACTGTGATACACTCACATGCTGCACATTGCTGTGAGATTCATTGAGTTGAGATCTGTAATACACACACATTGCGAACTTTATTTCTATAGAGCTTTGTTATGCACTCACACACTACACATTATTGTGACTTATATTGCTGTGGATGAAAAATACCATCTGGTTGGCAACCCTACTCACATACTGCACATGCAGTTTGATTTGATAGATCTCATAGTAATTGACTGTCTGTGAGAGTGTATCACAGCAATAAAACTCAAATATATATATCAGTCCAGAAGGAATTTTTCTCTCTAAAAGGCAAAATTCTAAATATCTTACATGGGTTTTTTTTTTTGCACTCCTTTGGATCAAAAGCAGGAATGATAGCTAGAAGGGCTGAACTTGATGGACTTTTTTTTTCCTCCAAACACAATTACTATGCTGCTATGTAGTAAACTGGCCATTCTGTTGACTTGACAATGACATTAGACCAATACAGAGGTGGTTAAGAATGCATAAGCATCTGACCAACAGCAGGTGCTGATGTCAGCATCCCATAATGCTTAGCGTGTGAGTAGAGCTTCTATGCCGAGACATTGCATCAAACAAATTATGCCTTGAGAAAAATATTTGTATGCATCTTTTTATCTTATATGATGTGATACAGCTTTACTTTTACATCTTTTAATCAGAAAAATGTTGACTTATTTGGTCTGCTGAATTCTCATTCAGTAAAGACTCTTAGTGTTAAATGAAAAGTATACATTTAAAAGCTTAAGAAAAACCCTGCTGTACTGCAACCACGACACGTGTGCTTTATTTATTTTGTTTCTAAAGTATTTGAAAAGGGAGGATACACTGAGATTTTTCTCATTTTCAAGTAAGTTCTTGGTCCTCAAACTTTGCATTGTTCCAGAAGAGTACACTAAAATATTATTAAAATACAAAATATCAAATATACAAATTCAACAAAGAAAACAAATAGGTAAGAAAGATAGTCAACCATGGTTAGTGTAAGGCAGAAAACCAACGTACCGTGATTCATGCGAAGAGGTAGGGATCCCAATTGCAGATATCGACTGTTCCTGCCTGGCACTACCGATACCGAGGGCTACAGGGTAGGTAGACGTCAATAGATGGCAGCAGGCACGAATGTCAGAGAACCAGGAACAGAAGTGCTGGTACCGTGAAGGGTCGTCGAGGGACAGTCCGAGTCGGGGAGCCAGGAAGGTAGCAAGGTCGAGAGTTCAAAGCCGGGTTCAAGGATACCAGAATGCAGGAGGGTCAAATAACGTAGCCGGGTCAGGGAGAACAGAGGTCAGCAAAATCCAGGAGAAAGCCAGGTCAGAAGTCCAGTAGAGTAGAATAATCAAATAACACTTGCAGGAACAAAAACGAGGAAGCTAGGAGCAATCCACGAGGAGATAGCTTGAAAAATCAACAAGCAAATTTGAATTGCGCGCGCTATGGTTTTAAAGGGCATAGCTCCGCCCCCGTGACGTACGCGACGCGCGTCTCGCCGCCCGTCGCCATAGTGATGATCGGGGCAGAAGAGAAAGAGCTTCCCGTCGAGCACGCGCCTGTCTCCAGTGTCGGGCGCGTGTAGAAGAGGATAGCCGACGGTGAGAGGGACCGGAGCTGCTGCTATTCTTTCTGTGAGGGACCCGGCGTGGGACAGAGATGCGGACCTTACAGTTAGAGGTAGATTCTGCATTTAGATATATTGATAGGGACCTCTCAAGGAATTTCAGACTGGAGGAAGATTTGATGGTGTCCGTGAGGCTATTCCATAATTGTGGCGCTCTGTATGAAAATTAGAATCAAGCCGCTTTCTATTTGAATTATGGTATAGTAAGAAAACTTCTGGTAATGGATTGGAGATTATTGGAGGTGGAAACAGCTGGGGAGAGCATCCTTCTCAGGTAGGGGGGGAGCTTCCCAGAAAGAAAAAAAAAGAAAAACTCCATTGCTGACAATGGACGTGCCTCACACGTCCTGTGGTGCAACAAGCTCTGGCGGTGCTGCTCTATTGCCTCGATGAATAGGCAATACTGAAATTTCAGCTCTGGGGCACCCACAATCGCTCCATGGAGGCAGTCAGCATCATTGCAATGAAAAAGACTTAATTAGCTAAAATCCTAAAATCTAGGGTTAGGGTTAGCATAGTTGTTAGGGTTACAATTAAATTAAGGTTAGCAAAAGGGATAGGGTTAAAATTAAATTAAAATTAGAATATATTAAGGATTAGCAGAAGGGTTAGAGTTGGTGTTAAATTTAGGGTTAGGGTTAAATGTTGGGTTTGGGTTGGGGTCAAAAGGTCACTGTGGGGAAAAACAAAAAAACAGTATATTTGGTTTTTGCCATATGACTCACAAAAAACTGCAGAAAAAAATGGAAACTAGCATATTTCTCAACTTGGGACAACATTTAGAAACTATTTAGACAGGGTCTGTATATGTATATATACAGGGATTGTATATGTGTACATTATTTTTAGGTCAAAGTTAGAAAAATAGTTTTTTATGTATATATAAGATATGATGACAATAATGGTACCAAATGAAAGCACGTCTTATGATGATAAAAACATATAATTTGTGTGGGTACAGTATGTGAGAAGAGAGAAAATTGCAGCTAAACACAAACACCCCAGAAATGTCAAAACAGCCCTTGTCAAGTAAAGAAAGAAAAGGTCAAAAGGTCTTGTCAGTAAGGGGTTAAACACAAGGCTGGAAAGGTGAAGGGTGTATCTGCATTGCAGCAGTAGCCAGTTTAACCATTTTAACATATCACAGTGGTGGGTCTTATTACATTGTAACACAAATATAAATTAATTAATGCAATACATGAATTATATATTCTAAAAATGTTATACAGTAAGATTGAAGGGCGCTAAGCATAATAAGGGAGAGGGACATAAAAAAAGAAAAGGGTGGGAAAATGAAAGTAGGAAGATTAAATAAAAATGAATAGTGTGGCTGTGGTAGAAATAAGGTTATGAAATAGGTATTGGTAGAAGTAATGGTGGATTATTTGTTATTGGGAACAATGGGGAGATGAGGCTGGAAATGATAAAAGAGGAACATGAAAGGTAGACTTGATTTCTACTGGGTTTTTCAATTTCTGGAATAATTAATTTTGAAATAATTCTGGGTAATGAATCTTTTCATGTTGTAATTTTGCAAATTAACCTGTTGTTTTAAAGTATTTATCTTAGGCACATTAGCAAAAGTGGTCCAAAAGAAACACTTGCATAAAAATGCATGGATAGAATTTTATTAGGCCGCACAACCACCAATCTACCCCAAGAGGTCTCCAGGTATGTGTGGACACAGGATGTTCAGACGTTCCTCTGTGAAATCAAGCAGGAAACAAAGAGTTAACCCATAGCTGTCTTTCACTGCGAGACTTAAAAAGCTACTTTGTCACAATACTGCAGACTTAATTCCATGAGGTATTCCTAATTAACAAGTAAATTAGTCAAGTGCAACATCCTAGAACTCATTTCACAATTTATTTTGCACTAAAAAAAAAAGGTAAAATATATATTTAGCATTTAAATTTAAGATTAAAGTAACATGATTTAAGTGAAGTCAGATAAATAGAACATTACAACAACTTATATACTTTGCCTGAATGTTTACGTCAATTTTATTACAGGTTTTACTACCAACCTTAAAAAGGTAAAGGGATACTACCAAACAACACCTCAATATATGTTCAGCAACATCTCCTGAGTACAGGGAAACCACCCATGCATAGGCTGGTTGGGCTGTTTGGGGACTAAAAGGCCACATTTGTAGTGCAGTCAGCCTGCGCCTGCGCCCATATTCCATTTGGGACAATTTTGAAGCCAGCCAATGTATTTTATCCCCATCAAACCATATATTTTTTAAAACAAGCACTCTAAATAATTTCAAATGGTGGTATTTTAACACTTTCATGTACTAATTCTGCCACCAGCCTTTGTAAAAAAAATTGGTAATTCATTTTTTACCCATATACATTGTACTTCAGACTTGAATACACAGATCCTTATATGTGTACAGCAAAAGTTCCTGAGTACAGGGATACCACCCATGTATAAATTTATTGGGTTGTTTGGAGGCTAAATGGCCACATTTTGGATGTGTGCATTTTTGTTTTTCAATCTGGAATTTTTAAAGCTGGGCAATGTATTTTACGTTCAATAAACCATATATATATAAAACTGGATACCATAGGGTAATTAAAATGGTGGTATTTTAATGCTTTCTAATACTACCACCAGCCTTTGTCAAATTGTTGGGTAGTAATTTTGTTTGTGTTTTCTCACTGCCAAACAGCACACTAAAATATGTTCAGCGACATCTCCCGAATACAGGGAAACCACCAATGCATAGGTTTGTTGACTTGTTTGCGGACTAAGAGGCCAAATTTAGGAGGTGTGCACCTCAGTGTTTCAACATAAAATTTTGACAGGTTGTTAACCTGCACCAATGTCCTATTTAGAACATCTTTGAAGGTGGCCTATGTAATTTACCCAAACCAAACCATATATTTTTGAAAAGTAGACACCCTAAGGTGTCACATATATGTATATGGGACTGGAGCTCCCTACTATCCCTATCAGGTTATCTGGAACAACAATTGCTTCCCATCTCTGCTTTGCCCAAATTTTTTTGGGCTTAGCAGCATGGTACTACTGGGCAAAAAAATTCATCTGAAAGACATCACCCCCCCCCCCCAAAAAAAATTGGACAAACTACAAGGGGCGGGTGGGGGGGGGGGGGGTTGAATCTTGCAACATCTGTATAGATGACCAGAACTGCAGTAAAAAGGAGGGAAAGCAGGCCTATAACGATAAGGCGCTGTCCACTACTCAGCAGCAATGGCCCAGAAGTCACTGATGCATCACTAGGTGATGTATCATAAAGTCTAAATCAGACCCTGAGTCAGTTGCCTCAGAATCAGCAAATGCAACAACACAATGCTTCTGCAACCGGATCCGTGTCTAATAAGGTGATCTACAGCAAGGAAGGGGTTAATAATAGATCTTAGAAGAGCTTTTGTAGTACTGTAATAAATTACAGCACAAAGAAATGAATCCCTAAAAAAATGCACAGACAGCAAGAAATGTGCAAGATCAGTGCTCATAAAGTGAGAATTGTCAGGGAAGGGGTTAATACAAAGGGAATGGCTTTTATAGAGGCCCTTGGGTCTCAACATTTGATAACATGTATTTTAACATTAATACTGATCTGTCTCTGTCCCTCACAAAAACTTAAGTAAGGAGAGGGTATGGCACAGAGGGATGCAGATCCACAATGGTCAGATCAATATTTACAAATATTGATCTGACCAGGTGAATGGTGATACTTATATGATCAATCATCAAACTACCTTTGCCACTAACGGGCCATCTCATATAATCTGTCACTTAGAAGCATATATTATTTTCAGTAATGAAAAATATGGGTTTATCTAATTCCATATTTTCTTTCGATTTTAGTCTATATAAAATGTGTTAACTGTGGGAATAATAATTTCTTTGACTAAAATTATACTATAACATGAAAAAAAGCAAATGAAAACACTCTTTGTTAATAGATTAAACTCTATGTTGCAGAGGTGGATACAGTGAGAAATATGTGTCATTTTTATTCTCAACTATGAACATCATTTAGAATCTGCAATTAACAACTGGGTTGATAACAAGGTTTTTGAAAAAATAAATATAAACCAACAAAAAACTACAGACATTTTCTTCAATTATATAATACCTGGTGGTTTGCTTGTACAGGGACATTTCTTTTGGCCAGTTAGCAGAAGAAACAATTTGATTTCTCTCTTTTTAGTATTAACCCTATGAGGACCAGTGCCACAAATCACTTAATACATTTTTAAATAACTAATTATGTGTTATATAAATAAATATGGTATCAATTGAAAGGCCTTCGTTTATGTTAAAAATGTAAAACAATATTATTTGTGTGGGGATGCTAGCTGATAATGAGGAGTATTAACAGTACATTATGAATACATGGATTGACAGCACTGCAATTAAACAGACAATGTAAAGATTTTGGCTGGGGGTGGAGTCATATTGTGCTTCTTGCAGAAGTGAGTGGGGAAATGCTGATTTCGGACATTGTTGCCACAATGAGGCAGGGTGTCTGGCTATCCATGAAATGTTTGTCACCTTAGGCGAAGATGGACATCGCTGCCCTTTCCACATAGTGTTACCATTTCAGTGGTGGTATAGTCAAGCTCAGTCTATAGTTAGCAATGCACAGATGTGGTACAGTATAACTCCCATTAGCTTTCAGCTAACTCATAGTCGGTTATACAGAACAGTGCTAATAAATGTATCACTGTATAGTTAGCCAGACAGATAGTTATCCTTTAAGTGGTACAGCATAGCTCTCAGAATATCAGAATATCGCTAGGAAGATCCTGTCTCAATAAACTTTATTGTCCCAATTAAATATTAAAAAATTAGATGTGACACATACAGGAGCACGGTAAAAACATGCAACGTATCTTACCCCAGACTTGCCAATCTGCCCTTAAACATGGCAATCTGCCCCTCTGACATGACAATCTACCCCCCATTGTCGCCACTCTGCCCCTCAGACATGAAAATCTGTCTCTCAGACATGTCAATCTACCTTCAGACTTGCCAATCTGCCCTCCTGACATGACAATCAACTCCTCAGACATGCCAGTCTGCACCCAGTCTTGCCAACAGGACTGACCCCAAAACGCTGACTGCACTAAAAGTACTTGCTCCAGCATGCAGACTGAGTATCTTTCTCTGTCGCCCTATACTTGCCATATCTTTCTCTGCCCAATGCCTTTCTCTGTCCTCTTATGTTTCCCATGACTTTCTGTGTCCACAATGTGCCCATGTTTTTCTCTGTCCCCTCATGTCTGTGTGTCCCCATGTTTTTCCCTGTCCGTCTGCTCCCACATCCTACACATGACCAGCTCCTCCCCCCGATGCTGTCGGCATGGTGGTGCAGAAGTTCTTGTATCCTCCAGACCTCCTCCATTATTATATGGAGGAGCAAGAGGACTTGTAGCCCAATATGTAATTGCCTGCTTTTGCCTGTACAATTCTGGAAATGAAGTGAAACCATGGCACTGCTAAACTCTTTTGTTCACTTCTTCCCCTAGTGTCAAAATAATAAACTAACACATGCACACTGGTATTCTCTACTCTAGACTTGTGTGTATATACTAGAGCTGAAATAGGGAATGACAACTGTGGGAGGGCTTGAACTAAACACTTAATTTGTATTTTACATAAGGCCTGCATATTTCTGCTCAAAAAAGCCTTTGTGCAACACAGGTAGTAGACTCCAACTTGCACCAAGTGAGTTTGGTGACTAGATTGTCCTTTTAATACTGTATTATTTTGATGGTAGACTATAAACTGAACAATGAAAAGATCAAATTACTTAGCTCTTATTTGTCCACTTCCATCCCATGATTGGTAATTCATTACTAGACATGTGCAAAACTAACATTTTCGTTTCGTTTTCGTCCATTCGGACGAAAATTTTATTTATTTAGTCTAAAACGAATTTCGTTCATTACTGCATTCGTTTCAGACGAAATTTGTTCATTATTTTCGTTTCGTTTTTTTCGTTCGTTTTATAGAATACGTGTAATACTATTGGCTTTCTATAAACCGAACGAGAGCCCCATTCATAAGAAATTCTTATGAATGGGGCTCTCGTTCGGTTCATAGAAAGGCAATAGTACTACATGTTTTCTATAAGCCGAAAGTCTATAAACCGAACGTTTGGTTTATAGACTTTCGGCTTATGGAATACATGTAATCCTATTGCTATTCTATAAACCAAACGTTCGGTTTATAGAATAGCAATAGGATTACATGTATCACATAAGCCGACAGCCTATAAACCGAACGTTCGGTTTATAGGCTGTCGGCATTTCCCTACACGGAGACAGAGTCTCCATTCATAAATTTATGAATGGAGACTTTGTCTCCGTGTAGTGAAATGCCGACAGCCTATAAACCGAACGTTCGGTTTATAGACTGTCGGCATTTCACTACACGGAGACAGAGTCTCCATTCATAAATTTTATGGAATGTACTATGTATGAGTAATGCTATTGTATTCTATAAACCGACTGTATTTCGGCTTATAGAATGCAATAGTACTACGAATAGACGAATGAACGAATTA
The DNA here is from genome assembly GCA_036172795.1 of Pelodytes ibericus. NCBI lineage: Eukaryota > Metazoa > Chordata > Amphibia > Anura > Pelodytidae > Pelodytes > Pelodytes ibericus. The sequence continues at coordinate 140,847,664 of CM069860.1, read as the reverse complement.
TTTTCGTTTATTAACCATTCGTTCATTCGGCTTTCGTTAGCTTAGCATTTTCGTTATTCGTTTTCGGACGAATGGACGAAAATGCTATTTTCGGACGAAAATGCATTCGTCCGAAAATGAATGCACATGTCTATTCATTACCTGAAACTTATTAACTCACATCATCCTAGTCTAGATTTAGCAGTTTAGCTTGGCAAGATCTTATTGCCACATTTACCTACCAAATTCCATAGTTAGAAGGAACATCACTGAATACAATTCAAACAGTATTCTATTTCCTCTCAGTTGTCTTTTGTACCAGGGTTTACTTTTAACGTAAAAGCATCAGTGTCTGAGTGTGAGCTTAGAGTTCTCTTGGATTAATCATTAATCTAAACAGGATTTTCTTTTTTAGCACCAAAGTTGTCATCTATCAGCACTGCAATTTGCCTCCAATAATCATACATCTGTGGTGTATCATAGCATGACTCCAATTACACTTTGCATTGCAAATATAGCTAGTATCTTTGATAATTGGAAATTCCAATTCGTCGACCTTTCAGACCTTGCAAACATTTGTTCCCTTTATAATCTTCAATTATGCAGCTTTTTTATTTGCAAATGAATACAAAACTATGTTTCCATATCTTTGTTTAATATCCAATTAATTTAGCTTAGTATAATGAAACAGTATATCACATTTGCATTTGCTGAAGATAAACTAGTTTTTAGAAAATGATATAATTATGTCCTCTTGTCAATCTTTTCAATCCATATTCCTTGAGCCATATTTTATAAATGCAGAATTAGCTACAGGAAACAATTGTTGTAGAATGTAATAATCCATATAAAGAAATAATATTAAATAACTAAATACACATAATAAGGAGAGGGGGTCAAGGAAACTTTATTATCGCCACTAGTTATTTACTTTATTCATTCAGAAAAAAGTATAGAACACTCTTCTACCTGTAAGGACCATCTCCACATGTTTGCTCCAAAGTCATCTATTTACTTATTGTAAGGTCAAAGACAAGTTCAACACTTCTAACTAATGTATTTACTCGAATATAAGACAACCTTGATTATAAGACAACCCCCCAAACTTTGGATATTCCTTTAGGAAAATAAATAAAACCTGAACATAAGGAAAACAGGAATACAGGAAAAATGTTTAACTTGTATATAGTCACATGTAAATTGCTTTTTCATATTTAACCCCTTGGACGTACTCCTGCTCTTGCCCTTCTAAGGGCAAGAGCACAGGAGGCAGAAAATAGTTGCTTCCTGTGCTCTTCAAGCAGTCACACTATTGCCTCATCACAGAGGCAATCAGTGACTGCCAGGCATCTTCCTCAGATGAGCATCCCCACTGCCTGGCCAGATCAATATTAAACCAATATTGATCTGACCACTTTGGATCTGCCTTCCTCTCCTCACATTTTTTTTTAGTAAAGGAGAGAGACAGATCAAAGTAGTAAAAGTAAGTACAAATAAAATAAAATAATAAAAATACAATAAAATAATAAAAATACAATAAAACAATAATTATAAAAAAAATATTGAGACTGCCATTGATCATACGTAAGCAGTGATCTTGCACATGCATTTTTTAGGGGTTAATTTTTTTGTACTGTAATGTATTACAGTGCTACATAGGCTCTTCTAAGAGCTATTAACCCCTTCTTTGCTGTAGATCATTGCTTAGGCACTGATTCTGAGGCCGCTAACTCATGGTTAGATTTTGACCCTGGTGAGCTTTCTGATACATCATCTAGTGATGTAGCAGTGGCTGCTGAGCCCTTGCCACAAGGAGTCATGGGTGTCTACTTTGAAAAAATATATCGTTTGGTCGGGGTAAATTAGATTGGTTGGCTTCAAAGATATATCCCATATTTGACTACATGTCAAAATTCCAAGTTGGAAATGTGCACCTCTCAAATGAGGCCTTCTAGCCCCCAAACAACCCAACAAACCTATGCATTGGTGATATCCCTGTACTCAGGAGATGTTGCTGAACACATATTGAGGTGTTGTTTGGCATTGACACATAACAGGATCTGTATATTCCTGCCCGAAGGACAATGTATGTGGAAACAAAACATTAAAAACTTAGTAACCAAAATTTTGACAAAGGCTGGTGGTATAATTGGTGCATGGAAAGTGTTAAAATGCCACCATTTGAAATACCTTAGGATGTCTAGTTTACAAAAAATGTATGGTTTTGTGGAGTAAAATACATTGTCTGGCTTCAAAAATGGCCCAAATGGGATGTTGCTCAACACATATTGAGGTGTTATTTGGCAATACCCCTTCACATTTTCAGGAAATGTTTACCTAAATTGAAATCTGTGTGAAAAATCACAATTCATTTTTTTTTTGCTGCTAACTTTGGCAAAGGTTGGTGGTAAAATGACTTAATGAAAAGTGTCAAAATACCACAAGTTAAATGCCCTGAGTTGTCTAGTTTTGAAAAACATGGTCATAAGAAATGGACTCACAATATATAGCTCCTTAGAAACCTAGGAGCATGGAATCAGGTTTGTATATGACAGTGGAATACTTGCCCCCTTCCAAGGGATCACCTCCTCCAATTCGACATGTAAAAATGAAGAGCCTCTTGATCCAAATCCAGGGTATTTAGCAGCGATTTATTCCACATTTCTGATTCCATGCTCCTAGGTTTCTAAGGAGCTATACATTGTGAGTCCATTTCTTATGACCATCGTTTTACGTATATGTGTACAGTACATATTGCACTATTATATTATTAATTATATAATTATATGTTGTTTTTATCGTCATAAGAAGGGCTTTCATTAGATACCATTATGTTCATCATATCTTATAATTTACTACAAAAAAAATCATAAAATATGATGAAACATTTTAAAAAACCCACTTTTTCTATCTTTGACCTAAAATATAATTTATACAAATAAAATCATTAAAAAAGACCCCATCTAAATAGTTTCTAAATGTTGTCCCGAGTTCAAAAATATGCATGTTTCCATATTTTTCGGTATTTTTTTGCGAGTTATGGGGCAAAAACCAAAAATAGTGTTTTTTGGTTTTTTCCTATATTGACATTTTGACCCCAACCCGAACCCAAAATTTAACCCTAACACTAAATTTAACCCCAACTCTAATCCTTATTATATCCCTTAATATTTTTTAATCTTAATTTAATTTTAACCCTATCCCTTATGCTAAAAAATATTTAATTTTAACCCTATAGGCTAATATAGCTATATAACCTGTTTTTAATTAATTAAATATGTATTTTAAATATTTTCCATTGCAATGCTACTTAACTACCACTAGGAGCAGTCAAGTAGCATATTCAGAGCGACGGAAGTGAAGTTACTTTCACTTCCGAAGCTCAGACCGGCAGAGGGCTTAGCCATATTGACGGAGCAGCATGCTCCGTCAGTATGGCTCCCCACGATCGCACCGTGGGGCGATCGTGGGTGCCCCAAAATAGAAATTTCAGTGCTGGCTATTGCCTAATAGACCAGCACCGTTAAAGCGGTTTTGATTCACCGCTTGATTCACCGCAGGACGTGCCTGGCACGTCCTTTGTCGCGAAGGTGTTAAATTTAAAACTTGTTTATTTTGGTGTGGCTTGGGTGTCACTGTTTTTAAGATAAACCACATCGACTAGTGATAAAAACAGTTAAATCTGATACCAAATGGTCTATACAATATAGCCCGATACGTTCCAAAATGTATTTGAGTTGGGCATATTCCTCTAATCAAAGGGATCCCCGAAATTTGGCTACTCAATCATGCGTGTTTGGAAACTGAATATTCAGAGCCCTTCATTTCAGCCCATAATAAAATTCAGATTCATGGATGATTATCACCATACAGACTTTTAATTGTCTGAATAGGAGAATTGAAATTAAAAAAATCACAATTAAAATAAAAATAAAAAAGTACATTGCCCCCTGGGGCAATCAAACTACCGCAGGACCCATAATTATAAAACAAAAAAAAACACACTGCCCCCCCCCCAAAACAGCCCTGTCTCAGCCTAATAATAAGTGTGGCTGGGAGGTGGCAAAATGGTTCCCAGTCCCTAGAATTCCCACTGGGGGCCAAGGCAAGTAGCCAAGATGCCCCCCCAAAAAATGGGTCTGGGAGCCACAAAATAGGGGGTAAGTGTAAATATCCCTGAACCAGCAACTGCTATAATAAATGGAACTGGAAGCTGGGCAAGTGCTCCCAGCCCCTAAACATACATTAGGGCCAGGGTTAATAGTCCTGACTCCCCCTAACAGTATCAAGGCTCGGAACCACCCCAAATGGCTCCCAGCCTCCCTACGATAAATTGGGGGCCATGATCCCCTGTGAATAAAAGTATTACCTGTAACCAGGTTCCCACAGCAATCTGCGGCACCCTCGATCATCATCTTTTGGCCCAGGGAAAGGTGCCATTAAAAAATAAAAATAATATACCTATTCTATTAGTCCCCCTCTAAATAATGTGTCCCAGGCAAATAAATCCCTGCTCAGATAGATAGTATAAGGCTTTAATCACTTTAAAAGAGACAGTGAATTAATCTACAGATATAACCTTACTAATTGATAATAGTCCTCCCGCAATGGACCCAAATAAGCCTCGGTCCTTTGCATAGATTTATATCGGGGGACTTTAGCTTATTTCAGGGCTGCTTGCAGTTTTACCTTCTGTCTGTCTGATTTTAATGAAGAGAGACAGCAGGCAGGGCTGTAGGCTGCCTAGAAGAAGGCCGAAATCCTCCCCATAGAAGTATATGGGGGACTACTGAGGCAAACATTTCTGCTAAAATTACTCCTCTGGAGTTCATCTGCTGAAATTTTTGGGGACCAAATTTGGGAACTCCATTCATACAAATCGATTTACTGAAACTAAAATAATGGATGAAACTAATGTGTCAACGGAACAAAAAAGTGCCAGCACCCCAAGTCCATATAAGACCTTCTAAGAGTTAAATTTCCATGGGGGGATCCATGAAAGCTATTGCACTGAATAGTGGAGGCTCTGCAGGTGAAGCCAGTTGACAATCACTTGGGCCTAATCAGCAGTATATTTACGACTGGTATATGTAAGAGTCAGTGCACTCAGTCTCTGATTTTCCTGAAAGGGGAGCTGGACTGTTACAAACTGACGTTTCTCTATTGTAATTCTACTTCCTTCAATTTGTGTTATTTGGTAAGTGGGAAAGCCACCCAGCTATAGATACAAACTTCCATGCACAGTTAATGATCAAGAAAGAGCAAGGATGTATTTGTTTTGATTTTGTTTTTCCCTGCTGATATAGTAAAGAAAATAACACTAAAAAGAAGAGTTGAAATTTGTCCTTTGTTGCAGCTTACCCTAGAAGTGGTTATTTAAAGACCCCAGACAAAGACCTTTAAATACAAAGAATGCTGCTTTTTTTTAGTTATCAAAATTAAGAATTATTCTATATTTAAATTTCCTGCATTATATAAACATAGTAGTTATACAAATTATATTGTCAAAATAAGAACCGAAGGACATTGCAGTGTACAAAGTAGCAGCAAGAGGCCTGCTCAATATAAAGGTTACATTGTGCCATGAATTATTCAGTTTGTTGTGGCATTAGTTTTGTTTTTCTCAAGCTTTCATGACTGTGCAGACAGAGTGATAGATGGAGCCAGTAAAAGACTTGGAGAAAAATTCTTAATCATAACTCGCTGACAAATATTGAGGTTATATATGAAGGCACAGTACACATTTGTCAACGTTCATGTCACCTATATTTTATATATACTAATGATGCAATTCCTGGTTACTGCATATCATTTGTCATTTTTTTCATTTAACATTATTTTTATTGATTTGTTTGTGTTTCAAAGCAAAAGTAATATGAATTATGGAAATGTGTGGTTTTTGCATGGATGCTCTTATAAATCTCGAAAGTGGTGTCAACAATTCTCTGCACAGGGAATTTTCTTGTGATATGTGATAATAATGACACGATTATCAAAAGGTAAGACTAACAAATAAAGCTTCCCACTTTACTGGGGACACTTTCAAAGGTCAGTCTCATAGCTGCCAATTTTGGTAAGCAGATACCATATATTTGTAGCCTCTTTGGGAATGGTTGTGTAGATGTGTCCCTCCCTGGGTAAGTTACCGTATTTGCTTGAATAAAAGACGACCCTGATTATAAGACGACCCCCAAACTTTGGATATCCCTTTAAGAAAAAAAATTAAAAACCTTAATAGAAGACTACCCTATAGGAAAAAAGTTTAACTTAAAAAAAATTATGAAAAAAAAAAGTGCTGCCCCTACCCCCCTTTGCCATTGTGCCTCTGCCCCCTCCCACCCCCCAGACTTGCCCATTGTGCCTCTGCCCCCTCCTTCCCCCTAGACTAGCCCATTGTGCCTCTGCCCCCCCTCCCCCCCAGACTTATCAAATTGTCCTGGTGCCTAGGGGGGCAACCGGTGGATGTCTGCACGATACGTGCAGATATCCTCCGCTGATGCAAAGCACTTCTGCCGGGACTTCTATGATGAATGCCGGAAGTTCACCTCCCGGCTTCCATCATAGAAGTCCTGAAGGACATGCTGGGCAGCAGCGAAGGATGTCTGCACTTATCGTGCAGACATCCACTGGCTGCCCCCACTAGCCACCAAGGATATTGCACAGACATCCACCAGCTGCTTGAGAGGGGGATCCAGGTCCTATGCAGCTCTGTGGGGGACCTGGATCCCAGTTTTATAGTCAGACCTAGATTTGAGGTCAGACTATAAGACGACCTGCAATATAATATGAGGGGTCTTTCTCAGAGCATTTGCTCTGAAAAAACCTTGTCTTATATTCAAGCAAATACGGCACTTAGTCCATGCTTCTACTGTGTCGACACCCTCTGTGACACTGCTGGTGTGGACCTAGGTGGGTCTAGCTAGATTACAGCTTTGTTTATAAGTCAGTGTAGAAGGTACTCAGGGTGTATAATCATCAAGCCTAGTTAATTTACATAAATCAACGTCCATCTCACAGTGAGATACTCTAACCGTGAGTTAGCTCACTGTTGTGAACTCACTGTAAACCTTCAGTTGACACTGAGTTATCTGTATAGAATACCATGAGTTGATATTTACTAAAAACAACTTGGGGAATTCTCACAACAATCATGCTTAATAAATATCTTCAATCTTGGGACTATCAGTTTTAATTCTATCTTGGTCTTTAGTTTTGGAACTTGAGCAGGTTATAGCTCCTATAAATGTAAGAGTATCCTGTGTTTCATTTGAGAAACCATATTGAGAAGTGTTATATACTTTAAAAATCTCTCTTCATTCTATGTGTTCCAGTTTAGCTGAAGAAATGTAAGAAAAGCAATGAGCAGAGAATAAGGTGCTGATATAAGTGCAATACATTTGGACTGCTGTATCTCAGATGGAAGAAAAAACAGAGAGATTTCTCAAGTATATAACACTTCTCAATATAGTTTCTCAAATGAAACACAGGATAATCTTACATTTATACGAGCTATAACCTGCTCAAACTCCAAAAATAATGACCACGATAGGACTAAAATTGATGGTCCCAAGATTGAACATAATGATTTTGTAGCAGGCAAACACAATAAGGGTATTGTACCCCATAACAAATATAACAGATAATAGAGAGGTTGTCCTAATAATTAGAACTTAACCTTTAATGAAAATTGAAGATTAAAAATGTATTATCAACAACCATTTGCAAGTGTCACCAGTAAATGCTTTGCTGGTGTGTATCAAACATGATCACAAGAATGTGCAACAACCACCATGAAATAAGTAAAATAATACTGTGTTGGAGGATTCTACTACCAAGTAACCCCACAGCATTATAAACATTTGATATTCTAGTGCAATAGTGGATAATATAGTAGCAGGTTCTACCTTCCTACAGAGAGCCTTTATTCATAATATAATTAGCTGGATAAAAACATCTACTGAACCAAAATAAACAAGTTAGCAGGAGAAGCACTCCTAAAAAATCCATGATCTGCCAGGCTAAACGAATACAACGGATCACATACTAGCCAGTGTCCAACTGCTATATCTGACACCCAGTAGTTGTGCTAGACAGTGTAATGCTAGTACACATTCCTATGACTATAGGCACAGGAAAGGTTCATAGTCCCACAGGGACATGTGGGTTCGTCAGAGAGAATGAACAAATTTGCAGAGCTTTATCTTCTAAAAGTGTTTGCTAAGTCCATGAATCCCATTGGATGGGACAGCTGGCCCACCCACTTTCATAATAGCTGTAATGCCTCCCATGTTTAGTCTAAGAGGTGTATCTAACAATTAACCCATATCATGCTGCAATCAGCGAGTATCATCACACAAAACCATCTATTGTAATACAGATATTTAAAACATTATGTCTGCATTTTATTTAAGAGTCCACTCAATAAAGAGAGAACTGCAGGGACTTGAGATGGGAATTTCAAACTTAAGGCCAAACTTGGAAAAATTCCCCCATTCAGCTGCATTGGAGAATTTTTCCAACTCGGCTAAATTGACCAAAAGTTTGAAATCCCCTCCTCAATTAGCTGGAATTCTCTATTTAGTGAGTAAGCCCTTTACAGTATGAAGGCAAGTGCATGATAAAAAGAAGAGTAAATAAAAATATATATATGTGATTTATTAAAGAGATGGTCAGAATCTGAAACATAATATTAATGATGTTTTAGTTTTATGTCACAGGTAGCAAATAGATGTCAACATGACACAGTAGGTCATGACCATAGAAAGATCATTTATTTTGTTTAATGAAGGGTGTAAATGATACTGCTTCATTTAAGCTCTTTAAAGGACAACTGTGACAAAAAATAACTTTAAAATAAATATTGAATGAAGTGTAGATGATTTATAACAAACTTCTTTAATGAAAGAATACAAATTAAGTTCCTTATTAAGGCTTCTATACTCCATATAGTTCTTTCAGGGGGCAGACATCAGGGCTCGAGTCCTGCAGGAACGCGTGGGAACGGCGTTCCTGCACTTTTTTCATGGCAGGAACGCCGTTCCCTTTGCTCCTGCAGGATTTCCTGTCACTGCCACCGGATTTGACAACAAGTCATATCCGGTGGCGTTGTTTCCCTCCTCCATGCAGGAGGGAAGAAGACTACACGGAGCTGGACGGAGACAGGGCAGAATCCTGGCATATAGAGGCAAAATCCTGGCATATAGAGGGGCAGAATCCTGGCATAGAGAGGCAAAATCCTGGCATAGAGGGGCAAAATCCTGACATAGAGGGGCAAATTCCTGGCATATAGAGGGGCAGAATACTGGCATATAGAGGCAAAATCCTGGCATATAGAGGCAAAATCCTGGCATATAGAGGGGCAGAATACTGGCATATAGAGGCAAAATCTTGGCATAGAGGGGCAAAATCCTGACATAGAGGGGCAAAATCCTGGCAAAGAGGGGGGCAAAATCCTGGCAAAGAGGGGGGCAGAGTCCTGTCATATAGAAGGGCAAAATCCTGACATAGAGGGGCAAAATCCTGGCATATAGAGGGGGAAAATCCTGGCATATAGAGGGGCAAAATCCTGACATAGAGGGGCAAAATCCTGGCAAAGAGGGGCAAAATCCTGGCATAGAGGGGCAAAATCCCGGCACATAGAGGGGCAAAATCCTGGAATAGAGGGGCAAAATCCTGGCATATAGAGGGTCAAAATCCTGGAATAGAGGTGCAAAATCCTGGCACATAGAGGGGCAAAATCCTGGCATATAGAGGGGCATAATCCTGGCATATAGAGGGGCAAAATCCTGGCATATAGAGGGGCAGAATCCTGACATAGAGGGGCAAAATCCTGACATAGAGGGGCAAAATCCTGGCACATAGAGGGGCAAAATCCTGGAATAGAGGGGCAAAATCCTGACATAGAGAGGCAAAATCCTGGCATATAGAGGGGTAGAATCCTGGCATATAGGGGCAAAATTCACTGAATTTTCGGTGAAATATATATTGGGGGGGGGGGGGGGGGGCGCAGTGAATTTTGTGTGAGTTCCCACACTTTTTTCCCCAGGACTTTACCCCTGGCAGACATGTTGTTTAGAATCTTGGGTCAGATGTTCACTCACCTTGGTTCACATGAACAAAGATCTGACCAAAGATTCTAAACAAACTGTCTGCCTCCTGGTAGAGTTATATGAAGTAAAGATGGCTCAATAATGGACTTTATTTCTATTCTTTAATTAAAGCAATTATATATAAACTTCCTACACTTGAGGCCATCTTTCAATTAAACAGAACTTCATGTTTTGCTACAGTTGTCCTTTAAGTTCTGCCTTTGCTCAGTTGGTCTTGTTTCACAATGGACATCAAAGGAAGAAAAGTAACATTATGGAGTTCACTACCTTGATAATTTCAGTAGACGTAAGATATTTTTAATTTAAATTTAAAAAAAAAAAACACATTTTGTTTCTATTAACTGTCTTGATGAGCAGCACCAGAAAAAGTATGTGCAAAGGTTGGTCTTGATGGACGTATTACATACAGCCATCAGTTGCATCCTGCTGAGTTCTCCTGCCGTAATAACATAATGATCATGCAGCAATATAATATTAAGCCTCATTGGAGGTTCTGACTATAGAGACAGAACATTTGTATAGTTTGTGTTTCTAACAAAGGGCACAGAAATTGCTTTAATGTTTGCATACTTACAAAACTGTTTTAGGATTCCCTCCAACTTCTGATTGATGTTGCAAAGGAAAGCTATTTAATAGTCACTATCAATCTCTTGCAACAAAACTGGCTGAGGAGATCCTGTTGAGACTTTTACAGATTAATTGATTGTGGCATTTGTAACCAGTGTATAGCTCATTAGTGAAAAGCTCAAAGCTGTCCAAGAACACATGAGTTTTATTGTTATGTGTTACTGCATAGAACAATAATTTAGGGAATCTCTATGTGCGTGCTTCTGGACAAGAATGCTCAGCTTGATATATTTTACATCCTATTCTAATGGCATCAGTGATCATAATCTAACAGGCCAATTTAGCTTACTGTTTTGTTAGATCATTACCTCTGGACATCAGTGAACAATGTGAATTTCAAAGTTGTATGATGGAAATAGAGATAAATTAACTATATTGTAAAGTTTCTTTTTTTTTTATTCGTAACATCCCTGAAAATTTACTTTATGAAATAGTTTACACAAATCTGAAATTGTTCAGTTTCGATCAACAGCCCTTCTGTAAAAAAAAAAAAAAGAAAAATGCTTGCTTCAAAGGAAATCAATGTGAAGTAGTTTTGGAAAGCCACCATCTTAAGAGTAGGCTGTATCTCACAGAGCTTGATCTCTACAGTTCTGTTTGCAATGTAATGTCTTCTAAAAATGTATTTGTGTCACATGTTCATACTTTTAGCATTTTGAATTTTTGTAAATATACTGTAGTGCCAATTTTAAATGTTACACTGAATATAACATAGTCTGTACGTGATCTAGGCACGTATTTCAGTTGGACTGTAGAATCATTTATAATTATCTGTTGACTTTTATCCTCTTAAGTGATAGTAAGAATAGTTATGCTGGATGCAATTTGAAGTTACATTTATGTTTTGTGTTATCTGGCAAATGTAATCCTGCGTCTCCAATTTCAGTTCCTTGTACATTTTCTCACTATGATCTTGAGCCTTTACCACAAGTTTACTTTAACCTGACCAGTTCTGATAAGCTCAACATTATTAGTGGAGGGTGTGGGGGCTGACAGTGAAAATTGGGGAGGAGAGGGCTATTAGCACATCTTTTAGTATGATATTTTTACTGCCCTCCATCACATAGAAATGTTATGAAAGGTCAATTTTTCCCAAGCAAATTTAATGAGAGTGAAAGAGACAAAAAAAGAAGTTAGTGATACAGGAACATGGCACCTTAAAAATACCTTTGATACACACACCACCCAAACATACCCTTAAAATAAACAGGTCCACAAAAAGCAAACTCAGGCATGAGGTATGATGACAAAATTCCATGATGACCACAATTACGGCCCAAAAGGTAGCAAGAAAAGAGAGATTAGCAAAAAAATTCTGCAATGTTAGTTCACTCCATTGTGTCTGTACCTTAGCCATGTATCCCATCATTCCAACAATATATATGGATTACATTGTTGTCTATAAGTTTATATATATTTTCCAGGTACACAAACAAATGGTTCATCATCAGCATCTTAATTTATGTTTTGTATGTTAGTCAGTTAGGATATCCAATTTAGATTTTATTTTCTAGCATAGGAGAGCACCCTAACCTCTATTTCTTTCGCACCATGTCCGATGCAGTTTTTACAGGTGAGGGGAGCAAATATGAATAAACATGAGTCAATTGGGTTGAAGATGCACCAGAAAATAAATTTCATCTAGAAATCATCAGTGGCGATGGGAGCCACTAAAGAACTGATGAAAAATGTAAACAGAATCCGAGATTTATTCTGCACCTTGGCATGGAGAGTTGGTATCCCACAAAGACATAATAGAGGGGAGCAACATGTTAACCTTCTTCTTCTTGCTCTGTCCCCCAGTTGACTCCTCTGTCAGGTTTCCCCAAGATAAATCTCCAGTATAGTTTCCACTGGTTGTCTAATTTTTGGGTCTAAGGAAGGCCCCTGGTGGTCCATTAAGCTCAGTGTGGTTCCTGCACTAGGTTCCTTGTCTGCCTCATGCTATCCCATGTTCCTCAATGAGTCAACGTTCCAGGTTGACCCATGACACATGGAGCTCTGATTTTCAGAATCCACAAGAGAACTGAGCAGGGAGAGACTTGCCAGGTCTGCTTTTTTGACTGCTGGGCTTATTATGGCAGATATCCCCAACCTGCCCAGTGTTATATATATTAAAAACATAGCTATGATATTTGAGGAGGAAGGAACAACAGTCCCCTCTTGCCTCCCCTGACATTGTGTCAAAGATCATAGAAAATACAACGTAACAATTGCAACTATCATATGAACAGCTTGATTATAGGTTTTTTATCCCCAGTGATTCATAGGATCTGTAGGTACTGAGGGAACATATTTAAATATCAGCATTTCATACAATACTAATGTATTTTTAATATAACTAAAACATATACTTTCTTACTTTTTCCACTGAATTAATTTATATTAAAAATTATTTTATATTTTAATTTGGTGCCTCTGAAGACCAAAGTTGGGTCTTATCCTTGATTATCATATATAACCTTTGCGTTTTATATTGAAGATAACATTTGGGAGTCACAGATCTTTGATTCCATTTCCTGTCGAAAAATGTCTTATGTTTTCATCTCAGAATGTTCTATTACAGTGTGCGGAAGACAAAACCAGTGCTATGTTTAACACATATAATAGAATCCAGGTCAGATAATTGTACACCGAGGTTTCACATGCTCCCAGAGGAAATCACAGCTGCACACACTTTGCAGTTATTAAGAGACATCCTTTATTAGCACCAAGTTTACTTTGATTTCTAAAGGATAATTGGTCACATGGAATGGTGAATATGGAAATAATCCCCCAGCAATTGTAGTACTGTTGTTATTAAGCACATTTTACAGGATTATTTAAGGAAATCAATACATGAAAGAAATCCTTGTTCCTATTCTTACCTTAAGCACAGCAGGTACCTCAGCATCAATGGTGTATTTAGCTAGCAAATTACTTTGTATTTCCATCCTTTGAAAAGTAGTAATTTATTCTGAAGCATCTTTACAAGTGTTTGGCTCTTAATACCAATCCAGTAATATAGGTAGCATTAACTCCTTTGCTACAGCATCTTAACAGGTGCATACTGACTATTGTGCAACATTTTGCTTATAATAAACAGAGATTCAACAAAGTGATGTATGATTATCTTTGATATTGATGTTATCGCTGAACTCTGGACTTCTTTAACTCTATACCACCCAGAAGATTATCTTGCTAGAACCCGAATCTGATTCTAAGATTCTTTTGGCTATAATAGGAACCATTGATGGACCATCATGAAAAACAAGTTCTTAAGTTTCATAATCTGGCATGGGGTGATCTGCTTAAAGGACCACCATAGCAAACAATTTTTAATTGAAAAGTTCATTGTTTAGATTGTTTAATTTTGCAATTAAATAAATAATACAAAAAATGCACCATATTGAGCCCTATTTTGACCAAATAGGTGTAACAGGAGCATACTTGTTTTTTTTAGAATTACCTCACTGAGTTCTCTTTGCTTGCTTAGCCCTACTAAATATATTGGGGCAGATAAAGGAAGATCTGACCCAGCTGAGCCAAAATTCTACACCACATGTCTGCCTCTGATGGAGATATACAAGCAAAGAGGGCTCAATAAGCTACTTTATTTGTATTCTTTCATTAATAGTCCTTAGACTTATAAAATCATTGAGCAGTGGGTCTGTAGGCCGTCTCCATGTTTGTCTGACTTCCAATGATTTTATAAGTCTAAGGAATATCAATAAACATCTTTTCTATTTTTGGATTATAACAAGATCTACCTCCTTTTTTTCCGGTGTCCGCTGGTGCATTTGTTTTGTGTACTCACCATTTTACAACACTTAATTTGTTTTATAATAATTAATTTGTTTTAGTTTAAAATTTTACAACCATTTCCTTTTTAGTAAAATAATAATACTCATGACAATACAAACTCACCTGGGAGTCCTTGAAGAGCCACTAAACCTTTTTCATTGGTGCTTCTCATAGTCCATGCTCTAAATAACCCGGGGTGCATCTTTATAGATACATGTGGGACACTCTGAGCTCTCAGCTAAGAGCTGGGCTGCTCCGCACATCTGATCCAGGTCTGTCGTGTCTGGGGTTCTCGCTCTGCTAGCACTGTGAGAAACCATTGTTTTGACATGCCACAAACAGAGGGGGACTTAATTGTTGTCTCTCTGGTAGCACTCTTCCCCAAGCAGATTGGCTGAGCATGCACTGACAGTCCAAATAAGTTCTGCCTCGGTTGAGAGCTAAAGATATGCATTAGGTTTACTTAGGGCAGGTGGCACCACATTTTATCTTTTAATGAAACTATAAAAAAACAATGGTTATTTGACAAAGCTCCAGCTTATTTGATAGCACACATTTGAATTTAGCATACAATAAAATTGCGAGAGTGCTACAATATGAAATAATCTGTGAAGGATACAATAAATAACAAGAAAATAATATTGTTAAAAATGTAAAATCAGTACATTTAATTCAATGCAATTATATGAATATTAGAAGACCAGGCGAAAGTGTCGGGCAGCATCATAGGATGTCTGTGCACATAGAGCAGAGCACAGAAACCCTTTACCTTCCACCACTCGACACAAGAGAGCCAAGCAACTCCTGGGGGAGAAATGCCATGTCATGGGGGAGCAGTGGCAAGTCCTGGGGACAACTCGGTGGGTACAATGGCAAGTCTGTGTGTACATGGGCAAGTTGATGGCTGCAGTGACAAGTCTGTGTGTGCAATGGCAAGTCTTTTGGGTACAGGAGCAAGTCAGTGTGTATAATGGCAAGTCTGTGTGTACAGATCCATGTCAGTGGGTGCAATGGGAAACTAGTTGGTGCAGGGGCAAGTCACTTGGGTGGAATAACAGGCCCAGTGATTGCAATGAGAGGTCCAGTGGGTGCAATAGCAGGTCCAGAGAATGCAGGGGTGAGTCCATTTGGGGATGGGATGGTTCCTCATGGCTGCATGAATGCAGCTGCTTTGTGTGAGAGGTCATCACCGCATCTTTCATTGCGGGACAGTTCATTGCGGGATCACTTAAGGTGAGTATTATTTAATAAGGGTTAATGTTGGTATTAAGGTTGGGGGTTAAGTATTAGGGTTTGGTGAGGGTAGTATTAGTATTAGGGTTCGGGGGGTTAGGTATTAGTATTAGGGTTCGGTGGGTTAATGTTAGTATTAGGGTTGGGGCTAATGTTAGGGTTGGGGTTAGTATGGGGGTTTGGGGGTCACTTTTAGGGGGTGTTGATTTATTGGGAGGGAGGGGGGGGGGGTAAAACTGTCACACTGAACTGTCAGTGTTGAAGCAACCACATACAACTGTCATAGACCCAGTTCAGTTGATGCAGTAGTAGGTTCAGTGGGTACAGTGGCAATGTTGTGAGGGAGCAAGTCCTATGGGTGCTGCTATGTAGTGCATGGGTAAGTCTTGTGGGTGCTGTAATGTGGTGCAATATTTTGATATGGGGGCAATAATGAGGTGAGCACAAAAACTAAAATGTATGACAATAAAAATAAAAATAAGTGCATTATATTTTTAATTAATTTGAAAAACTGTTTACATGTGAAGGAATATTTACTAGCAAAACTTTATAGGCTCTACCCGATATATATCAGTTTGTCTCTAAATGGATTCGGGGCAGGCACTTTAGCCACATTTCATAAATATCTGAAATGCTGCTACTCAGTTTGGGTCCATGTCAACTGTAACCAAAAGCATAGGAGGCATTCAGATCAGTGCATTTTTGCCATGAAAAACATAGATTTTGCGGCTACCTAATGTGCGCCGATTACACCTTATGCAAGAGATATTGATATGCACTGCAACTTTGTACTGTGACTCCAATGGCCTTTATCTACTTGCAAACTAGCCCACTCCCTCTCCAGCTAAGATGCTCTGCACAGCTAGAGTTCTCTCCACACACTGTTTCTCCATGTGCAGTAGCCATGTGCAACATTCCCTGTGAGTGTGCATTCCTAGTTATCCTTCACACAGCTACAGGTGTATATATTTAATTAAAAAAAAAAAAATCTTTTTATGCTGATTGCTGGCTGTTAATCCTGGTCTCAAATGATCATGTGCTCATTATTTATGCAAGCATTCCTAGACAGTGATAGGGTTTCAGTTGATTTCATCTACCATTTGTACTGATTTCATGAACCTGGGCCAATTACCGATGGTGTTTCACTTTTTTCGGTAGGATTTCAGATTTGTTTTGGTATTTCTGTGCCCTGAAACCATCCACGGTTTGGAGGCACCAATTCTGGATCAATTATCAGCACACACTGAGTAGACCCTTATGTTTCTTTAACATTTTTGGGGAGTGTCATCTTATATTTTAGTAAATACTGTATATTGCTTATTTATTTGTTGTTTATAATATCCTACACAAATGTCATACTTTAGCCCTCTCGCCATTTCTTGTGTACTTTTGTCTTAAATCCATGTTTTTTTTTTATACCAAACAGACACATTGGGCCCTTTTTAATTGTTTACCATTTTAATTTAGCATACCTGTAAACAACTACCACATTAACTAATAAATAAATAATTCAACTATCCTGTAGACAGGGAAAACAAACCAGTTCTATGGATTTGGATATAGCATCCTTCATTGTTATATTCATGTTTTTTACATGTTTATATAATGTTTGATTTTGTGATTAATGTTTCATGTAGTTGACTTTTCACTCTTCATTCCACAGGTTATGATAACAAAAATATCCTTTTACTTAAGAAAACAAACAGGAAGTTCCCATAGTTCAAAATATTGTGCTGTCAGTGAAATATTAAGAATTATTCTTGTTTTATAATATTATATACCATACCAGAACATACTATGCGTTGCTGCTGGCTGGAATTTTCATACCTAACTTATATAATAAAAAAACAATGTATGCTTATATTCCAATTGTTCATGCTATTAAATCCTGTGTCGTACTGGAACATTAGCTAACACTGAATACTCTTTTTTATTTTTCTACTAGACCAACTATGTACTATATATTAGAAAAAACCTCAGTACATCTGTAAAGTGACTAGTGAATAAGTGGGGTCTTTTCACTAAAGTGTTTTTGAACGGAGAAGTAAACTGCAAAAATAAACAAATTAATAGCTGAGTTGGAAAGATAGGTTCATTGTAGAAGTTTCCAAAATCAGCTATTAATACCTTATTTTTGTAGTGCACTAGTCAAATCACCACAGTTGTTTTAACTTTATAATGTGTTTCAGTCTTGGTTTGTATTTTTTTGTTATGTATAGCTGTGTTTGTTACTTTAGTTCGTAATTTATTTTGTGCAAGGGATGAAGATGGAACAATGTTGCTAATGTGTTAATTGTACACCGAGAAAGGCACACTATCAAACTGTCTACAATTCACGTTCAATTACATCCTTCCTGCCTGGTGCTGAAATTATTCCCATGTAATCACTGTTTGCCCCAGCATCATCAGACCTAATGCAATTATGATTCAAACCGCATCTGCTGTACATCTTACTAAACAAGTAAGATGATTCCATTACTTCTTAATTGGGCACTGATCTGTTTACTCCACTTTGCACATCTGTAATCATAACAACGTACTGGTAACATGTAAAGATTTATCACTCACTATGGAAGAGCAAGCCAGAATCTATTTGGATACAGACAAAAGCAGAACAATACAAAATAGTAGATTTCTCTTCATTGACTCCTCCAGTCCAAATGGCATAGAAAAATACCAAGCAGAGCATCTTTAAGAAAGTGACTTTAGGTTTTGTTTGGGATACTAAAAAGAATAAAAAAGTAGGCTGGTATAATATTGAAAAATGTAAGTGCAATAAGCTTGATCCATCTTTGCTTCTCTGTGTGGATTCTCCTCATTTTAATAAACGTATTGCATCTATTTATATTGTTAAGGATGTTATGAAATGTATTTACAAATTCTAGAAGTTATATCAATTTCTATTGATTATATTACTAAGTCCAGTTCCATTACAGTTGTAGCAGTTTACATTGTTGATCTGAGTCTAATTCAATGATAATGAGTTCAATTTGGTTTATGACCTTTTTTATAATGATCAACTTTATAAAGTCTTCAACTTTTGGAGACTTACAAAACACATTTGACTTATCTTTCTGACAAGCTTTCAGTATTTTTAGTTTTTCTTTAATTTACAGCTAAATAATAATGTGATTTTTAGTATTAAAAAAACTCTCACTAAATCAACTCTTCACTCAAGTTTTCAGCGACATTAAGATAGGTGAGAGACAATGGCTGTTCTGTTTCCATACAGATCTGGTACAGTGCATGGTGGTCCACTAGGAAAGGCATCCACTGTATCAGCCTACATGAGCAGTATTATAAGTTGGCTCACAGTTGGTATATATGGTATCTTAACATTTAAGTAAATTTCAGCCAAACTTTTCAAACCTCTGTTGGTAATTCAAAAGAGCTGAGGAAACACAATTACATATCTGGTGAGACTGTTTCAATATTGTCCCCATTCAAAATAAAATAGTAGTAATACTATATTTACGTGAATCTAATGCGCCATACAATGTAATGCGCACTTCCGATTTAGACACCATGAAGACAAAAAAAGTTTTCGCTGGTGAATGTAATACACATTTGTACAAGAAGTATTTTTTTTATAACAATCAGTTTATGCTACCAACTAACAATAGTTTTGTTATAAATTACACTGCAATACAACAATATTATGGAATTTCTATAAGTAAGAGAAGGAAGTACATATGCGCAGTTTGTCTTTATTGTGTTGTGCTTTCCTTTTTGTTGATAGCAACATTTTTGGGGTTTCCGATTAAGTTGAAACATGAAACATAAGCAAATCTAATGCGCCATTAGACTCGAGTAAATATGGTATTTTGGACAGTCTTGGATAAAGGGTGTTTTTCTTTCCCCTCGGGCATACTTGTTTCATATAGATCTTTCAGCATCTCATAAGCATACTGAGTATTTACTTTATTAATATCTTATTAGCATTTAAGATCTGTATTGCCAGAAACGGGGGAAATCAAGATATTATTGCATGGGCAGAAATACAATCCCAAATAGATCATGAATTTGAATCCAAAATATATTTTTATAACAAGAATCTAAATAGAAATATTTTGTATATGAAGATATGCTCTCCTTGGGATTTAAAATTTGGTAAACATGATATTACTTTCCTGTGAACAAATAAAAATGTTCCCTTTTTTTTCTCCCTTTCACCTGCACCACAATTTGTTTTGCCCTCTCTATATTTGGAAATAATATATATTTTTATACATATATTTGCACATATTTATGAAATGGCAAATGCATGTTTATCTTGTATTTTTATATATATATATATATATATATATATATATATATATATATATATATATAATGATTAAAGCTTTATATATTAATAAATTGACTTTTAGGAAACACTGGAATAACATCTCCTCGGAGAAACAGGTGGGCATATAAGGAAAAGGTCCTAGAAAACATGGATAGTGTAACACTGTTTAGGATATAAAATAAATACAAGAGTTATTGAATGATTTCACAAATGTGATGTGCACCTCAGTGCAGAAAAAGCATTTGGTAAACTTGTTTACCGATCACTGCCATCCTCCACATTGATTCACTGCTACTGCTGAATACAGGACTGAGCAATCATGGCACTGATAGCTTATATTTTGATACTGCTTTTCATTTGTTTAAGGTGTGAAGTGGTTATCCTGTTAATCCCTTTGGTGCAGGCCACCTAAGCACACTTTGTTGGAGAATGTCAGGAGTTTGATTGCACAGCACTTTTATGGAGTGTTTTAAATGTGTCTGTGGTGTCACCTGTTTATGACATTATCTTGATATGCAGATTACAAATTTGTTACTGAAAACCAGTTCATTTGTATATAAAACCACAAGTGATGTCATCAACATGAGATTTTATAGATCATTTCAATCTTTTTTTAATATATAAGTGCACAGTAAAAACAACATTGAAACATATAAACATAGAATGTGTTGGCAAATAAGAACCATTTTGCCCATGTAGTCTGCCCAATTTTCTACATACTTTTATTAGTCCCTGATCTTATCTTCTATCTAGGATAGCCTTGTGCATGGCCCACGTATGCTTAATATTTAGGTAATACAGCGCCTTTAAACAGAAGATTCTTGTGTGTTTTTTTTTTAAAGTATATGAAAATAATATGCAATATATATCTAGCGTTAGTAGCTATTTTTGCAGGACAGGTGCTGGAGGACCCACTTTATTGACAGAATCATATTATGTATTATATATGCTTAGGGTTGACAGATCTGTTTTGTTTACTTTTAGCACTATCGCCCTGTAATGGGGTGTCTTACAAGAATTTGAAGACACTGATTTTGATGGCGCATGCTGAAGAAGCCTGAAATCAGGGGTGGAAACATATCTTCTTTGTTAATGGCAGAGATAGAAAGTTCTCTGCGTGCAGCACATTGTAGTGGCAGGGGCTTGAGTTCTTTCAAAATAGCCACCCTTCTCAGCAATTACTCTCTGGTCCCTCATATCTTCTGATATCCCTCACCATAGAGTCAAGGTGGTGTGATGGCAGCTATACTGAATCACACCCGCGGCTGGCTTCTATATACTGATGGGAGCAACTGTGCATCTTTATCTGTCAGCTACTGTATTGACTGAAATATAAAAAGCAATGTGCAGTATTTATGACACAAAACATAAAATATATCAGAGTATCCAAAATAAAATATTAAACAATAAACATGTAGAACCATTTTTTAATTGATTTTATACATGTCAGGTTTTATGAAAAACAGAATTCATCTCATAAGGACACTTATTTTGAAACCAAAAACTCAGGGATTCCACATGTTGGCTGTAACATCACCAACCCTGACTGAAATATATGCAATTACATTATGTAATTATAATATTATTACATTGCAAAAAATGTATTTCGACAAGAGCAGTCAAATTATTGGATTATGGAATTTACTTGTTCCCTGATTCTTGTAAGTACAGAGCATTTGTGCCAATACTGCAGTTTGTTCATATAATTAGTTTAGTTACAATTTATATACCACCAAGAAATCTATCATCCCCATTTGGTGATGTTAAAGTATGCACTATATTATGTAATAAATAACCCTTTGTTATCCAAGGTTTTACAAACGAATTTATTAGATTGCATATTTATCTGTGTTAAACAGCCTCTGAGAAGGCTTGTCTAAAAGTAAAAAAAACATGCAGGAACAGTTATGAAGTATACCCTTGGTAAGCTGTTTCTTGTGGCTTGTTACAACTCGATCCTGTGCAGTCAAAATAAAGTCTAAGAGTCAACAAAATCTGCCCGAATTTTCATCTAGCCTGAACTCAAGCCAGATTGGAGCATAAAGCTGAGCCGTGGATAAATCAGCAGTTTGGCTACCCAATATGGTCAATATGGTCGATTTGGCACAATGATATTTGGACCCAGTGACTAGGAGCAAAAGGTCAAATCAGGAAGCTCAACAGTTTTTAAAATTGGCAGAGGGTTCAGCACTCTCCATAAACTGACTTATTTATAACAATTTTTGAATTAAAGACCTGGTGTCATAGGTCAGTGTGTTGCATGTCCTGGAATATTGACACTTTGCATCATTACTAAATCCACCAGCTTCCAAACTATCCACTGCCTGTCAATCTCACAGTACCTCTAGATAACTGATAAATTGGAAACATTTGCCGGACCCAAGATCCATGCAATGGAAAATTATACTTTATTGTCTGAAATATGTCATAAGGATCAATTTCTGATTACTCACATTTTTGTACATGAATGAATGAATCATCTCAAATTAATTTAGGTTTACACGTTCCATGTTCATCTTTAGAAATGACTGACTTTTAATTAGTGCAGATTCAATAGCATTTATTGACAGAATAAAAAGTAGGAATTTGCTACTTGATCTTCAGTATTGTTGTCGAGTGAGAAGTATAAATAATTGGGTCTATTTCCAAGTATTAGTGCCTTTGAGACAACACAAATAAATGCTGGCACATCCTGGACAATAACAAGGATCATCTCTGGTAGTTCAAAACAAAATACTTTGCTTGTGGTCTGTAGTCCGATTAAAACCAAAATGCAGTACAGACAGATGTAAATCCCTTTGGCAAAAGAAGCTAGCACTTAACATATTTCACAAGCACTCTGCCTTTTTGAATAAGCACAGCTTTTACTAAATGTGTCAAGAGTTCACTTCTTTTTCTAAAAGGATTTACCTCTCAGTGTATTACATTTTGGTTTTAATCAGGCTACAGACTGCAATAAAAAAAGTTCTGTAATAAAGTTGGAGGTACATTTTTCGTCAAAAGTAGCGAACACGGCACGTTTCGCAAATGCTGAGCTTATTCAAAAACTGCATTTACTTCTTTTGCCGACTGTGTTACATTTTGGTTTTTACTCAGACTAAGGACCACAATAGAAAAACAGTACTGTTTTAAGGAAGTACCGTAGATGATGATTATTAACTGGAGTTTGAAAACATTTGTTTATGTAATTTCAAATTCAAGCAGGCATGAAGTTGTGCCTTTCACTATTTGAGCCCCAGGTTATAGGCAGCATGTATCATATCCATATGAATGGATTAGAGCCTCCATTTATCTGTTTTTGTTTGTGCTTTGGGGAGCTCCTCAAATTCAAAACAGAGAATGCAGGCAGAGGTTGGAACCAGGATGAGAGTTCTATATATGCCCTACATAAACTGTACTCTTTATCTACATTTGTTGCACTATCCATAAACATTGCATACATATTTTTAATTAAAATATAAATGTTTCACTAATATTCTTAATCAATCAGAATCAAGGACCAAATAAGCTTAGAAAGTGCATTAAACTAGACTAGCCAATCATTAAGTTTTCTACTTGCTTCTCTAATATGTTTCCTTATGTCAATCCCACATAAAAAATTATCATAACATAAACATTTTTCTACTGCAGTACTTAATTTAATTTGTGATCAATTCTAATGAGAGTATATGAATCAATATAGATTAAATTAGTGAAGAAAAATACATAATACAATTAAATCTCTGCAAATTAGAATGAAGACTCTCACTTGAAATATTTTGGTTTAGCAAAGTACATTAATCTACAGTAAATAAATGCCTTTTTAAAATATTAAAAACAGCTGGTCCGGAGACTACTCCCTCTCTTTGTGGTTGAGCAGCGATGGCGGCGAGGGGTGGTGGGGGTTTATTTTTGGGGCATGCACACTGAACTGCCTTCCAGTCATCTCTGTGTGCCTGTTGCCATGGAGACGCACATACCTTTGCGTCTCCAACACAGACAGTGAAGGCAGTGGGGAGTCAGGAAGAGACAGCTGCGGCTTGGGGGCTGCTGGGAGAAGGTTCCATTGTGCATGTTGAGGCCGGTGCGCCTGCACCATTGCAATTTGGATGTCTGCCAGTTGGGGGAGGACTTCCATAGGTAAGTATTAATTTAGTTTTACAGAGAATGGATAGGAAACAAAAAGGAAAGTGACCGTATAGTTTACCTTTTGGTGCATACAAGTTGCACCAAAGTCAAATAAGTGACAAGAGTGTCCCTTCAAGATGGAATCAGAGTTAGGTTCAGAAAGAATGAGAATATACTCAGGAATTGTTTTAGAGGGCATTTGGGTAAGGCAGCTAGGGATGAGGTTATGGGTTAGGTGAGACTTTAGGCCTAGCGGTGATTAGAGTGAACCTGTCCTCATTAAACCAAAATGCCATTTCATGCACACTTATACTATACTTGATATAGAACTTGGTTGGTAATTACACTTTGGTCTTGTGGCGTCCAACATTAGAGTGTCAATTTCTAAATTAAATCCTGGAATCATCACTCAGATTCAATTATTGTAGATTTAGGTGCTCTAAATTAAATAAATACATAGAAAACCAATTATCTAAACTACCAGTTTCATTTAACATACATATATCTTTAGAAAACATAGTAGGGTATCTTTATGTATAGTATATTTAGAGATCAATATAACAACCTTACAGTTGGGTGCATGGTACATATGTGAATATAAACAAATACAAACACTATGATATAATGTGTACTTTCCGTTTTGGCCAGTGGCTTCACTCTATGGTATTTTAATTAACTATATTTAGTATCCAGGCAAAGGGGGGATTTGGACTAGGGGGTATTAGGTATAGTGGGGAAGACTTATGGCAGACAGTCTTCAATTCAATATGAAGTGTGGCACCCATACCATTTTTTAATGATTTGGGTAAAAAACACTGGTAAAAAATGTTATTGAATTCTTTAAAAAAAAGGTTAATGTGCCATTATTTCACCATAAATAAATACTAGATTCTGTAAGAAGACAATTTTGTCTTTAAACTAAGAAGCAATCAGTGTGCATAGGGACAAAGAAGCATGCGTAAATATGTGGATATAGACACTGATTTATGTATATTGTATTGATATCCTGTAGCTACAAGTACTGTGTAGTGGCATAAAAGGCTAACATAACTCAGTGTTTGTTTGAATAAGAGGCATCAATAACATTACCCCACTGAAAAAAAAGAAAGAAAAAAACTCCTGCCACTTGCTATCACATTTCTAGTAGTAAATAGGGTTGCCACCCAGCCGGTATTTTACCGGCAAGCTGGTAAAACATTGGCTTCATGCCAATGTTAAGTCTATGGAGGCACCAGGAAGGCTGGTATATTTTGTAGAAAAGGTGACAACCCCAGTAGTAAAAACAATGAAATAAATGCCCCCTAGAAATACAGTGAAACTGTAGGTGCCTTTTCTATTATATTGCATTCATTTATCTTATTAAATATAGTATAGTAGTACAGATGTATACATGATTCATTCTTGCAATGACAGTGTTTTTTTTTTTTTTACAGAAAAACAGCTTTCCATGAAATCTGCAAAAATTGGTCATAAATATTAATGGAAAAAGTTGGTACAGAATTGTGCAAAATAGAAGTAAACACCAGTGACTGACGACAGGAAAGTATGGGACTAGTGTCTTATGATGCACTTTAACAGGATGTGAAACTAATGATGCTGCATTTCATAAAGAGGAACTCCTTCTTAGAGATTGCTGACTGAAAATCTCCTCAACATGTCTTTTCTTTAGGGAGGAAAAGCAATCAAATATATTCTGTTTATTATTAGTGAAAATGTAGATTGCCTCCTCAGCTTGCAAAGACATCAGTAGTTGCCACCTGGCAGGCCGGTAAAATATTGGCATCAGGCCAATGTTAAGTCTATGGAGACAGTACCAAGGCCGTTATTTTTTTGGAGAAAAGGTGGCAACCCTATCTGGAGTACAATTCACTGGTTTCTTCCTGAACAATCCACTCAAGGTTTTCTAACATTCATACCTATTATCAATAATAAAGTCACTTTCAGCATTTAAACGTGAGAAAGTTATTCTAGAAAATAAATCTGATGATAATGAAAGTAGAAATCATAATAGATAAACACTAGTAGTGATGGTCAGAGCTCTGTCTTAGTCTGGGTCAAACACAAACTTTGACTAAAGTGGCAACCATTTAAAATTCTTGTTCTCGCTGAGAATTAGTTGAGCAATTTAGATGATAGTGAGTAATAGTAACTGTAACTTAGCAACAAATGGATTAACTATGTTTATAGAACAAGATATCAAGTGAAAATTTCACACCATTAGTCTGCTCATAATGTAATTGGAAACTGTGAGAGGGGAATGGAAAATAGAAAGCGTTAATAAAACGGTAATCAGTGTAACTAAAAGAAAATCTCAGTGTAAAAGATACAATCTGCTTCCAGACCGTGACTCCAAGCCTATTATGTCAGATCAAACCTTGTAGCAACACACTTATATATGTCAGGGCTTACATAATATTACATGGCTAATCATGTGAAAAATGGTCTATGCCACAGATACAGTTTGGATTTTCCATATTGGATTTAAACCTAAACATTGTGATTTTGATGCTTTTTTTAAAATATACATACCAACACTTATGGTGGGGCAAAGACAACGTGAAGCCCACCTCCTTTATAGTATAACCAGTACTAGTCAAGTCAGCAGATAATTGTGCTCTGTCAGCTTGTGTTACAGACTCACATGCAATATAGAATTCATAAAAACAATGAAATATTTCTGCATAATATATATATATATACTGTGTTAATGGAAATAAACATGAATTTCAGTGCAATGCAAAATTTAGCAAATCTTCATTTCCCTAATTAAAGCATTTGTTTAATCCTATATATTCAAAAACGTTGTCGTTTTAGTCTCACCAAGATATTTACAGCTCTTGGAAATTTTTAACTTGATGTTTAAAGTGCATTCCATATTACGTATTTCACCAGATTTTCACCACTGCAAGGGATTTTTGGTAAGGTTTGGGGTAATTGCACAGACCCTCTGCTGGACACTGGGCCACCTGAAATGAGGAGAAAAGTAAGTAAGGGATGTAGAAGGAAAAAAAAAAAGGCACGTCTCCAGAACCTTTCTAGACAATGCTCCCACACAATGTATAATGAACGGTCCCTCCTGAACAAAGTAAGAGAGTAAGAGGAAAAGAGGGTCGTGCTATGGACAACCCATCAGACAACTGAGGAAAAATGTAGATCACAGCAGCAGTTTTTGGCTTGCTACTGGGAACTACATTTTCCATGATGCACAGCCAGCATCATGGGATACTTCAGGCTAACTGAGCACCGGGAAACTGATATGTAACATCTGCCACTTTTTTTAAAATTCCTGTGTGTATCAGACCTCAACAACAAGAACACTCACAGTAATGTTACTGTATTATTTTTACATTTTAGCAATACATACACAACGCCTACGCACATGTGCACACTCTCAAGTGTCTTCACCATCATTTTATTACTTTGCATATGGGCCAAGAAGCTCTAGAATTGGCATATGCACTATGCTTGTTTTTGATTTCCTTTTTTTGCTTTCCATTTATTTTTTTAATACATGTTATGCATTTTTTTCCTTTTGGTGTAATCTTTTTTCATACACATTAATGATATTTTGCATCTTTCGATTAAAGAATAAGTTTTGATTGTGACAAGATTTCTTAAATGTTATATATTTTGCTTTCCCCTCAATAAAAATGCATATTATGTTCTTGGTGGTTTTCTGGCAGCCGAGATGATTAAATCTGATTTCCCTTTCAATGACTGTTCTCTGTGACACAGCAGGGAGGGGAAAATGACACAGAATTAACAGAAAATAAAATACATCAAAGACAACATTAACACGTCTTACGCAATGGATTCTGGGATATATGCATAATTAAAAACAACAGAAATAAAATATACAATGATGTATTATGGTTTATATTAGTTAGGCAGATGAGACTTGTACCCAAGACCATGTATTTATATATTAAACAAAATATGTTTACATAATACTGTATCATTTATTGTTTTAAGGTGTATTATATTGAGTATTTCTGGTCAGGAATAGACATTAGAAACACAAGAGAAGAGCTGGCATTTATTAATTAAGATACTGAATCATTATACGGTTTGTTTCTATAAGAAAACACTTCCCACTCCAGTTTTTCTGCCCTCTAATTATATGGCTAATTAGCACATGGAGAGCCACTAAAAGCAAAAAGGAAGAGTTACCATGGATATGTCTTGTGTTCCTCATGGGAGCATTTATAATCAGAAAAGAATTGTACTGAACTGAACTTAGTTCTTTAAGTATTTTTTTAAAATTTCTTTATACCATCAGCACTTAAAGGGAATAACATAGTTAAATAAACCATGGTGCTTTTCAGTGTCGGTGTGAAGTTATCAGTTCATTTGTAAATGGATTATTTGGAAATTAAGTGGCCTCCATGCTTGCCGTACAGTACCCAGTCAGGGGCGGATCCAGAGTCTGATCTCGGGAGGGGCACATGTCCGTCTGTCTTTTCCTCTCTCCCTTGTCCGTCTGTCTTATCCTCTCTCCCATGTCTGTCTGTCTTATCCTCTCTCCCATGTCCGTCTGTCTTTTCCTCTCTCTTATGTCCTTCTGTCACGCTCCTCTCCCTTCCCATGTCTGTCGCACTCCTCTCACTCCCCGTGCCCCTCTGTCTCTCTTCCTTCCATGCCCGTTTCTCTCCTCTTCCTTCCCATGTCCGTCTATGTATCCTCTTCTTTCCCATGTCCATCTGTCTCTTCTCTCATTTCCCATCTCTCTGTCTCTCCCTCCTCTACCATCCCATTTATGTCTCTCTCTTCTCCCTTCCTATTTATGTCTCTCTCCTCTCCCTTCCCATGTCTGTTTGTCTCCTCTCCCCTTCCCATATCTGTCTGTCTCTCCTCTGCCATCCCATATTTGTCTGTCTCTCCTCTGCGAACCCATGTCTGTCTGTCTCTCCTCTACCATCCCATTTATGTCTCTCTCTTCTCCCTTCCCATGTATGGCTCTCTCCAATTTGCCCAATAATATGCCAGTGTTAGTTGCCATTTAATATGAAAGAGAAAACGGAGTTTGAAGGTGAGTAGCAGAGGTTCCAAATAAAGCAAAAAATATAACCAGACACGGGATATGCTTCAAAACAAAATTTACTGAAACATGAAGCAGCTGAGGCAATGCAGTGCTCCTACCCGGTGAGAAAAATAGCAAGCCTACGCGTTTCACGCCAACACAGGGCGCTTTCTCAAGGCATAACCGTTTGGAGGTGTGTCCCCCTATTTATACACAGTTAAGTGCTTAAGTGATTAAAACAGGGTGGTGAACCCTTAAAGGTGCAGGTAAATTAAAACCATTACAAAGTACTAAGAACAGGACATGTACAGCTAACAAAGTGTATAATGCTTTAAAGGCAAGGGGCAGCAGAGGAAATTAACAGGTTACAGTACAAAAATATTGGTATGTGGCAGAAAAGGAATCCTCACTTATTACCAGACATAGGATTTAAATTTATTAAACAATGGCAATGTCAGCATTAGACTCCCAAGACCCCGGTGAGTTGAATGTTCCCTTTACATGGAACATGGACTTAACAATAAGAGCTAGCAAAGCTAACCGCTTATTTAATATGGAACAACAACCAGCAGCAGAGGAAACATCACTTGACAGTCTGTTCAAACAGTTTGAAAAGCTAACAATCAAGGAGATGAAAGCCTGGTGGGAAGTCACCAGCCTACAAAAATATGCTGAATCCACAAGAATTCCAAGAGGTCTCAGACTAAATAAAAAACCAGCTTATATGATGACCACAGATAGACTGATCACCAAATGGAACCAAGCTTTAGATGACTGTTCATTTAAACTCATAGACATCTTAATAGAATACAATACAGAAATACTACAGGATCTCAAAAATGATATAAAGGAAACACAGGAGAAACTCTCTGTTTACACCACCAAACCCAAGTTTCATGAGTGGGATAAAAAGATTTCTAGTAACAACCACAAATTAGAGGACGAAATCTCTGCCAGAAAACAACAAAAATTTCTTCGCGATAAGAAAGATTATGAAGACAATAAGGTCCATACTTGGCATGAAGAACGTAGAAATTACAGAGGACAAAAGAAAAGATCCATACTAAAAAAACAAAATCGCACCGTATCATTCTCCTCAGCAGATCAAACCACAGCAGAAGGAGCATCATTATCATCCTCCTTCTCATCACCAATATCGACATCCTCAAAGAAAAAAAGTTCATTCTCCACAAATAACACCACTGAAAAATCAAAAAACTACCGAAATCCCCCACAACGAGACAACACAGAGGATCCACAAGATTGGGAAAGAAAGGGAGCAAGGATGAAAACCAGACGCCAATCAAGAACACAAGCAATATGACCAACGTCCTTAATCTCTCTTCCAGACCCCTGTCTTCTGAAGAATCCACTTTACTTTCTAGGGGACTTTCTTTTGCACCAACTGACAAATTTAATCACTTTGAGACTCTTATTGATGTTAACAAGTTTATGCGAGATATCACGGTTAAAAAATATTTTTGCATTAAAAATTCAGAAGATCAATTGACACCTGAAATCATGGAGTCCACCCTAACAACTCAGTCACAATTACAACCTCCAGTAACGGAACAGTCCCCAGAAATAATATATCCTCATGCCCATATTACTGACCTTACCACATTTAAGGACCTATGTGTCATTCATGATCTAGAGAGCTTACAATTAGAACAGGGACCTCCCTCACAACAAAATAGCAGGGTCAAATATACCAACCTACAAAACCCTTCCAACTTTAATCCTCTTATGATTAGAGGGAAGATCGAAAAGACATTTCAAGATCTAGTAGAGAGAGACCTAAATGCTCTGGCTAATAAGGTCAAATTTAATCATAATAGTAATTTAAACAAGGTAGAAAAACGGGCATTAGAGAATCTTGCCAAGGACAATAGCGTTGTCATTCGTCAGTCTGACAAAGGAGGTAAAGTGGTGGTTATGGACACCAACATCTATGTCCAAGAGGCCCTTAGACAATTGGGGGACCAGGAAACATATGTCAAACTATTAGGCAATCCCACCCCTACTTTTAAACATACTCTCAACCAACTTTTACACCATGGCAGCAGCCTGGGGGTAATCAGCACCAAGGAATTGGAATTTCTTAATACCAAACATCCAGTTGTAGCCACTTTTTATCATATTCCCAAAATTCACAAATCTGACACCAATCCCCCTGGTCGCCCCATAATATCGGGCATAGGCTCATTAGGGGAGGGTTTGTCACAGTGGGTTGATGAACACTTACAACCAATAGTCACTAATCTCAAAGGCTACATAAGGGATACTAAACAACTCCTTTTCCTTCTAAACAAGGTAACCTGGAAACCCAATTACTCCTGGATCACCATAGATGTTGCCTCATTATATTCCAGCATCCCTCACCAGGCAGGCCTAGAGGCCATACGTTTTTTCTTACATAATTTTTCTGATTATTCTCCAGATCTAAAAACCTTTCTGGTGGAATGTATTGAGTTCCTTCTCTGCCACAACTATTTTACTTTTGATAGACAATACTACCTCCAGAGACGTGGCACCGCCATGGGTGCTAAATTTGCGCCCTCATATGCAAATCTATTCATGGGCAAATGGGAATGGAGCCACATCTTTGGAGATAGCAATCCCTTTAGAAATTTTATACAGTGGTATGGCAGATATATCGATGACCTGATTATCATTTGGTCAGGGACTTTTGAGCAATTTCAGGAATTTCTTAAATACATCAATAACAATAATCTCAATCTTACTTTCACAGCTGAATACCAACATATCCAAATTAATTTTCTTGATGTTACTCTGGTGGGCAACACTGATGAGGGTAGTATAACAACAGACACCTTTAGAAAACCTACAGCAGGTAACACTTTACTGTTTGGGGGCAGTTGCCACCCTGACCACACCTTCCAGGGTATTTCAATAGGAGAGTTCACAAGACTACGTAGAAATTGTTCATTAGACAGCAACTTTGAATCCCAGTCTCTAGCCCTAAAAAATCGTCTCAAACAGAGGAATTATTCCTCCCAACACATAGAAAAGGGCTATCAACTGGCAAAAAGGAGAACCCGGGAGGATCTCCTTATAGACAAAAAACACTCCGTTGGTAATATGAGAAATAAGTTCCCTTCCAGTGAGAAACCCATCTTTAGCACCAAATACAGTCAGCAATATAAACAAGTGAGTAACATCATCAAAAAACACCTTTCAGTACTGAAGTTAGATCCTCATTACAACACAATTCTAGAGCAAGGGACCCAATTTTCAGCCCGCAAAACCAAGACCTTAAGATCCTGGCTATCACCCAGCCACTTTCAAGACAGAAATAGTAAACAACAAATAAATAGCAATTGGCTTCGGTGCACTGGTATGTTTAGGTGCGGTGGTAGATGTCTTAGTTGTCACTATGTCCACCAAACAAACTCCTATATCTCTACAGTAACAGGGGATACCTTTCAAATGAAACAATATATCAATTGTAACACGTCATTTGTCATCTATCTGATTACATGCCAGAAATGTAAATTGCAGTATGTGGGACGTACCATCAGGCCGCTCAAGGAGAGAGTGAGGGAACATCTTAATGACATTGCCACCAATAATCCTAAATCAACAGTTAACAAACATTTTCAACAATGTAGTGGTGGAAACAAAGTCAATTTCTCTTTCCAGGGTATTGAGAAAATAAACAATCCCATTAGAGGAGGGAACAAACAAAACACCCTCAATAAAAGAGAGATGTTTTGGATTTTTAAACTCCAAACACGACAACCAAAGGGAATTAATTTGGAGTGGGATCTCAACCACATTTTCAGACATTAAAGTATCTTTATCTGAGTGGTATTAGACTTTTGGAAATATCCCATTTATTCCAAATATTGTTATCCATTTTAAACTCCTTTTCTTCTGTCTTTGTTTTGTTCCCTCACTCTCTCCTGGCGGATCTAGCTGTGTCACCTTAATTCCCTTTAATGTTGCCATTTTTTCTAAAAACAGCTAGTTTCTTCTTTTCTGCCACATACCAATATTTTTGTACTGTAACCTGTTAATTTCCTCTGCTGCCCCTTGCCTTTAAAGCATTATACACTTTGTTAGCTGTACATGTCCTGTTCTTAGTACTTTGTAATGGTTTTAATTTACCTGCACCTTTAAGGGTTCACCACCCTGTTTTAATCACTTAAGCACTTAACTGTGTATAAATAGGGGGACACACCTCCAAACGGTTATGCCTTGAGAAAGCGCCCTGTGTTGGCGTGAAACGCGTAGGCTTGCTATTTTTCTCACCGGGTAGGAGCACTGCATTGCCTCAGCTGCTTCATGTTTCAGTAAATTTTGTTTTGAAGCATATCCCGTGTCTGGTTATATTTTTTGCTTTATTTGGAACCTCTGCTACTCACCTTCAAACTCCGTTTTCTCTTTTATTTTCGTTTACCCGACGGAAGCGCCGGGACAGCAGTAAGCTCCTTGGCATCACAACGGATTTCCTCTGTTTGTTTATGAACTTTAAGTCACAGGGACCGGACCCTCGTTTCTGCCATTTAATATGCCCCAGGCAATTTGCCCAATAATATGCCAGTGTTAGTTGCCATTTAATATGCCCCAGCCAATTTGCCCAATAATATGCCAGTGTTATTTGCCATTTAATATGCCCCTACCAATTTTCCCAATAATATGCCAGTGTTATTTGCCATTTAAGATGCCCCTGCCAATTTGCTCAATAATATGCCTGTGTTAGTTGCCATTTAATATGCCCCAACCAATTTGTCCAATAATATTCCAGTGTTATTTGCCATTTAATATGCCCCTGACAATTGTCCCAATATGCCAATGTTATTTGCCATTTAATATGCCCCTGCCAATTTCCCCAGTAATATGCCAGTGTTATTTGCCATTTAATATGCCCCTGCCAATTTGCCCAGTAATATGCCAGTGTTATTTGCCATTTTATATGCCCCAGCCAATTTGCCCAGTAATATGCCAGTTATTTGCCATTTAATATCCCCTGCCAATTCGCCCAGTAATATGCCAGTTATTTGCCATTTTATATGCCCCTGCCAATTTGCCCAGTAATATGCCAGTTATTTGCCATTTTATATGCCCCAGCCAATTTGCCCAGTAATATGCCAGTTATTTGCCATTTAATATCCCCTGCCAATTTGCCCAGTAATATGCCAGTTATTTGCCATTTAATATCCCCAGCCAATTTGCCCAGTAATATGCCAGTTATTTGCCATTTAATATCCCCAGCCAATTTGCCCAGTAATATGCCAGTTATTTGCCATTTAATATCCCCTGCCTCTTTCCCCAGTACATTCCCCCCATCTCCCCAGCACTTACCTTATCCCCTGGTGGCTAGTGGCAGGCAGCATGGTCTTCTCCATGCTGCCTGTTCGTCTCACAGATGGTTGTGCCGACAGGTCACGTGACCCGGCGCGCGTATGACGTCAGCGCGCCGGTCACGTGACCTGTCGGCACTTCCGTGTCGGCACACTGCACGGGGAGCCGAACAGGCAGCACGGAGGTTTCTCTGTGCTGCCTGTTCGGCTCTCTGTGCAGCCTGCCGGCAGGCAGAGAAGTTGAGGAGGATCTTACGATCCCTTCTCACCTCAGTCTCTGCCTGCAAGCGCGGTTTTTTTTTTTTGTGTCTTTTTTTTTCTTTTCTCTCTTCTCGGGGGGGGGGGGGGGGGCAATTGCCCCGTTGCCCCCCCCCTGGATACGCCACTGTACCCAGTATATTGGAGTACTATTTTTATAATTATTTACTAGAAATACATTTTTTGTTCTGCACTTTTTGCAATTGTGAGCTATTTAGGGTTAATTCATAGTCTTCTGCGTTTGCTATTTTTTTACGTGGATGCCACTTAATCAAGGTGCCTTGTGTTTTCAATTAATTTTTCTAAGTTCACCACTCCGGTCTTTTTCATGGTGTATTACATCACTGACTTAGAGAGATCACCATGCTAACCAAACTATTTATTACTATTATCTATTAATGCTATATCCAGTTTATTGGCATGGTCTATCAGTTGATTTAATTGGTTCACAACAATGTACGTAGAAAACATTGGTGACAATGCCCGTACGTGTACAGGCTGCATTTAAAATAGCGCAATTGTGGCGTTTTTGCCGCCATTCAAGCTATTTTCGGCTTTCCTGAAGCTTGACGAGTAAAGGCATCTAGGAAAGCAAAAAAAAAAAGTTCACCTGTACTGCCCATGGGACATCTAAAAGTGACAGGCAGTGACATTAGTCACTGACCTATCAATCACGAATCACACACGAATCACACCCAGAAAAGGGGCTGTCTTAGCCTGGAATCGCTGAGACAGGCTGTCTCAGCCATTACAGTGTGGCTTGTAATTACTGAAAAAGCTAATCACAATCCATTGCCATCATCCTTCAAATTTGGTTGGAGAGATGGGGAAAGTTTATCCTGTTGCCTTAAGAGTTAGGGAGACCAGGGTCAACCATTACTTTTTGCATGTAATAATGTGAACACTGAAAATCTATCACATTGAACATATGCAATACATGCAAAAAAAAAAAAAAAACATTAAATGACAATCAGGGTTGGATGAACACTGATTGTCTATATCTTCCCTCTCTCTCACTGACACAATTGTATCTTGTGTCAGAGAGAGAGGAGAGAAATATACTGTGTCCTAGAAAAAATGTAGTAAAAAAACTTTTTTTCCCCATTTTACACTCTTTTTAAAATTTTATACATTACAAAAAAGGTTCAAGCTTTAAAAAAATTGGTTGCAAAAGAAAGACAAATCTGTCCTATCAATATATTATATGTGAGGATTCATTAAAAAAGCAAGCTTACACTTTAATTTAAACGTACACATAGCTGAAGTAGAAAAAAAGCTGTTGTCCAGAACCGACATCAAAACAGAGAAAACCATTGTCCTGAAGGGGTTAGTAAGTTTTCTGAGAAATATTTTGGAAGGGCACTTTTTGGAGTTTGTAAGCATTAACCCCTGCTCTTTTTTATTTAGGAAATTCCAATAAAAAACCTATTAAAAAATTAAACATTAACCATCTGATAAAAAGCAAGGTTTCTAGCATTATTCCCTCACAGTGGTCCAGTTATGCTCTCAAAACACAATCTAATTCGGAAACGCTATGCACTGTGGCAGTTTAGCATGTTAAACACAGAAATTGAGCATAGAGAATCTTGAGCAAGGGAACCATAATATGTTAAGGGACTGTAACACCTGAAACATAGAAACATAGAATGTGTCGAGATAAGAACCATTCTGTCCATCTAGTCTGCCCAATATTCTAAATATTTGTATTAGTCCCCAGTTCCCTATCTTATATCTAGGATAGACTTGTGCTTATCCCAGGCATGCTTAAAAACCTTGACTGTGTTTACCTCTACCACTTCCGCTGGAAGGCTATTCCATACATCCACTACCCGCTCAGTAAAGTAATACTTTTCTCCTAATTTCGGCATTTGCTTGCAGTTTTGCTAACACTATGTATATATCATTTTCAAAAAAAAATGTTATACTCTACATTTATAGTAAAAACAATGTTTGTATGATACAGCCCCTTTAAGACAAATTTTGATCAGGGGAAATTGTATTCTTTAGATTGGTTTTGATAACTATTCTGGGTTACGATTCTATGTTTTCCGCTATGTGTTTTATTCTGACATTAGTATGTAAATTGTAATACGCAAGCTTTAATAGCACTTATCCTGACACCTTGGAGTTTGGGAGATCTATTGAAACATCTGCCGGGGGTGTGGACAGGAAAAAGCTTGAGAACTAGAAAACATCTTGGAATTAATAATGTAACAGCTGGACACCATATAATGTGTTTACCACTCAGCTGTGCACACATGCTAGCAAATAGAAATTAAAGGGGTGTTTTTTTTTTCTTTTGCACATAGTAAATGTTACTACATGTAAATCACTAATATTATTACGTAGATTGGTGCAGAATTGCAGCAAAGAACATTTACAGGAGATCAGCTGTTCAAGGTAGGCAAACAACAACATGATATCTTTCTGTTTATAATAAGTGTAGACAGTCTGATTTTAGTCTGTTAAAAATCCCTTGTATTTCTCATGACCATGTTCATTAAAGTGAACTTGTATGACTTGGCACCCTAAGAAGCTTCAAAGCAGAGCTGGTCTTAAAGTATTGGAGTGGTATTGGAGAGTGGGTCCTTGAGCTTCTGCTTCCAAATGGAAATGTTATTCAATTAGGAGCAAGCCTAATCCTTCATAATAATATAATATATACTCATTGGACTTTATCTGTATTTTCTCAACAATGTTTGATGTGTTACAGAGAGCTCTACTGTATTTAACTATGTGTTCAAGTGTTTCAAGTACTGTCACTAACAACTAATGTACATGTTAGAATTCATTTTAAGTCAAAACCTTTTTTCTACCATAGTTATCAGGTATACAGCTTTATTTTACATGTGTTTACTTTGATTGGCATTGATTTCTATTTCAAATAACAAGCAAGAATTACAAATAAAAATGCATGGATTGTTTTGCCCTTTTTGTAATCTAAATATTACCCAGGTTTTAATGGTGGACAACACTTGAAAAATAAAAATTTCATAGCAACATTTACACTAGAAGGTTTTTAAAGGACCTTTAATTCATTATCACACATTCATGTAAAGTTTACTCAATAAACTAAGAATTACATGCAATTCACTTAGAAATTGTAGGACAAAATGGGCAAGTAGAAAAAAAGTTTAATGCAGAGATTTTACCATAGGTTTTGTAGCTCAATTGTCAATTGACTAATAAGCACTGTTTAGTGAATAACATGTAATTAAAGTGTGATGTAATATAGATATCATATCTACCTCTATCTTTTTTCCCAGGTAAGATGTTCACATGTTATATAATAAAATTTCACTAAGGGCTTAATTCATGAAAGGAGACATTAAAAAGGGAATTTCAAAAATTAAGGCCAACGTAGATGAATTGGGCTACTTAATGAGAGACTCTCTTGCCTTAAGTTTAAAATTCCCTTCTCAAGTTCCTGAAATTCCTTGCAATTCTCTTTTCTCTCCGAATTTTTATTTTCCGTAACAAAAATAAATTAAAATACAAATGTTAGCCTCCCTTCCTGGGAAAGACTCATCTAATCCATGGTGGTCTGTGGGGGCACCCTGGGCATCAGTGGTTTTGGCAAGAGAGCCGTTGCTCTCTCCCTTGCAGACACCTGCTCCCTCCATGAAAGCTCATACTCTGCACTCAGGACTAGGGGCTGGAATATGATGAGTCATATCCTCATGCTTCCCTGTAATTGGCTCTGTGACGAGTGACAGCAGTAGGTCTCTGCCAGAAGAGGTAGAGACCTGCTGCTTCACAGAGGGCAGTGACAGAGTGTGTGGCTCCCTCTTACTTGGAGGCTGATAGTGATGTGGCGATCAGATGATTGTCAACTCAGACAGAAATACTTAGGCAGTTCCGTCACCCCCTGGGTTTTACGCCCTGTGCGGCCGCATAGGTCGCACAGCCCAAAGACTGGCCCTGGGTTAAGTTTCCCAATACTTTTGCCCATATAGTGCATATGTATATCTATATATATCCAAAGAAAATTCCAAACACTCACAGGTTAAAAAAAAAACCACTTTGAATTGACATTTTAATCCTCTGACTCATTACCTTCATGAAGTAGGAGGATTTAAATGTCAATTCAGTCTTGTTTTTACAACAGTGAAGCATTTGGATATTTTTGTACATTCAGGGCCGTCTTTAATAGTGATTGGACCCTGGGCAAGCATTTGCTTGGGCCCCCTGGACCCTGCCCCCTCCCCTGCATGCAATCACTCCATCCATCGCTATGTTACCTCCCCCCCCCCCCCACACACAAAAAAAAACATAAAAATAAGCACACACACAGTTGGAGTTTTCTTGCAGTGAGTATTTTTATTGCATTGAATAAAATGTGTATATTACGTGTATAATTGCAGTGTATAAACTGTATTTTTGGATACAAAATGTGTATATATGGCTGCAATATGCAGGGGCGTACCTAGAGCATTTGGCACCCGGGGCGGACCCTGAGTGTGGCACCCCACCCTACCCCCCCCCCCCATAAAAATGCAAGAAAACACCCACAATTTTTTCAATGTTTGAAAATTGTACAATTATAGATACCAGGAATAGTGTGCCAGTCAGATACCAGTAATATTGTGCCACTAAGAGCCCAGTAAGTGTGCCAGTCAGAGCCCAGTAATAGTGTGCCACTCAGAGCCCAGTACTAGTGTGCCAGTCAGAGCCCAGTAATATAGTGCCACTCAGAACCCTGTAATATAGTGCCAGTCAGAGCCCAGTAATAGTGTGCCACTCAGAACCCAGTAATATAGTGCCAGTCAGAGCCCAGTTATATAGTGCCACTCAGAACCCAGTAATGTGCCAGTCAGAGCCCAGTAATAGTGTGCCACTCAGAACCCAGTAATATTGTGCCAGTCAGATACCAGGAATATTGTGCCAGTCAGAGCCAGTATTATTGTGCTAGTCAGAGCCCAGTAATATAGTGCCAGTCAGAGCCCAGTAATAGTGTGCCAGTCAGTGCCCAGTAATAGTGTGCCAGTCAGTGCCCAGGATTATTGTGCCAGTCAGTGCCCAGTAATAGTGTGCCACTCAGAGCCCAGGAATATTGTGCCAGTCAGAGCCCAGTTATATAGTGCCACTCAGAACCCAGTAATAGTGTGCCAGTCAGAACCCAGTAATATAGTGCCAGCCAGATTCCCAGTAATATAGTGCAAGTCAGAACCCAGTAATATAGTGCCAGCCAGAGCCCAGTAATATAGTGCCAGTCAGAGCCCAGTAATAGTGTGCCACTCAGAGCCCAGTACTAGTGTGCCAGTCAGAGCCCAGTAATATAGTGCCACTCAGAACCCAGTAATATAGTGCCAGTCAGAGCCCAGTAATAGTGTGCCACTCAGAACCCAGTAATATAGTGCCAGTCAGAGCCCAGTAATAGTGTGCCACTCAGAGCCCAGTAATAGTGTGCCAGTCAGAGCCCAGTTATATAGTGCCACTCAGAACCCAGTAATGTGCCAGTCAGAGCCCAGTAATAGTGTGCCACTCAGAACCCAGTAATATTGTGCCAGTCAGATACCAGGAATATTGTGCCAGTCAGAGCCAGTATTATTGTGCTAGTCAGAGCCCAGTAATATAGTGCCAGTCAGAGCCCAGTAATAGTGTGCCAGTCAGTGCCCAGTAATAGTGTGCCAGTCAGTGCCCAGGATTATTGTGCCAGTCAGTGCCCAGTAATAGTGTGCCACTCAGAGCAGAGTAATAGTGTGCCAGTCAGTGCCCAGGATTATTGTGCCAGTCAGTGCCCAGTAATAGTGTGCCACTCAGAGCCCAGGAATATTGTGCCAGTCAGAGCCCAGTTATATAGTGCCACTCAGAACCCAGTAATAGTGTGCCAGTCAGAACCCAGTATATAGTGCCAGCCAGATTCCCAGTAATATAGTGCAAGTCAGAACCCAGTAATATAGTGCCAGCCAGAGCCCAGTAATATAGTGCCAGCCAGATGCCCAGTAATATAGTGCAAGTCAGAACCCAGTAATATAGTGCCAGCCAGAGCCCAGTAATATAGTGCCAGTCAGAGCCCAGTAATAGTGTGCCACTCAGAGCCCAGTACTAGTGTGCCAGTCAGAGCCCAGTAATATAGTGCCACTCAGAACCCAGTAATATAGTGCCAGTCAGAGCCCAGTAATAGTGTGCCACTCAGAACCCAGTAATATAGTGCCAGTCAGAGCCCAGTAATAGTGTGCCACTCAGAGCCCAGTAATAGTGTGCCAGTCAGAGCCCAGTTATATAGTGCCACTCAGAACCCAGTAATGTGCCAGTCAGAGCCCAGTAATAGTGTGCCACTCAGAACCCAGTAATATTGTGCCAGTCAGATACCAGGAATATTGTGCCAGTCAGAGCCAGTATTATTGTGCTAGTCAGAGCCCAGTAATATAGTGCCAGTCAGAGCCCAGTAATAGTGTGCCAGTCAGTGCCCAGTAATAGTGTGCCAGTCAGTGCCCAGGATTATTGTGCCAGTCAGTGCCCAGTAATAGTGTGCCACTCAGAGCCCAGTAATAGTGTGCCAGTCAGTGCCCAGGATTATTGTGCCAGTCAGTGCCCAGTAATAGTGTGCCACTCAGAGCCCAGGAATATTGTGCCAGTCAGAGCCCAGTTATATAGTGCCACTCAGAACCCAGTAATAGTGTGCCAGTCAGAACCCAGTATATAGTGCCAGCCAGATTCCCAGTAATATAGTGCAAGTCAGAACCCAGTAATATAGTGCCAGCCAGAGCCCAGTAATATAGTGCCAGCCAGATGCCCAGTAATATAGTGCAAGTCAGAACCCAGTAATATAGTGCCAGCCAGAGCCCAGTAATATAGTGCCAGTCAGAGCCCAGTAATAGTGTGCCACTCAGAGCCCAGTACTAGTGTGCCAGTCAGAGCCCAGTAATATAGTGCCAC
Organism: Pelodytes ibericus; assembly: GCA_036172795.1. Classification (NCBI taxonomy): domain Eukaryota; kingdom Metazoa; phylum Chordata; class Amphibia; order Anura; family Pelodytidae; genus Pelodytes; species Pelodytes ibericus. Next base: position 140,806,051 of record CM069860.1, on the reverse strand, counting down.
TCAGAACCCAGTAATATAGTGCCAGTCAGAGCCCAGTAATAGTGTGCCACTCAGAACCCAGTAATATAGTGCCAGTCAGAGCCCAGTAATAGTGTGCCACTCAGAGCCCAGTAATAGTGTGCCAGTCAGAGCCCAGTTATATAGTGCCACTCAGAACCCAGTAATGTGCCAGTCAGAGCCCAGTAATAGTGTGCCACTCAGAACCCAGTAATATTGTGCCAGTCAGATACCAGGAATATTGTGCCAGTCAGAGCCAGTATTATTGTGCTAGTCAGAGCCCAGTAATATAGTGCCAGTCAGAGCCCAGTAATAGTGTGCCAGTCAGTGCCCAGTAATAGTGTGCCAGTCAGTGCCCAGGATTATTGTGCCAGTCAGTGCCCAGTAATAGTGTGCCACTCAGAGCCCAGTAATAGTGTGCCAGTCAGTGCCCAGGATTATTGTGCCAGTCAGTGCCCAGTAATAGTGTGCCACTCAGAGCCCAGGAATATTGTGCCAGTCAGAGCCCAGTTATATAGTGCCACTCAGAACCCAGTAATAGTGTGCCAGTCAGAACCCAGTATATAGTGCCAGCCAGATTCCCAGTAATATAGTGCAAGTCAGAACCCAGTAATATAGTGCCAGCCAGAGCCCAGTAATATAGTGCCAGCCAGATGCCCAGTAATAGTGTGCCACTCAGAGCCCAGTAATAGTGTGCCAGTCAGAGCCCAGTAATATAGTGCCACTCAGAACCCAGTAATATTGTGCCAGTCAGTGCCCAGGAATATTATGCCAGTCAGATGCCAAGTAATTTTGTGCCAGTCAATGCCCAGGAATATTATGCCAGTCAGAGCTCAGTAATATTGTGCCAGTCAGTGCCCAGTAATAGTGTGCCAGTCAGTGCCCAGTAATAGTGTGCCACTCAGTGCCCAGGAATATTGTAACAGTCAGAGCCCAGTAATATAGTGCCAGCCAGATTCCCAGTAATATAGTGCCAGTCAGATACCAAGTAATATAGTGCCAGTCAGAACCCAGTAATAGTGTGCCAGTCAGTGCCCAGTAATATAGTGCCAATCAGATACCCAGTAATATAGTGCCAATCAGATACCAGGAATATAGTGCCAATCAGATACCCAGTAATATAGTGCCAATCAGATACCAGTAATATAGTGCCAATCAGATACCCAGTAATATAGTGCCAATCAGATATCAGGAATATAGTGCCAATCAGATACCCAGTAATATAGTGCCAATCAGATACCAGTAATATAGTGCCAATCAGATACCAGGAATATAGTGCCAATCAGATACCCAGTAATATAGTGCCAATCAGATACCCAGTAATATTGTGCCAATCAGATGCCCAGTAATATAGTGCCAATCAGATACCCAGTAATATAGTGCCAATCAGATACCCAGTAATATAGTGCCAGTCAGTGCCCAGTAATATAGTGCCAATCAGATACCCAGTAATATAGTGCCAATCAGATACCCAGTAATATAGTGCCAATCAGATGCCCAGTAATATTGTGCCAATCAGATACCCAGTAATATAGTGCCAATCAGATACCCAGTAATATAGTGCCAGTCAGTGCCCAGTAATATAGTGCCAATCAGATACCAGTAATATAGTGCCAATCAGATACCAGGAATATTGTGCCAATCAGATACCCAGTAATATAGTGCCAATCAGATACCCAGTAATATAGTGCCAGTCAGATACCCAGTAATATAGTGCCAATCAGATACCCAGTAATATAGTGCCAGTCAGTGCCCAGTAATATAGTGCCAATCAGATACCAGTAATATAGTGCCAATCAGATACCAGTAATATTGTGCCAATCAGATACCCAGTAATATAGTGCCAATCAGATACCCAGTAATATAGTGCCAGTCAGTGCCCAGGAATATTATGCCAGTCAGAGCTCAGTAATATTGTGCCAGTCAGTGCCCAGTAATAGTGTGCCAGTCAGTGCCCAGTAATAGTGTGCCACTCAGTGCCCAGGAATATTGTAACAGTCAGAGCCCAGTAATATAGTGCCAATCAGATACCCAGTAATATAGTGCCAATCAGATACCCAGTAATATTGTGCCAATCAGATGCCCAGTAATATAGTGCCAATCAGATACCCAGTAATATAGTGCCAATCAGATACCCAGTAATATAGTGCCAGTCAGTGCCCAGTAATATAGTGCCAATCAGATACCCAGTAATATAGTGCCAATCAGATACCCAGTAATATAGTGCCAATCAGATGCCCAGTAATATTGTGCCAATCAGATACCCAGTAATATAGTGCCAATCAGATACCCAGTAATATAGTGCCAGTCAGTGCCCAGTAATATAGTGCCAATCAGATACCAGTAATATAGTGCCAATCAGATACCAGTAATATTGTGCCAATCAGATACCCAGTAATATAGTGCCAATCAGATACCCAGTAATATAGTGCCAGTCAGATACCCAGTAATATAGTGCCAATCAGATACCCAGTAATATAGTGCCAGTCAGTGCCCAGTAATATAGTGCCAATCAGATACCAGTAATATAGTGCCAATCAGATACCAGTAATATTGTGCCAATCAGATACCCAGTAATATAGTGCCAATCAGATACCCAGTAATATAGTGCCAGTCAGTGCCCAGTAATATAGTGCCAATCAGATACCCAGTAATATAGTGCCAATCAGATACCCAGTAATATAGTGCCAATCAGATACCCAGTAATATTGTGCCAATCAGATACCCAGTAATATAGTGCCAGTCAGATACCCAGTAATATAGTGCCAATCAGATGCCCAGTAATATTGTGCCAATCAGATACCCAGTAATATAGTGCCAATCAGATACCCAGTAATATAGTGCCAGTCAGATACCCAGTAATATAGTGCCAATCAGATACCCAGTAATATAGTGCCAATCAGATGCACAGTAATATTGTGCCAATCAGATACCCAGTAATATAGTGCCAATCAGATACCCAGTAATATAGTGCCAGTCAGATACCCAGTAATATAGTGCCAATCAGATACCCAGTAATATAGTGCCAATCAGATGCCCAGTAATATTGTGCCAATCAGATACCCAGTAATATAGTGCCAATCAGATACCCAGTAATATAGTGCCAGTCAGTGCCCAGTAATATAGTGCCAATCAGATACCAGTAATATAGTGCCAATCAGATACCAGTAATATTGTGCCAATCAGATACCCAGTAATATAGTGCCAATCAGATACCCAGTAATATAGTGCCAGTCAGATACCCAGTAATATAGTGCCAATCAGATACCCAGTAATATAGTGCCAGTCAGTGCCCAGTAATATAGTGCCAATCAGATACCAGTAATATAGTGCCAATCAGATACCAGTAATATTGTGCCAATCAGATACCCATTAATATTGTGCCAATCAGATGCCCAGTAATATAGTGCCAATCAGATACCCAGTAATATAGTGCCAATCAGATACCCAGTAATATAGTGCCAGTCAGTGCCCAGTAATATAGTGCCAATCAGATACCCAGTAATATAGTGCCAATCAGATGCCCAGTAATATTGTGCCAATCAGATACCCAGTAATATAGTGCCAATCAGATACCCAGTAATATAGTGCCAGTCAGTGCCCAGTAATATAGTGCCAATCAGATACCAGTAATATAGTGCCAATCAGATACCAGGAATATTGTGCCAATCAGATACCCAGTAATATAGTGCCAATCAGATACCCAGTAATATAGTGCCAGTCAGATACCCAGTAATATAGTGCCAATCAGATACCCAGTAATATAGTGCCAGTCAGTGCCCAGTAATATAGTGCCAATCAGATACCAGTAATATAGTGCCAATCAGATACCAGTAATATTGTGCCAATCAGATACCCAGTAATATAGTGCCAATCAGATACCCAGTAATATAGTGCCAGTCAGTGCCCAGTAATATAGTGCCAATCAGATACCCAGTAATATAGTGCCATTTAGATACCCAGTAATATAGTGCCAATCAGATACCCAGTAATATTGTGCCAATCAGATACCCAGTAATATAGTGCCAGTCAGATACCCAGTAATATAGTGCCAATCAGATGCCCAGTAATATTGTGCCAATCAGATACCCAGTAATATAGTGCCAATCAGATACCCAGTAATATAGTGCCAGTCAGATACCCAGTAATATAGTGCCAATCAGATACCCAGTAATATAGTGCCAATCAGATGCACAGTAATATTGTGCCAATCAGATACCCAGTAATATAGTGCCAATCAGATACCCAGTAATATAGTGCCAGTCAGATACCCAGTAATATAGTGCCAATCAGATACCCAGTAATATAGTGCCAATCAGATGCCCAGTAATATTGTGCCAATCAGATACCCAGTAATATAGTGCCAATCAGATACCCAGTAATATAGTGCCAGTCAGTGCCCAGTAATATAGTGCCAATCAGATACCAGTAATATAGTGCCAATCAGATACCAGTAATATTGTGCCAATCAGATACCCAGTAATATAGTGCCAATCAGATACCCAGTAATATAGTGCCAGTCAGATACCCAGTAATATAGTGCCAATCAGATACCCAGTAATATAGTGCCAGTCAGTGCCCAGTAATATAGTGCCAATCAGATACCAGTAATATAGTGCCAATCAGATACCAGTAATATTGTGCCAATCAGATACCCAGTAATATAGTGCCAATCAGATACCCAGTAATATAGTGCCAGTCAGTGCCCAGGAATATTATGCCAGTCAGAGCTCAGTAATATTGTGCCAGTCAGTGCCCAGTAATAGTGTGCCAGTCAGTGCCCAGTAATAGTGTGCCACTCAGTGCCCAGGAATATTGTAACAGTCAGAGCCCAGTAATATAGTGCCAATCAGATACCCAGTAATATAGTGCCAATCAGATACCCAGTAATATAGTGCCAATCAGATACCCAGTAATATTGTGCCAATCAGATACCCAGTAATATAGTGCCAATCAGATACCCAGTAATATAGTGCCAGTCAGTGCCCAGTAATATAGTGCCAATCAGATACCCAGTAATATAGTGCCAATCAGATGCCCAGTAATATTGTGCCAATCAGATACCCAGTAATATAGTGCCAATCAGATACCCAGTAATATAGTGCCAGTCAGTGCCCAGTAATATAGTGCCAATCAGATACCAGTAATATAGTGCCAATCAGATACCAGTAATATTGTGCCAATCAGATACCCAGTAATATAGTGCCAATCAGATACCCAGTAATATAGTGCCAGTCAGATACCCAGTAATATAGTGCCAATCAGATACCCAGTAATATAGTGCCAGTCAGTGCCCAGTAATATAGTGCCAATCAGATACCAGTAATATAGTGCCAATCAGATACCAGTAATATTGTGCCAATCAGATACCCAGTAATATAGTGCCAATCAGATACCCAGTAATATAGTGCCAGTCAGTGCCCAGTAATATAGTGCCAATCAGATACCCAGTAATATAGTGCCAATCAGATACCCAGTAATATAGTGCCAATCAGATACCAGTAATATTGTGCCAATCAGATACCCAGTAATATAGTGCCAATCAGATACCCAGTAATATAGTGCCAGTCAGATACCCAGTAATATAGTGCCAATCAGATGCCCAGTAATATAGTGCCAATCAGATACCCAGTAATATAGTGCCAGTCAGATACCCAGTAATATAGTGCCAATCAGATACCCAGTAATATAGTGCCAATCAGATGCACAGTAATATTGTGCCAATCAGATACCCAGTAATATAGTGCCAATCAGATACCCAGTAATATAGTGCCAGTCAGATACCCAGTAATAGTGTGCCAGTCAGTGCCCAGTAATATAGTGCCAGTCAGATACCCAGTAATATAGTGCCAGTCAGAACCCAGTAATAGTGTGCCAGTCAGTGCCCAGTAATATAGTGCCACTCAGAACCCAGTAATAGTGTGCCACTCAGAGCCCAGTAATAGTGTGCCAGTCAGAGCCCAGTAATAGTGTGCCAGTCAGTGCCCAGGAATATTGTGCCACTCAGAGCCCAGGAATATTGTGCCAGTCAGTGCCCAGGAATATTGTGCCAGTCAGTGCCCAGTAATAGTGTGCCACTCAGAGCCCCCCCCCCCCCCATCACTTACCAAATCGCTGCTTCTCCCGGACGGACGACTCCTCCGTGCAGTCTTCTCTTCCCTCCTGCACGGAGGAGGGAAACACAGTCGCCGGATGTGACGTATCGTCACATCCGGTCGCTGTGATTTTTTTTTTTTTCCACCCGGCGGCCGCATCCATAGGATGCGGCCGCCTGAAAAAAAAAAAAAAAAAGGTAAGCAGCGCGGGGGGTGCCGGCAGCACCGGTGGCACCCCCCTAGTCAGTGGCACCCGGGGCGGGCCGCCCCCCCGCCCCCCCCTCGGGACGCCACTGGCAATATGTATACCATCTTACTATGCAACACTGCACTACAACTACTCATTACCCAAATGACAAAAATATACACAGATATTATAGAGCACTTACATATGTTCATATATATTTATAAATATCTATACACATCTCACTCTCTCTCACTAGTTGCATTTATACTTACATGGACTTCTTAATATTATATTCAACTATTTTCATATGTAATAAAAATGTTATTGAAGAGTTGCATTTCTTGTTTTTATTCCCCTTTTCTGCACCCACATTGAACCTAAAGGACTTAACACAGCCCCATAGAGTAGCCACAGCACTTGTCATGCACCTATATTGCACCCACAGCACATGGCTTGCACTCATATTGAACCCACACAATTTTGCATGCTACAGTGTAAATTTGCCCCACAGAACATACCAGTTTAACTTTGTTGAAACTGCCCATGTAGAAAAAAGCCACATTGCATTGTATATGCAACAGACAGTTTGCCTGTTAAAATATGACACCGTTTGTCCATTAAATATGCCACAGTCAATGTGCCCATCAATATGCCAATATTATTTTGCCATTAATATTCAGTATTATTTTGCCATAAATATGCCACAGACATGTTTCCCATTAAAATGCCTATATTATTGTGCCATTAAGATACCAGTAATATTGTACTATTAAGATGCCCCAGCCAATTTGCCCATTAAGATACCAGTATTATTGTACCATTAAGATGCCATAATTTTTGTGCCATTCAGAGCCCAGTAATATTGTGCCAATCAGATACCAGGAATATTGTGCCAGTCAGAGCCCAGTAATATTGTGCTAGTCAGAGCCCAGTAATATTGTGCCATTCAGAGCCCAGGAATATTGTGCCAGTCAGATACCAGGAATATTGTGCCAGTTAGAGCCAAGTAATATTGTGCCAGTTAGAGCCCAGGAATATTGTGCCAGTCAGAGCCCAGGAATATTATGCCAGTCAGAGCCCAGTAATATTGTGCCACTCAGAGCCCAGTAATATTGTGCCAGTCAGAGCCCAGGAATATTGTCCAAGTCAGAGCCCAGGAATATTGTGCCAGTCAGAGCCCAGGAATATTGTGCCACTCAGAGCCCAGTAATATTGTGCCATTCAGAGCCCAGTAATATTGTGCCAGTCAGATGCCAGTAATATTGTGCCAGTCAGAGCCCAGTAATATTGTGCCAGTCAGAGCCCAGTAATATTGTGCCCCTCAGACCCCACTAATATTGTGCCAGTCAGATGCCTGTAATATTGTGCCCCTCAGACCCCACTAATATTGTGCCAGTCAGATGCCTGTAATATTGTGCCCCTCAGACCCCACTAATATTGTACCAGTCAGATGCCTGTAATATTGTGCCAGTCAGATGCCTGTAATATTGTGCCACTCAGACCTCGCTAATATTGTGCCAGTCAGATGCCTGTAATATTGTGCCCCTCAGACCCCACTTATATTGTGCCAGTCAGATGCCTGTAATATTGTGCCCCTTAGACCCCACTAATATTGTGCCAGTCAGAGCCCAGGAATATTGTGCCATTCAGATGCCTGTAATATTGTGCCCCTCAGACCCCACTAATATTGTACCAGTCAGATGCCTGTAATATTGTGCCAGTCAGATGCCTGTAATATTGTGCCCCTCAGACCCCACTTATATTGTGCCAGTCAGATGCCTGTAATATTGTGCCCCTTAGACCCCACTAATATTGTGCCAGTCAGATGCCTGTAATATTGTGCCCCTCAGACCCCACTTATATTGTGCCAGTCAGATGCCTGTAATATTGTGCCCCTCAGACCCCACTTATATTGTGCCAGTCAGATGCCTGTAATATTGTGCCCCTCAGACCCCACTAATATTGTGCCAGTCAGAGCCCAGGAATATTGTGCCATTCAGATGCCTGTATTCCCCCAACACAGCCCCCCAGCCCCCCCCCCCCCCCAGTACTCACCGATTGCTGTTGTTCGTGTCCCCGGACGGATGTCTCCTCCATGCAGTCTTCCCTCCTGCACGGAGGAGGGAAACGTTATGTCACATCCGGCGTCAGTTTTTTTTTCTCTTTTTTTTCCGGTCGTCGCATCCAGTGGATGCGACTTGCCGGAAAAAACGTTCACAAGCGCAATGCGCTGTGAACGCGGCAAGCAGGGGCTGGGGGCCCACGGGACAGCTGCCTTGGGCCCCCCAGGAGTAACTGGGCCCAGGGCAGCTGCCCCGTTTGCCCCGCGTTAAAGACGGCCCTCTGTACATTTAGTACCGTGAGTACTTTGAAATGTATTTGTATATATGTATCCATTTGCCTTCGCACCACCATATCTATTTAGTGAGCAGAAGTGCCTTGAACACCATAGTAATTCATATCCACATAAAAAAATATATGTTTCTCACTCTCTTATGGTTGGTATGTGTCTTCATCAACTTCGGGTCCTCTACCAGAGGCTTGAGAGTTTGAAGGTTCTGAGCATAATCTTAGTTGCTTCTAGCACTGCGCTCTTTTGAGCAGAGTACTCTGATGTCATTCGTGTTAACTGTTGGAGCCACTCTTACAGCCTGGGGGTCACAGCCTTGAGTGCTCACTACCGGGACCATTTTGGCCTTCACTTTCCAGATGCTCTCTAGTTCCACTTTCAGACCTCTTCGACCGCTTCTCATACTCATTCTTCCTTATGTCGCAGTCACTTGGCATCGCTAAGGTTATAACGTTTGTTACTTTTACAATGCCTTCCCCCCCAAAAAAAATCGGAGGATATTTCTATTCGGCTGGGCAGCAAGTCTTGTTAACTTGAAGTGGAGGAAAAGTTTTTTGGTAGTTATATTTATTCTGCATGGGAATGGTTCTTCCATAGAGTTATTTACAAAATAATTACAAATGTTTATGTTTTGACTGATTTTGTCCCAGTTCCATACCTCAGCAGGGGTTAAGATACATTCACACAGGGGTAGGCACCAATATTGTTCAAGGTGGACATTTAAAGAACTTTGTGATGGGCAGTTTAATAATGTTGGTAGGCTTTCACAGACCTTGCCAAGGACAGGGGTATCCTTGTAAGGACACATTGCCTTACGCTGCAGCTTACGCTGTTGTTTAATCAAGTAGATTGCAACTGTATAAACAGTATTTCCTTCTGACACAATGCCTATGATTAAAAGCATCTAAGCAAGAAATGCACAATGCACTAATTGGATCTTTTGTTTTACTTTTTTAACTGTCTGACCCCAATCAAACAAGATACACTTTTTAACGTCAAAGGAGCGAGTTCCTTCATTTCTTTACATGGGTGCTTGTGGAGATGGTGTACATCCACAACAGAGCCCTGGAGTAAGTGGATAAAGCATCTTGTCACTGTTGATTACAGGATTTTTACTTGGTCAGCGACACAAGCTCCGCATAGCCAAAGGCTAATCCTTTCATACATATTAAATCTCTTGTAGAAGTAACTAAATGGTTACATTTCAAACGACAGTTGATTTGTCTGTTTGGAGCAGCCTCAACATCAGCAGAATGTGACCATAGCTTTCAGGAAACACGCTTTTTTGTATCCTTTTAATTAATAGTTCAAGTTCCATATAAAGTAATCTAAACATTCCCATTCCAAATGGCATAAAATACATAACTGAAAACAAATGGAAACATAGTAACACATTTTACTAGAAAAATAATAAGTATACATTAAATGTCTTTCGATACCAGTGTCTTCGGGTCCTAGTAGTCCCAGCTAATGGTGAAGATTTCTTAGAACAAGTGAAAGTAGCTGTTAATAGAAAAGTGAACTACAGTAGATACCAAGTATTGTGGATATCAGAAATATGTTTGGGTATGCTTGGGAAATGCATGATCTAGAAAAAAAAATTAATCTGAGCTTGTGTTATCCAGCAGACTGCATGTAGTATATCATTGATAGAATTATTAAATAAGATAATTATGAAAAAGTTCCACTATACATTTCTCAAGTTTGATTTTATTTTGTTTCATCTTAGAGTCAGATCCAGCCCAACTACTTCACTGTTGACATTACCTGCATAGCATGGGGTGTAGATCAAACATTATTTGACTGTTTACCAGTTTACTCACAGTTCTTGCGTATCCAGCAAACAAACAATTTGCTGTAATATTAATGTGTTATTCCCAAGTACGTGTTGAAATGATGTGTGCATTTCTGCAGTTTGTTTTCTGTGTTTATGTTGAAAGCTGTTTAACTATTTTGTTCAGTTTCATTAATGCAAGTAGAAAAGAAGGTTTCCTAATTATTATTTCGTTTTTTACTAAATTTGCTTTTTCTAACTTTATGTATTAGAGGTTAATGTATTGAGATTGTTAGAGGAAATCTACATGTTAAAACTTGGGTATTACTGATAATGGCAAGACAATTTATGCAGAAGTTATTCTTTTGCCTCATGTACATTGCACGTGGGTTCAAGCTGAAATGAACATTTCATGTTTAAAAGTTTAACAATGGACGTGACAGGGTCAACTATGTTCTTCTTCCAGGAGGAGCTCACCCTGGATGGACTTTATAATACATGGTTGAGTTGGAAGACTTACTATGTATTATAAACATCAAACCTCCCATGCAAAAAGAACAGAACTGTCCCTGCCCATCTTTGTTTGCAGAAGACAGATATGGCCCTTTATAATGCAAGTCTATGAAATGAAAAGTTAATCTCACCCCAACTCGCTTGTGCTTCACTCTTAGTAAATAGCTGATACCACCTTTTCAGAAATCGTAGATCAGTCTGCAAAATGCTTTTACAATTAAGCACGCCTGTGTGAAACATGTCAATCAGTATAGTCAGCATTTGTTCTCTAACAGCTTAGATACAAATGTTCTATGCAGTCCGATAGGACTGTTAAGGGACAGCTAAACTTTGTTTTTCACCTTTGCTTCTAGTATAGATGAATAAGTAATTGTTGCTATTATGAGGATAAACTGACATGTACTTTTGATAGTACATGCCAGTTTATCCTCTGACTGGCAGCTGCCATGTATTCCTGTGAAGCAGACAGTCCAGTCTGTCGGCAACTGTCTTTCTCTGCAAGCACAGAGAGAGACCCTCAATTTTTGAATGGAATCATCACGGAGGGCACACTGATAAGTTCCCCTCTGCTGATCACATGCAAAAACATGTTTTAGCCGCTTTGCACTCTTCAGACCCGATCAGATGAGCCGCATGAGCCCCTCTCTTATTGGTTGTGTGCACGCTGACACTGTCAGCGCATACCAGCATCCAGACCTGCTGTCTCAGCTTTGAGACACTGCCAAAAGTAAACCCAGGTGTATCTATTAAGATACATGTAGGATTTACTTAGAAGTGGGACATATATTTTAACCCTTGCTTTCTTAGATTTTAAATGCCCTAAGGATATGGATTTATTATCTTAAGACCCTTTATGCAACTCCACATCCAATGAAGTTATATTTTTAAGTAGTAAACGTTTGCATGCATAGTACACTAATAGTACATATTACACTATTAGGTGTTTTATTTTTAAGTGTATCAATCTGAACTTTTTACAGTAAGTGCATTTCTTTACAGCACCATTGGTAACTTCAACGGTCTTTTCATCGTTACTTTGTTTGTTTTAAGTTCTAAATAAAATCTTTACTGGGCATGTCTTTTACATCTCAGAGTTTATATTCTGAATCTCTCTCCACTTCTTTTTTCCACCCCAGTATATTTTGGGGACTTTTGTGGGATTTGTGGTGGAACCATTTTGATAGTGAACCAAAAGTCCAAGTTTCCTACTGGATAGGTCTCCATACCACGTAAACCCCCCCCCCCCCCCCCCACTCCTCATATTTAGACTGACAGGGCTCAAAACAGTGTTAGTTATAATCTGTCTTCTTAGGTAGCTGCCTAGGTCCTCCTGAAGGTCAGGACAGTTTTGTATGCCCTACACCATAGTATTCACATGCCTCAAGCTATTTTTAAATGTTAAATGAATCGCCAGTTTATCCTCACACATTGCTACAATTTAGTGCTCTATGCTCTATTACAGCTTGTAATTCAGTTCTGATTTTATGGAATGCAAAATCTTACTGCCAGAGCTGTATCTGGAACTTTAACTGCTCTTCACTCTCAAACGTCTTTGTTCCATTATCCCCATTTTAATTGTGTGATTGCTTTGCTTATCTTATATGAACCAAACTGCTTCTTCTGCTAAGACCAATGACATATGTTGATTGAGGGCAATCACATTGCAATGCTCAATAACTAAAATTTAATCTAGAAATAAAGTTCCAATGCATAATTTATCATCCGTTTGGCACAAACAGGGCCTGGGACAAAGTACTGTGCAACATCTAAATCAGTGGAAGTAATCAAAGGATCGGGTGATTTATGCATAATGCTTTTCAGGAACTAATTATCTTCTTACTTAGAGGCAAAATGTTGTCTACAAGGAGACTGCAACTGATGGGATTATTACCAATGGTTGGATGTACATGGTTGTGTTTAGAGTAAATTGCAGAGTGAGAATAAAATTCTAAAATGAATGTAATTGTAATAGAACAAAATAATACATGTTCTAAAAAAATCTCATCATGTAATCAGCAAACATATGACAAGACTTAGAACATGATTAAATATGTTTTAGAAATATAAGCAGGCAAACATGTCTGAATACAAGCAACCTTTTACTGACAATGTTATGCAATACAATTTTCTTTTGATTGTCTATTCTTTCATAAGATGAAGGGGTAGTGGTTGGAAGACTGGAATGTCTTTCTGTCATTGTCAGTGCTTTTAATGCACAGGTACATTGAGAACAGGAGTGCAGAATGATAGCTGCTAATGCAGAGAAGATGATAATGATGGTAAAGCAAATGATTGGGGTCAAAGTAATTGTTGTAAACGTTGTAGTAGGTGAAGAAACATTTTTGAGCCAGGAAAGAGATTGGAAGGGTTATTCATTTTAGTAGAATTGATCAAATTTGATTTATGAATATGGGGATGAGGTAGTAAGTTAATATTAAAACAAAATTAGTTTTTAATATGAATGGTAACAATCCAATTCTGAAATGACATGCTAGGAGCAGTTCTAAATATCTCATTCCTAAACCATTGAAACAATGGCCACTTAATAAATACATACTCTATCTCAAATCCTAAACTAAAAATATATTTGTTGATCCTTCTAATTTTATCTTTTGGGGGGGAATTCCTTCTCAACTCCAAAAGCATTCATCCTGGATCACATTTATTAAATTGCTTTAAATCGGGTTAACCCTGTATTTTCATTGTTGTTCATTGTTATAAATGGACCCAACCATTTTTGATCTTATTGATTCAATTGACCAACACATCTTCTGATGGTAGAGTATTCCAAAATGGAATTGCCCTAATAGTAAAAAAATATTTATGGTGGTCCATGTTATATCTATTTTTTTTCCAATATTAAGGGATGCCTGAGTGTTGAAAAGTTCAATTTAGAAAGAGATCCCCAGAAAATAATTTGTGTTTCACTTGAACATAGTTGGAAATGGTAATCTTATAACAATGAAGGCATATTTTCCCAAGAGAAAAAAATCTCTTCTTAGTTGAAGTCTTCCATTTCTTTAACAATTGTATAGCCCCTCTCTAAACCCATTGCAGTTCTATTAAGTCCTTCTGGTCTTACCATTGATTTATACAGAAGCAGCACTTTATTCTGCTCTTGTATACTTATTTATCTTTTAATACATAATAACAGTTTTCTTGCCTTTGCAGCAGCTTTTATGTCTATCTTGAGAAACAAAATTCCAAGATAATATCTCAGATCTGTGCCAATCTGTGCCAAGATGACAGGGTAATATGGTAAGGAAATCACCTGGAGTTAGATCTCCTCATGGTGTAGAGCAGTACAGCCAAAGATATGGGGACAGTCTCATGGATACTGCAGGTATGCTGTAGAGGTCTGCCATCGATGGCTTTGATAGCTAGTGTAGAGGTGTGAGGCTGTAAGGGTACAGAGAGCTCCAATGCAAAGGCACTGTCCATAAACAAGCCCAGAATTGAGTATTGTATGGATATTAACAGATGACTCAAACCAGGAGAGGACAATCAGAACCGATGGTTTGCTTTTATAGATCTCTGGGGATGCGCAAATGCCACCCAAGATCTGTCCCTGACAGGACCTTAGCTACGGGCTGTTGGGAGCAGAGGTGGAGCGAGCTGGAGTCTCTCTGCCTCCCAGAGAATATTTGCCCAAGCTAGGACTATATCACACAGCAAAGAAATTATGAACCCAACTTTGTTTCTGTCTGTGGGGAATGCCTGGGGAACCATTTAAAGGTATATTCCAACCTGGTTTAAAAATCCTCTACACTGAGCTAGGTTGCCCCCAAAATGTTGGGAAAGCTGGGCAGACCCAGTCATACCTATAACCACAACAGACTTAGAGGCTAAAACTAGTGCTGGAAAAGGAATTGTGGCAGAGGTGGCCGCAGCTGTAGGTTGACATGATGCTGGAATAAGGAGGGTCTGCTAGGCATGTGCAAACTGGTTAAATGGTGGTCCTAGTAAATTCATTAGCTATCAGGCAAAGACAGAATGTAACATGCAAAACAGATGTATTAATAGTATATTGAAAAATGGTAAAAATAGTCCATAAGCAAAGTCCAGGAAGCAAATCGAAGTCAGGAACCAAAGAGGGTAGTCAGGCAAGCCAGAATCAGGAGAATGAAAAGCAAAGTCATGATGAGAGCCAAAAGTCAGGAACTAGAAGGGAAGTCAGCCAGAAGAGGTAAATCACAAGAAAAAAAGGAGGTTCTTAGACTGTTTAAATAGTCTGCAGGGAGTAGCAAAAGGGGCTGGCTAATAGCAAACATTGTGATTAACTGTGGCAACAGTGATGAAAGGAGCTAAACAACCTAGATACAGTGTAGTAAAGGGTTGGTGTTTAAAACAGCAGAGTAACCTTGACAGATACTAGATTCATCTAAATCTCCAAAAAAGAAAAACAAGTAAATATTTTCATATTTAGAAGCCTTAAATGCTTGTGTTACTTCTTGTATGTGGACCACGTTCTGTATTCGTTAATAAGCAGAAGACTGCTGCCTCAGAAGAACAAAACAATTCATTTTGCCCTGTACTCTAGCAGAAGTTAGTTTGTCATAATGGAAGCAAATCCTCATTTATCATGTTCCTCTCTTAGAAGCATTGTGGTTTATTATATATTGGCATGCAACAATGATAGCTGCAGTATATACAAGGTAGTCTTTGTGTTGCTTTTGCGTCTCAGAATCATACAAATCTTAAATTGAAAACACCTTAGAAGCAAAATGAGATTGAATGTGATAAATGATACTACAGTGGCCTAGAATAAATCTTCTTGCTTTCTTCCTTCCTTTGCTAAATAATGAGTCAAGATAAGAAATTGCTACAAATGAGCCCATCCAATGAGAAAACATTTCCAGTCAATTCTGACTTTTTTAAAGCATTTTTTTTGCACTATTTGTTATCTGTAGGCAGCAATCACTAGGTTTGCCATCTACCCATAACATTTGCTTGATGCCTTTGTTACGACGATGCAGGCAATAGCATAAACGAAAGTTCAAAGGTCTAGAGCCACATATACATTTACTTAGGGCCTACTCAAGAATGAAAGAATTGCAGGGAACGGAGATGGGGATTTTAAAGGCCAATATAGCTGAGTAGAATAATTTTTCCAACTCAGCTACTTTAGCCTTACGTTTGAAATTCCCATCTCAATTAGCTGCAGTTCTCTCTTTATTGAGTAGAAATAAAGAAAACATACATCAAATGAGTTGCAAAATGTGTTGCTGCTTAGTTACCCTTCTCAGGCCTCACCCTTACCTCAGGCCTCACCCTTTATGTTTCTCTCTCTACCCTTACCTCTTTGCAGTTCCTAGTAAAACCCCTTTCCTATACTACAATTCCTGGCTAAATCCCCCCTTTGTCTCTTTGCTACAGTCCTTATTCCAAATCTTATTGATTCATATTTCAGTTTCTGTTCTCAACCCTGCAATGAATAATAACATGCAACCAGACTCCTCATCTATCCCTGTGCTGAATTCCTACCGGATCTAGTAAAGGCCCTGACAGCCAGATACTATGAGTAAAGTGAGAGAACAGTGTTAATACATTTCAATTGACATACATAACATATCAGTGGATGCCCTACATTTACAACCAGGCAAGTCTATGTCAACTGTCCCCTCAGCTCCGTGATTTGCCAGGCCCCATGAATTGCAGTAGCTCTTCATCGAAATATAGCAGGTCAGCCGGGTCAGGAGGACTGCCACCTGAGTTTCAGACAGTGGTAGCTGCCTCGAAAAGTTTCCTCTTCACCTGTCACTTGATGTCAGAATATTTAAAATTTAACAGTGGAACATTGCTTCAGTTTGTTGCGTTTCAGGCATATTTCCACTGCATTTAGGTTCGGAAGCTATCAGTATGTAGGTGGCTATGATGTCCGAATGGCAAAAGGTAATAGGCAGCACATCGGTGCATAATAGGTAGCTCATATGAAAATTCCAATATTTTCTTCATGTGCCCCGAATCATGCCAGACTTTGGAAGTACCATTTCAAGCCCAAATGTCAGTGTATATTTAGCAGACCCTATAGTGTTCAGTTAGGATGTATTCATGGGCATCCGCAGAAATTTTTTCAGGGGGGAATAATTTTACAGTCATCCTTTCTGCGCTGCGCCTCTTTTTGACAAGTTATCATGAAGTGGAGGAGCTTTGTCATTATCAGCGAAGGCATGCAAAGGGTTGATAAACCCTGCACCAGATACAGATCCACAGCACCAGATATAAACCAACCACACTAGATATAGCCTCACTGCACCAAATATAGATCCACTGTACCAGATATAGACCCACAACACCAGATATTAACCCACGGTACCAGCGAAAATCTAGACATGTACATTCGTTTTCGGACTAATGCATTTTCGTCCGAAAATCGCATTTTCGTCCATTCGTCCGAAAAACGAATAACGAAAATGCTAAACTAACGAAATACGAATGAACGAATGGTTAATAAACGAAAATCATTCGTCCATTCGTGCTATTGGCATTCTATAAACCGAAATAGAGTCAGTTTATAGAATACCAATAGCATTACAATGCTATTCTAAAACCGAAATAGAGTCCCCATTCATACGAATAGGTCTATAAACCAAACGACCTTCGGTTTATAGACTTTCGGTTTATAGAATACATGTAATTCTATGCTATTCTAAAAACCGAAAGTCTATAAACCGAACGACCTTCGGTTTATAGACTTTTGGCTTATAGAATATGTGTAATACTATTGGCTTTCTATAAACCGAACGAGAGCCCCATTCATAAGAATGTGGCTCTCGTTCGGTTTATAGAAAGCCAATAGTATTACACGTATTATATAAGCCAAAAGTCTATAAACCGAAGGTCGTTCGGTTTATAGACTTTCGGTTCATAGAATACACAGAATTAAATCTATTCTATAAGCCGAAAGTCTATAAACCAAAGGTCATTCAGTTTATAGACTTTCAGTTTATAGAATACATGTAATTCTATGTATTCTATAAACCGAAAGTCTATAAACCGAACGACCTTCGGTTTATAGACTTTCGGCTTATAGAATACGTGTAATACTATTGGCTTTCTATAAACCCCCTGTTCTGTGTCTCTCTCCCCCCTCCCTTTGCCTGCAAATGTTGATCCAAGGAGGGGGCGGAGCTAACCTCAGCCGGTTAGCTCCGCCCCCCTTCGTGGATCAACATTTGCAGTCAAAGGGAGGGGGAGAGAGAGACAGAACAGGGGGAGGGGGGAGAGAGAGACAGAACAGGGGGAGGGGGAGAGACAGAACAGGGGGAGGGGGGGAGAGAGACAGGGGGAGGGGGAGAGACAGAACAGAGGGAGAGATAGAGAAAACAGGTATGAGGGAGTTAGAGAGAGACAGACATGGCAAGGAAGAGGAAAGGGACACATACATAGGGGGGTGAAAGAGATGGGGGGTTGAAAGACGGGGGCGCCACGGGGCAAGCCCGCACAGGGTGCCGGGACACTTAAGGCCGGCCCTGAACCCAACAGCACCAGACACAACACTATAGCACACACAATATAACCCCTCAGCACCAGATACAACACTATAGCACACAATATAACCTCTCAGCACCAGATACAACACTATAGCACACAAAATAACCCCACAGCACCAGATACAACACTATAGCACACAATATAAACACAAAGCAACAGGTACAACACTATAGCACACAATATAACCCAACAGCACCAGATACAACACTATAACACACAATATAACCCCACAGCACCAGATACAACACTATAGCACACAATATAAACACAAAGCAACAGATTCCCTAAACACCCAAATTCCTAAATCCATGACATTTCTTTATCTCTTTCCCCCTTTTTTATATGTTTTATTCCTCCATGTTTGCCATCTCTTTCCCCATCATTTGATGTGTTTTATTCCTCCATGTCTGTGACCTCTTTTCACCTACATTATATCTTTTCTGCCCCATGTCACAATTTTGTCTGTATTCTGCTCCAATCAATCACCTCTTTTCATCCTCCATTATCTTTTCTGCCCCATGTCATCCCATTTTGTTTGCAATCTGCCTCCATCTATCACATCATTTTATCCTCCATTATCTTTTCTGCCCCATCCACTTATCACCATGTTGATGTGAGCAGAGCCTGGTCAGAGGAGCTGCTCAGACTGGACAAATGGAGACCTCAGGGAAATGGGAGGGACCTCCTTGGATTTACCCCACTCTACCATGTACCTTAAAGCTATTATAAGCTCTTCCTACCTGTTACAGAGGCTCAGCTATGGTCTCTGAGTATCTTCCCCTGTTTCCTCTATTATGTTGCACTGCAGGCTCTCTTCTGTCAGTCATGCTGCCACATGGAGGGCTGAGGGTCGGGGCTATAACTTCATATCCCCGGGCACCCCTCTCATTGGCTCTCCATGCAGCATGACTGACAGCTGCAGAAACCTGCACCAATGTGGATGGTAGACCAGTATTACAGTAAGCAGAGTTGCAGAGAGCAACAGCTTTGGGTGCCACCTCCTACTCCAGCAACTGGTGTGCAGTCCCCTATGGACAACTAGGGGCTGCACACTGAGTAAAAATAATAATAATACAAAAGAAACCAACATTTCTTTTTTGTATTTTTAAAGGAGAATCGCAAAAATCCATGGGTGGGGGGCAAGTGCCCCCCCTTGCCCCCCCCTGCCGACGCCCATGGATGTATTTACTACATATATATATATATAGTGCTCAGGGATAGCGACCTAACCATTCCATCCTCTTCACTTCAGTCCTCCCTTCATTTTTGTTTTCTGGTTTCCACATTCATTGACAGATTTGATCTATAAGCCTCTGTAGACCCTTGTACATTTGTGACAGTGTCTTTGAATATGTGTCTGTGAATATGTCTATATCTATGTGAGAATATCATCATTTGACCTTTAATGTGACCTTGACCCAGTTGCTTTTATTCAGGACCGTAGTACAATATAGGAGCACAGCAAGTGTTACAAACAAGTCTGTGTGCAGTCCGATGCAATTAAAGTCTACCACATGCATGCCTAGAAAGCTAGCTTTCTGAGGGGTTTAGGAAGTTTGTTTTTCCATAGAGAAAGAGGATTAATGAAACATTCATAGATTCTGTCTTAAAAACGGCAAAATGAAGACGATTTTTAAAATGAATAAGATGATTTTGAGACTGCACTGAGCAGTGAAAGCTTGCTTGGTGAAGGAAAAATCCCTGAAATAACCAGATGATGAAAGAACCCAGTAACCCTGTGACATTAATCCAGTTTAATTTATATTCTCAGAAATCGACTTTGTAATATTAAGATTAGTTCCTCTTAGTTGACTAATATGCCAAACAGCCAGAGAAAACCTCTAAACATAAAACCCCTTTGTTCATTGTAAAATAAAGACAATATGAAAGGTTAATATGGTCAATAAAGAAAGAATTGCAGAGAACTGCAGGGAATTGAGAATTTCAAACCTAAGGCAAAAGTAGCTGAGTTGGAAAAATGCACCCATACAGCTGCGTTGGAGAATTTTTCCAATACTTTGGCTGCCACATTGGGGTCATGCCCCAAATAGTGGCGCTATCAACATATGCATCTATGTATAAAGCAGATTTGTGACAAATTTCAGGCATCTGTGTGCGCCATTTACATACTTTCTGTCGGAGACAGTGCTCATTGCGCCACACAAGTGAAAACGTGCGCTGTGACCCAACACTTCAAAACACACAACTCAGGAAAAATAAATAATAAATTGTTACCCTTAAAGTAAATCAGCCTTGAAGTAAATCAGCTCAATATTCAATCCGAAGGGAAAAAAAATAAAACAAAACAGAACAGAAATAATATAGTGTAGTATATCACATAAAAGTGCTGATAACAAATAATAAGTGAGAACACACTCACATCTTCCTGAGCAGAGATCTGCTCAGTCTATACAGCATCCAGGGAGCCCACCAAGGGGTTAAAGATCCGACTGGTTCACAGAGGAATCCTATGCAGCTTGTATGATGTAAAGGGGAATGTTCCTTACTTACTTATAAAACCCCATACCCTCTCCCAATAATGACACAAGACATGTATGGAGTTAAAAAGGCCACAGCTTTCTTTATTTAACAAACTGAAAGGAACTGTATGCCAAACCTTCTCCACTTTATTCATCTATTTCTTATAACTTATTAACTCTGTAAAATATAAATACTTTAATAACACACCAAAACATAATTAACATACAGCTCCAAATAGTCCTTGCCAATTGTAAACATTAAATCACCATCCTTTAAACTGGAGTCCCTAGAAGGGACACCCCTCTCCCCTCGTCCATACTAATTCCAGCATTATTCCAAACCTGATGCTAACCACCAGCCGACAGTTAGCTCGGTGGGCACGACCATTAGCCATCCTTCTAATATCTGAGAGGTTAGGAGAGGGGCCACCCTGTCCATCCTTTGACTTGATCCTCCATTCATAACAGTATTGGCAAGGACCACCCCGCCACAGACACTGCTGTTTAACCCCCCTTAAATCAGCGGTGACCACCCACCAACGCCATGGCCTGTTCCAGAGCCTCCTGCAAGGCCAAATTGAAAAGATCCAAACCTACGTCAGTCAGGTGAACCCCATCCCTGCGGAAGAAAACAGCATTCTTCTCAAATACCCTATGACGGACCGTAATCCCCCCTATACCCAACACAAATTTGGAGACCCTCTTATTTAACTTAATCCGAGAACGCTCCAGGGCCCTCTGATTCTGGGCACACCTCCAGTAATTCCTAGGGACGACCTCAGACCAAACCAAACCTACATCCGGGAATAAGACCTGCAACCTGGCCAAATCCCGCCTGATAGCGTCCCCTAATGCCAATACCGGAGCCGTGCCCAAATCATTACCCCCTAGGTGAATAACTATTATATCCGGGGGACCCACCAGCCGAGCCAACTGAACTACCTCAGGCAGGAATTGGATCCACCTCATCCCTCTTGCCCCCAGCCATCGAACCTCCGCTTGGAAAGGAGAGAAACCCATACGTTCCCCTCCCGGGCGGACAGCTGCACGCCGTCGAGCCCAGTAGATATAAGAATGGCCGATCTGCCAAATCTTATATGGGCCATGATCTAAACGGGCAAGAAAGGTGAAGAATCAATTAGTCCAGCCGGGCGAACATTCGATTGAAAGCGGCGCGATTCCCAACGCCCTATGCGCTGCACCGCCCGTGCCGAAAAACCCATCTGGAGGCCTCTGTAGCCGCCCCTATCCGAAAGGAGTGCCCCCCAAATTCGGAAATAGAAATCCCCATAGCATCCAAAGATTTTTTAAATACCCGCAAAAACTGAAAGCGTGACAATGGGGACCCATCCAAGTGCAGTAGCAGAGAGCCGGGGGCCTCTGGGCGAATAAGAAGGTAGGAATCCAAGCATGCCACAGGGCATACCACCGAACCCCTAACCTCCTGTAAAACAACCCAAGCACCTTTCCCTTCCATATCGGTCTTAGAACGCCGTATCAAAAACCGCAGGGACCCTGGCTCCTGCAGCACGTCCTGCCGTAAGAGTCCCCCTTGTCTAGTCTTTGAGGGGCTCACCAATTCCCCAATCCGCAAAGCACCAAAAAAGGCAAAAGCCAAGGCAACCCTGAACAGTGTCACTTCACCAGGAGATGAACAAACAGATGGCAACGTATGAAAGAACCCCAACAGAAGAGCCCCAGACACCGGCCTACGAGAGTCCCTACTCACCCTACCCCTGCGCCACCCCTTAAGGGCCTGGCGCACCACGAAGTCCTTCGTGATGTCCGGGACCCTGCGGATTTTAAATCCAAAGGCCAAACCTGCAAGTTTTCCCGAAACCGCCCCAGGGGATATCCCCGATGCCTCCCAATGCCATAACAACCACAACAGACCCTGAATACTATCCTCCAGGGTCCGAAAACCCCCATGGGACCTTTCCAAATTCTCCCATTCCGCCCAGGCCTTCCCATACCTCTCCCAAGTTGCATGACATACCGACCCCTGAACCCATTCCGCTACTCGTCCTGCCCAAGGTCCCACAGGTCCTGAGGGCAGGGGGATCCCTCCTTGTCCGCCCAAGGGGCCGCAGCCCTGAATTCCGGCCACTGCGAACGAGAAATGGCATCGGCTATGACATTCTGCACTCCGGGGATATGCACAGCCCTACAAGTCACGTTAAGACAAAGACACCGCAGCACCAGGCGCCGCAAGAGCCTAATCACCGGAGGGGAGGAGGCCGTCAAGTTGTTGATAGCCATAACCACACCCATATTATCACAGTGGAAAACGACCCTGCGATCCCGCAGGGCCGACCCCCAAAGTTCCAACGCCACCAATATAGGGAACAATTCCAGAAATGCCAAATCCAGCGTCAAGCCAGATGTCCGCCATTCCGATGGCCACACCCCAGAGGACCATTGCTTCCCCAAGATAGCCCCAAAACCCACAGACCCTGCTGCGTCGGTATATAAATGGAGATCCCTGTTGGACACTTCAGGGGCCTGCCACAGGGCTTTCCCATTGAAAATTCTCCAAGAAAGAGTCCCAAACCCCCAAATCCTCCCGCAAGGGCCTCGTTAAACAGATAAAATGGTGAGCATGAGCAACCCCAGCCGTGGCACCAGCCAAACGCCTATTGAAAACCCGGCCCATCGGAATAATCCGACAGGCAACATTCAATTTACCCAATAAGGACTGCAATGGGCGAAGTTGTATCTTACGCACCCGCCGCGCCTCAGCCACCGCCACCCGGAGACCCAACACTTTATCAGACGGCAGACGGCACTCCCCGGCCACCGAGTCAATTTCGATGCCCAGGAAGCTAAGGCACGTCGCTGGGCCCTCCGTTTTACTAGGAGCCAATGGAACCCCGAACCAGCTCGAAACCATTTCCACCGATCTCAATAGGTGAGCACACACATTAGATCGGGGAGGGCCAACACACAGGAAATCATCAAGATAATGCAGCACAGAGTCACAACCCGATTCCGTGCGCACCACCCACTCCAAGAACGTGCTGAAGCATTCGAAATAAAAACAGGAAATTGAGCACCCCATGGGCAAGCTCAAATCCACGTAAAATTCCCCTTCAAAGAAACATCCTAATAAATGATGACATTCTGGGTGCACGGGCAGCAACCGAAAAGCTGACTCAACATCCGTTTTGGCCATAAGGGCCCCCACTCCCGCGGCCCTAACCATCCGTACCGCCGCGTCAAAAGACACGTAAGACACCCGACACAATTCCGCGTCAATGTCGTCATTCACCGAACTCCCGTGGGGATGCGATAAATGGTGTATGAGACGGAATTTGCCAGGCTCTTTCTTGGGTACCACCCCCAGGGGAGACACCCGCAAGTTATGCAGTGGAGGGTCCCAAAAGGAGGTAAGCGGGATGCCCTCCGTTCTCTCGCCCGTCTGCCACGTGCCTGAGGTGCACGGGGGCCTCCTCCCCCCGCTGGGGGAACCAGGAGGCGTGGGCACCACCGGGGGCCTTACCGGAGGCGCGGTAGCCACCGCCTGACCTCCTGGGGAGACAACACCGCCGGACCGGAGAGTCCTGGCCGGTGTGGAATTAGGTAAGGCTGGGGAAGCACTCTGGCGCGGGCCTGAAGCCCGACGGGCGGGCCTCGCGGCCAGCGACGGCCCGCCCTGGATAAGGGGTGGGAGCGGGGAGACCTCCGGAGAGGCAGTAGGCCTTGCGGCCTGCAAGCGAGCACTACGGGGCAGGGAGGGAGAAGGCCGGGGCCTTCCAGGTGTACTCACCGGCCTCACGGGAAACGAGCGCCGCCGTCCCTCCTGATCTCCGGGGCTCCGACTCCGGTACCCACCGCCAGGGCCTGCATCAGGGACTCAGGCGGGCGGGGGGGGCGCGAGACGCGCCTGCCCGACCCGCGACCAGCCTCAGGAACGGGGGCTCCGGACGGAGTCCCCCTCAGCCGAGCCATCTGCTGCTGGAGGTGCGCGCCACCATCCAGCAGCGCTTCAGCCCTAAGGGCCGCCAGGATGTGCTCCACATCCATACCTTAGGCCGTTCAACTAAAGACACGAGCAAAGAGAGAGATTTTCCCTGCTGTGTCCGTTTGAAATTAAAATGGCTGCTGAATCCAAGATGGAGGGGTCCTTAAATACCCCAACCCACAGCCACTCCCCCCCCAGCACTGTCATAGGTGCCACTCACACCCCTCACTCATACATGCCCCCTCCCACCTAGGCTTTGCCTGTTTCCCGGGGAACTTATTCAGGGTAGCAGACCCAGAAGGTACTCCCAGCAGTAGTATAAGAGAGGGTAAGGAGGAGACTATTTAGCTTCAACGATTTTAATACCAATAAAAACATATAAAGAATCTTACATTCAAAGATCCACTTGAACAATACATATATAGAGTCCCAGTAGCAGTCTCCTCTTGTCCACAAGTGCTCATTGCGCCATTGCAGCCAAGATATATAAAAAATCAGGCTCTGACACAAACAGTGTTTGGCGGAGATCCTTCTGCCGCACTGCAAAGTGTCGGGAATTATAATAAGACGCTATGATTTTGCATTTTTTATAACTCTCCCGACACTTTGCAGTACGGGAGTTTGGTATATATAACACCCATAGCACCCATCTTACTTCATGTTATTTCTTTAAATATACTACTTAGAAACTTGAACTGTGCATTGCTGTCATATGGCTAATTTACAAAAGGTGGATATGACCATTAGGCACATTTAGGATGGGCTTGAAAAGGGAAATGAAATTGTAGTTGATTTTTTTTTTGGGTGGATGTTTTTTTGACAAAACCACAATGTAAAAAAGTCTATTCATATTCACACTTGCGTTAGATGACAGCAAGTTCATTCACAGAGGCATTCACTGTCATGTAGTGCTGGGTATTCCATTTGAAAGACTAAAAAAGACTTCAAGGAGACAAGCAACTGAATAAGGTAACAATATCTTATTGTATCTGAAGGTCATATTATGTAAAGCATTAGAATACTGAATGTAATGTAAAATATCAACATATTAATTATCCAAAAGAAATTTAGTGCCAGGTTATTTTCTTAAACATTTATAATTGTAATGTTCTTTAAACTAATCCATCTCTGATTACCAGTTACATTTTATATAATGGGGTAGTATAATGATAGGGGAAATATGACTTTAATATCGGGGTAACATAGAAAGACAAGAAAGACAAATAGAGTTAACTTAAGATGTAAGAGGTACAGGAAAACCACAGAAAAGGAAATAACAAGCATGAATAAAGCATTAAGCTTTATAAGCTTGCCAAGGCACTATAAAATAATATGGATCTAGTGCTATTTAACAGCTAACAGCTTAACTGCTTTCATTTGATATAAGCAACTTTTGTAGACTTGCATCTTTGTTTACAAGGCACAAAAAGTTACAGATAAAAGAAAAAATGAATGGAAACTGAGTAACGCTATCTATACATGTATGTACATACCACATAATAAAAATCCCATAATGGACCATATTCCATGACCCGAGTTCTCACATATCAGTGGTTTTTAACTCAAAATTCCCAATTGCAATAGTCAATGACCAGAGATACATTTCTCAGGTCATAGAATAGAGCCCAATGTGTGCATATTGCATATGCATGTGAAAGGCTGAAAGGATTTTTACCAGTGTTGCACCGATAGAACATATTCTCTTTATTAACTGTTTATAGGGTTGCTGCTTTTTCTTCATAACATACTGGCCTTGCTATTGTCTTCACAGACTTACCATTGGCGTCAAGCCTTTTTTTTTTTTTTTTTTACTAGTCTACCAGTAGATACGAGCTGGGTGGCAACTCTAGCTGTTTATAAAGATAATTATTATTATTGTGCAATTTACTATACAAATTATATGAAAGACTGCAACATTTGTCAGATATTTTAATCATGAGGTTCCTTTGGAGTGCTTTAATTCCTACTTTTTAGAAATGTTGCTCTAGTACCACACTTTCAACTTCAGCACTTATTTTATGCATAGATTATTGGTGGTGTGACTGATTAATGCTGCTGAAGTCACATTGTACTAAATTCAGTTCTCTCCTGATTTCAGTGTTAAACGAGACATGCTCTCTTATTCTAATACGACAATCGTGGAGGGTAGAAGGAAAATGACAGTATGTGTTAACATAAAAAAATGCTAAAAAAACTTTATGTAGAATAGTCAGAACTAGGGAAGATACTAAGGAGAAGGCTGCTAGATGTGATGTACAGATTTTAGAAATGAACATACTTTTTCATAGACAGGTTGAGTATCCATTATTCTAAATGATCGGGACAGGCATCACTTCGCATAATGCATACTTATGGATGATAGATCATTTCGGTAGCACCAGCCCTAAAAATAATTTACATTCAATGTGATCATTTCCAGCAGTAGAGCTGGTGAACTTATCTGCTCCATGGTGCTGCCAAGATGATCTGTTGTCGCATATAGTCCCTCCCTCTCGTCGCCGCGATCTTGGAACTACAATTCCCATGAGCACTGGCTCCTCATTTACAGTGCCCGGGAGGGTGTAGCAAAAGAACTCCACCACCAGACGCCAGGAAGGTGAGTATCCTTTATCCAAACTGACCCACATCCGATTTTTTTGGGGATTTGGGGTCAATTCGGTTTTTGGATATTCAGATAAGGGATACTCAACCTGTAATTATGAATTCCAAAATGTAATTAACACAATCTATGATCTTTAAAATTATCCAGCAGGACTATTCAGAGAAAACTCACACTTACATAAAAATGTTCACAGAAACAGAATAGCCAATACCCCAGATGAATGTATGCTTTGTACATTTAAACAGATATTGGCCCAACAACCTCTTTTATTATCTTTAAGAAAATGTAGCTAATGGGGGTTATTCACTAAAAAGGGAGTCGCATGGTAACATAGAAACTATCACAAAACACATGGGTCTATTCACTAAATTCAGAATTTGGAACTCGTGATTCGTGCCCATTTCGAACGACAGATTCGAACATGTTTAGGTTTTCCCATATGCCCCATAAACAAGTTGAATACTAATTCCGTGTGATGTCACTCCAGCAAAAACAACAATTTAACTACTAATGTAAAAGTGCAAATTACAAAAATGTTAAAAAGTGAATAGAAACGGCAAATGTTAAAAGGAAACAACCAAATATACATACAGGAAAGGTTTTGGGATAACGACATAGACTTCATTAAATTTAATTGTAATAAACCTCCTAAAATATCTGGCAATACTGTAAAAAAAAAGTCTGGATTAAATCACAAAAGAGGATTATGGTCAAAAATAGACTCACCATGAGTTTATATTAATTATGATCAAAATTACTTTTAACCCTTCAACACGTGAATCAGATAAATGTGAGAATAAATATGACCTCAAAGAAAATTACAGTTATAAAGTTATAATCTCAGAAAGACCGGACACAGCCTTTTGAATTAAAAAAAATAAAAACATTTAAAAAAATGCCAGAAAAAAAGACAACAATGTATATCCCTGCACAATGTACAGCTGGTGAGATAGAATGTTTATCTCACCTCAGCTCACATTTTAGTGACTAGCCCAATTAAATTGAATGAGTGTAGGACTTTTTGGAAAGGGGCTTCCACTACTTCACCTTATTCTTTTAAAAGGTGATTACCGTATATACTCGAGTATAAGCCGACCCGAATATAAGCCGAGGCACCTAATTTTACCACAAAGAACTGGGAAAAAATATTGACTCGAGTATAAGCCTAGGGTGGGAAATGAGGCAGCTACTGGTAAATATTGCCCCCAATCTGCCATTTAATATTCCAGGATATTGCCCCCAATATGTCATTTAATATTCCAAGATATTGCCCCCAATATGTCATTTAATATTCCAGGATTTTGCTCTCAGTATGCCAGGATATTGCCCCCAATATGCCATTTAATATTCCAGGATATTGCCCCCAATATGCCATTAAATATTCAAGGATATTGCCCCCAATATGCCTCCCTCCTCCCCCCCCTTTCCCCAGACCCCAGTACTTACCTCTTTGCTGCTCCATCTCCCGGTGCTCTGAAGGTCCGTGGTTGTGAGGGAAGCGTTGTGAGCTCCCCTCCAGCCACGCGGATCAATAAAGTTTGTTTAAAAAAAAACACACTTTGTTGACCGCGCGGCTGGAGGGGAGCGCACAACGCTTCCCTCACAGCCACGGACCTTCAGAGCACCGGGAGACGGAGCAGCAAAGAGGTAAGTTTTAGATTTTTTTTTTTCAGACGCTGACTCGAGTATAAGCCGAGGGGGGCATTTTTCAGCACAAAAAATGTGCTGAAAAACACGGCTTATACTCGCGTATACAGGGGAGGGCTCGCAGCCTTAGGCCTGGGGGGCAAATCCAGTCAAGTGGCCCATTGCATCATCGAATCGCCTCCCCATCCACGGCCATCTTTTCCTTGTTTTATAACGAATATTGCCAGGATTTTCCCCCACAATATACCAGGATTTGCCATTTAATATGCTAGAATTTTACCTTACAAAATGCCAGGATTATGCCCCTCAGTATGCCAGGATTATGCCCCTCAATATGCCAGGATTATGCCCCTCAATATGCCAGGATTATGCCCCTCAAAATGCCAGGATTTTCTCCTCAATATGCCAAGATGATGCCCCCTCAATATGCCAGGATTTTCCCCTAAATATGACAGGATTATGCCCCTCAATATGCCAGGATTATGCCCCTCAATATGCCAGGATTATGCCCCTCAATATGCCAGGATTTAGACACCCAATATGCCAGGATTTTCCCCTCAATATGCCACGATGATGCCCCCTCAATATGCCAGGATTTCCCCCTCAATATGCCAGGATTATGCCCCTCAATATGCCAGGATTTAGACACCCAATATCCCAAAATTTGGGCACCCCCCCCCCTACCCACGTTGCACACCTACGACATGACCCATAACCCACGTTGCACACCAGGACATGCCCCATCACCACATTTACATGCCTCCATCACCCCATTACATACACATTTCCAATATTATTTGCCATTAATATTCCCCAGCCAATTTGTCCCATAATATGCCAGTGTTATTCTGCAATTTAATATGACCAATAATATTCCAAGGTTATCTGCAATTTAATATGCCCCTGCTAATTTGCCCAATATGCCAGTGTTAATTGCCTTGTAATATTCCCCAGCCAATTTGCCCAATAATATGCCAGTGTTATTTGCCATGTAATATGCCCCAGCCAATTTGCCCAATAATATGCCAGTCTTATTTGCCATGTAATATGCCCCAGCCAATTTGCCCAATAATATGCCAGTCTTATTTGCCATGTAATATGCCCCAGCCAATTTGCCCAATAATATGCCATTCTTATTTGCCATGTAATATGCCCCAGCCAATTTTCCCAATAATATGCCAGTCTTATTTGCCATGTAATATGCCCCAGCCAATTTGCCCAATAATATGCCAGTCTTATTTGCCATGTAATATTCCCCATCCAATTTGTCCAATAATATGCCAGTCTTATTTGCCATGTAATATGCCCCAGCCAATTTTCCCAATAATATGCCAGTCTTATTTGCCATGTAATATGCCCCAGCCAATTTGCCCAATAATATGCCAGTCTTATTTGCCATGTAATATTCCCCAGCCAATTTGTCCAATAATATGCCAGTGTTATTCTGCCATTTAATATTTCCCAGCCAATTTGCCCAATAATATGCCAGTCTTATTTGCCATGTAATATTCCCCAGCCAATTTGTCCAATAATATGCCAGACTTATTTGCCATGTAATATGCCCCAGCCAATTTGCCCAATAATATGCCAGTCTTATTTGCCATGTAATATGCCCCAGCCAATTTTCCCAATAATATGCCAGTCTTATTTGCCATGTAATATGCCCCAGCCAATTTTCCCAATAATATGGCAGTCTTATTTGCCATGTAATATTCCCCAGCCAATTTGTCCAATAATATGCCAGTGTTATTCTGCCATTTAATATTCCCCAGCCAATTTTCCCAATAATATGGCAGTCTTATTTGCCATGTAATATTCCCCAGCCAATTTGTCCAATAATATGCCAGTGTTATTCTGCCATTTAATATTCCCCAGCCAATTTGTCCATTAATATGCCAGTGTTTAAAAGCCCCCCCTTACCTTTTTCCCTGGTGGCTAGTGGCAGGACTTCCCTGGTGGCTAGTGGCAGGAGGACTTACCTGGTGGCAGGCAGCATGGTCCCTCCATGCTGCCTGTTCGGCCTCCCGGCGGTTGTGCCGACAGGCCACGTGATCGGCGCGCGTCTGACGTCAGAGCGCCGATCACGTGACTGTCGGCACTTCCGTGTCGGCACACTGCACGGGGAGCCGAACAGGCAGCACAGAGGTTTCTCTGTGCTGCCTGTTCGGCTCCCCGTGCAGCTTTGCAGGCAGAGCGGAGGTGAGAGGGGATCTTCCGATCCCGTCTCAGTCTCTGCCTGCAAGCGCGTTTTTTTTTTTTTTAAACACTGGCCTAGCGGCCGTGTTTTAAATAGCTTAGGGCGGCCTGGGGGGCAATTGCCACCCTGCCCCCCGGCCCAGCCCGCCCCTGCGCGTATATACGGTAATTAAAACGAGTTTGCAATCTTCAGCTCTATCTATTTCTTTTTATGTAATGATGAATAATTGTCACAAGTAACTGATCCTTGTTAAAAATATATGGCATAATCCATAAGGTTAATTAGTAGGAGGATACATGGTGTCCTCAGCATGGTTAATCAGTCATTTTGGAATCCTCACTTTTTAAATGGTATTACTTTTATTTATTTGGGAACAGTGGTTCCCTGAGCATACCTTCTGTTCTTTGGTTGCACTCAACGGACATGCAACTTTGTCCAATGCAACCATTTATTAAAGAGTCTGTTAGTAAACAACTTGAGTTGAGATCAGATTGCAACTTCCATTCACGACAGAGCTGAGACAAGTTTGAGTTACCTCTGTAATTCAATGGAAAACTTAAAGTTTTGTGATGCTCCAGTGTCAATATGGTTTTTCCCAGAGCAAATTAGAAAATATCCTACCTAAATTAAATTTCCAACCTATAGTGTGTATTGCCAAATGCAAACTGACCACCAATCTTTGACCTTCAGTATGTATTATATACACTTATTCTTTAGTTTAACCCCTTAGTGACCGAGTGCTATGTTGCATTTGATGTGCCTTGAAGACCAGAATTCCATTATTTTTGTCATACGTTTACTGAACTGTGAATTTCTTTCTTTGTGTTCAGTCCACCCACACAAATTATATATAATTTTTTAAAGGATGGATAGGGCTTTCATTTGATAATATTATTTTCATTATATGATATCATTTACTATAAAAAAAAACAATATTAGTGTTTTTTTTGTTTTCTAATCATTTTCTTCTACAGTAAATGTTTTACCCCAACCCTAAATTAACCCCAACTCTAAATTTACCCTAACCCTAAATCTACCCCCACCCCTTAATCTAACCCTTGTAATCATCCGAACCCCACTGTAACCCTGATTATGAGCCTAATTATGACCCTAACCCTAGGTTTAGTAGATCTAGGGTTAGCTTTTTCCATTTATTTATTTATTTGATTTATTTATTTAATTCATTTTTTCTTTCCAACTGTAATATACTTAACTGCCTCTAGGGGCAGTCAAGTAGCGGTTTCAGAGCGACGGAAGATATATATTTTTTTCTCTTCTGTCACTCTGTGCTGGGCACGCTGTATTGGAGGAGCATGCTCCTCCAATACAGCACCGGGTGATCGCAGTGCCCAGGGGCCTCACTGCCTATGTGTGTAACGCGCATACAGTCACGTTTGCGGTGATCGTTTGCGCGGGTGGGGGGTGAAAGCACTCTCAGAGGCTGCTTCGGATCCGAAGCAGCCTCTGAGAGTAGCTGCAGGCATGTAGTGTTGCGCTAAGGAGTGCAACATGACATGTAAACGGAGGACGTATATATACGTCCTCATGGTCCTCAAGGACCATGCTTTTCAGGATGTATATATAAGTCCAAATGCGTTAAGGAGTTAATAGATTTTTATACAGCTCTTCAATTATTGTGCGGACAGCGAATTAAGTAAATTAGGCAGTTTAATTAAATGTTGACATTGATACGACCAGCATCATCAGTGTCTGTACTGCTCTTAGAAACAAGAGTGTATGGGAATCAGAAAGAATGAAGCTTTGTAATATAGAATAGACATAGTCTCATATAATTGTATAGGGAAACAGTGGAGGGGGGGGGGGTAACCATGGAGCGAGAATTTATTGAGAAAGTCTGAAGTCGACAAATAGTTAGGTAAAACTTATCTTTTAATAGTCACGTCTAAAATAAGACACATACAATACAATCAGTGATACAGTGAACAAAATGTGAAACAAGAGAGTGAAAAAAGTTAAAAACAATGATACACTAACCCCCACACCAATGTGACGGTAAAATACCCAATAAGTATTGTGAGGTATGTGCGTCAGTAAGTCTCTATGAGAGAGTGTGTGTAGTTTAACACCTTTATGTGAATAAAATGGGACAAAATATTCTCAATAGAATGCTGACTGAATATAGTGTTCAAAACCATGATACCCTAAAAAATAGAACTCTCTGTATTTTGAGAATTCGAACTAAATAAGCTTATAATATGAGGGCATAGATGTAGAGAATGAACAGAGGAACAAAGTGCTTGGTGCCACCTTGATCTCACCCTGTGGGGGTATTGAATTAAGCAATGTATACTGTGATGAGGTAATTATATTTTCCAATGAGGGAACTAAAAATAAAAATAAAATGGAGGATATCAGAGAAAATAATAATATGAGCAATATCAATCATATGTATATAAACATTCAAGTCATTTATGTCTTCTGCCAAAAGTAGGTCATGTAAATATGTGTTTTTGTAAGTCTCATAGATGATACAGTTGCTCTGTAGAGTGTTAAGATATAATATTATTATCCATCCCTCTCTCCCAGGTTAGGCAGAAATGTTCATTTGGTCAAGAGTTGCTTTAATAATAATAATTTAGCATTAGTGGCTATGCAACAAGTATCAACAGAGGAGAAATGGTTAAGTCGAAAGCACAATGTCCAGTGAACTCTCTAATTAATGAATGCTGCTGTGAATAGCATGAATTGACAAACTAGCACCATAAGCGACGGTTAAAAATACTTCTATGCTGCTCAAAGGTTCAGCTAATTGTGAGAGACCCTCACCCCAGAGGACCACTGGTTACCAACAGGAAAGCCCATAAGCATATGTAGGCATAGTTGGTAACAGTCTGAGTTTACTACAACAGTCCCATTTGTTGGAGTCCTGCCCCATCAAATTCATGTCTGTCCCAGCTTGCCTGCTACCAGTGCATTACAGCATTGCCGTATTGCGATTAAGCTATGTATGTCCTTCAGACCTGTACTAGAGAACATGGAACTTAATTTTGCTGGGTCATGTAACATTGCGTGGCATCATGGGGTATCACTTTACTCTGCCTCATTGAGTCCCAGGTTATGCCAAATTTTGCAGGTATGTGAAGGTAGAAGTAACAAGAGCAATTATGTTGGAAAGGTGTAGACACCAACATTGTTCATATTGGAAATTTGCTGCACCTTGTGATAGAGAATTTAATTATGTTCTATGGACCTTCATAGGCCTTCATGTTCTTATACATATACTTTCTCTAAAGGCACAGTAATTATAGAATTGAATGACACTGCAGTGAGTAATTTTCCAATGCTTAATAAATCTTATATATCCAACCGGTTTGAGTACATCACTACATTCTTTGGAGATTTTTTCTCACACAATGATGAACAATAATACGTAGTCAATTATACTAAATATACTAATTATGTATAAACCGTATGTAAACAACACCTTACAATGTTTAACAATAACCTTGCCTGTTGTGAATATTAATAAGGAACAAATATATAATTTGACATTGAGTTACTTATATTTAACCTATGTCCTATCTCAAAAGCATTGCTTTATTCTCTCAAGGTAACGTTATTTGCCTGTATTTATTTTTATCTACTAATTAATTTAATATTGAACCAGGAGAGATGCAATCTTGTGTTGTGTGAGATTGTGGGTTTTACTTGATGCAAAAGCAGAGAGAGAAAATCTGTGACATCATAGCAAATTAAAGAGTAATTTTATACATTGAAAAACCCACCATTTTGGCTAAAAAACGAAAACATTATAAAATAAAAAATAATAATTTTTAAAGAGACTCTACTACTTAAAAATGAAGCAAGACACAATGAAATTTGATGTGATGCCAAGTCTACAGCAGAATAACAACCAAGAAATGACCTTTGATGGCATTGATAAAGAAAATGCATAATTTATGTCTTTCTAAGTATAAGAAAAATGCGTACTACCATAAGAAAAGATTTTTCTTTCAGTTTTCAACTACGATTTCTTTATTACATTTGTAGTAAACTGTGTATTGATTGTAGAACTGCATGCAATCAGAAATAAAAGCTATTCATTTATGGTAGTCATTGCTCTCCGCTCACTATTCAATGAAAATATCTCTTATTCTATACAAAGAATTATTATTTTTCAAAGTTGTCAAATCTCTAAACATTCCTGTCTAGAATTCTGAATTCTGGCAATCTCACTATTATTGTTATTAAAGAACAATTACACTTTTGTTTAACCCATGCTTGTAGCAAAGTTTTAAAAAATAGTGTCCCTTTCCCCCAAGTAAACCACGTTTAAGACATTTATTTTTAGAGATACACCCAAGTTCTTGGCTCTGCCCCACAGCACAGTGTCAGAGCCCACGCAGCCAATTGGAGCGAGGGCTGCAAGTGCACAGAGAGACCTACGTTTTCAAAGGGGATAAACAGAGGGGACCTAGCAGAGAGAGACAGTCAGCAACCTGACTGGGTTGCCTTCTGCCCATGCAAGCATGGCAGCTGCCAGTCAGAAGATAAACTGGAATTTACTATCAAACCTTCATACCAGTTTATCCTCATAATAGGGACACAGCATTTTTCAGTTGTGCTTCTATATTAGTGAAAGTGAAAAAAGTTATCCTTTATCTCATATGTATTGACACCAAAGTCAGATTCACCAAGGAAGCAAGTCTAAGTTAAAGTGCTAAGATAGGAGCAATGAAGCGAAAAAATCCTGCCAGTCTTCACATTCTATGGCATTTTTGTAATTTTTATACTATATATCTTTATTTGGATTTATTAGGTTATAAACTGATCTTCTAAATATTACATTGTGTCAATGTGTCATTTATTAAATTGTTTAACAGATTATATAATTTAATAAAAAATGATGGGAGCACTATAGATAATAAAGTGTTCTTGAACAAATGTCAGGAATTGGCAGAACTTTTTTCTATAGATTTCATAATTTTAATAGAACGAAAGCTTTAAAAATACAGGGAAATATTAAAATGCATACAATTCATACATTTCAATTCCTTATATTTTGAGGTTGTTACAACGCCGTATGGTTACGTATGGGTATGAATTCTAGATAATAAAAAAGAGACTAGCACTATTTTTGGAAAAGTGAACGGAAGTAATTCGTGACAATGGACCAGATACATCATGGAAATACCTACAGTTAGTGACAAAGGACGTACCTTTTATGTCCTGCGGTAAAATAAAGGCATTCAGTAACGCCAAATTTGGACCCCGATCAATCACATTCATTATACTGAAAGGCAACATGTTAGATTGCCTCTGAAGGCAGTAAGCAAAATACAAGTAATGTCACTATAGGTCACTGTAGGTATTCCTGAAAAAAAAAATAGGGTTATGAAAAAGCAATGCACTACTTACGCTTATTGGCCTACAACTTGCAGAAAACAACATAAAAACATTGGGCATTTCTAAACTCAGGACAAATATTAGAATCTATTTAGCATGTTTTTCCATAAACTTTTTTAGACGTGTAAAATATTTTTTGAAGTAAAAGTAATAAAATGTTTTTTTTTTTTTTCAATAGTAATTTATTTGATATGAATAAAATAATTGTATCTAAAGAAAGAACTTCATACAATGAAAAATTTATATATATGTATAATTTGTGTGGGTATAGTAAATGAGAAAATTACAGCTAAAGACAAACAGCACAAAAGGATAAAAAAAAATGGCCATTGTCACAAAGGGGACAGCATTTCCCAAACGGTGTGGTCACTAAGGGGTTAAAAGAAAAAAGACAGGGATTAGAAAACAAATGAGGAAGTGTTACATACTTTTCTTATTAATAGCAAAATGTTAACATAGATATGGGAAAAATACAAAGCGCAACTACATCACATATGGTTCTCTTTTCCAACAATATTACTAATCACTTAGTGCTCATACCCATTTTCTTCTTTGCATTGATTTTATATTTATCTATAAGTGTTTCTTATGTTTTTCACAGACAAATATAGTTACGAGATTTTCCCTCACAAAACTTTCTACGTCTCATATTTCATTGATATTATAAAGATGTTAAATTATGTATTGCATACATACAATTTTGTTGAGTGACAATATATGAAGATATTTTTCCTTACATCTTTTTTTTCACAATTTGACAAATACGTAATTGTAAAGCAATAAAAATAAACAAATATACAACACGAAGATAAACACAGTGTGACGGTTGGCACTATATCAGCAAACTAAACGTAAATTTGTATAGTTTGGATATATTCATTATACATTATTTCAAACCTCACTTCATACAGTTTGTCAGAAAGAAGACAGAATGGTAATGACTTGGAAATAATCAGTAATGACCTTGCTAATGACTAGAAAGCAAGCATCAGACTGTAGTGGAAGATAGACGATCCACAGTAAAAAGGAGAAATGGCTCCGAGGAAATTCAGAAGTCGGTTTCAAATAAATGGTGCTTTAATACTGCAGTGTAACAGAAGAAAACAGCTTACAACCACCAGCAAGACGCCTTACGTGTTTCGTGCCTCAAAGACTCCTATGAGTAAGTGCTTTCAGGCACAAAACGCGTGAGGAATCTTGCAGGTGGTTGTAAGCTGTTTTGCAAAGGAGTATCAAAGGACCATTTCTTTGAAACCAACCTCTGAATTGTCTCTCCATCATTTCTTCTTTTTTCAGCGGATGATGTATTTAAGGGCTTGGAATGCCCGGCGTGATCGGGACTATGGAATCGGCATTTAATCTATAAAAGCTGGTATAAGGAAAATTTGAAAGGCTAATTTGAACCATAGAAGTATATTATGCTAAATTAAATGTAGTGGAAGATAGTTAGTTTACCAAATGATTTTACCAAACATATTTTTAAATATGCCTAAATCATTGAATTTTTTTATCGGTTAGCATCAAAGAATAATCTGTAATTTAAAAATCTAAATCCTGACACACCAACATATTTTGCCTATTTCAGTCGGTAAGTAGTGCACTTCTAGAGAGCACAGTGCATTAGATACTTTACTTTGTTTTGAACCAAAGGCATACTAACTTGTGGTTGAACCCCCCAGGGGCCTGCCAATCAGGGGTGTCATTGGGTGCATTTGTTGTCACCAGGGCGTATGTTATGGGTACATCACATGGCACCCCGAGCATGTCCACATAAGCAGGAAGAGTGCATGGCCATATCTGGGTAAGGGGCAAGTTGGGGAAGTGCTTTTTAGGCTAGACACACTGCTGCTTGAAAGTATTACACATATTTGTGGCAAGAGTGATTATTTCTGTTGCACGTAAGCGCATATCACCCCTATGTTTACACAATGTTTTCTTCTTATATCCATTACCAATACATATACATATTACACTATTGTGTTCCTTTTTGCCCATTTTCTTACATGTAAATCCTGGAAAAAACCAATGGGGGAGCATGTAATTCAGAGGATACATTATATGTTTATATCCATGTTATAACATACCTTATATGCTTATATCTAAGATTGTATTTTAATATACATTATTTGGAATACTATATCATTCACATGGTGGAGAAGCCTCATCAAATTATCTGTATATTACCAGTGTTTCTTTACTCATTTGTTCGTTTTATGAATTTCATATCTTGTTACCATATGTTACTCATGGATCAATGTATCACAATAAGACGCTTTTAAGATACTTTGATTAAATAGCTTCACATGTGATAAAGGGCTTTGATTTTCTTCCTTCTTGAATTTCTGATATCTTCTATTCCTTGGTACTAGGAGATATCCTCATGAGCAGGGCTGGCCTTAAGTGTTCCGGTGGCCTGTGCAGGCCTCCCTTGTGGCGCCCCTCCCCTCATGCCTGTCCTTTTCCTCTTCCTTGCCATGTCTGTCTCTCTCCAACTCCCCCATATCTGTTCCCTCTCTCCCTCCTCCTCCCCCATATCTAGTCGGCGCCCCCTGGGGTGTTGCTCACAGGTCACACACCCCTAAGGCCGGCCCTGCTCCTGAGCCATCGTTTTATGACAGGCACAAAGTAAAACAAGTTACAAGTGACCTATCCTTCCTTATTGGTTTATTTACACAGCTTATCTGTTGACACCTTCATATCTCTAGGAATCTGTTCCATGTTGAACTATGCTTAAGGCTCTTAAATTAGCTTGGTTCAGGCATCAAAGATTCATACAGTGTTTTATACTTAAAGGATAATTAAACATTTTTGTTAAACCTTGCTTCCTTTTAGGAATAGATACATGCAGGTTTACTCTTGGCTGTGTCTCACAGCTGTGATACAGCCGGCAAGGAGGCTAGTGCAGAGAGAGACTCTCATTTTTGCATAGTTCATTTCAGCCCTGCTGATCCCATGTGAAAACGAAGATCTGTTTTTGCACTAACAGAGAGAGACTGTTACTGTTACTAATCAGACCAGGTTTCCCATGGAAGCATGGCAGCTGCCAGTCAGGGCATAAACTGGCACATATTATCAAAAGTACATGCTAGTTTATCCTCAAACGAGGGACAGCTAAGTATTCACTTGTGTTTCTATGGTACAAGCACAAGTGAAAAATAAACTTTAGTTTAATGCAGGTGGATTGATGTACATTTGCTGCTTAGAATTCTAAATGTATTGTTGCATTTTATTTATTATTAATTTCTGTGAAGAAAAATTGATTCGCCTGCAATAGCTGTCACATTATGATATTATGGATCAATATTTAAAAGCAGATACACCAATCTTGTTTACTCACTATATTCTCTTCAATTTATGGAATCATACCATAAACTTTCAAGCCCATTCTAAAAAAAAAAATATTTCTTATACCCCACACTCCTATATAATTTCTTCCTTTTACGTCTAAGCTACTAGAGAGCACTGTGTACAGCAGCTGACTGATTTTCTGTCATCAAATGACCTCCTTGACCCTCTTCAGTTTGGTTTCAAAGTCCGATAAAACAAGCCTTACCAAAGTGTTAAACTACTTGCTCTTTATCAAATCC
Organism: Pelodytes ibericus; assembly: GCA_036172795.1. Classification (NCBI taxonomy): domain Eukaryota; kingdom Metazoa; phylum Chordata; class Amphibia; order Anura; family Pelodytidae; genus Pelodytes; species Pelodytes ibericus. The sequence goes on along the minus strand of CM069860.1, from coordinate 140,765,800 downwards.
ATAAGTTAATTCTCTCTACTAATGCTCTTTGGTTTCTCTGCCGCATTTGACATTTCTGATCATCACATCCCACCTCTTTTTTGAGGATGATCATTTTTCCCCTTCCTCCATTACACTTAAATTCTACTGGAACTTTAATTCTACTGGAACTACCATCTACTTTTACAACTGGCTATTGACATCTCCTCCCTGAGATCTCTGCCTCCCTTATGTTCTTTGTACCTAAATTTCCATCTTTCCTAAACTAATCTTCTCTTCTAACGTTCAGGCTCCACTCCTGTTCCTAAATGTAACCTCTCCATTGTTAACAGCATAATCTCTCTGACCTACCAAACATGTTGGTCGTATCCCTCACCTTCAATTTCTTACAAAATCCTGTCACTGGTAACTAACAGATGACTCTCACATACATCCATTTGGCCTTAACATTTACGCAAATAGTTATACCTTATTAACGCCTGTCGCTATTTCAATAAACTTCTCCTTACTCACATTTTCTGCTATTCACATTCCAATTTGTCACTCAATGGTCCTCATTTGCGTAAAACACTTCCTACTCTTTCTAAGATCATGTTTACTCAAATGTACAGCATGGTTTGGCTGACAATACATTGCCACACTTGTTCATAATACTTCTGTGCAAAGCAAAGACAGATGATTCTGGAAAAATGCAAAATATAAGTGACAACCATGGTGAAACACCCACGATACTTTTTTCAAATTAATATTTTTCCAAGCTTCAAAAAATAATCCTCAAGGGTTATAATTGTCTTGGATGATATGTGGGCGACAAATATAATAAAAATCATAACAAAGCACACTTCCATAAAGTAATGATTTTTGAAGAAAAAAAAGGCTATAAAACACTTTGAATGCCTGGCCTATGAAACCTTTATTACGTGAGGGAGAAATTAAATTTGATGATCCAATGGAAACAACAACATCAGCAGGTCTGTTGCCATGTATCTGATATGTAATGCTTCTGGTTAATGATGCTTTCTAAATGGTTCTACTAATGCAACACTAGCTTTCATATTGCTGTCTTACAAGTGAAATGGCAGGCCAATGAAAATATTCTTTATTTTCTGTCTTTTATTAATGGAGACACATTAACAACAAAACGCCTGCTTAGGACTGTATTACTCAAAGCGCAATTAGAGCAATCCTGTTTCAAAGTTCTAAATTAGGAGCAATTAGCAATGCATTAGTTTCTGTGGTGACTGTTCCAAATTTAGCATTTTACCTCAGGATTGCCCTAGTTTTGTCTCTGTAAAGTTGGTTGATATGTTTTACGTCGACTGTAACATTATGGGGCACGTGTTTACTCTATGTAAACTATATTTAAATTGTACCTCATTAGTAAAGCATTGGTGAAAAAAGTTGACACAAAATATATGAAAAAAGAGACATCCGTTTCTAAAATGTCAAAATTAGAAAAAAGATTGTGTACATAAAATGCGCAGTCTATTTTCACTTCCTGGGTTTTAGACATTTAAAAATATACATGTGAATGTGGTCAAAGAGTGACTAAGTTGCTGATGGTGATTTACTGTCAGGATCCCATATAATGACAAAAGGCACAAGCTTGAAAGCTAATTAAGATATTTCTGTAAAGCACATTAAACAAACACTTGTTAAATTATTTAATTATTAGAAATATTGAAGTAAACTTTACGAATCAGTGAAACGTATACTGTATTCAGTAATGCAACAATAGTACAGTACATAAATGTAATACCAGTTCCTAGTACAAACTGTAACTAAGAATACAACATACTACAATCACATAAAAACAGGAAATGTTTATTTATATATATATATATAGATATATATATATATATGTAAAATCTGCAGCACATTAATACTTTCACCATTGTTTACATGTAAAGCTCCAATGCTTAGACTGAAACAAGTACCGTATTTGCTCGATTATAAGACGACCCTGATTATAAGACGACCCCACAAACTTTGGATATTCCTTTAGGAAAAAAACTAAAAGCCTGAATATAAGACTACCCTATAGGAAAAAAGTTCAACTTGTATATATTCACATGTAAATTGCTTTTTTAATAAAAAATTATATCAAAAAATGCATTTCTTGTTTTTATTTCCTCTTATGTGCCAATGCTGCCTCTCTCTTTCCCTTGCCCAGCTTTGTCTCTCTCCCCCCTTAGTGTTGTCTCTCTCTCCCCCTCCCTTTGACTCCCCCCACGCCTCTGTCTCCCCCCCCCTTGTTTCTCTGTGCCCCCCCTCCCCTTGTCTCTGTCTCTTCCCCCCTCCCTCCCCTTGTTGCTCTGTCCCCCCTCCCTCCCCCTGTCTCTTCCCCACTCCTTCCCCTTGTTGCTCTGTCTCCTGCCCCCTCCCTCCCCCTGTCTCTGTCCCCCCTCCCTCCCCCTGTCTCTTCCCCCCTCCCTCCCCTTGTTGCTCTGTCTCTTCCCCCCTCCCTCCCCTTGTTGCTCAGTCCCCCCCCTCCCCCTGTCTCTTCCCCCCTCCCTCCCCTTGCTACTCTGTCCCCCCCCCCATGTCTCTCTGCCCCCTCCCTCCCCCTCACCTGTAACTTGATCCCTGGTGGCTAGTGGGCCAGCCGGGGGATGTCTGCACGATACGTGCAGACATCCTCCATGCTGCCCGACATGGCAGTCTATTATGACGGACAGCTGGTCCATCATAATAGACTGCCGTGTCGGGCAGCATGGAGGATGTCTGCACGTATCGTGTAGACATCCCCCAGCTGCCCGATTCTCCCTGGTGGCTAGCGGGGCAGCGGAGAAGGTCTGCGCAATGAGCGCAGATCTCCCCTGCTGCCGCCCGGCACGACCGCCGGGACTTTTATGACGAAGCCGGAAGTACCCGGCTTCATCATAGAAGTCCCGGCGGTTGTGCCGGGCGGCAGCAGGGGGAGTCTGCGCTCATCGCGACGACATTCCCCTGCTGATAGAGAGGGGGATCCAGGTCCCCTGCAGCTCTGCTGGGGACCTGGATCCCTGTCTTATAATCTGACCTCAATTTGAGGTCAGATTATAAGACTACCTTGATTTCTGAAAAAAACCTTGTCTTATAATCGAGCAAATACGGTATATCCTGTTAGATATCCTCTCCACCATTGACAGTTACGGTTCTCTTTAATGTGATCACCAAACTCTTTACGGTATCGCTGTTGTTCTTCTGCAGTTTGTCTGTGCCAATGTATAAAGCAGACTCCCGACAAATGTTATGAATGTGATCTATCTGTACTGAACACGTAGATTTTGGTTGTGCTGGCACAGCCTATGTATATAACATTATGCACCGAAATGTGCTGATTTGTGTCTGGGATCCTCTGTCACACTGCACACTGTGGCGGGGGTTATAAAAAAAGTGCAGTCGCCATTATACATTACAAACAGCCTTTTTTTTTTTATAAAACTCCAGACACTTTGCATTGCGGGAGTTTTCATACAGAACCCCCATAGCATTATGCTTGTCAATGTATTGGAGTGACGCCTGTTAACTCACAACAATGACATTGTTTATTTTATCGCACGTTATTATTTTCCAAATAATGTGAGCTTCAATTCACAGTGCTCAGAATTAACATGTTAAACCACAGTTTAGGGCTAAGACAATTTTTTTTACTAGTGTTTTTTATTTACTTTTTTAGGGATAAAAGAAATAAATTTGCCGATATTTATCTTAAACATAATTTTCTTTATCCCAGAACATTAACACGAATATTTTGCATTATACAATAACAGATAGCAAGCACTATTTACAAGAATGCAATAGGATAATCTGTTCCAATCTGTTCCAATAATTTCTGCTTCCACTTGCTTATGTATTAGGGCAGTTGGCATTTTATTTACAGTTATGTAAAACAACACAGTATGGGCTTTATTCAAGAAAGAGGAAACTGCAGGGAAGTGATGTGGGAATAGTTAAGGTCAAAATAGCAGAGTTTGAAGTATAACTGAATTGGAGAATTTTTCCTGGCGTGGCTACTTTGGCCTTAAGTTTGTAATTACCTCTTTCATGTATATGAATGCGTCACTATGGCTACTGAATGGGCAATAGGGCCGTGTAAGTGTTCACAATAAGAAGATCCTTAATGCTTTGTTTAATAGCTTTGTGTGCATTCCACTGAAATACATGGGATTTATAATAGCAAATGGGTCAATTTGTTCATGAATAAAGCCCTTTATTTATGTGTCACTATGGCTGCTGAATGGGTAATGTAAGTATGTAAACATTATATGCTTAAAAATTACAAACGAGTTAAACATGTTAAACAGAGAACCATAAGCAACTAATTCTACTCAATATTTCTTACAATAATACAGGATTAATAGTCCCCTCCGTTAATGATTAAGTGTATGTTTATAATATACTAGCGTTAGCTACTACAAATAAAGTACATCAATATACGAAAAAACAGACAAAAACAGAGGGTTTTGCTTGCCACAAGTCACAAGGTAAACATACCCACAAAGGAGATTTCAACGTTTAGACCACATTATCATTCATCAGTTTCTGCAGCCATTTCCCACTCTTTTGATATCTCCTATTTTCAAATGATAATTCTTTTAGATAAAGATAACTTCATATTTTGCAAACAGTGTCCTTGAAATGGGCAGCAACTTCAAATATTTAAAAGTTTATGTATATCGCTGACATAAAAAAAAAAAATCAAAGGGTCAACCCAATAAAGTTGCAGGGTTATAGGATGGGAACTTCATACTTTAGGCCACGGTAGCCACGGGAGTTGGAAAAATTCTCTTATTCTGCTGCATTGGTAAAGTTTTTCAACTCGGCTACTTAAAGGTAGGCCTAACGTTCTCAATTCCCATCTGAATTCCCTGCAGCTCCTTGCAGTTCTCTCTTTATAGAGTAGATCTTTTTCATTTATACTATCACATTCACATTCACAATGACATTGCAACTTTTAAAAATTAATTATATGCATATACCGTACACATGGAAATGTATGTAGGCATAGACACATATATTTACACATACAAACAGTATGTATGTAAAAATAAGCTACCTTTCACATATATTGGAAGACGTAGATGAAGAAATGTATGGAATATGTGTGTGCTTTTAATATAGTGCATCTGTCTTCTCCGGGAGGTCACACAAAACATTGAAGCACAGATGAAGGTTATTTTTCTCATGGATCACAATTGCTGTTAGTCTATCAGTGTTTTCAAGACATTTATCTAAATCATTCTTTGCTATCTGAACTGCACGAGAAATACATTTATTTATGTTTATTTGGGATTGATGGGGGCTGTAATTGACGAATTGCCTGTATAGCACAGTGTGAATGCCCAATTTTTTATCAATACAGGCTCAAGGCTTTTTAGTGGCAGAAATTATTTTTCAATGCTCCTTGGTACATATCAGAGAAGATAGGCATGTCTGTAATGCATTGGTAACAAAAAAACAGGTCAGCAGTCCATGTAACATGGGTTAGTAAGCAGATCAAATGTTCTATCCTGCATTGTTATTATTATTATATTTATTTTGTATGTACAGATATATATTAATTTATTTCAACCTTCATAGTTCATAGCTCTTTAAAACCTAAGTAAGTGTATACATGCAATTGTTTTAAAAATGTAACAGGTTAGTGGGACCTAAACATGTAAGAAATGTTTAAAATGTGACTACTAAAAATACATTTAAAAAAAGTCCCTTTAAAATGAACCAGCTCCATACATTGATCCATACAACAATGATTATGGTTCCACAGAAAACAAACTTCAAACTTTATGTATGTTCATCTTAGCACACAAGGTAATATATATATATATAAAAGAGTTCAGGCCAACACAAAATCTATCAGCCTGCAAGCTTATAATCTTTTTAGGAGAAGGAGGCCAATATATGTAGGATTTATTTCTACATATGCATGATTTATGCTTTTATGGGTATGGAAATGAGAGGCTTCAGTTTTAACCTTGACTATTGCGTTTTAATCTTGGAAAATGGAAAGCAATGAACGTATGTAACTAGTAGGACAACTGATGTAAAGCAGTGGGATTACAGATAATTTTAGTAGCAGCATTTAATAATGATTGTAATGGAGATAACAGATAGAGAGAAATTATTATTAGAGCTGAGAAAGATGAATATCATAATGTAACGAGGTAATACATGAACATTATCATTGATTGTGAGAATTCTGGCAATACACAGTCTACCAAACGTTTCTAAGAAAGAAAGCACCATTCATTTTCATTTTATCAATCTGTTCGAACATTAACCAACTGCATTCATTAACGTTTTTATAACTGTGAACATTTGATGCAGTAATTTGTTACTTAATAGTCATATCATATTCCCATTGCCAAATAAATCCATAAAACATTTCACACTGCTGCATCGTGGTAAACCAAAAACGGGTATAAAATAAGGTAAGGTTGGTAAAACTGATATTAAACAGTTGATACCACAAATTATATGGGAATTTCACTCATGAATACTACTGTTTTATGTAGTGTGTTTTTGTGGAGATTAAGCTGTAAAAGCATGTCATCAAGTAAAACATGTACTACTGGGTATTCCCTTACATCGCAAAACCCTGTAGGTGGAGTAATTTCATTTACTCAACATCATGGGAGCATGCACACAGTTGGACTTGTGTTTTTACCTTTTTCTAAAAAATACTGACCAAGCTTTGGCCTTCATAGACTTAATACTGACCTCAAGCCAATTTTTCACTAGCCTGCCTGTAAAATACCAGCCTTGTGGCAACCCTATGGGGTTGGTAGAAGGTGGTCAATTTGCCAGTGTTTTGCCACTGCACATGCCAGTATTTTGCCACTGCGTATGCCAGTATTTTACCACTCAATAAGCCAGTATTTTGCCACTCAATATGCCAGTATTTAGCCACTCAGTATGCCAGTATTTTTCCACTGCACATGCTAGTATTTTGCCACTCAATAAGGCAGTATTTTGCCATCCAATATGCCAGTATTTTGCCACTCAATATGCCAGTATTTAGCCATTCAGTATGCCAGTATTTAGCCATTTAATATGCCAGTATTTAGCCATTCAGTATGCCAGTATTTTGTCCCTCAATAAGCCAGTATTTATCAATTCACTATGCCAGTATTTTGCCACTCAATAAGGAAGTATTTTGCCACTCAATAAGGCAGTATTTTGCTCGTTACATACTGTGGCAGTGCCCCTTGTGGCCTACCGGGAATGTTCCCAGTATCACGGTAGGCAAGTCCCACCCTGGATGCCAGTGTATATTCTGTGAATCTAATATTGATTTGTATGAAAATACTGTTGTGTATTCTCTGTTAGCTAGATCATATTTACTACACCAACAAATATCAGCTTAGCTGAGCAGTTAACAGAAGTTTCTAAGATATTTTTCATTCTTAAAGTTCCAAATTCAAATTAATAACATATGAAGGTCAGAAGAAGAAAGAATGAGAACTGTCTCCATTATGCTGCATTATAAGATCTAGCATTATTCCTACCTTGAGATAAATAATCTGTCTGTTTCTTACCGGCGTCCTCTCTCATCCATCACCGCCTTTCTGCCTTGTGAATTTTAGTTTATTTTTTCAAGGGCGCAATTTTCACATTCCTTGTAATTCTAAGAATTGTAAAAAGTGAGAAACGTTTCTTAATGTAGAAAAATATGAGACGTGAAGTGAAGTGACAAGCAGAAAGGTATATTTTAATCAATACACCATGGGCTGTTTTCAAAGGTTAAGCTTCAACTGCAAGACCATGTTAATTAACTTGTTTTCATGGATCTTAAAATGAAAGAACAGGGAACTCGAGCACATGCACTAAAATGTTAACCTATTTCCTGTACTGTAGTATTCCATCCCATGGAATATGATTCTTCAAGAGCTATTGGGCCTAGAGTAGGCCTCTGTTTCTTGTTCATGCATTTACGGAGAAGAAAAAATTGCTGCGGCTTAAATAACTTTACTTGCCATATGTGCAGCCTGGAAAAATATTTTGTCGGAGGGACACATTTATAGAGTGGGTAGATGAGAATTAGTGGCAAGTGGAATAGGTTGTGTAAGAAAGCATTTCCAACAAAAAAATAAACACACTAGAAGACAAGGGAATGTGGACAGTCACATAAGAAAAAAAAAAATTCTACTTTATAGAATTTCTGGATTATCTTTTACTTAACAAAGACGCTGGCTATAGATACATTTGCATTGACATCCTCTAGAACGCATGACAAATAAAACTGAAATGTAATTAAGGGCCAATGGTTATATGTAATAATAATTAATAATAATGAAAAGCTGCTTGAGATCTACCATAAATATGAACAAATTTAGAACTTCGATTCCACCTCCAAGTAGTGCATAAAAACATTACTGCCGTGAGGTTGTGCTTGTTTTCTAGCATGAAGAGTATTTCTGATAAGACAGCTGAATTACTCAGTTTCTCTCCACCTTTTAATAGCTAATGATATTGTAGTCTTTTTCGGAAGACAAATTAAAGGAAAATAGACAAAATGGTCAATTCTGCTACTCTGTATAGCCCATTTCAGCCGCATTTCAGTTATTTTCCCCTGAATCCAGACCGAGAATTCATGGTATTTTGGTTTGGAGATATTTTGGTGAACTTGGCTTTGAGAAAGTATAGGATTCATATAGCCCTGAGTTCATCTGAACTGATTCACAAATAGATTACATCTGAGATTAAGGGATTTTAATTCTCCAAATATGATTTGGAGAATTGAACATTTTAGGGCCAAAAAAGGGTAATTGATATGAAGATTGATAAGTATAAGATGTAATAGCATATTTAAAAAAAAATTATTAATGATTTGATTATTCCCCCGCCCAAAAAAATCTATTTTGGCATAAATGGTGCAAAGCCTTCGAGAATATATATCTGTTATATCTGCAATCCTATGTTTACCTTCTTCTCATTGGCTTTTATTATTTCTTAGGAAATTAACTGCCTACTATCAAGATCAAACCACCAGTTTGGCCAACACTGGAATAACTGATACAGTCATTTATGGAGAACACTGAAATAACTGAAATAGTAAGTATGCCCATTTAAAAAAAAAAAGTTTTTTTAATTTAAAAGTCTTGCAAGTTATTTTAAAGAAACATTGTTTAACCCCTGCTTCCTTGAAACAAAACATGTCCCGGGACTTTTAAGTAAACCCGACGTGTATCTGAATAGATACATGTGGGTTTACGATCTGCTATGTCCTACATGCAAGACACACCAGTACCTGGTGTGCGCACAGCCAATCAGAGCGGGGGCTCGTCCCGCTATGACATCCGACTGCAAGGGTCTCTTGCTGCTAGCACAGAGAGAGACCATCATTTTTGCATGGGATTAGAAGGGGGGACCTAGTTAAGGTCCCCTCTGCTGATCTCATGCAAAAACAATGGACTCTTTCTATGCTAGTAGAGAGAGCCGGTCGCCAACCAGACTATGGAAGCATGGCAGCAGTTAGTCAGCGGATAAACTGGCATGTACTATCAGAAGCACACAACAGTTTATCCTCATACTAGGGACAACTTAAATTTCACTTGTACTTCTATATTAGAACAATTCTCTATACTACTACTATAACTACTCAATTCTTTATTGAGTAGTGGTTATAGGTGATTTTATAGATTACATAAATACATAGTAATGATTATAGGCAATTTTATACATAGTAAAAATACATAGTACTGGTTATAGGTGATTTTATACATTGTATAAATACATAGTAATGGTTATAGGTGATTCTACATATTGTATAAATACATAGTAATGGTTATAGGTGATTCTACATATTGTATAAATACATAGTAATGGTTATAGGTGATTCTACATATTGTATCAATACATAGTAATGGTTATAGGTGATTCTACATATTGTATCAATACATAGTAATGGTTATAGGTGATTCTACATATTGTATCAATACATAGTAATGGTTATAGGTGATTCTACATATTGTATAAATACATAGTAATGGTTATAGGTGATTCTACATATTGTATCAATACATAGTAATGGTTATAGGTGATTCTACATATTGTATAAATACATAGTAATGGTTATAGGTGATTCTACATATTGTATCAATACATAGTAATGGTTATAGGTGATTCTACATATTGTATAAATACATAGTAATGGTTATAGGTGATTCTACATATTGTATAAATACATAGTAATGGTTATAGGTGATTCTACATATTGTATCAATACATAGTAATGGTTATAGGTGATTCTACATATTGTATAAATACATAGTAATGGTTATAGGTGATTCTACATATTGTATAAATACATAGTAATGGTTATAGGTGATTCTACATATTGTATAAATACATAGTAATGGTTATAGGTGATTTTACACATTGTATAAATAGATTGCAACTCTGTCTATAAATTCAATTTGTTTGACCTCGGTTGCAGAATTCTTTAGAATAATGCTATAGAACAGGTTAGTTCTACCCCTACTGGCTATTAATTAACACCAACTGCAATTAATCTTTATTTCATTCATACAAAAACAATTAACAGTGTGAAAATGAAAAAAAAAAAAACCAAAGGGAGGAAATAACTGATGAATATATCAAATAATGCATTAGACTTTAGTTACTAATAGAAAGCCAGCTGTTCTTCACAAGCAAATACAATGTTATGGTGTATTGAATGTGATCATTATTCAGTCATTATATCAACATATACAGTATGTAACAGTGTAAACATGTTGATAAATTTTACTGTTGACACAACAGAAACAATAAATTCTTAGCTCCCCAGGCTAAAAGGGCACTCAAGAGGACTATTTCCCTATTACAAAAAAATGGTATCATACAGCTGTACACTCAGATTTGCACCCGCTCATCACTTCAATTCTTGCTCTAAAATGAGTCAGCTACTTTACATCTAAATATCCTAAAATCGGAGATGACAAAATTACTATAGGTAATAAAGTACTTGACTATTCAATCTCTATAGTTATACATAGATAATTCTGTATAAATGCATCACAGAAGCAAGGACAAAAACTGAGTTGCAGTGATAGTCACAGTATACGTTAGCAGGGCAATAGAAACTAGCACTATAATATGAACAAAACCAACAAAAACACAGTTTTACAAATTGTAACTGTTCCACTTCTGCAATAGATGCAAATACTATTCACAAATTGTTTATATATGTTTAATCAGTACAACATATTTTTTTAAAATAATTTAGTTAGTAATATATATTTGTCAAATTCTACCACTCCACATGACACAAGTTACAACATCACTTTTCATAGCACAAAATGAACCGTGATGAAGAAGTCAGGTGTGTTATGTACTAAGACAAGTATTTGTTTCTATAAATCCACCAGGTACGCTTAAAATATTGTTATAAAGGGAAATTGAAAAGATGTTTATCTTTCTTCTTTATTTTTTTCAGCCATATTATCATTATTATAACTACAATGATACTGAAGATGATTTCCAAGGTGCAGTCTTCAAACATATTGCTTCTTTTTATCAAGGAGACTTGGTTTTACGTATTTCTCTTACTTTACTGTACTGTATAGTTTGTCTCATGGGCACTGTCGGAAATGGCCTTGTCATTGCGGTTATTGCATTCAGGATGAAGAAATCTGTAAATACCATTTGGCTTTTTAACCTGGCTCTCACCGATTTTTTATTCTCCTTCTTTTTGCCTCTGAATATAACCTACGCAGCAATGGATTACAACTGGGTTTTTGGAACAGTCATGTGCAAGATGAATTCCTTAATTCTGGTCCAGAACATGTTTACCAGCGTCATTTTATTAACTATAATCAGCCTGGATCGCTGTATTTCTGTTATATTTCCAGTTTGGTCGCAAAACCATCGGTCTACTAAACTGGCAAGTTTCTGCTGTGCAGCTGCATGGATTATTGCCTTTATTTTAGGTTCCGCTACCTTGTTTTTCCGTGATACTGAATTGAGAAATGAAAAAAATGTCTGTTTCATGAACTTTTCATTATCTGGTGCAAGAAATCCAGCACAGATACACTTTGCATTTAACTTAACAAGGTTTGCACTTGGATACATGGTTCCACTCATTATTATCTTATCTAGTTACTCTATCATAGTCTTCAAGCTAAAGAAGAATAAGCTTGCCAGGTCTAGAAAACCATTTAAAATCATCTTAACTATTATTGTAGCCTTCTTCATTTGCTGGACACCATTCCACGTGCTCAATGTTTTGGAAGTCATGTATGCCCCATTTAAGATTGGTATGACGTTTGCATATGTCCTGGCTTCGGCCAACAGTTGTGTTAATCCTGTATTGTATGTTATTCTGGGACAAGACTTTAGGAAGTTTAAAATGAACATCTTATCTAGACTGGATAATGCATTAAGTGAGGATACAGCACACTCTCGTCTCAGCCATCGGACTTTCTCAAGGGTGTCTTCAATGAATGAAAAGGAGACAATAATGACGTAATGAATTTATTTTAAAAAAGGATAACCATTTTCTCTGTAAAAACACAATGGTTCAACTATCTTTGACTGAATATTTTGTGCATGTGTATATACATGCCCAATGTGCAGCAAAGATAGGCAACACTTCAGCTTCCATGATTCACTACCATTGATGGGCTAATCACATTAGTGGGAATTGTAGTTGATCAGTAGTTTGAAAGTCATGTGTTTCCCATTAAACTACAGTAATATTTTGTAAGATCATTGATTAAAACAAGGGCTGGAACTTCAGTAGAGAAAAACCTTCTTTAGCCCAATACGAAACTTAGAACAACTATAAATATATAAGTAGATACTCTGCACTTTACAGCTACCATTGAAAAAATATATATTTTATATGCAATAAAATTGAAAAACAAATAGACAAAAGTACCTTCTGTGATCCCTAGATGAATAGTTTGAGTCTAGGAAATATGTTTCTGAAAGGACTTTTAACACTTTTTTTTAACTAAGTCTAATGACTTAATTGAATATATTTTTGCATTAATTCTTTTAGATATTGTATTTAAAATGTAATGCTTACTATCTGTTTTTATTTTTATTTTAAAAAGTATAAAACATACCCCTCACTATTGTTTTAATTATTCTACATACCGTATACTGGTAAGAATATAGCATTTGAGCTATAAAGGGTGGCAGAGTTTTAAGTGAATTGTATCAACAGGAACTTTCTATTGGCTCCCACTTTTAGAAATGTTTGCAGAACACTGTTTATACAACTTTATGCGTCGTATCAAAAATGTATATGAGGTGCTACAATTGGCACACAGTGTCTGGCCATATGTAACAATTAATGACCAGTTGCCGCTAAAGAGAAAAGTGATGTAAATATTATTTAGCATTTTTTTTTCACGCTATACAAAGACCACTTAATTGCACTTTATTGTATCTATTGCGACATTATCTTCACTGCACAATAATTGTCAATTTAAGAATAAAGATTCACAAAGTCCATTTATTTCATGTGTATAAAACCCATTTTATATATTACATATCTTCATATAAGTATAGTGAAAAGTTTAGTAGCATATTAGCCATGGAAAATCAGGAAACAAGTAGAGTTAAAATAAAACCATTTATTAGATAACGGAGAGTTTGATTGCCAGCTTTCAAGACCAAGTTATTAGATCTTTTCTTAATGCCTGTACGCTAATAAATGATATCATTTTAACGCTACCTGTTTCCTATATTATATAGGTAAAGGAGCAAAAATATGACTAATGGAATTGTAGTTAGATAATGAGACAGCACCATTATTTATAAATAGTCTCCATGAACCTTTAACAAAATCCAATATAATTCATATGTATTCTAGATCGTTGTAAACATCCTTGGACTGACATACCTATCATCATATGTATATATGTGATTAAATTTATAACTGTTTTCTAGTTGTCTGACTCTACAAAGATTGCAAATATTGGTTCAACATATGATCCACCTGCAAATTGGTATATCATTATATTTGTATTTAACTAATGTCTGTTAGATATATATTTCCTATGTTTTTTGTGCCTGCTCAGAAACCGATGGGTACAAAATATATTCAAATTATACTGATAAAACCTATTGTCACTTAATAAAATCAAGTTGTATTTAACTATGGTGAAATAAATACTTAATTACGTGCACTTGTAGTCCGATTTAAATACTTTGGCGTTTATGGATTTTATATAGAAAGCAAAGAGAAGAATTATGTGGATTTTAACAAGGCAAAATAATGTGCCGTGCAGAATTGGTTCTGACATTATATGGTCTACTCAATGATGAGAATTGAAGGGAAATGAGATATCAAACTTTAGGCTGAGTTGGAATCATACTCCAATGCAGCTGAATGGTAGAATTTTACCAACACAGCTACTTTAGTCGTAAGTTTGAAATTCCCATCTCAATTCCCATTCCAGGATCCATACATTCAGCCATAACATCCAGACCCATCATACTGCTATAATTGGACTGTTTAAAGTCCTCCCTCCCCTCAAATGCACTGCAGTAATTCAACTTAGACCGATTCATCTGCTAGTGTGTCAATTGTACAGGATTACCTAATTTGCTCGATTATATAAGACAAGGTTTTTTCAGAAAAACCTGCCCTTATATTCGAGGTTCGTCTTATAATCAGACCTCAAACTGGATATCTGTGCAATACGCGCAGTCATCCTCCGCTGCTGCCCAGCCCTTCTATGAGATTAAATGCTATTTTTTTATAACAATTTTTATTAAATATGAAAAAACAGTCTACATGTGAATATTTACAAGTAACACTTTTTTCCTATAGGTTAGTATTATATTCAGACTTTTTCTTATTTTCCTAAAAGAATTGAATTGAATTGGTCACTGCAAATAGATATAGAAACGCCGGTATCTTAAAAAGAAGGCTAGATACGTTGTTTGCCAAATCAAGGCTTGGTACACAGGAAACTGTTTATCTAAAGACTAAACAAACCGTCTTCGAGAGTCAGGATGTATTTTGGCTTTCATGTCTTTAAGCTAAATTGACAAATGTTTTAATTAAAGAATGTTTGTGATGTGGGCAAACATCTTTTGCATCAATAAGAGGAGGATCTGTAAGAGGTTGACATTGACAAACCTGTGTCTTTTCTTAAGCATACAATCTATGAAACTATATATATTTGTTTTTTGTACATGTAAAAAGATATTCTATTACAAAAAAGAGCTAAAGGTCATTTTACAATAACGAACATGTTATAGCCCAGAATAGAAATGGTAAATAAGGTAAAAAACCTCCCTAAGGAGCAAAGTTTGAGAATATTATTGCTTATTTTCAGCACAATGAAACAATAAAGATAAAAAAGATGATAATAAAGATATCAATTAATTGGATTTAGTTGCCAATGGCAAAAAAACATGTTTTACTTTCTGTAGTAGTTTGTTTCCAGAATTATCTGTACGTTAACAGAATAAATGATTGTAATATGTTTGTGTATGAATAATTACCCTATTATTTAAATTGTTTTATATAATTAAGTTTTTGTATATTTCAATAGTGCTACAGCTGGAACAGTCACCATGGAAACCGATGGAATGTTAATAATTATAGTTCCAAATTCCGCACTTTGGCCTGGCATCACTTTGGGAGTTATTAACTAAAAGTGACCTGCTGGTGAGCTGAACATTTTATCTCACCAACAATCAATATATATTTTAAGATTTAAAGACCAGAGCTATTTAATATAATAAAAATGTTTATTTTATTTAACGTGTATTTTAATCTTACAGTTGCTCTTTTTGGTAACTTAGGAAGATTGCACACTACAGCAGTGGCTAGTGAAATAATTCTCCTTTGTCCACTGGCTAGGAACAGAGAAGACACATAAATTAATTATAATAAAACATAATACAATACAGTCTGTGGTTACTGTAGTAACCGTCTAGCAATTCAGCCAGGTTAGATTATACACACATATTCTGATATTTAAATATGACCTTCCTTATAATGTGTTTTTAATCCTGACCCTCAGGTCTCTCCAAGATGAGTGGATTTGCAGAATCTCTTCATCTTAGCACAGAAGGCTCTATGCTTAAAGGAATTTAATGCTAGGGACTGGTGGAGTAATAGGGACCGCCACAAAAAAAATAAAAAAACTACAGTCCAGGGGCCAGTGCACATTGTCTAATATAAATATATATAAATATATTTAATAATATAAATATATGTCAGTCAATCAGAGACTTCTCTGCTTCCCAGCAATCCACTGGGTGGTTTTGAAAGAGGTTTCAAAACCAGCCAATGGCTGGCCTTGAAGCAGAGAGGCAAATCAGATGCCTCCCTACCTGGCTGAGATTTCACCATGCATTTGTCCTTCACTGAAGTTCTGGCAGTTTTTATTAGCATAAGTGAATTATTTATTTTTTCGATGGCCCTTTTCCCTGGACCAAAGATGATGTTTAATGGAATTGTGTTAATTATTAGACATTTTTGAAAGGTATATTTTCTTTGTGTGCTTAGAGAGGACATGAAAAAGTTGTGCTTTTTTTTTGCAGGTTACTTTAATTTTATTGAATCATTCCCATCTTGTCTAGGAGCCCTCTTTTCCCTCCACCCCTGTGAGGTGAAATGGAGGACTAATAGAACATAGATATATTAAAATCAGTGAACTATTTGATCCCTTCTAACTAATATATTATAACTAATTGGGCTCCATAGATACAAAAACAAACTTGCTTTGAATTTTGAAAATCACAGAAAATAAGATGAAAACAAAATATTTCCAAAGGGCTTAATTTTTTTTTGTCATATACACATCTTATAAAAAAAACCCATAATACTCAAAACCCAAATAATATGTTGTTTACGGATTATATCACAATGGACAACGGTAAGTAAACCTGTACAATCGACAAATACTGAAACATTTTCATTTACTGGGTTACATATAGATTTATACTAATAATAAATAGTGCTATGTTACAAAATTATACGCTAGTACAGAGTCAACGAAGAGGAAATAAGTACAGGATTTTGATGTACTTGGCTTTATTATTCAAAATGATGCTGGAAGTTAACTTAAATATAGGAAGGTGTGTATCAGTTGTGAATAAACAATTCACTTCAGCACTTTAAATGAACAAATTTGTGATGCAGTTATGTTCCAAACCTGTTCTGCCAATCTGTGTGTAAATATATATATGCTATAAACATTGGCCCTATTATTTCAGTTAACATGAAATAATTGAACATCCATCATTTAGATCTTTGGCAAGACACAGCATATGTTGCCAATTTACACATACATGATAATCTGGGATGATTTGTTTTTCTTTGGCTTTGTACAAAATAAGCATTACTTGTAACTAAAAAGCAAGACTGGCATAGCAATAACACCTAAGGCAAACATTGGAAAACACATCTGAATCCCTTTAGTCAACTGAAGTGTCCAAATCGGTGAGTGTTGAAGTACTTCCATATTTCCATAAGACAAATAGATTTAGGATATGTAAACCAGCCTGTCATAATCTGGCTCTTCACTTTCAGGCATAAATCACATTGCCAGCACCATCGTTTAGTGCCCAGGGCAAAGTTTGTATAAACCCAGTAAGCAGATGGTATTTCCCGAGAGCATAGGATAGTAATATTGCCTGTTGTAGAAGACATGCAGTTGAAGAGAACATTCTTGTAAACATTCGCTTTCAAAAAGTGATACATTTAAACTAAGCATGTCATATTAAAATGATTCTTGTAATAATAACATAGTAGTTTACCTGAGAGAAACATTGAAATTTGTCTCACTTTCAAATGTATTCTGGGATGTTATTTTTTACCAAAATCATGGACATGTTTCAATAACGCAACCTAATGGCACTCATTGCTAGATAAAATGCTGAGTTGGTCCTTCACTGGATGAAACACATTAGGCACTTTTACTACCCCTAATGCCATAACGTTGTCAACTCAACAATCCAGTCTTGAATGAAATGCATTAGGCTCGGACTACTGTTAACTCCATGAGTTGCACTGAGTAGGAGAGATGAAGCCACCAGCTTCCTTCTAACGGTGGTTGTAGATTTGGTACTTGGTGCATTTATCACATGCCTGTCCATTATGATTAAAGTTTACTGGTTAAAGATTGTATCACTTTCTACCACATCACATCGTATGGGGTATAGGAAGCTTTTTTCCCCTCTAGCCCTCCAAACTCTCCGATCTTTGAGTAAAAGCATTTTTTCAGAATTTTTGTTTTTGATCAGGGCCGCCATCTGGGCTGTGCAGCCGGTATCACAGTAAGGCTATCCTGGTGGACACACAGCTGAAGGCACATATCATTCATACAAGTCTTATGCAGACACAGTTTTGGATCCAACCAATACATCAATAATTATATGTCTCTATAAGTTCAGAAAAAAAAACTGAAAAAAAAAAAAAAGTTCATTTATTATCCAACTATGGCATGATTATATTTCATAGATACTCATGTAAAGGCAATTAATTAAGGCATGTTAAGGCCTCTGAAACTGGAGCCATATAAGATCCGTTCTTACACACCTTGTGTAAGCTGGCTAAGGGCAACAAACCCACTTTGCATTAGAACACACTGAGAAACAATGCTATATGGCATACAGTACCAATGGCCATTATACTAAAATAAAAATCTAGGAGGCCAAAGGACAGAGCTACATCTAACTGCTTATATGTCTGTTTAAATAGCGTTATCCATAAATAGATGAACTACAGACTTGCGGAGCATATGTAACAGATTTCCCAGTATGCATCTTTTGAAAGTGTTGCTTAAAAAGCCATTGATCATATATTCTGTTAGTTCTTGTATTGATTGTGTTGCCTTTGTTTATTTATTCTAGTGTAACTACAATCTATTTACTGATCTTTCATGAGAGCAAAAAAAGGAATTACCATAGTGTGAGAACAGAATTCATGCTTTATTGATATTAAAAATATTATGAAAATATCCCTTTTACTCTTTTCCTGCAGTGCACTGATTGGCACAGCCTTAATGTATTCCCTGCTAAACCCATGTATAGATGGCTTTGTTTGAAAAGTGGCAAGATTAGAGATGTAGTTATGATCATAATGTCCTTGTAATAGAGAGAGATTTTAAAAGTACATCATGTGTGACAAAATTGTAAAGAAAGGGGACTAACATTCGGTCCATATAATTTATATCACAATACAGGTAGTCATGAAAATATTATACCTAGAGTTGAGCAGACACCTGGATGTTCGGGTTCGGCAGGTTCGGCCGAACTTCGGAAAAAAGTCCGGGTTCGGGCTCGAACTTGACCCCGAACCCGAACACCATTGAAGTCAATGGAGACCCGAACTTTTGGGCACTAAAATGCCTCTAAAAAAGTCCTGGAAAGGGCTAGAGGGCTGCAAAAGGAAGTACAATGGGGGTAAAAGTAGAACAAGTGCCCTGTAAACAAATATGGATAGGGAAATAACTTCAAATAACATAAAATACTTACAAATTACAAATACAGCTGAGCCATAAAATAGTACTAGATGGAATCTTTGATTTTAGATTTGGAAGAACATAAATCTAAATCTAAAGCATGTCTGCCAGGATGATCAACAGAATTATCCATTTGAAAGAGGGTTGAAGTGCAGGGTATTTTCTTTCAGTATATACTAAGTGACCCATAGGTTGAGGAGGCGGTGACCATGGTAGTGTAGGTGGAAGCGGCGCTGGAGGAGGAGGAGGAGGTAGCCAGAATTTTTCAAAGTGCGCTGTAAGCATAGTATTGGACTGCTATATTTGACTCTCAGATATGAAGTGCACCGCAAGACGCAAATGTACTATTTACCACCCAAAAATATTAGAATTTTTCAAAGTGAGCTGTAAGCACAGTATTGGACTGTTCTATTTGACTCTCAGATATGAAGTGCAACGCAAGACGCAAATGTACTATTTACCACCCAAAACTATTAGAATTTTTCAAAGCACAGTATTTGATGGTTCTATTTGACTCTCAGATGTAATACATGTAATGCTATTGCTATTCTATAAACTGAAATAGAGTCCCCATTCATACGAATAGGTCAGTGTACATGTATTCCATAAACCGAAAGTCTATAAACCGAATGTCTTTCGGTTTATAGACTTTCGGTTTATGGAATACATGTAATGCTATTGGTATTCTATAAACCGAAAGTCTATAAACCGAATGTCTTTCGGTTTATAGACTTTCGGTTTATGGAATACATGTAATGCTATTGGCTTTCTATAAACTGAAATAGAGTCCCCATTCATAAGAATTTACTCTATTTCGGTTTATATAAATCCAATAGCATTACATACAATGTAATCGCCGAACCCCGAACTCCAACACGAACATACAGTCCAAAAACTGTAATGTTCGGCACAAACCCAAACAGTGCGGTTCGGGTTCGCTCAACACTAATTATACCTATTTTAAATAAAAATAAACATTGCATAATATTATCTATGAGTTAGATATCTAGGCTCGAGTCACTCTATCGATGCTGATTAATAATTAATAACACTTTTTATTACAATATGTAGGCTCGTTGTATAACCGAGAGTCTTGGTTTCACAAGGGAAAAACACAAATCAATAACATAGATTTTCTCATGAAAACACCAGTCATATCTCATGGAGATTATATTGAAGCAAAATGTTCTTGAAAGAAAGAACTTGTTGTATGTTTCTTGCAGCAAAACTTTTGTAAAGATTTTTAGAATACAAGGAATCTTGTGTTATCCTGTTCATCATAGGATCACCTATTTGGAATGGACAAATATGCACTGTAAGTATATTTATCACATTTTGTTTCCAGTATGTGTGCGGAAATCAAAAAATATAAATATAATAAAAGTGGAATGCTTTATATGGTTTATATTAGTTTATATGGCCTTACTAGTAATGTAAAATAAAGCTAATAGTTATTTAAAATACACAGTACATCATACTGGAATACGTGAATAAAGTACCTAATTAAGGCGCTATTGTACATTAATAAAAATAACAACTACTCCTCTGCAATAGCAAATTAAAATGACACACACTTTTTTCATTCAGTCTGTCTCCTCACATCTTTCAAGCTCTTCTTTGAAGAAGCAATTCAGTTAATCAGCTCCTACTCTACAGTGCTTATTCCTTCCTGTCCACCTCTTGACCAAACACAGGTTTTTGCCAGTCTGCTGAAAAGAAAAGGAGAAATAACGGAGACCAGGACACTGTATTCATGAAGACTGAAGACATAGAATGGATGGACAGTATTTCTTTAATAAATATTACCTCCATATTTTCTGGTCCACATCCATGTGTCCACATCAAATGTGTATATATGTAAACAAATCCAAACTGAATGCACTCACCTACATTAGCATATATTATATTATAAGGGGTGCTGCTGAGACCAAAAAATTATACAAATTCCAAAGATCAGCGCACTCACCTCAGAGCAGGTAGGAGAAAAACTCTTAAAGCTATAGGTTTCATTAAAGCTACTTAAAAACACCTGTCTTTCTAAGATAACAAAATTGGAGATTTGGTTACATAAATGGCCATATTATGCTAAGCCCACCACTACGTCAAAGTACTGCAATATTGGTGGGTCCTAACACTAAATACTGTTGCGTATTGGGCTTAATATTGGAGTTATATACATTAAATACCTCTTTTATACACTTACCTTGACATATTGTATGTTCCTTATTTGCTGCAATTGGAAATGTACACCTTGTGGGAGGAGTTCTGAAACAGACCTATTTACCATCGCACCCTAAGGAATACCAAAGATCTCTGCTATTTGTTTGTGAGTGCAACATTTACCACACATACCAATACTAATAATGTGTATATATTTCACTATAAGTGTTGTTCGTGGGTTTACCTTTATATAGTTGTCAGACAGATACTGTCAGATACACTCCTTTGAAGAAATATCGCTTATATATATGTACAAAGGCTGTATGGTACCTCTTATATATTTTTTGTGCACATGTTGTCAAAGTGTACCACATGGTGGGCACACCGTTATATTTCCACGTATTTTATTATAGCGTACCTATACCCTTTGCTTTCCTTTTTTGTTGTTCTTCTTTGTGTGATTTAGGGGTGGACAGTTTAGTTTGCAGTTTTTATTTCTTTAGCGCTGTTGACACACCAACTCTTTCTGCCCAAAATCCTGATTCTACGTAATGATTACAACATTTGTTTTTACATTTACATTATCGCTATTGAGTGCAACAAATAATGCCATACCATAAACACAAACTATTTTTGCATAGATAGACATCTTCCTTTGAGGACTTAAGGTGGCTGCAAAATGGCATGGTTAGAGATCATAAAATGCCACATTTGCACAGAGCAGCAAACCATGTGGAAGAGTTCCACAGGATTGCTTCTGTAAGGAGGTGGAATACAAATAGATTGCCTTTTATTCCTGCTGGCTTTCTCATGTGTGCACTGCAGTGAGCTATATAAAGAGACTTCGTAAAAGATATATTGATTCATGTGGAACAAAGTAACCATTTCTCAGAATGAAGCACGGAATTTAAAAAAAAAATATTAACCCATACTTTTCCAATACATAATCGACCATTAAGCATATTTGTTTTGATTGTTTTCAAAAGAAAAACTAATTATACATTTTACATTAATAACCAGCTGTGAGGTGTTCATGAAAATTAAACAATGTCAGTCTTTCATTAATTTTACATGATTTAAATAAACAAATCTTCAATGGGGAAATATCACTAGCACCATTGGAGAATCAAGTTATAAGAAAACAACAAACCATTAATAAGAGTCAAGAAAACAAATGTGAAAATAGAAATTGTGGTTTAATCCCAAATTTTCTGCGTTAAAAGTCGACCTGTCTGTTTTGTGTTACTTCCCCCCCCCCCCCTTTGTTTTCTTATTTTTTACATAACTTGCAACTGAAAAATGTAAACAAACAATTATTATACACAAGACACACAGCTGACTGTTGGTGATGTTGTCAAGTGAGATTAATAGCCTCCTCATATTTCTCTTCTTGGTTGTGCCCCTATCACCTAGTTTTTGTGTTGACAAAAGCTCCTAATCAGAGCCATGTTCATCTCTTCCAAAACCTCTGGGCATAAGTCTTTGTCATTGCCTTCCACCCCTCTCCTGGCTCCCACTGTCCTGGTTCCCCTGTCCTGCTTTTTCGCTTGTCTTTTTTTTTTTGTACTGCCATCTGCAGATCCTGCTCTAAAATAATGGTCTTCCCATGTTCTCAGTGTTTATACACAGATTCCAAGATAGTGATTGGTTTTATGTTGATTGTAATAATATTTGATATTGCTTTCTTGAAGATGGGTCTATTTCCTATGAAGGTTAAGTGAATTTAGTTGAATTTCAGATTATTTTTGTATTTTGAATGTGAGGAAGCTTTCCTAGGATATAATGGGCAATCTGAGGCTATCATCTTGGTCTGGCGCCTTTCAGGCATATATCATCTATTTTCGGTAGATATTGGTGTGAAATCGGCTATGATGTCCAAACTGCAAATGCATCGGCACATCGGAGCTACCTGAGTAGCTCGAAATTCATGTTTTTTCATGCCACTAATGTGATGCAATTCAGAGGTGCCATTTGCTCGTGTCACAATCACAAATTAATTCACACTACTATCCATACTTCAGCAATTGACTAAATGTTCTAACTGAAACAAATATTCAAAGGACAGTACTATAAACTGTATTTAAATCTAAAAACAAATACATTACAAGCATGCAGCAATGGTCAAAACATTAATGCCTTTCAATAGAGCTTGTAACACTTTGAAAGACTAAGTTAATGTTATTAATTTACATACAGATTTGTAATGCAAGAGGAGTTTTACAAATATCCCATATCCTGGTTTGGTAATTGTTTAACCCAATGGTTTTCAACTCCAATCCCTTGAAACTCTTAAGATGACAAATCTCTAAATTTTCATTTTTAGCCAGGAATTTCTGCTATTTTGCAACTGTGAAGCACTGATTGGAAAACATTACTGCTGTTATGAAATTAGTGCAGAACACAGAAGAGGTAAAAGTCCTGGTTTCGATTCTATACTCAATGAACTTTTGTAAACTGTAGACTAAAGAGCAAAAAATAGGCAAATACAGTTGGAAATTTAGGTTAATTGGACATTTTTCCATCTCAGTTATTAATGACCCACCTGAAACTCGCATTTACAAATATGGTCTGTGGTGTTATAACATTACATATGGTTATGTTACACATACAATTTGTTATTGTTATGTAAATGGACTGACAGCAGAAACAAGTGAAGAAATAATAAGGTTATATCACTTACTATTGAGCAAATAAACAATAATTAAAATGTCAGTGAGCTAAATTAAACAGGGAAGTAACATTTGCATTACTTGTTATTATTAAATGTGATCCTATGGACATCTGTTTGAAAAGATAATGGCTTTAGTGTATTGTTTGTCACTTTCCTACTCAGCATCACATGTTTATCTAGTTAACCACAATTGCACTTGTTTTTCTTTGTTTTATAAAATAACATCTGTGAATGTATGTGCAAGTTTGTTTGTGTACTCAGGCTTTGTGATGACTGTCAGCAGAAACACATAGCTGTTCAAGAATCCACTTCAAAAACTGGGGCAAAGGCATTTAATATTCTGCAATATAACCCTGACTGCAATATGTATGCTGTCTATCTCAGTTAGATCAAATGTCTAAATTCTCAGCTATATAAGCAAAAAACATCACCATGTGCTACTAAAATATATGTCCGTGCACATAACATGGTAACATAGTAATTAAAGTTGAAAAAAATACAAATGTCCATTAAGTTCAACCCATCTACCAATCATTCCTGCTTTCGATTCAAAAGAAGTAAAAAATCTCTTAGGAAGCTATTTACAATATTGCCTTCTAGGGGGAAAAAATCCTCCTTGACTCCAAAGGGCAATCAGTTTTCTCCTTGGATCAATAAGCTATATTATTAATGTTTATTCTATTATTAATAGCCCTGTATGAACTGCTTTTCTAAAAAATAAAAAAAAAATAAAAAAAAAACATCAAGACCATTTTTAAATAACAGTTAATAACAGTTATTACATAGATGCACATGTAAAGTATATGTTTTTATACTGATACATGTAAAGAATATTATTGTGGTGAAAATTATCAAAAGATTTCTTGTCATACAAGACAATAGTTTACCAAATATAATTAATCAGAGGCAAATCCTGCATGGACTATATTTCTTTAATTATTTAGCAATCGTGGTATAAAGCCGGTTCCCACCGGTTCGTGCAAACCTGTTTCTAAAGTTTGACAAGTTTGACGAACCGATGTCTGGGTCCCTGAGTGTGTGGTTTTCTATCAAAGGTTTCTTCCTTAACTGGAGCATGGGAAACATGGAGCTCAAAGCTCTCAGAGACCAAACATTGATTACATACTTACAAATATGGTACCAGGTGAAATATGCACCTCCCTCACAGTGTTTCTACCGGAGGCTACTCTAAGCACCAATTATGGGACCTCACATGCCTAAATGAGCTAGTTATGGAGAAGATTGGTGCAAGTGCCTCTTTAAATGAACAGAAACATATTTTAATAAACAGTATGGGGGACATGTACTAAAAAAGTGCAAGGGGGGAGGGAATGTAGGCAAAACATGAGTAAGGACCAATTTGCTAATATTTGTAACGTTTTTTGCTTTTGTTTCCCAGTTTGTGCCTCTTTCATTTATTTTTATGTAGTGTGCATTTTTCCGCTTGTGCTAATATATTGCTATTATATTTGTGCATGCAAAAGACTTTTGCATATATTTTGTGATTTTTTTTTTATCTTGCATGTGACGATTACACCAGCTTTTAGCAAGTGCTAATAAAAAAGGAAGAAAAAATATTCGCAAACTTGCCTGTTTTTATTTGAAATGATGCCTGTTTTTAATCACAATTTACTCATATTTACTGTATATGTTAAATGTTTAGTATATTGCAAAAGGAGAAAAGAGCAAAAATAGTTTTGCACATAAAATTTAATTGAGTTTATTTAGTACATGGCCCTCTTTAGTCACAATTTCTTTAATACACAATTATAATCAATACACGTGTAAACTTTGATATGTTCAAGTTATACTTTTTTAAAGACACTTTCAACTTTTATATGTGTATTGTTAATCATTGTATATTAAAAGAATTATGTATATATTTTAAAAAATGAATATTTTTTTCTGTTCAATTAATTAGATGAGACACCAGTCTCCATATAGATAAATGTAAGATTAAGTCCAATGATGCCGTTTCAATAACTTGATTGGTTATTATAAAATAGAATATTATCATCTTATCCTTAATAATTGCATATTCATTGACATAGGGGTACTTCATAGTTTAAATCATTATATTGTTGCGTACATTATAGTAATTAAAAATACTACTTATTTATAGACTGATTCATTAGGAGGTTGCACTTTTCTTCTGTAAAATCCAATATGCTGTATCATTTTATTGATACAAATGTTGTTTAATGCTACTTGAAAAAAATGTTCCAGGTACTCCAATGCAATTAATACTTTCATTTTTGAAAGTAGAAAAGTATTGGCAGATTATTTTTAATAGGGAGCAGTAAATTAAAGTAAACATTCTCTCATTATCACAAAATCCATATTGGCTCATGACAAGCTTCAGTCAAAATCCTTATAAAGTATTGAGATATATTGACAAACCATTCTGTAGAGGAGCGGAACATAATATACCATATACAGTCCTATGCTTCTGTTTATCAGGTCACATGCAATAGTATATTTTATTAATCATTTAGAATGTACTTCTTTTACAAGCAATTATTATGTATATTTTTAAATGGTCAATTGAAAGCCACAATGACTGATTGAATAACAACTTTGAATAAGGCATATGTACCTCAGTTATCCAAAATAATCTTGCAATGCAAATGGTTTGGTCATTTGAAGAATGCAGATGACTTATTTAAAAAAAAAAAAATGTATTTCTATTGACATGCACCATTTTATCGCACTTTACTTATGAAATTTCACTCTATGTTTGAGTTTTATTTGACTGTTTATTACAGTGTAATGTATATTTGTATACGATTTTAATTCCTATGATAAATTATTTAAGTCTTTAAAAATGTGGAATTATTCCCTAAATGTTCATTTTGGAATCTGTGACAATATATGACCTGAGAGGTATGTGATTGGTTATTATGTTGTATACTGGTAGATTGTTCATCATAATGTATATTTGCAGTACATGAATCTTTGGGGAGCTGTGAGTGTGTCGTCATCTGCTGTATCCGTTAATGGTGTGCATTGAATCAAGAATGCACGTTGATTTACCGCTAATGTAATAACAGGGGCCATTAAATCTACCCCAAAGTCATCAACTTTAATTTCATTTATTGATGGAGTAGGGCTCCTGAGGTGGTGTAGAGACAGGGTTAAACTACTTAAACAAAAAGAAACTCTATGGTTTTTGAGATTCGATTGCCTTAGCCCATGTGGTCTTGATGAAGACTACAAACTATGAGTATTATAAGAGTATAGTAGAGTAGGCCAGGATTTATTTATGTTATTATGGTTATTATGTTATTATGGTTGTGTGTCTCACTCAATACCAGATAAATCTTTATTCATTAAATACTCTCCACTTACCTCTCCTCAGCCTTCTGGTTCTTTCTATTGCAGTATCAGTCTAGATCGTTCGGTCTCTAAGTGCCATACGGGGTAACAAAGAAGACAAGCAGAGTCAAGTTAATACCTTTATTTGCTAACTGAGTAGGTTTAGAGTGTAAGCTTTCAAACTCTCAGGTCTCTTCATCAGACATGTTATATGAAACTCAAGTGAGTCCAGGTCTGAGTACTGGGGCAAGTCTCTCTATACATGCACCTTGCTACATATTGGTTCAGCTCTTTTATTCCATGCTCTTTTGACTATATCACTTTGTTCTCTCCACTCCTCATCCCCTTCCTGCATTGCCTCCCTCATTAACCGATACTACCTTCCATGACCTCTGAACTCCTCAAATAGAGGAGCATTCAGTTCTCGCCCTCTTTCTCAAACAAAAGTCCTTTAAAACTCACCTCTTTAAGGAAGCTTAATACTCCTCCCACTAGAATACCTGTTAACTAACTAATCCCACCATAGGAAGCTTACAGCTCATTCAAATAGAACACACATAATTGATCTCTGGTCAAACCCACCTATCTCCAACCATACCTAATAAAGTTACTACCATTATCTTCCCATGGCCCTTTTCACTGCTTTTTATTTCTCATGTTCCCCACTTTCTCTAGGGCTTTTTCCCTCATGTATCAGTCTGTACTTGTTTGTCTAACTTAGCATGTAGTCCCCCCC
This sequence comes from Pelodytes ibericus, assembly GCA_036172795.1. Lineage (NCBI taxonomy): Eukaryota > Metazoa > Chordata > Amphibia > Anura > Pelodytidae > Pelodytes > Pelodytes ibericus. The sequence continues at coordinate 140,737,518 of CM069860.1, read as the reverse complement.
ATTCTCTGTACATAGCATTACTTAAATTGTTGGTGCTATATAAATAAATGTTAATGCAACGTGTACTTTTTAAAATGTATGCTTCATTGAGATGCCTATGTGAAAACAGATCTCAGACCAATGGAAGCAGCAAGCAACAGCACACAGATTGCTGAACAAAGAATAACATGCTAACTACCACAACAAGAGAACATATTACAGGGGCAAAGGTTTAAAAGTAAAATCAGGAAGTATTAGTTGAGAAGGTAGTGGATGTATAGAATAGCCTTCCAGCGGAAGTGGTAGAGGTAAACACAGTGAAGGAGTTTAAGCATCTGTGGGATAGGCACAAGGCTATCCTAGATATAACATAAGGCCAAGAACTAATAAAAGTATATGAAAATTGGTCATACTGAACTTCTAATAAATGTATGTAATGTATATATTAGACATGTGCATTCGTTTTCGGACGAATGCATTTTCGTCCGAAAATAGTATTTTGTCCATTCGTCCGAAAAACGAAGAACGAAAATGCTAAGCTAACGAAAGCCGAATGAACGAATGGTTAATAAACGAAAATCATTCGTTCCTTTGTCCATTTGTAGTACTATTGCATTCTATAAGGCAAAATAGAGTCGGTTTATAGAATACAAAAGCATTTCACTACACGGAGACAAAGTCTCCATTCATAAATTTATGAATGGAGACTCTGTCTCCGTGTAGTGAAATGCCGACAGCCTATAAACCGAACGTTCGGTTTATAGGCTGTCGGCTTATGTAATACATGTAATCCTATTGCTATTCTATAAACCGAACGTTCGGTTTATAGAATAGCAATAGGTATACATGTATTCCATAAGCCGACAGATTATAAACCGAACGTTCGGTTTATAGGCTGTCGGCATTTAACTATACGGAGACAAAGTCTCCATTCATAATGTCGGCTTACGTAATACATGTAATCCTATGGCTATTCTATAAACCGAACGTTCGGTTTATAGAATAGCAATAGGATTACATGTATTCCATAAGCCGAAAGTCTATAAACCGAACGTTCGGTTTATAGACTTTCGTCTTATAGAAAACATGTAGTACTATTGCCTTTCTATGAACCGAACGAGAGCCCCATTCATAAGAATTTCTTATGAATGGGGCTCTCGTTCGGTTTATAGAAAGCCAATAATATTACATGTATTCTATAAAACGAACGAATAAAAATTAACGAAACGAAAATAATGAACGAATTTCGTCCGAAACGAATGCAGTAATGAACGAAATTCGTTTTAGATGAAATAAATAACATTTTCGTCTGAATGGACGAAAATGAAATGAAAATTTTAGTTTTGCACATGTCTAGTATATATCATTTTCCAAATTGATTTTACTTTCCAGATTCGCAGTATAAGAAATATTGAGGTTGACAGAGCCCCTCTAAATAAGACTCTGATGGGGCTATTCACTAAAAGGTATGTGGAGTAGTGTAGCAGGTGAGTTGATGTGAATAGCAGGTGAGTTGAAGAGAATAGCAGGTGAGTTGAGGTGAATAGAAACATAGAATGTGTTGGCAGATAAGAACCAGTCCATCTAGCCCAATTTTATAAATACTTTTATTAGTCCCCAGTTCCCTCTCTTATATCTAGGATAGCCTTGTGCCTATACCACGCATGCTTAAAATACCAGGTGAGTTGATGTGAGATGAACATATAATCTCACCAATTCAGCTATACATTTTGCAGGAACAAACCTGGTTAGTCCCCCCACTAAGTGAACTCATCAGGTTTGTCCCTGCACAATGTATAGCTGAATTGATGAGAGAAAATGTTTATCTCGCCTCAACTAACCTGCTACTCACTTCAGCTCACCTGCTATTCATCTCACCTTTTAGTGAAGAGCCCCATCAGTGTCACTTCAAGAGTTGTTTATTTGTATGGATCTTGTAAATCTGGAGAATCTCAGCCATTTCCATATGTGTAAGTTAAGGGACTTGAAGTTTCAAAAATAATCTCTGTTGTTGTTTTTGTTTCAAACCTGCATCCACCGATGTTGTAAATAAACATCCTTTTGCTAGTCTCAATAGTGCATTTTTGTAGTGTTTATCCAAATCTAGCTCTTAATGGTAGCTCTGACATTTTTGAATAAACTGAATTATGATTTTGAATGTCAGCATCTCTGGAAGCCCCAGTACACTCGTTATATAATTTCACTTGAAATAGGCTAGTATTTTGAAAAACTATTCAAAGGCATATCTCTTAAAGACTGCTTTGTGCATTATCCAAACAGTGTATGTGTTTTCATATCTTTCTTTATTCTCTTAAAGCTATTACACAAGTTTATCATATATTCACAACAGGTATTTTCCTGCTACAACCACTGCCTGTAAAGAACGATCAGTCCATGCTCCAGGGAGATTGCCCGTAAAATAATACAAGTAGATTATATACTACATGAAAGTTTGTCTCTTACGTTCAAGTGTGTTTACTGGTACTAAATTGTCTGTGCAATTCTGTCTCACAAAATAGATAGAGAACTAGATTTTATTACCTAGAGAAACTACAATTTACCCATGTACGTGCATCCCCACACCATTTTTTGATTGTTGTCTATCGAGGGGGATAATCAATCACATAAAATAGAGTTAAATTGGTAGGATGGGATTTTACTTTATCAGCCATGTTTTACTAACATGGTTGGCCCAAAATATCACAATCTTCTTATTAGTTTCCTTTTTTTGCTATAGTAAATCGCCATGATAAACTAGACAAAGGAAAAAGGTTGATAACAACACAGTTCATGCTGTCCTATCACTTACTGAGAGACATTGGCTTCCGATTGGCAGAACTGCTCTTCATTCAGTCAAAGGTAAATATATCAAGTGTTAATATGAATTGAGTCCCTGCCTCTAATCAGCTGCCCGGAGAACCATGATATGTATTTGAAAGTGCTCCATATTTTATATTGAAGGTACCTATCAAGTTTCACAGACCTGACTGGACAATCTCCGGTGTCACATTGCCACTATTCGTAGAGCAAAAAAGACTTGAATACAGCAATCCTTAAAGGGACTGTCTAGTGCCCAGAACGCATCCTCAACATTTTAATGCATATTAAACTACTTTCAAAGTACTTGCATATTTTATATTTTGCATTACTTAAAAAATGAAGATATTACACTTAGATAAAAATGCACATTTGCAGAGTTTCAGGACGGCCCACTCAATGGGTGTCTCCCTTAGGCTTCTAAGGGAGTTTATTTTCCCAGCAGCAGCCAATAAGAATTGGGATACGATTTCCTGTTTAGTGATGTAATCAGGCAATGTGTTGCATTAGAGATCCTAGTGTATACAAGAGCATTATAAGTTAGTGCCCTTTCACTGTATAATGAATGTCAGTAAAGTCATCAAATGTCAGTCATATCATACAGCACTGCCTATCATGCCAGCTTGGCTGAGCATGATAGGCAGTGCAGCCCCCCCCCCTCATAAATGCCAGTTTTGCTGTGATAGGCAATGTAGTCCCCCATAAACGCCAGCTTGGCTGAGCATGACAGGCAGTGCTGTCCCCGCTAAATACCACCTGGCTTAGAATGATAGGTAATGCAGTCACCCATATAAGTACCACAGACACTCACATCACACACTGACATCACTCACATCACACACTCGCAGCAGCCAATAAGAATTGGGATATGATTTCCTGTTTAGTGATGTAATCAGGCAATGTGCAGTCCTCCATAAAACACAGCTTGGCTGAGCATGATAGGCAGTGCAGTCCCCCCATAAAACACAGCTTGGCTGAGCATGATAGGCAGTGCAGCGCAGGATAAAACACAGCTTGGCTGAGCCTGATAGGCAGTGCAGTCCCCCCCCCATACATACCAGCTTGGCTGAGCATGATAGGCAGTGCTGTCCCCACTAAATACCAGCTGCCTTAGAATGATAGGTAATGCAGTCACCCATATAAGTACCACAGACACTCACTTCACACACTAATATCACTCACTCCACACACTGGCAACACTCACTCAGCAGGCAGGAAAGCACACTGAGCTGTCAGCTCAGTGTGCCTGTTACGAGGGGGGGGGGGGGGTTGTTGGTGCGATCAGCAGGCAGGAAAGCACACTGAGCTGTTTTTCTGACAGCTCAGCGTGCCTGTTACCATGGAGACGCACGTATACGCACATCTCCAACAGAGGCAGGGACAGTTAGTGCAGGTGGTGCCAGGAGATATCAGTAGGTGCGTGCGGGGGTTGGTGGGTAAAATGTGAACTGCGCTTGCACAAGTCGGTACATCTGTATACATGCAGTACCGAGAGCTGCCACCTGTGGAGAACTTCTATAGGTAAGTATTTTTCTCTTTTTTAACAAACATAAAAATGTAAAATAAAAAACTGAAAGTGACAGTCTAGTTCACCCTTTGGTGCCTAAAAGTTGCACCAAAGTCATATATGTGACTAGACTGTCCGTTTAACTCGTGAAATAGTTTCGATACATGGTTTTATGAGCTAATGATTACATTGCAGTTTAACTGGATGTTGCTCAGAATTATCATCGGAGGAGAAATTTCTACAGGGGTGTATACATTTGCCACTCAAAGATGAAGGATGACAGCGTTCACCATGTAAAAGGGTATTTCCTGCTGATGCTTCTCTAAACATACCGGTAATGATTTCCATCCCACCTTAATTTTACATCTATAAAGCACATATGCAACATTTGGTAATCTGCTATAAGTTTTAGATTATTGTTGTTGTTACCATATTCAGTAAAGGAGTCAAATTGTTTTTGCGATCTTCTCCAAATCAACCGCAATCATTGCTATAATGGCCGCACTAGTGGATACATGACATGGTAGCTTCTATCATTGGGGATATGTATTTGCCTAGAAATAACTGAAACTTAAAACCAGACTGTGGGGTAAAACAACGGCCACAGCACTTTATTTAAATAGTCATTGCATTACATTATATATATAGATTCCACACATATATATCCGTACTATACAATGACTAAACATAAACATTCCATATACAGAAAAAACCAACCAAGCTTGCCTGAGTATCCAGGTTTCTGCCGAATAAGTCCATATTCTGGGCATATACCAATGCCCCCAATACCTGAGGTTCGAGGTACCACTTTCCCCTCGAACCTCCCACCAGAGTCCCGATTGACTCTCCCCAATCCATTCTTCCATTAACCCTCCTGGATACCCTGCAAGCTTCCGCCAAATCTGTGACATGTAAATAAATAAATAAATAAAGGCTCATTAACCAGAAAAAAATAGGGAGGGTGGGTGGGACAACAGGTAGGGGGAAAAACTTTTCCTAAAATGACCCCCAAACTTCCTGTTCCTAGCTTTTATAAACTCCCAACTCCTCCCAATAATTCCCACATAGAACATATCCCCTCAGCACCCTGTCATGATTGCCCCTCCCCGACCTTGTCTGGGGACTACATGCCCTGAAAGGGTTAGCCTCTTCAAAGACCTTTCCCAATTACCCATGAATGGGTTTGCATATGACTGTGCAAAACGTCCACCCATGGTGGTGCCACGTCTTTGGAAATAGTATGTGTGATCAAGGTGAAGGAATTGTGGCAAAAGGAAAAATTCTACAGACTCTATCAGGAATTCTGAAACATATTGCCTGACCATTGACACCCAAGAGAATTAGCAATAGCAAGTCATTGATTATTCATGTGATCAAGAAGCTGTTTTGTATTCCCTGAAATTATGGTGTAGCCTGACTGATATGTGAAAGATTTCTGGACCTTTGAGACATGGTAAGATGTGACTATTATAGGATATTGTGTGTTCTAATACTCAATTTCAAGTATATGTTTCGGTATCACCCAGCTATTTGAGGACTTAATTAACATACACGGCTGTATCCAGGATCTCAACCTCTCCACTTTATGTTTGGGTAGTTGTTTTTTTTATTTTTTTATTCTTTATTTGGTTGTAACTAGTATTCTCTTCAATTGGTAGTTTAACCTACCAATTTATAAAGATCTGTTTCAACAAAATCTTAAAATCCACATTCCAATTTATCCCTTATCATAGTTGGATTAAACACAGAGGTTTTGTGCAACTTGGTAAATCTGACTCGCTGTTTTTGTACAACATCTGGACCTTGTGCTAATAGTGAACACTCAAGAGGAAAAAAATCATACAAAGCTGATAAAGCCAAGTGTCTTTTCCATCACAGTCATTATTAATACTTCTCAGTTCATTGATTGCTGTAATCATTTCTTGATGATCTTCTTGTTCTGGTGTGGATGTTAAGATCTTTTTAACTTATTTAACGTATTTAAGTCAATCATAGTATTACATAGATTGAAGGTATCTGTGGTGAGAAAGATAGGCCTGTAGAGAGTGGTGTTAACTCTTCCATGTTTAGGGTTTCAGATGAGAAAGTACATCTAGTACTGTCTCTGTGTTTTCTTTCATGCTCCATTCCTCTGTATTTCTACCTGATCATCCGTAGTGCCTCTATGATGTTGTGGTTCCTCACTGTTTGGTCAGAACTAGTGTTGAGTGAACCCGAACCGCACTGTTCGGGTTCGTACCGGACATTACGGTGTCCGTGCCACGAACCCGAACCCGGACAATTCACTGTATGTCTGTGTTGGAGTTCGAGGTTCGGCTATAAACTGAAAGTCTTTAAACCGAAAGTCATTCGGTTTATAGACTTTCGGTTTATAGAATAGCCAATAGCATTACATGTATTCTACAAGCCGAAAGTCTATAAACCGAAAGACATTCGGTTTATAGAATACATGTAATGCTATTGCTATTCTATAAACCGAAATAGAGTCCCCATTCATACGAATAGGTCAATTGACCTATGACGAATGTCTTTGGGTTTATAGACTTTCGGTTTATGGAATACATGTAATGCTATTGCTATTCTATAAACTGAAATAGAGTCCCCATTCATAAGAATAGGTCAATTGACCTATTCTTATGAATGGGGACTCTATTTCGTTTTATAGAATAGCAATAGCATTACATGTATTACATCTGAGAGTCAAATAGAACCGTCAAATACTGTGCTTACAGCGTACTTTGAAAAATTCTAATAGTTTTGGGTGGTAAATAGTATATTTGCGTCTTGCGGTGCACTTTATATCTGAGGGTCAAATAGAACGGTCAAATACTGTGCTTACAGCGCACTTTGAAATATTCTAATAGTTTTGGGTGCTAGTACAGTATTTTTAATTTGTATGTATTTTATGTTTTTTTAAGTTATTTCCCTATCCATATTTGTTTGCAGGGCACTTGTCCTACTCATACCCACATTTTAATTCCTTTTGCAGCCCTCTCGCCCTTTCCATGACTATTTTAGAGGCATTTTAGTGGCCAAAAGTCCGTGTCCCCATTGACTTCAATGGGGTTCGGGATCAAGTTCGAGCACGGACCCGGACTTTTTTCCGAAGTTCGGTCGAAGTTCGGTCGAACCTCTCGAACCCGAACATCCAGGTGAACGCTCAACTCTAGTCAGAACTTTTACATGATTTTTTTCAATCCTTTGATGGAAGATGTTGAATTGAGTGATCAAAATGAAGATGAAAATGAGCTTCCATCCACTGTGGTTTGGTCAATTAATGAGAAGGATACTGATCTATTGTCTTATTTTTTAATATATAGTTGCTTGTTCCTATTCTTCTCCTTGCATCATACCATGTGTATTTTTTTCTCCTTATAATCACAATTACCATTTTGTTGTTTCCTTTCAGATATGTCTTCAACCAATGTTCATGCATTTTCTCTGTGGTATAATCCACTAGGATGTTCATAAGTTTCATTGAGCATTCCTCGGGTGCTTCATTCCATATTGTGGTATATTTTAGTATCCATTGTTTATGTTTGTTTTTCATTCATATAAAGTCCTTGTAGATTTTTTCCCCCCTGTGTATATTGTAAGTTGGTTATTTCTGTGTCAGTTTTTCACAACATTTCCACTAATGACCACATATACTTTATAGTTTATAGCATAGGAATTATAGACTCTGTTGTAATGCACATCATGCTGGCAATTATATGGACGATTCACCCTGCAGGGCCTACTGCTCCAATTTTCAAAATAGAATTTGTCAATGGGCTTGCCACTTAATTGGCTTCATCCTGCTCAGTGACTATGATCTACAACAGGTGTATACCTGGCCGCAACAGCGACACAAAATATGTCAATTTTCAAAGGGACGTCCAACTACCCTTAACATCAAAAAGAGTTTGGATAAAAGAGTGTCTTTTGTCAGCATTTATTCAAATGACACTTCTAATCCTGTGTCAGCAACTTCTTCTGTCTCTTCTGGGTCATCATTTTGTAAACTGCATGAACAAGTCTCACAATCCAAACAGAGAAGTAATGTAATGGTATTTGAGAACAAACCTTAAGTACCTTAATAGAGATATTGTAGTCGGATTTGCTGACAAGGGGGAAGAAATTGTTGTCCTCATTATAGGATTATAGGAGTGAAGCTGTCTGACATTGTACCAGTTTTTCATTTGTTCCCTAAGTTACATAAATTTACAGGTATTGGTATTCCTAAGGGTCACCCCCATAATAGCTGGGATAGGTTCACGATCATCTTTCTGAATGGGTTGATCTTTACCTCCATCCCTTGGTTAAGAGATGACTCTGAAACACATTGTATGGCAGAACTGTTATATGTGGGTTACAATGGTTGTGGAAGCTCTATACTCACCCATACCCCATAATAAGGGATTGGAAGCAATCCACTATCATCTGTCCAAATATACGGATTTTACTTCTGATTTGATAGTTTTCATCCTGTTGGCAATCAAATATCTTCTCATATATAATTATTTCATGTTTGAGTCATCCTTTTACCTTCAGTAGTGCGGGACGACCATGGGTGCTAAATTTCCGTCAGCCTTTGCCAACCTATACATGGGCTGGTGGGAGGAGTCCCACATAATTTGGGGGGTGACCTGGGTGAGTCAAACATGAAAAACTTTAGATTTTACAAGCTCTATATCAATGATTTGCTATTGATATTGGATGGCCCAACTGAGGAGCTTGCTGATTTATTGAAATCTTTATAATGATAAAGTGATTCCTGACTGAGCTACGTTTTTTAGTCAGTGTCAGCTGTGTTGCTTGGATCATTGTACTACACATGGCCGTATAACAATGTGTTGCCTGTACCTGGGGATATTTGGTGCTAGCTTCAGCCCTTGGTGCTTCCACTGCGAGAAAAAAACAACAAACCTCTCACATCAGATGTTTAATTACAGCACACCTGACAAAAACCTAAATGACTGAGGTGGTCAAAAGCTCTCTTATTTACATTATGTAAGCAATATCTTCTAATTCCAATGGCACAACATATAGCTCAGCACAGTGTTCAACGTAGTTTTTCACGTACCCAGTTGTAAGCACTACTTAAGAGACTGGTCCACTTAACAGTGTAACCTCTGTCTGATCTCACTCAAATGCTTATTCATGTAGCAAAATTGTACTGGTTGAGTGCTAGAGGGATTTGTTTCTTATTGTTTCCATGAGCATTATCTCACTTTACCTCATATTTGTTACTTTTCCGACTTGCTATTCGCTAAGCTAACTGCTGTAATTTACATAACAGTGGCGGCATGCTTACTACCTAGGATGTCTGCAGCCAGAAGATAAAATGTTATCTGATCTCTCCTCCGCACAATGATTGATATATAATGAGAAGCAGCTTTCTAGCCATTCTTTAAATCATAATCAGTAAGAGTAAAATGCAGTAAAATACAATATCTGTTTTATTTCCAACAGAAAAGAAAATCTCACATGTAGGACAGCTGCAGAATTGTCTTTTATTTATTCTTTATAAATAAACCACCTCAGACAAACACAGATAAGGAAAGTTGGCATTTTACCGCTGGAAGGCAACCGAATAATTCACTAAGTGAAAGGAACAGATTCAGATGTTAATAGCATGATTTACTCTATTATATTGATATATTGTTGACAAGGATAATGTAGAAGATATTTACTCATTGCACAGTGTACCTCCGATGTGGGAGAGAGACACACACATTTTTAATTGTTTAATGTTACGAAATCTTACACATACGGTATACCTCTGAATTTACAGTGATGCCCATCCAAATCAATTTTATATGTTTTAAGTGTAGAAACATATGCTTAAATGATCCTATATCTACTAATATGTTCATTTCAACCAGTCAACATGTACTTGAGTAACCATTTCATTTGAAAAAGGTACATTAGGAGAGGAAAAAAACACGTAATCCTTTTATCGTTTATCTGAAGATGTCACTATCAAAGGTTAAGCTGCTCTAGACTTAATAATCTTGTATATCGATTTAGTTCTTAGATTTAAAAATAGATGGCATTTGAGCCCATGCACCGTTTTTTTTAAGTTCACGAACTTGACGGAATAATGTAGCGTATATGGCACTCTGGTAGCTATACAGCTATTCCCTTGTTTGTTTGTTTTTTTAAAGTATGCACTAATACAAAATGCCTCCAGAACAGCCTAACTTCTTCATGACATGGGTATATAAGGTGCTGAAAACATTTGATGTTGGCCTGTGAACCTCCTCTTCCACTTCATCCCAGAAGTGTTTTATTGGATGAAATCTGGATACTGTGGGGGTAAACTGAAATCACTGTAATGTAGGTGGAACCAGTTTGAGATGAGTTATGTCTTGTGACATAATACGTATCCATTATTGTGTAGACTCTGGTCTACAAACACACAAAGTCACCAACAACTCTGGCACTTTGAAGCATTCAAATGAGCATTCGTTTGTATAAGTTGTACCAATAAATTATTCTCCATAACACCATAACACCAACTCAACCTCCACACCTCTTCCTGTTGATCTCTGACAGCAGTAGCACTTTGAGCAGTCTTCTGCTGTTTTAAACCATCCACTTTAAGGTTTGGCACATTGGGGTTATGTATAAAAGTGGCATGAGTGGAAATAGTAACAAACATTGGCACTAATGGCGTGTGCCAATGTGTAATGCTAACTCCCAACAAATGTTGGCGTTATATGCACCAGTCATGCACTACTGATGTGCCATGGCTCAGGCATAAAAAGTGCCTGAAAGGTTTCCATGTAAATACGAGGGTCTCTCTCTGTGCTGATTGATAAAGACCATCGAAAGCCAATAGACCTCGATTCACAGGTTAATTCCCCACTTTGATTGACTGTGCATGCGTCAAAAAAAGAATTCTAAAATATATGATGTGTTTTAAATTGTGATGATTATTACCTGGGAATGCTGTGCATAATTCTGGACCTCAGAGAAAGTAATGTATACCACAAATGATGTATTCTATTAAAATGAAATAAACACTTTAACCATCCCATAAAATAAGTGTTCCCTAGTCAACAAGCTCTAACAGTGAAAATTGGAAGAGATTACAACTATTTATTAAGTAAAACAAATTTTAACACAAACATGTTCTATTTATGTAATGCCATGTTGTCCATAGCACTAAAGAAATACATTTTTCACTATATCTATAACAAAAAGTAAGGCACAGAAACTCAACATAGAACACCTGAGATGTGGGCAACTGGCACTATCAGCCCTGTACATAGCTGTGTTTGAAAAGTCATGAAATAAAACAGTACACTGCTCAATAAACTCAGTCTCCTTCCTGCTGCAGAACATTCTATGTCATCCTGTAAAACTGGGCTCAAATGACTATAAAATGGCATAGAATGTCCTTTTCTCTGCAGTTCATCACAGACCCTCACAATGAGCTATGTTGTACACTGCAAGAGATGCAACAGGATCCCTTCTGTCAGCTGAAGCCACTTAATGTGGCTGGCATAATGTAACTGTGGCTCAAAGTGAACACCAGTTACATTTAACAAATTCTCACCATTTACAAAATCAGACATTGGGGCACACCTTGCAAGTCTCGCACTGGCTTGGAAGGAACACACAGAGTCTGTAAAGACCCTGATTGGGTATCTGCCTCATTGTGATCAGGGCCAAAAGTACCAGTTTGGTGTTTTTGTCCTTAAATACAAAAGGACAATTTTAAAAAGAATTTTTGATTAGTTAAAATTAAAGATGGTAAACAATTTTGCAATTTACATTGTTCATTCATATGAATGTGGTGTACCTATACCTCATATTCATAGTAGATTTTTTAAGATATTTGATATACATACATATAAAATGACCTACCAATGAGTTACAACTCAAGATGCATGATTTCTTGTTTTAAACCAGTGCTAGTGGAAAGGCAGACACTTAGCTGTTTTAAACTGCAATGTCCCACCTGTAGAGTCAGGTCTAATGGGCCTTGTAGGGCATTTTGGTAAGCCTTGTTCTACTTAGATAATGGTGCAGGACATAGGAATGGTTAGAACATGTTTATGGCATGGAAAGGATAATTTACTATAAAATTTAATTTATTAAGGTAATAAATAACACAAATTCATTTCCCTTTGTATGTGTCTACTCCAAAAATAAATAATTTTTTCCCTCAGTTTAGAAATTAATAAATTGTTTAAATCAATTTATACAACTGGGATGCACTCAATTATTGTAACATATGGAGTCAATAAAATCTATTTGGAAGTTGACATGTTGTTTTTAACTAATACATGTAACTGCAAGTCTGTAAATAGGAGTTGTGAAGCCTGTAAGGTAGTATTTTTATTCGAATTTGAGCTTGTGTTGGCCACAGGGACTTAGGGACCTTTCTCTGAAGTCTGCAATATTCAAAGTGAAATCTATTTCTGTGTTATCAGAAAAGCCTCAAGATGGCACTGGGGATTTCCTTCAAGCTGTGGAGAAACAGCACAGTCAAGAGCAGCACAAAAAAAGAAACGTTTATTTCTCTTCATATTTTTTATTGGTCCATGGTTTAAAATTATAGCCTGAAGGGTCATGCATATGTCTGAATAGAGGAGAAGAAGAAGAAAAGAACATTTAAGCTGAAGAAATGAGACAAAAAAGCACTGTTTGTAACAGAAATGCATAAAAAAACCAAATCACATTTTCAAACAATAAAAAATAATGTGTGTTCTTGCCTAGCATATTTAAAGGTAGGAATAATTATTTTCCAATTTCATATACTAATGCTTAGGCAACCCCCAAGAAGATGTTAATGAACTACAATACCTTTATCCCCAGCAAGTTTCTCAGTTAAATACATAAAAACAGAGATAAGCAGTAGAAAGATGGAAGTGCTCATGCCATTGTACAGAGCACTGGTGAGACCTCAATTGAAGTATTGTACGCAGTACTGGAGACCATATCTCCAGAAGGATATTGATACTTTTGAGAAAGTTCAGAGAAGGGCTATTAAACTGGTTCATGGGTCAAAGACTAAAACTTACCAGGAAAGGTTAAAGGTCTTAACATGTATAGCTTAGAGGAAAGACAAGATGGGACGGGGATGGAGACGACATGATAGAAACATATAAATACACAAAGGGGATCAATCCAGTAAAGGAGGAGTGTATATTTAAAAGAAGAAACACTACCATAACAAGAGGACATAGTCTTAAATTAGAGGTTACATGGTTTAATATCAGGAAATATTACTTTACCGAGAGAGAAGTGGATGCATGGAATAACCTTCCAGCAGATGTGGTATAAGTTAACAAAGCAAAGGGGTTTAAGTATATGTGGGATGTATATAAAATAGACTACAAACTAAATAAAGTATTTAAAAAATTGGGCAGACTAGATGGGCCTCTGCTTTCTGTTGCTTCTTACCAAGTCAGCCATCTGTCAGCAGAATGCAGAACAGGGAAGAGCAAAACAATGACCTCTGCATTGCTGAAAAGGGCTATTGTATACAGGGTAGACAGATTTGGTAGGAGGGACTGGAGCTGCTCCAGAGGTCTTAGTACACATTGGTACTGACAACAAAGTTAATGGAAGCTCAAGGAAGCAAGGGTTAAAAAAAATTGCATTGTTCCTTTAACCCCTTCCCGACAATGGACGTGCTTGAAACGTCCTGCGGTGAAACGAGTGGTTTTCGTGATCAATACATGGATTTAAACTTATTTTTCATGAGATGTGTAAAACTTTAGCACAGAACTGTGTATACAATTTTGCTGTCTGTTATAACTATAAAACAAGATATATATATATATATATATGTGACAGATCCAGGCTATCTGGGGATATGTGATACGAATGGGAAATGTTCGACCATTATAAAGTTATGTGTTTTATGTGTTTTTTGTGTTGAAATTAAAATGGCAATTCACCTCTGTCCTGGAGATAATTTAATTACTTCCCAATTATCCCCAGGGCAGGGGGGGAGGAAATCATAATGCCTGCTGGGAATAATCTGTGTCTGTGAGTCCCATGGGTAAACCTCCTGCTAGAGGAGAGTATCGCCAAGCAGCACCCCCTCCATCTACCATCTACCAACCACCGACATACCGCCCATCCGCACCCCCTCCAGCTAATAACTATTACCAGCCACCCCGGTTCAACTCCCAGGACTACTCCCAACCTATCCGTTGTTTTGGGTGCAAACAGCTTGGGCACAAACGACCAGAGTGCACGCTGAATATTGCTAACCAGAACCAGTCCTGGAGGAGACCGACCAGCGGGAACCAACGGCCTACTCCGCCTGCTGCCCACTGCGTAGAGGAGGAGGAATGTTGGGGCATCCTACATGAGGCAGACCCAGTTCAAGCTGCCCACCGCGATAACCGCCAACAACACCGACAACTGGTTAAAGTAAACAGGAAGGAAGTCAGTGGTCTACGGGATACCGGGGCGACCATGACATTGCTCCAAAAACACTTGGTGCCAGAGAATCAGCACACTGGGGACACCGTGGCTGTGAGAGTAGCCGGAGGCGTGGTGTTTCGCCTACCCGTTGCCCGGGTACATTTGGATTGGGGAGTGGGCGCCCGACATGTGAATGTGGGGATCATGAGGGACTTACGGGTGGATGTCCTCCTTGGAAATGACTTGGCTCCCCTTGTTTCTGCCTACGCTCCCATGGATCCCTCTGAAGCGAACGCTGTCACGACCCGTGCCCAGACCCAGCAGAAAGCTACTACCCCGGGAAGTGAGTTATGCGGCAGTGGAGAAGGAGTGTTTGGCCCTGGTCTGGGCATTAAAGGAATTGAGCCCCTATTTGTACGGGCAGGAGTTCTCGCTCATCACAGACCACAACCCCCTTGTCTGGCTTAACCGGGTCTCAGGAGACAATGGTAGACTGCTGCGATGGAGCTTAGCTTTACAACCTTACAACTTCACCATCAGCTACCGACCCGGTAAGCAGAACGGGAATGCCGATGGATTGTCCCGGCAAACCGACGTCCCTATTACCTCCTAGTCCGGTCATCCCCAAGTTGACCCGCCACAGGGTCAAGCCGGGTCTGCCGGAGTGTTCCACAAGAGGGGAGCCGTGTGACAGATCCAGGTTATCTGGGGATATGTGATACGAATGGGAAATGTTCGACCATTATAAAGTTATGTGTTTTATGTGTTTTTTGTGTTGAAATTAAAATGGCAATTCGCCTCTGTCCTGGAGATAATTGAATTACTTCCCAATTATCCCCAGGGCAGGGGGGGAGGAAATCATAATGCCTGCTGGGAATAATCTGTGTCTGTGAGTCCTAAATTGGCTTATGTCTGTCTATTGTTACAGTCTCCCATTGGGTCCCCTAGGGGAGTGTCCACCAAGTGGGAGACCTGAATAAATACGGGCGTGTAGCCCACAGTAAAAGCAGTTCATGTTTTACCCTCAACACAGAGCGTGGTCTCGTTATTGGGGGGGGGGGGGGGGAGATCTACTAAACGGTGCTTCGTGCTTTGTCTGAACCTCCCTTTGAGCCCATGCTGGATGCCTCCCTGTGGCTGGTGACCCTGAAGACTCTTTTGCTATTGGCCGTGACTTCTGCTAAGCGTTGCTCGGAACTTCAGGCTTTTTCTGCAGAACCTCCATACACGGTCTTCTCTTCGGATCGTGCCCTCCTTCGCCCTGTCCCAGAATTCCTGCCTAAGGTGGTGTCGGCCTTTCACCTGAATCAAGAGACGGTCCTCCCGGCGTCCTCGACGAGGTGAGACGGCCTCTGTCTCCACTCTACGCCGCTGGATTGTGGCTGCTATATCCAGGTGCTACGTCTCCACTGGCATTCCGGTTCCTCCAGGACTCAAGGCTCACTCCACTCGGGCTGTTTCCTCTTCATGGGCGGCTGAGGCTGGTTCTTCATTGGCGACTGTTTGCGGAGCTGGGAACTGGTCATCGGGTGCCACCTTTTTCCGACACTACCGTCTAAATGTCCGCCGGTCTGAGGAATCCTCCTTCTCTCACGCTGTTTTGGCCTCTGTCTCCTCTCATTAAACCTTTTTCATTTTTGCAGTATTTCTTCTGTGTCTGTGTTTATTGGTTGTATGTCCTCCCATCCCTATTAATTTCTGGCTTGGGTATGTCCCGTACGTAACTGCTGCCATGGTTAGCCAGGAAAATTTAAAATTGTTTCATACTTACCGTAATTTTCTTTTCCTGGTTATTATCCATGGCAGCAGTCAGTTCCCTCCCTTTGTTATTTCTTGGTTATGAGGAGCTGGTTACTAGACTGAGGAGACAGGGGGCGGGGGCTCTCTTATAAGTTTGTTTCTGTCCTACCTACCTTGAGGGTGGAGCTAACCCATACGTAACTGCTGCCATGGATAATAACTAGGAAAAGAAAATTACTGTAAGTATGAAACAATTTTCAATTATATATAGCTATGGAACCAGAATTATGTAGACTGAACTATTGTAAGCCCGGCTCTCTTTATAATTACCTATTTCATTTAGTCCATTTGTGCAATACAGCATTTTCTTTTACACAGCATGGAGTCTGATAAAAATCAGGGCTTCTGAAAGTATGCCAGGTGAATAAAGCTCATACATAATGCATGTGTGGAATTGTATGATCAGTCTTAAATACACAAGGGTGAAAATGAACCGCTGTTAAAAGAGGCTTTCTTACTGGATAACTCCAACCTCTGTATACATTCTTGTGAGACAGCCAGAGGATGTTAATGATGTACAAAAACGTGGAGAATATAAAACTAGGACATATTATATAAGCACACAGTCATTACACCACTGAGGTATTTTAATTATTTTTTCTTCATTAGGCACTATAGATATATATTTATATAGATAGATAGATACGAATAGGACACATGACTAGAGCACCATCTACCACTGTTATCCTTGAACAAATAAAAGATGCTACAATGGATTGGCGTTCTAAGAGGCCACCAAAACATACTGTAACAAAAATGCAAAATTACCTTAAAATAACAACCAATCAGATTGGCAATAACACCAATCACTTAATTAAATCCAAACTGTAAAACACTTTATCTACTATTAATGAACAGTGAGGCTTAGGCGTAATGCATTTTAACTGTGTTTTCTGATGATGTAGACCACCAGATGCAGTTTTATTAGCACAGTGGTGTTTGAAAAATGCCCCAGACCATAGGGATATCCAGCACATCGGCCCCTAGGTTTGTGCTTCTTGGTCGTGAGCCTGCTAAAGCCATTTACTTTAGGGACACCATGCCACGACCACTGTGCTCATACTCTTGAGCATAAACGGCTCCTCTAGGCCTATTATGACCTAATACTACAGAGGACATGTATAAAAACTCCTGCAGTCGAAAAACATCCACAGCAAGTTCCTTGTGGTGAACCACAATGCCGCACTGAAAAGGCACAAAAGAGACATGGCCTTATTAGCCTTAAGCATTGCCCCTTCCATCAAATATAAAAAGATAATAGAAAAACAATAATAAGCATACAGACACATACATATTCATATAAATGTTGTAAACCCATCTGCACCTTAGTAAATGGAAGCAGGAAGTGTGAACTGGGAGAAAACTGAAGGCCAATACCATATCCATATACCATACCCTTCCCAAAAACACGTAGAAAATTGCCCAATCAAACAGTTGGAAACCCCGAACTTCTCAGGATCAATATTATCATTCACAGGCCTGCCTTTTGGAAAAGACAGGTGGTTAATGAGCCAAAATTTTGCATTTTTTACGTACAAATCCAAAGGGGGAATTCAAAGGTTTGGTCAAGGGTAGGCCATCCAACCACAAGCCACCGCTTTTTGTAGATTTTCCAGGACAACAGACGGAAAGGATAATGCAGACTTTAGGTTCTTGCAACGGGGCACCAACGGTACTCTGAAGCCAAACTGAAAGCATTCTTCTAAAAGTTGGGCCACCTCTCTATGCCTATATCACTTCCGCCAGGGCCGCATTCTGGCAATGCACTTTGGCATCCTCACCTTTTTCCTTTATGGATCACCCTTTTCCTCCTCCGATTGAAACATTTGTATAACAGCTCCTTTTGCCCATATAATGTGTATCGAAATATATTACTTTGGACTTATAAATATCAGTGGGCTGATTTTAAATTATCACTTTTACACACGGCATCATGTGTTTTGTGCTTTTTGTATTAGAAAAACCCCAAACAACATCCCTGACACCATAGTGCTAACAACATGCCTGATAGTGGGCTCAGTTTGATTTGAGGATTGTATTCCATTGAATTTATTGTATTCTATTATAGACAATCAACATCACACTGCACGAGAACCAGAACATATCAAAGCCTGTTAAATGTGCTATTTCCTGCAATCTACATGCAAGGAACTGAAAAAATCACAACTTCATAACCACATTTTCTGTGCAAAGGAAATTGTATATGATGAACTTGTATGGTTACCACAATCTCTTTCTAATCAAGCTGTGTGTTGCTCTTCTGATAAAACTGTTATCAATAGAAGTGTTACTGTTTCTTGTATAGTTCCCTTTTGAATTAAAGGGTTAACTCCACTGAGATGACAATTTGTTCTGTACTATACGATCATTTTATAGACAAGGGGCTGCCTGCCCAAGGCTCCCTACTGGGGAGAAAATGCAGATCCTGGGGTGCTCGGCCAGCTAGTCTCCCTTACTTTTTGTACTCTTCCTGTTATAACTTTTAAAGCCTGTTCTGCTGGAAATTACAGATTTTTGTCTACTCAGTGTTCCATGACTGACTGCAGGTCCTGGTCCCTGTGTGATGTACCCAACCCGTACTGTTGATTCTTGCAGTATGGGGTAAGGAGCCGGGGAGTTATACTCCAAAGAGCATCCAGAATTAAAACCTGCACCAGTAGCTGTGAGGGAAAGAAGCCAATGAGAGAGATGGGGTTTCTCCTGTGTGTAGGCTTCACTGACTCATAGGAATCCCCTCTCAACACTATCCTCCAGTGTCCTTTTCACCATTATTTCCACTATCCATACAGTCCCTCTCACCACTATCCCCCAGTTTCCCTCTCACTATCATCCCCACTATCCCTCAGTGTACCTCTGATCATTATCTCCACTAACCCTGTGTCCATTTCCCCATCATTCCCACTATTCCCCATTGTCCATCTAACTACCATCCAGACTATCTCAGTGTCTCTTTCAGCATAATTCCTACTATTCCCCAGTGTCCCTCTCACCATCAATCCCACTATATCTCCAGCATCCCTCTAACCACAATCCCCCAGTGTCCCTCTCGCTGCCATCTCCACTATTCCCCCACTGTTCCTCTCACCGCCATCCTCACTATCCTCCAAAGACTATCTCGCCATCATTCCCACTATCCCACAGTGTCCATTTCACACCATTCCCACTATTTCTACAGTGTCTCTCACATCACCATACCCTCTATCCCCCCACTGTTCCTCTCACCGCTATCCTCACTATCCTCCAGTGTCCCTCACACTACCATCCCAAGTATACATCTCACTGCCATCCCCACTATCACTCCAGTATCCATTTCTGTATACTCTCCGTATACTTATCTGTATATATGTATTATTATTATTTTTTGAGAGTGGGAGGAGAACACCAATTCAGACCACTGAAATAGTATTTACAGTGAGGCATTAAAAAAAAAAGAAGATGAATAGGATAAAGAATCCTGGTGGTGTGGGTGAGGCATTATCTGGGTAAAAGTGGTGGGTTCTGAATCATTTGTTCTGTAAGGGGACCCATTATTTCTAATGGAGACCCCAAGAACGACACTTTTCATTGTGGAGTCCTTTGGGTACCCAAATGAAATGTTTCCAGTATTTGGGTAATCTTTCCTTTAAATAGGTTGAAGTCATCTTCTTTGAAAATTCTCAGAATTGTAATCATTTGTATATATTTTTCTTTGAACACATGCACAAATATAGCCATCTATAGCCCCTTGAAGTTAGCGATCATGCAGATGACTCCTCAAGTAGCTTTTGTCCTGGTTTATTTTTTCTTTGTTTTGTTTTTTTCCTTTCCCTTTTTTCTCCTTTTTTTTTTCCTTTTCTCTTTTCTCTCTCCTTTTTCCCTTTTACTATAGATCTCTGAGTCCATAAGTGGTTTGAAAATAAGTGGTAATTCTGACGTCACCGGATATATTTATGTTTTGTACTGATGGGGGATTGGGGAGGGAGGGGGGGGGGACAAGTTTATTGCAATATGAGAATTAGAATGTCTTTTGTATGTGTTTTGTCCCTTTTATGTACTTGTTTTTATAACTTGAAAAACAATAAAAGATATGGAAAATAGAAGTTAGCGATCATGCTGTAGTTTGCTTCCTCTGGGCGCTACAATGTATAGCTCAAAATAAACACAAAACAATTGAAGCAAAAATCCATCAAAGTAGAAAAATATCACACTTATTTTGGTCAGTGGACAGTAAAAAAAAAAGGAAGAAAAGCAAGACAACGACAAACAGAATGCTTGTCGCATTTCGCATCAATGGGTACATAATATATATATCACAATTAATAATTATTTAAATCAATTGAGAACCATACCTAAGAGTGCTTAGTCC